>ML058462.1:0-600000 GCA_003013855.2 Liriodendron chinense | reverse complement strand
CAAGCTCCGAGTTTTGCTGCGCAGTGCGTAAGTGCTACGCAATTTTGGAAGATTCTGACGCGGTAGAGCTTCCTCACTATAAAAGGACACCTAGGGTCTCTTCCTAGGGCATCATAGAAGCTGAGGAACTTCGTGAAAGGTGAAGGAAGCCGTCGTGGAGCATTTGCAACTCTCTCGAATTCGGGTTTTTTTATGCTTTTTAGTTTTTTTTTGAGTTCTAGTTATAGTATGACAATGCTCAGCTAGAATCTCTCATCTAGGGCTGAGAGGTGAAGCTTGTAGCTAATTTCATGTTTAATACAGTTTAATTCAAGTATTTTCACTTTAAGTTTGAATTTTGAATGTTCTAGTTTATATAAAGTTGATATTTTTAGAAGTTTTATGAGAGTTCATGTGCTTCAGACATGGATTCCTTGCAATTCTCTGAGATTATCATGTTTTGCTTGATTAGATTCGAATTATGGTAACCCTTGAGCATGCCATAGTCTATAGGCATGGCTGTTACTCCGAAGGCTATGATTTCGAATACTATGTGATTGAATAGGACTGGAACTTGGAAGTTCAACTTAAGTGGATTGAATGTGTTTAATGCTTTATCTTCCAACTTGATGAGGGATAGAACTTCAAATTTAGTTGTGTTTTATGCTTGGATTGATTAGATTGACATGGGATTGTTACAAGTGGATCCTTGAAAGCCTTAGTTCCTTTAAATACTGATTTTCTTAAATTACTATTTAAGATAATTCTCTCAATTGAATCTCTTACAATCTTAGTTGCTGGAATAGTTTAGAAGTTGTTTTCTAATTCCCTGTGGATCGACCTTGGTCTTGCCGAGATTTATTACTACATCGCAGCCTTGCACTTGAGGCGAGCAAACAAGTTTTTTTCACCATTGCCGGGGAATTTAGATAACAGTTCTAGATTGTTTTAGTGGCTATAGAAGTAGAAGTAGGTAGGTTTTTCTGATTTCCTAAGACTAACAAGTTGTTTTGCCTTGTAGGACTTCTTCTCTAGTTCAAGCGAATCGGGTAATATCCTTCTAACTTAGTGCTTTTTGCATATTTTCAATTTTTTAAGTTTGATTAATTTCAGATTTAAGAACTTAGGATTAGTTTAGATTTTGGATTGTGTGGTTTATGTCCTGTTGGGAACGTGACCACAACAATCGTCTCCAATCCGAAGGTGGTTTAGTTGGACCACTCTCTGTCCATAGACGAGTCCGAAGATCTGTTAAACATCGTGAAAATTTGGGAAGTATGGACCAAATTCCATTAGGGAATCCTCCCCCCTACTCCAACTACAAACGCAAATCAAGAGGGAGTAGGAGAGAATGAGGTACACAATGTTCCTCCAATGATATCATTACGGGATTACTTACAACCAGGCCCGTGCAACTACACTCTCGTGCGTGGTCTTACCACCAACTGGGGGAAACATCGATATAAAGCCAGGAGTAATTCAACTCATACCAAAGTTCCATGGGCTAGACTCTGAGAGCCCATACATACACTTAAAGGAGTTTAAAGAAGTAGTAACTACTTTGCCATACACTAATGTTTCAGAAGATGCAATTAAACTTAAACTTTTTTCCTTCTCATTGAAAGAAAGAGCTAAGACTTGGCTTCACTCTCTTAGACCACACTCGATAGGGTCATGGAATAAGACGACCAGGGAATTCTTGAAAAAATTCTTCCCAGCTCATAAAATAAATACCCTTCGAAGAGCCATAATGAATTTTTTGGCTAAAGAGAGTGAATCATTCTTCCAATGTTGGGAAAGGTTTAAGGACCTCCTACTTGCTTGCCCACATCACGGCTACGAAAGTTGGCGAATCATAAACTTTTTAAATGATGGATTAAGTTCCAATATGCGCCAATTTATAGAGATGATGTGCAACGGTGAGTTTATGAGCAAAAATCCAGATGAAGCTTGGAGTTATTTGGATATGTCGGCCGAGAATGCCCAATCATGGGATACCTCGGATAAATCTAATAACCCCAAGCCTACTCAAGAAAAAGAGAAAGGAGGGATTTATATCCTCAAGGAGGAAGATGATGTGAATGCAAGGCTAGCCAACCTCACAAGAAAAATCGAGGCCATGGAACTTAATAAGAGTGGAGTTTCAAAGTCCAATGAAGCTATTGAGAACACGTGTGGGATTTGTTTCACTAATATACACGCTACGCAAGATTGTCCTATAGTTCCTACGTTTCAAGAGGTTTTACAAGAACATGCGAATGTCACATATGGTTATCAACGGCCTTTTAATGGACCGGTGGGTAACACGTATAACTCTACTTGGAAGAACCACCTAAATTTCAGTTAGAAGAAAGCTCCCATGGGCAATCCAACCAACTCTCACAGAGGGCCACCCATGCAAAATATGGCCCCACCTCAATTCTCAATGGAGGATACTTTAAAGGCGTTTATGCAAGGGCAAACGCAAATGAATCAATCAAATCAGCAAATGTTCCAAGAGCTTAAAGTCTCGGTTGATGAGATTAAGGGACACTTGAATGCTAGGGAAGGGACCTTTCCGGCCCAACCTCAGCCCAATCCAAAGCAAGCACATGAAGTAACCATTCCTAATCTCTCCAACCAACATATGGAACAAGCCAAATCCGTCGCCACTCTTACAAGTGGTAAACAAATTGACAAAAACTATTTCGGTGAAGGCCGACAAGCCTAATGATCCAGTAATTCTGAGGATGAGGACGGATCCAACTTAGCCCCATAAGAAACGGAATGCGTTTACAAGCCCGTAGCACCATTCCCTTCAAGATTGGTGGCCCCAAAATCTCTCCCAAACTCTCATGATATTTTAGAGATTTTTAGACAAGTCAAGATCAACATTCCCTTGCTTGATGCAATAAAAAAATCCCTCTAATGCCAAGTCTCTAAAGGACCTATGCACAACTAAACGCAAATATAATGTGTAGCAAAATGCCTTCTTAAATGAGCAAGTGAGTGCCATTCTCACTCAAAAGACACCCCCCCCCCCCAAAAAAAAAAAAAAAAATTCAAAGATCCCGGTAGTCCCACAATCTCATGTATCATTGGAGACTACCGGATTGAGCGTGCCTTGCTAGACTTGGGAGCAAGCATAAACTTGATCCCATACTCGGTATATGAGCAATTGGGTCTTGGTGAATTTAAACCCACCAAAACCACATTGCAACTCGCTGATAGATCCATCCGTGTACTGAGATGGATAGTTGAGGATGTTCTAGTCCAAGTTGACAAATTCTACTACCCGGTGGATTTTATCATCTTGAACACACAACCGGTTATAGATGCTATCACTCAAATACCGGTGATTTTATGCCGCCCGTTCCTTGCTACATCAAACGCAATCATAAATTGCCGGAACGGGGTGATGCAATTATCTTTTGAAAACATGACATTAGAGGTGAATGTGTTCCACTTGGGCAAAAGGCATAGGGATGTTGATGACGACGAGCTCTTCGAGGTAAACATGTTCAAATCTTTTGAAGAAGAAAAGCTCCTCCAACTTGAACCACAAGAAAGCTTGGAGACATGCTTGGCACATTTCGAGGATTCCAAAGACTCCATCATTAGTGAAATTGTGAAAGCATTGAATATTGAGAAACCGGTAGTTGGTACTAGCTGGCGGAGGCCCCATTTTGAAAGATTGTCACCAACTACATCAAGGCCTCTACTATCTAACATCAAACCACCGAAACTTGACCTTAAACCATTGTTATCCGAGCTTAAATATGTATATTTGGGTCAAGAAGAAACATTCCCGGTTGTCATTGCCTCTCACCTAGGGAAAGACCAAGAGCTCAAGTTGATTGAGCTACTCAAAGAACAGAGGGGAGCCATAGGTTGGACAATAGCGGACCTTAAGGGGATAGATTCTTCGGTTTGTACTCACCGTATACACCTCGAAGAAAATACGAAAACGACTAGACAACCTCAAAGAAGGCTAAATCCAAACATGATGGAAGTTGTCAAAGCCGAGGTGTTAAAGCTACTAGATGTGAGTATCATCTACCCCATCTCGGATAGCCAATGGGTAAGTCCTACTGAAGTTGTCCCTAAGAAATTCGGTATTACCATCGTAGAAAACGCCAACAACAAGCTTATACCGACTAGAGTAACCACCGGTTGACATATGTGCATCGATTATCAGAAGCTAAACACGATCACTAGGAAGGACCACTTCCCCCTCCCATTCATGGATCAAATTTTGGAGAGGTTAGCGGGTAACTCCTATTATTGCTTCCTAGATGGCTATTCCGGGTACAACCAAATTGAAATAGCCCCAGAAGACGAAGAGAAGACCACCTTTACATACCTGTTTGGCACCTTCGCATACCGAAGAATGCCATTCGGGCTATGTAATGCACCGGCACATTCCAACGATGCATGTTAAGTATTTTCTCGAACATGGTGGGTGAATTTCTCGAAGTATTCATGGACAATTTTTCCGTTTTTGGTTGTACTTTTAATGAGTGCCTCAATCACTTGAAGTTGGTCTTGACAGGGTGTGAGGAGAAGAACCTCATTTTAAACTGGGAAAAGTGTCATTTCATGGTACAGAGAGGAATAGTCATTGGACATATTATCTTGTCTAATGAAATAGAGGTAGACCAGGAAAAAATCGATATAATTTCCAATCTACCACCACCCAAAAGCATACGCAATGTGCGGTCCTTCCTTGGATACACCGATTTTTATAGAAGGTTCATAAAGGAGTTTAGTCACATCTCAAGGCCCTTATGTAACATTCTCCAAAAGGAGAACCAATTTGAGTGGAATGCCGAATGTCAATTAGCTTTTTTAAAGCTAAAAGACATGTTGACAACCACTCCTATCATGCAACCACCGGATTGGTCCGTACCTTTTGAGTTGATGTGCGATGCGAGCGATTATGCTATTAGGACGGTGTTAGGACAAAAGAAGGATAAGAAGCCCCATGTTATCTACTATGCGAGTAAGACCTTGAATTCCGCCCAAGTCAATTACTCGACTACGGAGAAGGAGCTCCTAGCCATCATCTTTGCCTTGGAAGAATTTAGGCCTTACTTAATTGGATCCAAGATCATTGTTTACACAGATCATGCGGCGCTAAAACAACTTCTTTCTACGAAGGATGCCAAGCCCCGTTTGCTTAGATGGATCCTACTCCTTCAAGAATTTGATTTGGAGATCAAGGACAAGAAGGAAGTAGAAAATGTGGTGGCGGGTGTTATAGGCAAAATGATGGAGATAAGATTTCACGCGGAAATGCCCATTTCGCTCTCGCTCTCGAGATTGTCTGATCGAGAGTCGAATATTGGATAAGTACGGGATGTCCATTCGACTCTCGAGATTGTCTGATCGAGAGTCGAATATTGGATAAGTGCGGGACGTCCATTCGACTCTCGAGATTATCTGCTCGAGAGTCGAATATTGGATAAGTGCGGGACGTCCATTCAATTCTCGAGCACACCTGATCAGGAGTCATAGATTGAAAAAAACGGAGCAGCTATTCGCAAGTCTCGAGTCTTCATAACCGATAGTCAAATACGGCAAAATTCGATCCGCGAACAGATCTTCTCACAAGTCATTGAAAGACGTCACATCTACGTATGTACTCGGACTCGCGACCACATTCTAACCTGCGAGTAGCTTTTCTGCGGTAATCTCTCTTAGCTTTCAGTACTAGCACCCGATTCCCGTCGAGCAGCTTGTCCAATCCCTCTGCGACACCAAGCAGGGCTACAACCAGTTCGATGGTTTCCGTCTTGTGGGCGTCTCCTTCCTTTTCGGAGGTTATGACTCCAACTACGGGCGTCTCCTTCCTTTTCGGAAGCTATGATTCCAACTATGGCTTCCAGCCGGATTTCAAGGGATTACCATCAAGTGGCGTGATTGTTGGAATAAGTCATTGGGATTGGATTTGACTAAAAAGATAGGATCTTATCCCACGAAATCAGCGAATTCTCAGTATCGTATGCGACATCAACGGGATTTCGACATCTCACGTAACTAATTGGATTGCTTCAGATCTATATAAAGGGGTGGCTCCATTGAGAGCAGGTACGCACACATCATTCGATCTTGGTCCCGTTTACTTGGCTTCTCTTCTTACTGTGGCCTAACTTAAGCATCGGAGGGCTAACGGCTGGTCCCCAGCCACCCTTATTTGCTGTCTTGCTTCAGGTCTGGCGGTGAAAATTCCTACTGGAGTGAAGGAGAAAAGTCGGAGGATCTCGTTACAAAATTTGACATTAACAGTTTGGCGCCGTCTGTGGGAATGACTTGATCGTCAAAATCAATCGTGTTAACCACCAATCAAATCCTTCGGTGATGCCTCCTAAAAAGACTGTTCATCCTTCAACTTCGAGGCAAGCACCACCTCCGCCTGATGAGACGGAATCCGCACCTGCCCTCCCACCTGTTCCGACGGATATCCCTCAAGGAGCCCTAAATATGCCATCAACAAATCCATTATTGGAGGCCTCTGGAAATCAAGATGATGTCCTACGATTCCTCAGAAACACTCTCCTAACTCTAAACGCCGGAGTTCAGGCGCTGTCAAATCGGCTTAATCAGCACTTCCCTGAACCGCAAAGACAACCCTCCGAAGGGTTACCACCGCCACCCATACCAGTTGCTTCCAGACATTCTATGGATGAACCACAGGTCCCACCACTTGGCGGCCATCCCCCTGTGCCGTCTCCACATTCCATACATTCCAGTTCGTCTCGACAACCTCAACCGCAAGGCTCCACCGCCGAAACGTCTAGCTATACCCTGCCATGGGAAGGAGATCTCAAAAGAATCCAAGATCGTTTTGATGTCATGGAACAGAGATACCAGGCAAATCGGCCATCTGCTGTCATGGCGGCGATACATCAATCTGAATCTCCCTTCACTAGAGAGGTCATGGAAGCCCCGTTGCCCAGAAAGTATCGAGCGCCTGTTATCGCTCCGTATACAGGCATTGGCGATCCTCTGGAACATCTGGAAACATACAGGTCCCTCATGGAGTTGGAGGGACATGGTTCAGAAATCATGTGTAGGGCTTTTCCCCTTACATTGAAGGAAGCGGCTCGTACGTGGTTTCGGGGGTTAAAGCCTCGTTCCATCAGTTCCTTTTCCCAATTATCAGAGATATTTCTTTCTCAATTCATGGGAAGTATTCGCATTAAGAAGCCAGCCTCCCATCTGATGAATTTGAAACAGCAGCATGGGGAAACAATAAAGGAGTTCACAGTACGATTCACTGCCGAAGCAGTTCAAACTGAGGGATACACCGAAGAAAAGGGTCTTACAGCCCTCATTGCTGGAATAACGAGCGAGAAATTCAGGTTTGCCTTAGATAAAAGCCCACCGAAAACTATGGCAGAATTTCAAGCCAAAGCTCAGAAATATATCAATGCAGAAGAAGTCGCATTGACACGCCATGGAGTACAGAGCAAGAAGCGCAAACCAGAAGGAGCCTCTTCTACGGATAAGAAATACCGTCGTGACCAGCGCGATCGTTCTCCCAAGAGGCCTTACTCTGGTAAATATCATAATTACACTCCTCTCAATCAGTCTCCTGAAAAGGTTCTAATGGAAATTAAACACAAGCCATATGTGAAGTGGCCTGCAAAGATCAAATCCGATCCCGAGAAGAGGGACAAGAGCAAGTTCTGTTACTTTCACAAAGATCACGGGCATAGGACCCAGGACTGCATCTCTTTACGAGACCATATCGAAGCCCTTATTCGAAAAGGCCATCTCCAGGATTATGTTGCTTGTAAAAATCGATCACCAGAAAGGGCGAAGACCTCATCTCGCCAAAAGGAACCACCTCATCATCAAACCAACCAGGAGGACGCCGAGCCCACAGGAGAAATCCGCACTATCGTCGGGGGTCCAGCTTGCGGGGGTGACTCTCAAGCTTCAAGAAAGGCATACGCCCGAAAGGCGTCCAAAGAACCCCAGCAGATCTATTGGCTGGAACAAGCGTCCAACTCATCGAAGGCTAGCCATCCTCCAATTTCGTTCACCCTCGAAGATGCAGCGGGAATTCACTTCCCTCATGAAGATTCCATCGTAGTCACACTGAAGGTATCAAATTATCTGACTCATCGAATTATGGTGGATACAGGTAGCTCGGCCGATATTCTGTATTTGGAGGCTTTCGACAAGATGGCACTTGCCAGAAACCTCCTTAAGCCAGTATCGACCCCTCTTGTCGGCTTTGGAGGAGAGGTGGTAACACCTGAAGGAAGTATCGATCTCCCAGTCACCTTTGGGGAGAGTCCAGCGAAGACCACCGTCTTCGTAAACTTCCTCGTCGTGGATGGAAAATCAGCATATAACGCCATCTTGGGACGACCGTCTCTAACTAAGGTTGGAGCGGCCTTGCACCCTTCATATTTATGTGTTAAATTTCCGACCCCAAATGGCATCGGGGTCGTGCGAGGAAGTCAGCAGGAGGCACGGTCCTGTTACCAGATAGCCCTCCAAGATCGAAAGAAGGCTCAAGCGACACCTGTCATGGAAATAGTTCAAGGTTCATCCGACGTTCTCGCCACCGCGTTGGATCCAAGGGAAAATGCTTTGAAATCAGGAACTCCAGGGGAGGAAACAGTGGCGATCCGCTTGACCGAAGACGACCCGTCTAAGATCGTGTACATCGGTTCCTCCTTAAACGTTATCCATCGTGAAAATTTGATCCGTTTCCTCACCGAATACAAGGACGTGTTTGCTTGGTCTCATAAAGATATGCCAGGCATCGATCCTGATGTCATCGCACATCGTCTCAACATTGACCCGAAGCATAAACCCGTACATCAGCGTCGACGTGCCTTTACTGCAGAAAGACAAATGGCAATCAAAACTGAAGTTGAAAAGCTACTCGCGGCTAATTTCATAAAAGAAGTTGACTACCCAGAATGGGTCGCCAACGTAGTTCTCGTCCGGAAAGCTAATGGCAAATGGAGGATGTGCGTCGACTATTCAGACTTGAACAAAGCATGTCCCAAAGATAGTTTTCCGACACCGCGGATCGACCAGTTGGTTGACTCAACAGCTGGACATGCTCTCCTCAGTTTTATGGATGCTTATTCTGGTTACAACCAGATTATGATGCATCCACCTGATAGCCAGCATACTGCCTTCATCACAGATCGAGGACTATATTGCTACCAGGTAATGCCGTTCGGTCTCAAAAATGCAGGGGCTACTTATCAACGTCTTGTCAACAAAATATTCGCTGCTCAAATCGGTAGGAATATGGAAGTATATGTTGACGATATGCTCGTAAAAAGCATCGATGAAGATGGCCACATTCCTGATCTTCGAGAAGCCTTTGATCTGATGAGGAAGTATCAGATGAAATTAAATCCAGAAAAATGTGCGTTTGGAGTATCTGCAGGGAAATTTCTTGGGTTCATGGTTGGCCAACGTGGAATTGAGGCGAATCCCGAAAAGATTAAAGCATTGATAGAGATGAAATCACCAGTGACTCTGAAGGACGTTCAGCGTCTAGCTGGTCGCATCGCATCATTGAACAGGTTCATCTCGCGAGCATCTGACAAGTGCTTGCCCTTCTTCAAACTCCTTCGTGCAACGGCCAAGTCTGATTGGAAGTGGACACCTCAATGTGAAGAAGCTTTTCAACAACTGAAGCAATATATGAGTGCTCCTCCCATTTTATCTAAGCCTGTAGCACATGAGCAACTCATTCTTTATTTATCTGTGTCTTCCATGGCCGTTAGTGCCGCTTTAATAAGAGAAGATTCCGGGGTACAAAGGCCTGTTTATTATATCAGTCGAGCAATGGTTGATGCAGAAACTAGGTATTCTGATATGGAGAAACTGGCCCTAGCCTTAATCACGGCAGCTCGAAAACTGCGACCATACTTTCAAGCCCATGCTATTTTAGTACCAACAAATCATCCACTACGGCAAGTCCTTCAAAAGCCTGAGGCTTCCGGGCGCTTAACTAAATGGGCGGTCGAGATCAGCGAGCATGATATCTCATTCTGTCCTAGGACCGCAGTCAAGGGCCAGGCCGTGGCTGACTTCATCGCTGAATTTACGTATTCTTCTGAAGATAATGTCATGACCAGCGACCAGCCTTCTTGGTCTCTCTTCGTAGACGGGTCGTCGCGGGCCACTGGCAGTGGAGCGGGCCTGATTTTGGTGGCTCCCGACGGGTCGCATTTTCAATATGCTCTGCGTTTTGAATCACGCATCTCCAATAATGAAGCAGAATATGAGGCCCTGATTGTTGGCCTCGAGCTAGCCGTTGTCCTCGCAGTCCAGAATTTGATAATTCATAGCGACTCCCAGCTCATTGTCAACCAAGTTCTTGGCGAATTCGAAACCAAAGAAGAAAGAATGGCCTTATACAAGTCTCGTGTCCTCATCCTGCTCGCCAAATTGAAGACTTATAAAATATTTCATATCCCTCGCGAGCAGAACCAACTTGCCGATTCCTTGGCAAAACTCGCTTCTGCACCGGAATCGGAGCTATCACATTCGATCCCCATCGAGCACCGTCAACACTTGAGTATCGACCAAGTGACTCTCGAGCAAGTTATATCGGTACAATCGTCTCCATGCTGGATGGATCCTATCATCCTTTATCTCAGAGATGGATACCTACCAGAAGACAAGAAAGCTGCAAGACAAATTCGGCTTCGAGCTGCCAGGTACACCTTACAAGATGGAATCTTGTTGCGAAAAAGCTTCTCCTTGCCTTATTTAAGGTGTCTTCATCCAGAAGAAGCACATCGTGTTCTAGATGAAGTACACCAGGGGGCATGTGGTAATCATCCCAGGGGGCGATCTCTAGCATATAAAGCGATGAGGCAAGGATATTATTGGCCTACTATGAAAGCAGACGCCATAGAATTTTCTAAAAAATGCGACAAGTGTCAACGATATCAACCTATACCTCGTGTACCGTCTGAACGGATGACCCCAGTCGACAGCCCTTGGCCTTTTGCTCAGTGGGGGATCGATATCATCGGGCCCTTACCTATGGGAAAGGGACAGAATAGGTTCGCGATCGTGGCGGTTGATTATTTCACCAAATGGGCCGAGGCAGAACCATTAGCCAAAATAACTGAAAAACAAACTACTAAGTTTATGTGGAGAAATATCATATGTCGCTTCGGACTTCCTCATACTATAATTACCGATAACGGAACGCAGTTCGACAACGCAGCCTTTGATGAATTTTGCGACAAATGGAAGATACGTAATCTCCGCACTTCTCCATATCATCCTCAGGCGAATGGGCAGGTCGAGGCAGTGAATAAAATCATAAAACATCATTTAAAGACCAAGCTAAGTGAATGTAAAGGGGTGTGGCCAGAACTTCTGCCAGAGGTGTTATGGGCCTATAGAACCACGGCTTGTACATCGACAGGTGAAACTCCTTTCTCCTTAGCATTTGGTGTTGACGCAGTAGTACCAGTGGAAATTCAAGTGCCCTCATATCGGATCGAACAGTACGATCCCGCGAGCAATCAGGAAAACCTCCGACTTCATCTCGATCTCTTGGAAGAGCGAAGAAATGCTTCCCAAGTACGAGTGGCGGCATATCAACAACGTATTGCTCGTTATCGGAATGCGAAGGTTCGACTTAGATCCTTCCAGTTCGGAGATTTGGTCCTAAGGCAAAATCTTGGAATTCCTGTTCGTTCATTGGATCCGAATTGGGAAGGCCCGTATCGGGTTATTAGGGTTGTGCGACCCGGTACTTATTATCTTGAAGACATGCAAGGGAAGCCTGTACGTCGCCCTTGGCACGTGGAGCATTTGCTACGATACTACCCCTAGATTCGATGTAGTTTATCATAACGTTTTATGAATAAAGTGAAAGATATCTTTTGGCCGCTACCCCATTTATATGGACCTGAATAGCCCTGAAGAGAGTGCTTACACATCCTCTTGGCCAATTGCCTACCTTTGGTAGGACTAAAATCATTACTACCGTTGGTTGCTTCTCCATTTTCATGGACCTGAACAGCCTCGAAGAGAATGAATACCATCTCTTGACCAACCTTCTGCCCTTGGTAGAATCAAAATCTCAATCGATAGATCAGTCTATCTCAACGCGGACATGGTCTCACGACCCCCGGATTGAGTCTAATTCATTATCTCTTGACCAACCTTCTGCCCTTGGTAGAATCAAAATCTCAATCGATAGATCAGTCTATCTCAACGCGGACATGGTCTCACGACCCCCGGATTGAGTCTAATTCATTATTTTTCATGAGTTAGTTACTCGCGATTGGTGAGAGGAGGGATCGCACTCCGGAATGCGAGCACCGCAGCTCGTGCTCAAATTAGGGCAGCGATCGGGGTCACATCCTAATCGCGAGCAGCTTAGCTCATGCTCGGATTAAAGGGTCACATCTCTGATGAATCCATTCAAGATCAACATAGAGCAAAAAATGAAAGATAAAGGGAGAACAGCAACAAAACAGTAACACTTCCAAGAATATCTTTTCATTGATCATTAGATGATTACAGAGAGATGATCGCAGATACAAAAGAGAAGAAAATAAAAGGAAATCAATCGCTTGGAGGAGCCACGCTCTCGACTTCAGGGCCCATTTCAGGAGCCCCTCCAGCCTGCGTGGCTTCAGTCACCTCGTTCTCGGCAGCAGCTTGCTCTTCTGCAGCTATGATGGTCGCGACTCGACCGAATTCCCCCATATCGAAGGATGGGATCATTCGTTGCACTACTCTTAGTGCAAAGTCTCGACCAGCATCGTATGACTCATATCGTTCATCGTCATACAGCTGCGAAGTCCGGAACTCGGAAACTGCCCGAGCACCTTCCTCCGAGAGCATTTTTACAAGGGCGACTCTCTCCTCGTCCCAGTGGATCGAGTCGTCCTTAAGCTGCGCAAGAGCGGTGCGCTCCCTAGTCAAGTTGTCGTAGGCCTCCTTGAGCTGCGACCTGGCCCCCGCGAATTGCTCCTCTAACGAGATCTTGTCCTGCCGGAAGATCTCCCTCTCTCTCTCTGCCTTTTCCTTCAGACCCGTGAGCTTCACGTAGTCTGAGTCCAAGGCCTGATACCTGTCGGTCAGGACTTGGATCTTCTCGATGAGGATCTTTTTCTCCTCATCTCTCTTCGAGATCACTGCCTCACGAGCCTTGAGCAGTTGATCTCTTCCTTGAACTGCCTTTTCCAAGGCAGTCCTCTTTCCCTCAGCCTCCTCTATCGTGCGACGGGCGGCAACGATATCACGCCTCGTTCGCAGAATAAGATCTAAACCCTGCAAAGAGATGAAAAATATAAGAGTTCTGGAACGTAACAACAGGTCGAAACAGATCTTGACGAAGTCTTACCTGAACCATCCTCATCCCCGCTTCGAGGATAAGGTTCTCAGGACTTGGCTCGGGGAGAGAGCCGAAGGCATGAGGCGGGGCGTTCTCGAACAAAAATTTACATACAGGGTGGAGGTGGCGTGGAATCGAGTACGACCCGCTCCCAGAAGGTTGGGCAACGACCAAACCGGCCTGCTCGCGAGGTGGAGGCATGGACTCGCGAGCAGGTCCCTGCTCGGCAGCCGGGACCAGTTCCCGAGCAGGAGTCGGCTCTTGAGGCTCTACCTGCTCTCGAGCCTCTTCAGCTGGGGGGCAGTTGGACCCCACCCCATCTGGGGAATTATCTGCAATGTTGATCACTGGTGGCCCAGGTGCGACCACCAGTGAAGGAATAGTGGGCCCAGCTGGGGCCCCCGCCATGCTCGCGGGAAGGGCAGGCTGGTCGCTGCCCGTGCGGATGGAGGATTGAGAAGGTTCGGCAAGGGTTCTCTTCTGCCTTTTAGAGCCTGTGCCCTTCAGGCGGGGCAGTAGGCCTCTCTTCTCTCCAGCCTTCGTCATTTCAACTTCTCTTCTGGATATGAGGCCTGCTGCTGCAAGTCGCAAAGGAGATAAGCAAGCCTCAATATGCCTATCTCCGACAGGCACCTTATACACTCTGACAATCTTCTCGTTGATCCCTCCTTTCAAATTCGGTTTCCTCAATGCCGGGATACCTGCGAGCACAAATAATGGTCAAACGAAGCAAAACCCTAAAAATTATTCTGAGGAAACTGCACAATACGGGATTGTGTCTACCTTCACAGAAAAACCGGGTCACTCCTGGACCCCTGGAGGAGGCAGACTCCCAGCTCCCGGAAGCATAGAACCACCGCTTCCTCCAGCCGGGATAGTTCGAGGAGGGCTTCCCCAACACGAAATTATCCCGGTGCCAATAACATAAATAATACCAGCCTTCGCTGGATGGAGCTTTCTTCAGACGAAACATACGGAGGAACTCCTCCGCCGTGAGTTCCCCGTTGCCAGCCTGAGCCCAAAGGGCAAAGGAGCCCAGAACCACCCTCCACCCGTTCACAATGAGTTGCCCAGGGGCAATCTTGTAACACCGGAGTACATCGCGAACGAAGGGATGGAGGGGAAGGCGTACCCCCAGGATAAGTTGGTACTCATAAAATGCTACGCATCCTGGGGGGGGGGGGGGGGGGGAGTCGGGTGTTTCTCCACCTCCGGGCAAGCGGAGAGTTACAGAGTCAGGGATTTGGTATCTCTCCCGTAGCTCAGCCAGCCGGTCCTCCGATAAAACGGAAGGATATCCGGCTGTTGTGTATCTCCCCGCCGAAACCCTTGCACTGCTGGAGGCAGAGGACTCCGGAGTGGCATCACCAAGAGGGACAGTAGTCTCATCAGAGTTCCCAGCCATGGGGGTATAAAAATAAAAGAAGGAGAAGAAAAAGGAAGTATACCGGAAAAAGGAAAGAAAATGAGCACCGGAAGAGGAAGAAGAATGGAAAGAAAAGGCTGCAGGTTCCTTTCGAAAAAACTTCTGTAGAAAATCAAAGAAATGGCGGACTCCGTATATTTATAGGCAATCATTCCGCCGTATCTGATGACATGTGGCAGTCCCTCCCTTGACACAGCGCTCGAGCAGGCACGCCCATTAATTACACAAACACGTGGCGAGCGCCCCTTCATTTTCCGTCTGCGGAAAGGCTGCGGAAAGCTGGCGTTCATTAATTCCAGCCCATCATGTGGGGTGCCGTTCTCGATGCAAGCAGCGGGCGGTTTCGTGTGATAGTAAGCTAAGTCCTTTCCTTAAGAATTCTTGGCGGCAAGGACTTGGGGGGCATCTGTTATAGGCAAAATGATGGAGATAAGATTTCACGCGGAAATGCCCATTTCGCTCTCGCTCTCGAGATTGTCTGATCGAGAGTCGAATATTGGATAAGTGCGGGATGTCCATTCGACTCTCGAGATTGTCTGATCGAGAGTCGAATATTGGATAAGTGCGGGACGTCCATTCGACTCTCGAGATTATCTGCTCGAGAGTCGAATATTGGATAAGTGCGGGACGTCCATTCGATTCTCGAGCACACCTGATCAGGAGTCATAGATTGAAAAAAACGGAACAGCTATTCGCAAGTCTCGAGTCTTCATAACCGATAGTCAAATACGGCAAAATTCGATCCGCGAACAGATCTTCTCACAAGTCATTGAAAGACGTCACATCTACGTATGTACTCGGACTCGCGACCACATTCTAACCTGCGAGTAGCTTTTCTGCGGTAATCTCTCTTAGCTTTCAGTACTAGCACCCGATTCCCGTCGAGCAGCTTGTCCAATCCCTCTGCGACACCAAGCAGGGCTACAACCAGTTCGGTGGTTTCCGTCTTGTGGGCGTCTCCTTCCTTTTCGGAGGTTATGACTCCAACTACGGGCGTCTCCTTCCTTTTCGGAAGCTATGATTCCAACTATGGCTTCCAGCCGGATTTCAAGGGATTACCATCAAGTGGCGTGATTGTTGGAATAAGTCATTGGGATTGGATTTGACTAAAAAGATAGGATCTTATCCCACGAAATCAGCGAATTCTCAGTATCGTATGCGACATCAACGGGATTTCGACATCTCACGTAACTAATTGGATTGCTTCAGATCTATATAAAGGGGTGACTCCATTGAGAGCAGGTACGCACACATCATTCGATCTTGGTCCCGTTTACTTGGCTTCTCTTCTTACTGTGGCCTAACTTAAGCATCGGAGGGCTAACGGCTGGTCCCCAGCCACCCTTATTTGCTGTCTTGCTTCAGGTCTGGCGGTGGAAATTCCTACTGGAGTGAAGGAGAAAAGTCGGAGGATCTCGTTACAAAATTTGACATTAACAGTGGGTCATCTATCCCGCCTAGTCCTACCCAATTCCATTAATGAGTCACCTATTGAGGACTCATTCCCTGATGACCAAATTTTTGTTGCTATACATCCATCATGGTACGCTGACATAGCCAATTATCTTTCCATAGGTGCGATGCTGACTGATTGGACTGCGCAGGATAAACGAAAATTTCTAAGGGAAGTGCGCAGATTTTTCTGGGATGAACCTTTACTTTTTAAATATTTCCTAGATCAAATTATTAGGAGATGGGTCCCTGATGATGACCATAATTCTGTCATCTCCTTTTGCCACAATCAAGCATGTGGGGTCATTTTTCTGCCAAGAAAACTACTGCAAAAATTCTGCAGTGTGGTTTTTATTGGCCCACTCTATTTAAGGACACCCATGAATTTTGCAAAGCATGCGAACGCTATCAAAAGTTAGGAGGATTGTCCCACCGGAACATGATGCCTCTTACCCCTATTCAACATCTTGAAGTCTTTGATTGTTGGGGCATCGATTTCATGGGACCATTCCCCTCATCAAAAGGACATGTCTACATATTGCTCGCCATAAACTATGTGTCAAAGTGGATAAAGACTATTCCATGTAGAACTAACGATCATCATACGGTTCTAAAGTTCCTAAAAGAAAACATATTTTCCAGATTTGGAACGCCTCGAGCTATCATTAGTGATGGTGGTTCTCACTTTTGCAATAGACCATTTGAAGCCTAAATGAAGAAATATGGTATTAGACATAAAGTGAGTACCCCATACCACCCACAGACAAGTGGGCAAGCTGAAATTTCCAATCGAGAAATTAAACAAATTTTGGAAAAGACGGTGAAGCCAGATTGCAAAGATTGGTCACTTCGATTAGTTGATGCTCTTTGGGCTCACCGTACCACCTACAAGACCCCATTGGAATGTCCCCCTATTGACTTGTTTATGGGAAAGCTTGTCACTTGTCTATGAAGATTGAACACAAAGCCTATTGAGCAATTCGGGCATTGAACTTTAATGTTGATAAGGCTAGCTCGCTTCGTAAACTCCAAATGAATGAGCTTGATGAGATCCGGAACGATGCCTACGAGAACTCGAGAATTTACAAGAGTAAGATGACGGCCTTTCATGACAAGCACATCTTCAAAAAATCTATAATTCTCGTCTTCATCCTTTTTCGGGAAAATTGCAATCTCGATGAACCGGCTCATATATTGTTAAAGAAGTTTTTCTTCATGAGGCTGTCAAGATAGAGAATGCCGCAAATGGTAACTATTTTAAAGTGAATGGACAACGCCTTAAACCATTTGTTGAGAAATTTGATTCAGATGACATGTCCATCACTCTGAATAATCCTGTGTATCAAGATGATTGATCTCCTAGTCTGACGGAGGTATAGCGTAGATTAGGTTTAATTGTTTTTTTTTCTATTTTAATTCTATTGTTTTAGTGGATTTAGTTGTCGGAGTTACAGACTTCCATGATCGACTCTCTCAGGTACTATTGTTCTCACTCAATTGTATTTTACCATTGCTCTCATGTTCCTGCTCATTGCATATCTTTTTATATTGAGGACAATGCAAGATTTGGTGGGGGTGAGATGAGATTCCTCATCTAGCAGTTTGCAACATTTCGAGCATCATATTATGTGCAAATTTTTTTGAATTTTCTAAAAATTCAAAAATCTTTTAGAAAACCTTATTTCTATGCATTCGAGATGATACGAGTATAAGAAAAGGAGATACGAAGTGAGTGACGTTGTAAGTCTTGAACTACTCTTAATATAATGGTTTTATATGTGAATTCCCCTATTTATGTGATTGATAGAAAAATTTGAACACTTTTACACCTAGTTCACGTTACACAATTTTCATGGTTTGAAAGGATTATGTGATTTGTGGATTGGCTAGACTTAGAATTGAAGTATTGAGGAGCCAAGCCGGGTTACTTTGTCCATGGGAAAATAACGAAAGATATGGATTTCTAAAAATCCTTTCTAATGTAAAAGAAAACGGAAAAGGAATGATGAAAATATGGGAATAATGGGGAAAATGGTGGAAAATTCCAAAAAGGGCTACCTATTACCAACGGGGGGATGGTCTACCCGTAACCTAAACCGAAAATGGGACGTAGTGTGAAAGCCGTCGGAAGGACGGTAAGGAAAATTCCTGTCATAGGCTTGTTGTTGATCTATACACCTTGAGATCTATAGTTTAGTTGATGTAGGAAGAAGATGATCCTGGAAACTCATGAGATGAGCTATCACTATGCACATTAGGTTGAATTTTGTTCAAAGTTCTTCTATCTATCAATCAATCAGCAGGAATTCTATATGAACACCTTTTATACTTTGAGATTTTAAGGCTGCAACCTCTATCGCCCAATTTCATTGATTTTTTTACTTGTATATCTTGGAATAAATAGAAGTCTTGTTTCTGAAAGAGAGTTGGTTTTGGAAATTTGAACTCGTTTCATGCATGTTTTGCTCGGGACTAGCAAAAAGCTTGTTGGGTTGTGTGTTGAACCTCCAATTTATACATGATCTAGCCCATTACATCACGTTATATGCATGGTTTTCATGTTTAAAAGGCCCATCTAATGCATGTTTTGTGATTGTAGGAATGAGAGCGACTTCACCCAATTGGTGACCAAAAAGAGCATATTTAGGAGCCCTTGAATGAAGGCCCAAGGTGGACCAAAGAAGGAAGAAGAAAGAGGGAGAAAAGAGAAGAAAGAAAGGAAGAAAAGAGAAGAAAAGGAAAAGAAAAAGAGGTCCGACTGGTCATGACTGGTCGCCCAAGGGAGCCAAGACCAGTCAAGATTGGTCGACCACCCTGTTGTCCCCCTTGTGAAGGTGCTGGAGCAAGAACTAGTTTGGTCCGACCGGTCAAGACGGGTCGGCCAACTGTTGAGCTCTTAATTGTTCATATTCTACCCCCAATTCATCACTCAATATGTACGGTTTACATGTTTAAAGGAATATTCTAATGCATGATTGGTGATTGTAGGAACAAGATGGTGATTTCACAAATTAAAGACTAAATGGAGCTCTTTAAGAGCATTGAAGACCATAGGATGAGGTTGAAGAAGGACCAAAGAGAGAACAAAGCAAGGAGAGAAGAGAAAAGAAGAAAGAAAGAAAGAAATAATGAAGAAAGAGGCTTAGACCGGTCAAGATCGGTCGGCCAGACCAGTCCGACCGGTCAAGACCGGTCGGCCACACCATTGGACTGATCAGGGAGGAGGTCCGACCGGTCAAGACCGGTCGGGCATAGCTGCTGGACTAAAGAGATTCTCAAGCCAGACCGGTCAAGACCGGTCGGCCCTGCGTAAATAGCTGTTTCTATTTTGGAATTCTGAAATTCTCGGCGCAATTACGTAAGTTTACGCAAAATCTGAAACTTTCTTGCGTAAAGGACACCTCCAAGCTATAAAAGGACGTCTTCCCTTCATACCAAAGCATGCTAGGACGTGGGGATTGCTTGGGAGACGGATTCTACTTCGAATTTCTAGTTTTCTTCCTGTTTTAGTTATTTTTATGTTTTTAGAGGCTTCTAGTTCAAGGATGTTAGAGATGAACTAAAACCTCTTAGCTAGGGCTAAGAGGTGAAGCTTTTGATGGATTGATGCAACCTAGGTTTCCTTTCATGTTTTAATTGATGAATTTTAGTTCAATATGAGTTTGAATCAAGTACTATTTTGGTTTTTACCTTGATCTCTTGATGACTCCGGGCTCATGTGATTCTTAGTGATCCTAACTTAGTATCTTAGCTTTTGAGCATTGTTTATGCTTATGTAGTTCATTGATCTACCATCGACTCTGGGCATGATGGACGCTTTGATTGCCTTGTGTACAATGGCCTGATTTTCATGTGGGAACTCATTCAACTAAAGTTCTTATCTTTTGTTGTATGATCTGGAATAGTTGTTTATTGATTGATTTTGATTTAATTAGAGTTCTAATCATGAGTTGTAATCAAGTCTAGTGACAGGATTTGGTGAAAGCTATGATTATTAATCTCAACTAGATTGGAAAGAGGCTTGGCCTATACAATTAAGTGTGCCCAAGGCCTGAGCATGGTTGTGGGAATCAAATCAATGAATAAGCACTTGTTTTGGATGATTGCTGATTGAACCGCTCTATATTCCGATCGGATAGAGATATGAATTCGATTCCGATTGAGTTATGAGAGACCTAGTTGTGTTGATGCATTGAAACTTGTCAAAAGTGGATCCTTGGCGCTCTAGTGTCTTTTTAGATTGAAATTACCTTAACCATTCACTGTTTAAACCCAAATCGCTATTTTTCAGTTTTAGTTCTTAATAGGATCTTAATTACTAGTTGTTTTAGACAAATTCTGAAGATATCCATACATAAATCTCTGTGGGAACGATACTCGGTCTTTCCGAATTATTACTACTTCGCAACCCTACACTTGGGGAGTGAACAAGTTTTTGGCGCCGTTGCCGGGGATTTCTATGCGGTATTCTTAGAATTTTCTGAAATAACTTCTAGTTGAGATTGTGTTAAGATAGGTTTAGGATTTGTTTTGCTTTCTAGGATAGGGTTTTCTTCTAAATACTAATTTACTTTGTTTTGATTTTTGTAGGATTCTAACATAGGTCTAATCCAGGGATTTTTAGGAAGTTGAAGAAGAAGTAGGCATCTTAAGTCACGAATCAGGTTTTATTGTTCTAACCCTACTCTTCTTCTTCTCCTACTCATTCCTATCCTATTCATCTCTTGTAGAGTGGGTGGAGAGTCCTTTTGGATCTCTAAAAGGTAGGCCTTGTGCCACCTGGATTCCTATTGGTCGGCTCTGCCGTCTTGGATCACCTTGTGCTCAGAGATTTCTCTTCTCAACCTATTCCTCTTTCTTCTTTTTCTGTACTTTTTCTCAAAAGACTTAAAGAGTGGGTGGGGAGTTCTTTGAACCCCTATTAACCAAGAGAAATCAGTCTCTATCCTTGCTTCTGGCTTAGCCATTGCAAGACACCTTGTGCTTAAGTCTTAGAGAGGAGTAAAGGAAGGAAGGAAGAATTATTTTTCCTTTTTGTTCATTCTTCTAGGTTTTGCATGCCAAATTGGGCTCGGGGATCTAATAACCAACTCAATCGTGACGGAGTAATTGTTCAAGGGATTGATAGAGAGCCTCGTGCTAGGAAATATCAAAATTTTCCTGAAATTACTAGAGAGATGGCTGAAAATCAACCAAATTAAGGGGTTAATCAAAATCCAGCCCCAAACCTTACTGAATTGGATGAGAATGAAGTAGGGGATGTACCTCAACCTAGAACTTTACGTGACTATTTACAACCAGCTAGGACGAGTACTCCCTCTTGCATAATTTTCCCTCACAATGTGGGAAATATTGATTTTAAACCGGGGTTGATCCAACTTCTTCCTAGATTCCATGGACTCGACTCTGAGAGCTCGTATCTACATATTAAGGAATTTGAAGAGGTCATTGCTACAATAAACTATGACAATATGACCAAGGATACAATAAAACTTAAATTGTTCCCTTTTTCCTTGAAAGAGAAGGCCAAATCATGGCTACATTCCTTAAGGCCAAGGTCTATTGGGACATGGGGTGAGATGACTAGGGAGTTTCTAAAAAAATTCTTCCCTACTCATCGAACCAATGCACTAAGAAGGGCCATAATGAACTTCGCCCAAAAAGAAGAAGAAACCTTTTTCCAATGTTGGGAAAGGTATAATGAGTTATTAAACGCATGCCCACATCATGGCTATGAACGGTGGAGGTTGATTAGTTTCTTCTATGATGGATTAAACTCAACCATGCGCCAATTTGTGGAGATGATGTGCAATGGGGAGTTCATGAATAAGGAAACGGAGGAAGCGTGGGATTATTTTGACATGTTGGCTGAAAATACATAAGCATGGGATACATCTAAGCCAACAAGTTCAAAACAACCCCAAGCCAAGGAAAAGGGAGAAATTTATGTTTTAGATGGGCAAAATGATCTAGGTTCTAGAGTGGCTAAACTCACACGAAAGGTCGAGGAGATGGAGCTAAAGAAAGTAAACACAACCCAACAAAGGGGGGCTGTTGAAACTATTTGTGGTATTTGTGCTTCCAATGTGCATCAAACGCCAGATTGCCCAACAATCTATGCGTTTCGAGAACTTTTATTTAAACAATCGAATGCCTTGAATAGTTATCAACGACCTTTTAGTACTCCAAATTCAAACACGAACAATTCTATTTGGAGAAACAACCCAAACTTCAATTGGGCGAATGGAAACACGGCTAATCAAAGTAAACCTCAAAGGGGGCCCCCAATGCAAATGGCCCCACCTCAAATGCCTATAAAGGATACTTTGAAAGCATTCATGGAAGGACAAGCTCAAATAAATCAATCCAACCATACGATAATGCTTGAGCTTAAAAATTCGGTGGAGGAAATCAAGGCCCGCTTAAACACAAGGGAAGGGATGCTTCCAGCCCAACCCATACCAAATCCAAAACCACAATGCGAAATAAGCATGCCTAGTTCTTCTAACCAACATATTGAACATGCTAAGGCCATCACCACTCTTAGAAGTGGTAAAATCATTGAAAAACCTGATCCGGTGAAGGTTTCAACACCTAATGATCCGGTATCTTCCAAAGAGGATGATGGACCTAGAATCACCATGAATGAAAAAGAGCCATTGAAAGAATATAGGCCCGTTGCTCCATTCCCCCAATGCTTGATTCCAGCCAAACCTCAAGATAAATATCAGGAATTTTTAGAGGTTTTCAAGCAAGTCAAAATCAACATCCCATTGTTGGATGCCATTAAACAAATACCGTCATATGTAAAATTTTTAAAAGACCTTTGCACGGTTAAAAGAAAAATACATGTGCAAAAGAAGGCATTTTTGACAGAGAATGTGAGTGCCATTATCAACCACGGGATGCCCAAGAAATACAAAGATCCTGGTTGTCCGACAATATCATGTGTGATTGGAGACTACCGGGTGAAACATGCTCTACTTGATCTAGGGGCAAGTGTAAACTTAATTCCCTTTTCAGTTTATGAACAATTGGGTTTAGGTGAATTGAAACCCACCAAAACCACATTACAACTTGCTGACCGATCGATTCGTATTCCGAGAGGGGTAATTGAGGATGTTCTTGTCCAAGTTGACAAAGTTTACTACCCGGTGGACTTTATTGTCTTGGACACGAGACCCATGGTTAATATTGGCCCCCAAATTCCTGTCATACTGGGCCGCCCATTCCTAGCTACATCAAACGCTATCATAAATTGTAGGAGTGGGGTCATCCAAATGTCTTTTGGTAATATGACAATTGAGTTGAATGCTTTCAATATTGACAACCAACAAGAGGATGAGGATGAGGAGGTCCACGAAATAAATATGATCAATTCTATTATGGAAAATGAGTCCCTCTCACCTTTTTACTCCGGTCACTTAGACGAAGAAGTGACTCACTTCCTTGATGAAAATGATGATATGATAAGGGATATGGTCACACTTTTCGAGTCGGTATTGGCATATGACGCTAGCCGAGAGAAGGATGTGGAAGCAATACCTTCTTGTGCTGAGAAATCAATTCATATTTCCACACCCTTGTGGTTCATGCATACCGAACTCCACTAACCCTGGGATGATCCTTACTTGCAATATCACTGCCCAGGAAAATCTGAATGGAGACATATTTTTTCTGATAAATATGATGATGTCTCCTCTTATACATGTGGTGAAAACATTAAGGAACCCGCTGAAATTCCTTTTTGGGATTTTGAGTGGCTTAACACGATTACTCACACACATGTTTATTGTAAAGCAGGATATTGGATGACGTTACTGCGAAACCTTTTGATCCATCTAATGATTCTGCTTAACTTTATGCTTTTGGATGAGTTGTTGGGATTAACCTCCTAGTCTGACGGAGGATAATTTGCTAGAATGCCTTCCCATTAGGATTTGCTTTGATAGTTGATTTAGCTGTGAAGTAATCCATCTCCAAAAGCTAATCTTGCCATGGAATATATGCTTCAGGTGATATCTCTCTTTCTCACTCTCCTTTGTTTTATGTCATTGCTCTCATGTCATGCATACTGCATATCTTATTACAATGAGGACAATGTGAAGTTTTGGTTGGGGGGTGAGATTCCTCAGATGATGAATCTACTAGCTTTTGTGACATTTCGAGTAAAGATGTAGAAATTTTTCGATTTTTCTAAAATTTGAAACTCTTTTGGAAAACTTTGATTCTATGCATTCGAGATAGCATGGGTATAAGAAGATGAGATATGAAGTGAGAGATGTTGCAAGCTCTGAACTCCTCCTAATATAATGGTTTTATATGTGAATTCACCTATTTTTATGATTGATAGAAAATTTGAACACTTTTTGCACTTAGTTCACATTACACGATTCTCATGATTTGAAAGGATCATGTGATTTATGGATTAGCTAGACTTAGATTTGAGGTATTGAGAAACCAAGCCGGGGTACTTTGTCCATCCTTGTCCATGGGAAAATAACGAAAGATATGGATTTCTAAAAATCCTATCTAATGTAAAAAAGGAAAAGGAAGGATGAAATTGGGAATGATGGAAAAATGGTGGAAATTTCGATTAGGGCTACCTACTACCAACCGGGGGATGGTCTAATTGTAACCAAAGCCGGAAATGGGACGTAGTGTGAAAGTCGTCGGAAGGACGGTAAGGCAAATTCCTGTCATAGGTTTGTGTTGCTCTATACACCTTGAGATCTATAGTTTAGTTGATCTATGAAGAAGATAATCCCGGAAACTCATGAGATGAACCTTCACTATGCACACTGGGTTGAATTTGTTCAAGTTCTTCTATTTGTCAATCAATCAGCGGGAATTTCATATAAACACTTATTATGTTCTGAGAGTTTAAGGTTTCAACCTTGTTGGGGCTCAAATTTGTACCCATTATAAAACGGCATTCAACAGTCCATCTATGATGATTCGAACTGATTTCAAGATCCGAATTACTCGAAAAACATCAGTGCAGCCCTAACATGCGCAATCGTGACTGAAACCTACGAATGCTATTTTGGGGTGGAATCAGACATGCGAATTACCGCCAAATGATCCGGAACGCCCTAAAACCCTTAACCTGCAAGTTTCGAGATCGCACGATGCATATCTTTACCCGCGCGCTTTCAAATGCATTTTGCCTTGACTGTATCCGACTATAAGGGCCCAAAAGCCTACAGGTACCATTTCGGGCTGAATCAGACATGTGGATTACCGCCAAATGATCCGGAATGCCCAAAAAACCTTAAGTAGCAAGTTTGAAGTCGTTGCGGTGCATATTTCCACATGCATTCGTTCACTCTCTCTCCACATGCATTTGTTCACTCTCTCTCTCTACATGCATTCGTTCACTCTCTCTCCACATGCATTCGTTCACTCTCTCTCCACATGCGGATGTCATAAGGAAACATGCATTGGCTCTCTCACCACATGCGCATGAGATCTCTCTCCCTTTTCAATATTCTAAAATTACAAAAATCATGAAAATATGCTAAGTGGGGTCACATGCGGCCAAAACAGAGGCCACATGCGCCCATACCAGTGGCACATGCGCCCATGCTATGCCACATGCGCCTGGTGCATGGGGACATGTGCATGATCCCATCACATGCGCATGACTCGTCTCTCAAAATATTTCCATGCGCATGATCCCCACAACATGCGCATGACTCGTCTCTTCAAAATATTTCCATGCGCATGCCCTCCCTTTTGTAAACAACATGCGCCCGGTACCCGATACCCAATTAACACGCTATAAATACCCCTCCACTCGATAAGACAAAGGGGACAAGATCATCACTCCCAGAGCACTCTTCTTGCAGAGTTAAAAATGCCTCACCGGAATTCTCACCGGGAAAGGGAGATGCGCCCATTCCTTCGCCGGATGCCCTTGCCGAAAGGGATTTCTCCCACCGGAGCAAAATCCTCCAAGTCACATAGTGACATGCGCTCACCCATTCTTGGGAGGGGAAATGTGAAAAAATCCCTAAGTCCCATGAGGACATGCGCCCATGGCTGGAATGTTGGGCGCATGTGCATGTCACATGCGCTTGATAACCATGCATTTGTAGTAGCACATGTGCCTGGGGCGAACAAGTGCATCCACCTAGGACATGCGCCTGGGGCGAATAAGTGCATCCACTTAGGACATGCCCCCATGTCTAATGCAACATGTGCCCAACCCAACCTCCCATGCGCCTGGACGCTGATGGGGAGGTGGGGCCCGCCTTCGATGTGGCCCGCCTTCCGATCGTGTCAGCACTCCTAGACACACATCAATGCCCTCTATCCATCCCCCTGATCGGATTCACCAACGGTCGATGTTAAGTGGGCCAAATCAGTAATTTGATCAAAAAGGCCTACACTTAGCCAATATTGCAAACCTCAGAAATCCCTCCGAAAGAGCCAGAAATGGCCGAAATCGAGAGGAATCGGGCGGAATTTGACCGAACCCGAGAGGGAGACTTCTCTCCGCCATAACATGATACACCATAATCATGCATTACAATGAGATTACCTGATCTCAGGATCTCCGAGAAACCTTGATCAGACCATAAACAGGTCCACTAATTAGTCGTTTTTAGCCCTGGGAAGTGCCCTGTTGGCTCGGAAATCGACTTACACTAAACAAATCGAAATGCGATCGCACCGCGACCCTCGTGGACATAATCCACCTCTATCCAAAGACGATCGTAACAGGTATTCACCAAATCCTCCGATCAGATCGTAAACAGGCCCTGGGAAGTGCCCTGATGGCCCGAAAATCTACTAATGCCAAATGAAATCAATAGCGATCTCAAAGACGCGAGGGCAACATATTGATGACATAAAGATATATACGAAGCCGATTGATCGAATCAAATGCATAATTTGTCCGATACACTGAACATCTAGCATAAATGCAATCCTCTCTCGAGCATGCATAAAGCATAGTTACTTTGTACTGTACTCATTTGCATCCATTGCAAGAATTCATTTCATCCCGGATCGAGATACGAAACTAAATCAAAGGGGACTATGGTTATCATCGAAAACCATAATGAAAGAGTTCTAAACGTCTGAAATACTTCATCGTTAAGACCAGTTGATGTGCGTCCTGTCCAAGGCGGGATCCTTCAGTTGAGTGGCTAAGGGAATGAGTGCCTTCCAGTAAGTCACCCGTCACTGGCCCTGGTTGCAGTAAGTGGACGCCGTGGAGTGTATTTCTGAAAGTCATATCGTCCATAGAGACGCGTCATGACACTGAGATATACGACTCGGTTAAAACCCTGGTCGCACTAAGACCCCATAGAGTGCCCTCCAGTAAGTCACCCGTCCAGCAGAGACGGTCACTGGCCCTGGTTGCAGTAAGTGAACGTCGTGGAGTGTATTTCTAAAAGTCATATCGTCCATAGAGACGCGTCATGACACTGAGATATACGACTCGGTCGAAACCCTGTTTGCACAAAGACCCCATGGAGTGCCCTCCAGTAAGTCACCCATACAGCAGAGACGGTCACTGGCCCTAGTTGAAGTAAGTGGACGCCGTGGAGTGTATTTCTGAAAGTCATATCGTCCATAGAGATGCGTCATGACACTGAGATATACGACTCGGTCGAAACCCTGTTTGCACAAAGACCCCATAGAGTGCCCTCCAGTAAGTCACCCGTCCAGCAGAGATGGTCACTGGCCCTGGTTGCAGTAAGTGGACGCCGTGGAGTGTATTTCTGAAAGTCATATCGTCCATAGAGACGCGTCATGACACTGAGATATACGACTCGGTCGTAACCCTGTTTGCATAAAGACCCCATGGAGTGCCCTCCAGTAAGTCACCCGTCCAGCAGAGACGGTCACTGGCCTTGGTTGCAGTAAGTGGACGCCGTGGAGTGTATTTCTGAAAGTCATATCGTCCATAGAGACGCGTCATGACACTGAGATATACGACTTAGTTGAAACCCTGGTCACACTAAGACCCCATGGAGTGCCTTCTAGTAAGTCACCCGTCCAGGCAGAGACGGTCACTGGCCCTGGTTGCACTAAACGGAAACCGTGAAGTGTATCCCTGAAAGTCATATCGTCCATAGAGACGCGTCATGACACTGAGATACACGACTCGGTTAAAATCCTGGTTGCTACTCAACTAGGAATGCCCGAAGAGTATGGGACCAACATCTGACCGGTCTTAACGGTGAAGTATTTCATAATAAATCCTAGACTTGGTCTCGGCAACCATGAACTCGAGACTATAATCCCTGACGATTTAAACTACTTGCTCGATCTATCCGAGCTTTATCCCTTTGATATTCCATCTATTGTATAACTGAAATTCATAGTGGAATCTTGTCGCTTTGTGCCGTGGTTTTCTCCCGTAAGGGTTTCCACGTAAAAATCTTTGTGTGGTCTATGCTGTGCTTTATTTATATTTATGCTCCTTTAATGCTTTATTTAATTCATTTATGATACATGCATGCATTTACTTTTACCTTTTAATCAAGGGTGATCATCCGTTGATGTAATTAAGGGTTCGTGACCAGTTCACAGCCCGGATTGTAAAAGACCTCGGAATCTCTGGAATAAAATTCACCTCGCGGTGCTTTCTCATGTATACTTTGTGATTGCTTATGATTGTCTATGAATGTCTCTATACTCAGAATTCCCCCAGAATAATGAAACACAGGAAAAAGATTGCTGACGAGCAGTTTCGATTTTTCTTTTAGTTCTAACAAACTGGCGGCTCCACTGGGGAATCGAATAATACCAGAATCTCTGGTTATCTCTGAGTAAAGAAACATCCTAAGATGAATCGTTCGTAGACATGGAGGTATACGTGAGAAAGTTCCGCTCGGAGAAATGTTCGGCGCCTTTACGGGCGTCAAACTGGCGACTCTCAACGGGAACGTTCTTCCCTTCATCTTTAAAGCAAAAGTTTTCTAAAAGAATTTCAAAATCTCGCATGGTATGCATATGATTTGTACTTATATGCTTTTGTCGGTCATTGAGCCATATCGTGATTGGTAAGGACGCATCTTCTCTCCTTTCAAAGGTGCGGGGTGTTCTAATGTGCGTGTGACTGTGCAGAAAGACAGAAAGACAGAAAAGAATCAACCATCAAAGCTATACAAATGGCAACCACTATGGTCCTCCTAGTTTCTGGGGGATTTTACTTCAATAATCGTGAGCGCTTACAAATAGTTCTGACGGTTTATAAAGTAGATATGGATATACTTATGTTCTCTCATGCATCTATTTCATCTGTATGTTGTGCTTCATACTTGTTTACAGGCTCACTCACATCATACTGTTGTGCATATGAATATAAAATGTTCGTAGAGCTCTTCTTAATGACAGGTACCATAGTCGGAGAATATTAAAGAATCGACTCCACGAATCATCAACCGGCTTATTATATCCTCATCAGGCAGGTCGAATCAGGAGGGAATATCTTATAGAAAGTTTACGCAAATCACAACATCCCCATATTATGGTATCTTCGTCACAGGTTCTCATATTAAGTATCTTGGTATTCTGGCATTCCTCTGCTTAATAGGAAAATACTTCAGAATTGATGGATTCTCATATATATGTATATGTGGTTCTCTATGAAGACAGCCGGGATACTCTATTATCATCAATCTCTCATATTTATGCACAAAGTTTTATATGAAGATGATCGGAACATCGCTATCTATATCCAGCTTTCGTATTATGTCATGGATCTCTCATCATTATCGCATTATTCTTCTACTGAATATGAAGATAAGTCACGACTGGGAATCTCCTGTATACATATTTATATATACGGCCTTATATGAAGACGATTAGAGCATTCTATTACGTATCACCTCACCTTGAAAATATCAACAACTTTCTCTTATGAAGAATTCTGTGACAAGAATATGCGATTAAAGATTATGATCGTACGGGTATTTGGCACGGATTCCTAAAGCACAAGATCTGTCTCATTAGAATGAAGTGGTCTTACAAAGTGACGAGCCAGAAGCACTGGGGGCAAGCCCCAATATATTATGAGAAACTCGAGTTTATAAGAAGAAGACGACTGGGGGCAAGCCTTAATATATTATCAAATTTCAAGTCTGCAGAAAGAAATGACTGGGGGCAGGCCAGGAAGGATGATATATAAACCTGAAAACATGGAGCTAAAAGAAAGTTTTGGACTTATGACACGAACGTCTCTCGAAAGCAATGACCCAAGGGTACACAGGTTAAGTAAAAAGGGGAGTATTATTCCTATGGGTTCTTCCATTTTTATGCTTTCATATACTCAGTTTACATTAAACTCATACATCATACATCATTTTATGCATATTAGTTTTAAACAAATAACACCAAGTAGTGGTTTAGTAAAAGAATCACTGTCATTTACTTTCGATTATGAAGCATGCGACTAACAAGTTCTGATGTCAATTACATCGGATACAAGTGACAGTTAGGTATTTAGGACAGCTGTCTAATACTATTTTTGTCTGACAATGACCGTAAAAAGCAAAAGAACAGAATTACAGCTTCTCCAGGCATCCTGTTATGAACTTTATCACATCCTTCCGCGTTGCCTCCATGGTGGCCTTTGCCTCCGTTAGCGTCAGCGCAGGATTCGAAATATCACGAAGTTCGATTTCTAAATCTTCCACTTGCTTGCGTGCCGCCTCTCCTTCACTCTCGAGTTGTGCGACCTCGGCACGGTTCTGATTAATGACAAGATCAAGACGGGCAACCTCAACATTTATGGTCGTTTCTTCCGCCTGTAGCCGGCGCGATCTCAGATTTGACATCAGCAAGATGATTAATACACCCGCGACGTTGAGTCTCGCTATCTTCTAAGGTTGTTCTAGCATTAACCGCCGAACATTCTCGCTGCTCTATGACAGGCCGCAAAGAAGACAGCACTCGCCGTTTCTCTTCAGCCGTAGGGTCAGGTTCAATCCGTTCAGTCATAATAACCTGCGTAACAGAATCCTCGAAAGAAGAAATATGACAGACTATTTCGGATACATCAGGCCCGATTACTCCTGCACAAGCTTCCAATGCCTTCACCCCTGCTCCTAGTGTATGCCACTCGCTTGGTTCAGCCAACGCCCTTGAAATATTGGATAGTAAACCCCTCAATACGCTCTGCCCGAAACAGTCTAAATGATAGAAACAGGGAACATCGAATGCTCCGTGGGCAGCCGCCTCAAAATTGACAGTATCTGCAACAAGAGGAACAGAGCGAGTATGCAATGAAATGACAAGTATAGAAAAAGAATACACCAAGGAACTATGAAAGAACTATACCGAAAGATGGGTTGAATACAGGTTCTGAGGAAGTTGCAGTATGTATCGTCACATCAGCGAAAGGCTTAATAGTCTCAGTCAGTGGTGTCGAGGTCACATCCAGAAGTTCAGTAGTGTCACTATCAGTATCGATTATTTCAGTTACCGCTGGCGACTCCGCCATACCCTCAACACTGGAAGCACCAGGGGCTATAGATACAGTCGTGTTATTCCCCGGCATAGTGGACCCTTGCAGATTATCCTCTCCAATCGGCTCAGCCTGCTCTCTCATGCTAGCATGGTCTGATATTGCCTTCGTCGGCCCAATCATCGTCGGGTCATCATCACTAATTAACCGACCGGCATCCTTATCACCTCCAATCACCAGAAGACGTGTGAACCCGGCTTCTTGAGACCATTTCACTAAAGGTACTCCGAAAGTATGCCAGCCATCCAACGCGGTATCCTCCTTACGATGGTCAATTGACACACTCAGGGAGATCTTATGCTTAATGCTCGACGATAAATACGCTTCAGCCTACTCTCTATAATAACCCAATCCGTCAGCGAAGACCTCTGTCAGCCCTGGAGGAGGAATGTAGAGTGGATCATCAACAGAGCTGTTTTTTCGGACCAGAGCATACTGATGCACCCACCATCTCAGCCAGCTATAAGAACCACTAGTCTTCCGATAGAGGCCAGGAAGCATGAATCTCACACCTGTTCGCGTCATCAAAAGTTGATGCCATATCCACTCCCAATGAACAGGACCTGTACCATATGCCCGCTCTACTTTAGTTACATCTGGTAACGTCATCGGAACACCCTGATCGTACCCAAATTGCCTGGCAAACCGACTAGGGTAATAAGGTTCTCGCCAGAACTCTATTCCTTCGCGTAGCGGCAGTGAGGCAGTACGAATAGACACCAGAAATTCCCTACCAGTGACATCCACAGAATGTTCATCGTCAACGACTTCTCAATCTTCTCCGGCATCAGAAACAGGAAAGTGGTAGAAACAAATCTCCGCCAAATTGCCAATTTTGGAAGCTATCCAATTAGACGACTGCGTTATCATGTTACGTTTTCTATAGCGATAAAGAGGTGCGTGATCGGTGTGAAAATACTGGAAGAGATCCACTCCGTAGGTCCACGGGAAATATATGCCTAACCATCCGCAGAAGAAATGCCATGGGCAATAAGCCACATTCATCCCTCGCCAGGGTTGATCTTTGTTACTCGCAATATTGCCAAAAGCCCTATATAAACTGCATAGCACCGGCGGTGCTAGAGAAAATTGACGACCACTTGCAAGAGCTCCCGCCACAACGAAGCAAGAAACCCTGACGCCATCAGCACTCTTGGAGCTAGGCAACATAACCGCCGACAGCCAGTATGCTAACAAACTCGCCAGTTCACAAGACGGTGTAAGCTCATTCGGATTGCTAAACTTTTGTTCAAAACGTTCCTTCATCAAAGCCTGGCTGCGGATAAGGTCTTATACACTTCGTAATCAATGCTACGAGAAGAAAGAAGTGCCCATGTCAGAAACAAAGAAATTAAAGTATGCAGAGCACGTAATACAAAAGAAGGCATTAGAAGAAGTATTACTTCATGCTCTGGCTGAAGTAAATCAACCAGTCGTCATAATGAATCTTTGTAATATTGTCGAACTGCGACAACTCAGCAAACAGCTCTAGACAAGCCTTTGAATGATAAGCATCTCGAGGACTTTTGAGCCGAAACGAAGACAGCTCTTCATTAGTTGGGACGTATTCCTGGTAATATTCTCCTATCACAGACAACCCAGCCATCATCCGGAGATCCCATAAAGTTATGCTCATCTCTCCACATGGAATGTGGAACGAATTGGTAACGGAAGACCAGTAGTTCAAGAAGCTTCGAAGAATTGTTGATTCTCGAGAGAAATGTTCGGAGGTCGCATCGATAGCCTAGTACAGGCCGACTTGCTTTAAAATCCTCTCATGTCGGATCAAAATCTCTTTTGCCCACGGCTCATAACCAACTCGCTCGTTTAAATGACCCCGCATACGAAAGCTCTTCGTCGCCCACATCGTCGCCTTGTCCATGTGTCGAAACCGTTGCTGCACTGTCTCAAAATAATGGACTGGAGAAGGAGTGTGAGGATCACAAGTAGGCGCAAGGAAAACCATTTCTCTCGAGGAACCTACCTGCTGTTCTCTCCCATCGTCAACTAGTATGGTAGTGAACAACTGCTCAGGGGCAGATGTCCACCTCTCGACTCCATAGAATTGAAAAGGGCCTTGAACGTTGGATGGTTCGATGCTCGGGAAGGGCTTGTGCCTCGTAAGAGATTTCTCATGCAAGATGACTCGGTCGGTATAAGGGTTGACGATGGAGAAACCGCATGTAGTAATGATCTTGTTTCTATTCCAGCCGATCTTCATCCGCTCATTCTTCGGATCAATGAGCTGTGGCGATTGCTCCGCCTTGTCAACTTCCTCAGACGGATTCTTACCTCGATTTCGTCTCTTCTTCTTCTGACCTTCCTGATCATCCTCGGAATGTCGGCCGCGCACGCTAGAAGGGCCTGCCTCAACGACATTGGCAACATCAGTAAGCTGACAATACCAGGCGGACCATTCCCCTTCAGTCCCTTGCGTCGGAGGCTCAGATATGATTTTCTCCACATAGATACGCAGTAATACTTCATGAGAGAGTTGCTTAATTCGATCAGAGAAATCCTTCACTTCGGATTCGATTGTCTCGAAGGATTGCGAATGAAACTCTACCGGAGACGGGTTAGCAGTATCTCCAGTCACCCTCTTTTTACCGCGTCGTATAGATGAAGAGCTGGAAACTTGCGATTTAGAAGCTTCACCAGAAGAACCTACTGCTGTCGCCATGATTCACTACAATACGCAGATAAAAGTGCATCAAACAGAAGACCAGCGCATGTAACAGGCAGCACAATAAGGTAAGCATTGCATCATTCAATCACGGATTTCACACACAAAATACGTCAGTAAATACATGCATAAAGTCATGACCAACAACAATATGGAAATAGTGGAATTCGAGCGCACATCCGACAAGCAAGCACGCACATATCATAGCGTAACAAATACAGTAGCGGCTCTACATGTACACTCTGAGCGCGTGCGAATTCGCACTAACTCCAAATGATGCGTGTGCACCTGCATAGAAGTGCACATCATAGAACCGCTTAAAGAAGCAGTTGTGAGCCATTAAAGACCAGCATAAGCAACATATTATGGGCCCCGAGCACCAAGTCCCAATCATATTCGAGCATTGAGCGAGACAGCTACAAACGGCATCGAATTTGGCTGAAAATCGAGCCAGATATGCCACTTTTTCACCGAAGGCAAGTGCTGGGGCCAAAATTCCATTATTTCACTAAGTAGTGGAACCACATGCGCCCAAGGAGATGCTCCAAGCGCATGTGGCCTCTCACATTGGCCTGATCACCTCTCACGTGCACCTAATGCATCTGCAACATGCGCCCACTCTATAGAAAGCACTACACATGCACCTGGAACTAATGGCATGCGCTTGGAGCAAGATCCCATATGCCCATTATCAGTTAGAGGGGCACATGCACCCATGGGAAGAGCACATGCGCCTACTCCCTCATGAGAAGTTCTCTCACCTCTTAGAATTTTGGTTTTCTCGATTCCGGAATGACCAAATGACTCAGTGAGTCCGGTATTTATACATGAGCTTGGGGACCGGTGCACCGCACTGGCCTGACATAAGCATCCATCGCAGCACACCGGGGGGGCACTTGTTGGGGCTCAAATTTGTACCCATTATAAAACGGTATTCAACGGTCCATCTACGATGATTCGGACTGATTTCGAGATCCGAAATACTCGAAAAACGTCAGTGCAGCCCTAACATGCGCAATCGTGACTGGAACCTATGAATGCTATTTCGGGGTGGAATCAGACATGCGAATTACCGCCAAATGATCTAGAACGCCCTAAAACCCTTAACCTGCAAGTTTCGAGATCGCACGATGCATATCTTTACCCACGCGCTTCCAAATGCATTTTGCCCTGACTGTATCCGACTATAAGGGCCCAAAAGCCTACAGGCACCATTTCGGGATGGAATCAGACATGTGGATTACCGCCAAATGATCCGGAATGCCCAGAAAACCTTAATTAGCAAGTTTGAAGTCGTTGCGGTGCATATTTCCACATGCATTCGTTCACTCTCTCTCCACATGCGGATGTCATAAGGAAACATGCATTGGCTCTCTCACCACATGCGCATGAGAGCTCTTTCTCTCCCTTTTCAATATTCTTAAATTACAAAAATCATGAAAATATGCTAAGTGGGGTCACATGCGGCCAAAACAGAGGCCACATGTGCCCATACCAGTGGCACATGCGCCCATGCTATGCCACATGCGCCTGGTGCATGGGGACATGCGCATGATCCCATCACATGCGCATGACTCGTCTCTCCAAATATTTCCATGCGCATGATCCCCACAACATGCGCATGGCTCATCTCTCCAAAATATTTCCATGCGCATGCCCTCACTTTTGCAAACAACATGCGCCCGGTACCCGATACCCGATTAACACGCTATAAATACCCCTCCACTCGATAAGACAAATGGGACAAGATCATCACTCCCAGAGCACTCTTCTTGCAGAGGTAAAAATTCCTCACCGGAATCCTCACCGGGAAAGGGACATGCGCCCATTCCTTCGCCGGATGCCCTTGTCGGAAAGGGATTTCTCCCACCGGAGCAAAATCCTCCAAGTCACATAGTGACATGCGCTCACCAATTCTTGGGAGGGGAAATGTGCAAAAATCCCTAAGTCCCATGAGGACATGCGCCCATGGCTGGAATGTTGGGCGCATGTGCATGTCACATGCGCTTGATAACCATGCATTTGTAGCAGGACATGCGCCTGGGGCGAACAAGTGCATCCACCTAGGACATGCGCCTGGGGAAAATAAGTGCATCCACTTAGGACATGCCCCCATGTCTAATGCAATATGCGCCCAACCCAACCTCCCATGCGCCTGGACGCTGATGGTGAGGTGGGGCCTTCTGTGATGTGGCCCACCTTCCGATCGTGTCAGCACTCCTAGACACACATCAATGCCCTCTATCCATCCCCCAAATTGGATTCGCCAACGGTCGATGTTAAGTGGGCCAAATCAGCAATTTGATAAAAAAGGCCTACACTTAGCCAATATTGCAAACCTCGGAAATCCCTCCGAAAGAGCCAGAAATGGCCGAAATCGAGAGGAATCGGGCAGAATTTGACCGAACCCGAGAGGGAGACTTCTCTCCGCCATAACATGATACACCATAATCATGCATTACAATGAGATTACCTGATCTCAGGATCTTCGAGAAACCTTGATCAGACCATAAACAGGTCCACTAATTAGTCGTTTTTAGCCCTGGGAAGTGCCCTGTTGGCTCGGAAATCGACTTACACTAAACAAATTGTGGACATAATCCACCTCTATCCAAAGACGATCATGACAGGTATTCACCAAATACTCCGATCAGATCGTAAACAGGCCCTGGGAAGTGCCCTGATGGCCCGAAAATCTACTGTTAATGTCAGATTTTGTAACAGGATCCTCCGGACGTTCACCTTCTCTCCAACAGAGATTTCCTCCGCCAAACCTGAAAGAAGACAGACAGCAACTAAGGGTGGCTGGGGTCCAGCCGTTAGCCCTCCGATGCTTAAGTCAGGCCAAAGCAACAAGAAGAGTAACCAGGCCAAAACAAGACAGGGATTGAATATTGTGTGTACCTTTCCCTTAATGGAGTCGTCCCTTTATATAGATCTGAAGCGGTTCAATCTGTTACGCAAGATATCGAGATCCCGCTGATCTCGTGTACGATACTGAGATCTTACTGATTTCGTGGGATAAGATCCTCATCTTTAGAGACGAGATCCAACCCAATGACTTATTTCGGCAATCACGTTCCTTGAAGGCAATCCCTTGAGATCCGGAACCACCAGAGAAGATAAGCCCAAAAACCGACCTATACGGGCTGTCGGTAGGCGTAGTAATAGCGCTGATCGCTCATGTAGAGCTGGAACCGTAGTTGGAGTCATAGCTAGCGAAAAGGAAGGAGACGCCGACAAGACGGAAACCACCGAACTGGGTGTAGCCCTGCCTGGCATCGCAGAGGGATTGGACAAGCTGCTCGACGGGAATCGGATGCTGGTACTGAAGGTTAAGAGATGTAGCCGCAGAAAAGCTGTTAGCATGTTGGAACATGGTCGCGAGTCCAAGTGCTCGCTCATTTTAACGTAATACCTTTCAACGACTTGTGAGAAGGTCTGCTCGCTGTTCAAGAAGGGAATCTTTGCTTTGCTTTATCTGGCCATCGGCTATGGGAGCTCGAAGCCTTGCGGATAGGTGCTCCGTATTTATCCATCCTAGGACTCTCGAGCATATGATCTTGAGAGTCGGATGGGCATCCCGAACTTACCCAATCTGCGGCTTGTGATCAAATGATCTCGAGAGTCGGATGGGCATCCTGCACTTACCCGATCTGCGACTCTCGCTCAGATGATCTCGAGGGTCGGATGGGCATCCTGCACTTACCCGATCTGCGACTCTCGCTCAGATGTTCTCGAGAGTCGAATGGGCGTCCGTGTACAATCTTAACAACTAAGTTGATCTCCCTTATTTTGCCTATAACAGATGCCCCCCAAGTCCTTGCCGCCAAGAATTTTGAAGGGAAGGACTTAGCTCACTACCACACGTAACCGCCCGCTGCCTTCATCGAGAACGGAACCTCACATGATGGGCTGAAATTAATGAGCGCCAGCTTTCCCCAGCCTTTCCGCAGACAGAAAATGAAGGGGCGCTCGCCACGTGTTTGTGGAGTTTAATGGGCGTGCCTGCTCGAGTGCTGCGCCGAAGGAGGGACTGCCACGTGCCATTAGATACGGCGGAATGATTGCCTATAAATATACGGAGTCCGCCATTTCTCTGGTTTTCTACAAAAGTTTTTTCGAAGAAAAAGAATTCTCGCGTCATCTCCATTTTCATCTTCTCCTTTCGGTGTTTCTTCCTCTTTCTTTCTGTTTACTTGGGTATATTTCATTTTTCTTTTCTTTTAATCTTCTCATGGCTGGGAACTCTGACGAGACCACCGTCCCACTAGGTGATGCTACCCCGGAATCCTCTGCTTCTAGCAGTGCGAGGGTTCCGGCAGGGAGATACACAGCAGCAGGATATCCTTCTGTTTTATCGGAGGACCGGCTGGCTGAGTTACGGGAGAGATACCTGATCCCCGACTCAGTCACTCTCCGATTGCCTGGAGATGGAGAAACGCCAGACTCCCCTCCCCGAGGATGCGTAGCTTTTATGAGTACCAGCTCATCCTGGGGGTACGCCTCCCCCTCCATCCCTTCATACTCGACGTACTCCGGTGTTACAAGATTGCCCCCGGGCAACTCATTGTGAATGGATGGAGGGTAGTCCTGGGTTCTTTTGCCCTCTGGGCTCAGGCCGGCAACGGGGAGCTTACAGCGGAGGAATTCCTCCGCATGTTCCGTCTAAAGAAAGCACCATCCAACGAAGGCTGGTATTACCTGTGCTATTGGCACCGGGATAACTTCGTGCTGGGGAAGCCCTCCTCGAATTATCCCAGCTGGAGGAAGCGGTGGTTCTATGCTTCCGGGAACTGGGAGTCTGCCTCCTCCAGGGGTCTAGGAGTAACCCATTTTTTCTGTGAAGGTAGGCACAGTCTCGCATTGTGCAATTTTCTCCAGTGATGGTTTCTAGGGTTTTATTCATTTTTTGACCCCTGCTTGTGCTCGCAGGTATCCCGGCCTTGAGAAAACCAAATCTAAAGGGGAGAATCAACGAGAAAATAGTAAAGGTGTACAAGGTGCCTGTTGGTGATAGGCACATCGAGGCCTGCTTGTCTCCTTCACGACTTGCAGCAGCGGGCCTAATATCCAGAAGAGAAGTTGAGATGACGAAGGCTGGAGAGAAGAGGGGTCTGTTGCCCCGACTGAAGGGCACAAGCTCCAAGAGGTAGAAGAGAACACCTGCCGAACCATCTCAATCATCCATCCGCATGGGTAGCGATCAGCCTGCCCCTCTCGCGAGCATGATGGGGGCCCCGGCTGGGCCCACTATTCCCTCACTGGTGGTCGCACCTGGTCCACCAGTGATTAACATTGTTGACAATTCCCCGGACGGGGCGGGGTCTAGCTGCCCCCCAGCTGAAGAGGCTCGAGAGCAGGTAGAGCCTCAAGAGCCGGCTCCTGCTCGCGAACTGATCCCTGCTGCCGAGCAGGGACCTTCTCGCGAGTCGATGCCTCCACCTCGCGAGCAGGCCGGGTTGGTCGTTGCCCAACCGTCAGGGAGCGGGACGTATTCTATTCCCCGCCACCTCCATCCAGTATGTAAATTTTTATTTGAGAACGTCCCCCCTTATGCCTTCGGCTCTCTTCCCGAGCCAAGCCCTGAGAACCTTTTCCTCGAAGCGGGGGTGAGGATGGTTCAGGTAAGACCTTGTCAAGACCTGCTTTAATCTGTTATTACGCTCCAGAATACTTTCTCACATTTTTCATCACTTTTGCAGGGCTTAGATCTTATCCTACGAACGAGGCGTGATATCGTTGCCGCCCGTCGCATGATAGATGAAGCTGAGGGGAAGAGGACTGCCTTGGAGAAGGCAATTCAAGGAAGAGATCAGCTGCTCAAGGCCCGTGAGGCGGTGATCGCGAAGAGAGATGAGGAGAAGAAGATCCTCATCGAGAAATCCAAGTCCTGACTGACAGGTATCAGGCCTTGGACTCAGACTTCGTGAAGCTCACGGGTTTGAAGGAGAAGGCTGAGAGAGAGAGGGAGATCTTCCGCCAAGACAAGATCTCGTTGGAGGAGCAGTTCGCGGAGGCCAGGTCGCAGCTCAAGGAGGCCAACGACAACCTGGCCAAGGAGCGCTCTGCTCTTGCACAGCTCAAGGACGACTCGATCCACTGGGACGAGGAGAAAGTCACCCTTGTAAAAATGCTCTCGGAGGAAGGTCCTCGGGCAATTTCCGAGTTCCGGACTTCGCAGCTATATGACGACGAAAGATACGAGTCGTATGATGCTGGTCGCGACTTTGCGCTAAGAGTAGTGCAACGAATGATCCCATCCTTTGATATGGGGGAATTTGGTCGAGTCGCGACCATCATAGCTGCAGAAGAGCAAGCTGCTGCTGAGAACGAGGTGACTGAAGCCACGCAAGCTGGAGGGGCTCCAGAAATGGGCCCTGAAGTCGAGAGCACGGCTCCTTCAAGAGATTGATCTTTTTGTTTTCCTCTCTTATACTCGCGAGTAGAAATTTTGTAAATATTTTATCATCAATGAAAAGATATTTTTTGGAAGTGTTGTTCTTGTTTACTCTTTCCCTTTCATGCAGTGAATGCCTTCTCGTTCTTGTTTACTTTCTTTTCGTGCACTGAATGCCTTCCTATTGCAATGAGTTATGCTCAACCCGGGGGGTCGTAGCGACCATGCCCTCGTGGAGATAGACTTATCTATCGATTGAGAGAATGTGCTCAATCCGGGTGATCGTAGCGACCAAACCCTCGTGGAGATAGACTGATCTATCGATTGAGACTTCAAGTTTACCTCCAAGTTTACCAAGGGTATGAAGGTCATCCATAAAATGGAAATGCGACCATCCTAGGTGAATTTAACCCTACCAAAGGTAGGCGATTGGCCAAGGGATTGTATGCATCCTCTTCGGGGCTATTCAGATCCAAGTTAATGGAGTAGCGACCAAAAGATGTCTTTCACTTTATTCATAAAAAGTTGTCTATGAACTACATCAAATCTAGGGGTAGTATCGTAGCAAATGCTCCACGTGCCAAGGGCGACGTACGGGCTTCCCTTGCATGTCTTCAAGATAATAAGTACCGGGTCGCACAATCCTAATAACTCGATATGGGCCTTCCCAATTTGGATCCAACGAACGAGCAGGAACTCCGAGTTTTTGCCTCAGGACCAAATCTCCGGGCTGGAAGGATCTAGGCCGAACCCTAGCATTTCGATAACGAGCAATACGTTGTTGATATGCTGCCACTCGTACTTGGGAAGCATTTCTTCGCTCTTCCAAGAGATCGAGATGAAGTCGGAGGTTTTCCTGATTACTCGCGGGGTCATACTGCTCGATCCGATATGAGGGCACTTGAATTTCCACTGGTACCACTGCGTCAACACCAAAAGCTAAGGAGAAAGGGGTTTCTCCTGTTGATGTACAAGTCGTGGTTCTATACGCCCATAATACTTCTGGCAGAAGTTCTGGCCACACCCCTTTACATTCCCCTAGCTTGGTCTTTAAATGGTGCTTAATGATCTTATTCACTGCCTCGACCTGCCCATTCACCTGAGGATGATATGGAGAAGTGCGGAGATTACGTATCTTCCATTTTTCACAAAATTCATCAAAAGCTGCATTGTCGAACTGTGTTCTGTTATCGGTAATTATAGTGTGAGGAAGTCCGAAACGGCATATAATATTTCTCCATACAAACTTAGTAGTTTGTTTCTCAGTAATCTTGGCTAATGGTTCTGCCTCGGCCCATTTGGTGAAATAATCAACTGCCACGATCGCGAACCTATTTTGTCCCTTCCCCATGGGTAAGGGCCCGATGATATCGACCCCCCACTGAGCAAAAGGCCAAGGGCTATCAACTGGGGTCATCCGCTCAGATGGTACATGAGGTATAGGTAAATATCGTTGACACTTGTCACATTTTTTAGAAAATTCAATTGCATCTGCTTTCATAGTGGGCCAATAATATCCTTGCCTCATCGCTTTATATGCTAGGGATCGTCCCCTGGGATGGTTACCACATGCCCCCTGGTGTACTTCATCTAGAACACGAAATGCTTCTTCTGGATGAAGACACCTTAAATAAGGCAAGGAAAAGATTTTGCGCAACAATATTCCGTCTTGTAAAGTATACCTGGCAGCTCAGAGACGAATTTGCCTTGCAGCTTTCTTGTCCTCTGGTAGATGTTCGTCTCTGAGATAAAGGATGATAGGATCCATCCAGCATGGAGATGATTGTACAGATATTACATGCTCGAGAGTCGCTTGGTCGATACTCAGGTTCTGACGATGCTCGATGGGGATCGAATGTGATAACTCAGATTCTGGTGCAGAAGCGAGCTTTGCCAAGGAATCAGCAAGTTGGTTCTTCTCACGAGAAATATGAATTATTTCATAAGTCTTCAGTTTTGCGAGTAGGATGAGGGCACGAGACTTGTAGAAGGCCATCCTTTCTTCTTTGGTCTCGAATTCACCAAGGACTTGGTTAACAATGAGCTGGGAGTCGCTATGAATTAACAGATTCTGAACTGCAAGGACAATGGCCAGTTCGAGGCCAACGATCAGGGCCTCATATTCTGCTTCATTATTTGAGACGCGAGATTCGAAACGCAGAGCATATTGAAAATGTGACCCGTCGGGAGCCACTAAAATCAGGCCCGCTCCGCTACCAGTGGCCCGCGACGACCCGTCCACGAAGAGTAACCAAGGAGGCTGGTCGCTGGTCATGGTATTATCATCAGGAGAGTACGTGAATTCGGCAATGAAATCAGCCACGGCCTGGCCCTTTACCGCGGTCCTAGGGCAGAATGAGATATTGTGCTCGCTGATCTCGACTGCCCATTTAGTTAACCGTCCGGAAGCCTCAGGTTTTTGAAGGACTTGTCGTAGCGGATGATTTGTCGGTACTAAAATAGTGTGGGCTTGGAAGTATGGTAGCAGTTTTCGAGCTGCCGTGACTAAGGCTAGGGCCAGTTTCTCCATATCAGAATACCTAGTTTCTGCCTCAACCATTGCTCGACTGATATAATAAACGGGCCTCTGCACCCCGGAATCTTCTCTTATTAAAGCGGCACTAACGGCCGTAGTGGACACAGAGAGATAAAGAATGAGTTGCTCATGTGCTACAGGTTTAGATAAAATGGGGGGTGTGCTCATGTATAGCTTCAATTGTTGAAAGGCTTCCTCACATTGTGGCGGCCATTTCCAATCAGACTTGGCCGTTGCACGAAGGAGTTAGAAGAATGGTAAACACTTGTCAGATGCTCGCGAGATGAATCTATTTAACGATGCGATGCGACCAGCTAGACGCTGGACGTCCTTCAGAGTGGTGGGGGATTTCATCTCTATCAATGCTTTTATCTTCTTAGGATTTGCCTCAATTCCGCGTTGGCCAACCATGAACCCGAGAAATTTCCCTGCAGACACACCGAACGCACATTTTTCTGGGAAATACTTCTCGAAGATCAGAAATATGAAAGGCTTCTTGAAGATCAGAAATATGATCATCTTCTACAGTGCTTTTCACGAGCATGTCATCAACATAAACTTTCATATTCCTACCAATTTGAGCAGCGAATATTTTGTTGACGAGACGTTGATAAGTGGCCCCTGCATTTTTAAGACCGAATGGCATAACCTGGTAGCAATATAATCCCCGGTCTGTGATGAAAGCGGTATGCTGGACTATCAGGTGGATGCATCATGATCTGGTTGTAACCAGAATAAGCATCCATAAAGCTAAGCAGAGCGTGTCCAGCTGTTGAATCGACTAACTGGTCGATCCGTGGTGTCGGGAAGCTATCTTTGGGACATGCTTTGTTCAAGTCTGAATAGTCGACGCACATTCTCCATTTACCATTAGCTTTCCGACAAGGACCACGTTCGCGACCCACTTTGGGTAGTCTACTTCTTTTATGAAATTGACCGTGAGTAACTTCTCGACTTCAGCTTTGATCGCCATTTACCTTTCTGCAGTGAAGGCACGTCGTCGCTGGTGTACGGGTTTGTGCTTCAGGTCGATATTGAGACGATGTACGATGACATTGGGGTCGATGCCTGGCATATCTTTATGAGACCAAGCAAACGTCCTGGTATTCAGTGAGGAAACGGATCAAATCTTCGCGGTGGAGCCCTGCGGTTGAGGTTGTCGAGACGAACTAGAATGTATAGAATGTGGAGACGGCACAGGGAGATGGCTGCCAAGTGGTGGGACCTGTGGTTCGTCCATAGAATGTCTAGATGCCACTGTATGGGCTGCGGTGGTAACCCTTCAGAGGCTTTTTTCTGCGGTTTCAGGGAAATGCTGATCAAGCCGATTTGACAGCGCCTGAACTCCGGCGTTTAGAGTTAGGAGAGTATTTTCGAGGAACCGCAAGACATCGTCTTGATTTCCAGAAGCCTCCAATAATGGATTTGTTGATGGCATATTCGGGGCTCCTTGAGGGATATTCGTCGACGTGGGTGGAAGAGCAGGTACGGGTTCCGTCTCATCGGGCGGAGGTGGTGCCTGCCTTGAAGTCGAAGGATGAACAGCCTTTTTAGGAGGCATCGCGGAAGGATTTTGATCGGTAGAACAATTGATTTTGATGATCAAGTCGTTCCCACAGACGGCGCCAAACTGTTAATGTCAGATTTTGTAACAGGATCCTCCGGACGTTCACCTTCTCTCTAACAGAGATTTCCTCCGCCAAACCTGAAAGAAGACAAACAGCAACTAAGGGTGGCTGGGGTCCAACCGTTAGCCCTCCGATGCTTAAGTCAGGCCAAAGCAACAAGAAGAGTAACCAGGCCAAAACAGGACAGGGATTGAATATTGTGTGTACCTTTCCCTTAATGGAGTCGTCCCTTTATATAGATTTGAAGCGGTTCAATCTGTTACGCAAGATATCGAGATCCCGCTGATCTCGTGTACGATACTGAGATCTTGCTGATTTCGTGGGATAAGATCCTCATCTTTAGAGACGAGATCCAACCCAATGACTTATTTCGGCAATCACGTTCCTTGATGGCAATCCCTTGAGATCCGGAACCACCAGAGAAGATAAGCCCAAAAACCGACCTATACGGGCTGCCGGTAGGCGTAGTAATAGCGCTGATCGCTCATGTAGAGCTGGAACCGTAGTTGGAGTCATAGCCAGCGAAAAGGAAGGAGACGCCGACAAGACGGAAACCACCGAACTGGGTGTAGCCCTGCCTGGCATCGCAGAGGGATTGGACAAGCTGCTCGACGGGAATCGGGTGCTGGTACTGAAGGTTAAGAGATGTAGCCGCAGAAAAGTTGTTCGCATGTTGGAACATGGTCGTGAGTCCAAGTGCTCGCTCATTTTGACGTAACACCTTTCAACGACTTGTGAGAAGGTCTGCTCGCTGTTCAAGAAGGGAATCTTTGCTTTGCTTTATCTGACCATCGGCTATGGGAGCTCGAAGCCTTGCGGATAGGTGCTCCGTATTTATCCATCCTACGACTCTCGAGCATATGATCTCGAGAGTCGGATGGGCATCTCGAACTTACCTAATCTGCGGCTTGTGATCAGATGATCTCGAGAGTCGGATGAGCATCCTGCACTTACCCGATCTGCGACTCTCGCTCAGATGATCTCGAGGGTCGGATGGGCATCCTGCACTTACCCGATCTGCGACGCTCGCTCAGATGTTCTCGAGAGTCGAATGGGCGTCCGTGTACAATCTTAACAGCTGAGTTGATCTCCCTTATTTTGCCTATAACATCTACTAATGCCAAATGAAATCAATCGCGATTTCAAAGACGCGAGGGCAACATATTGATGACATAAAGATATATACGAAGCCGATTGATCGAATCAAATGCATAATTTGTTCGATACACTGAACATCTAGCATAAATGCAATCCTCTCTCGAGCATGCATAAAGCATAGTTACTTTGTACTGTACTCATTTGCATCCATTGCATGAATTCATTTCATCCCGGATCGAGATACGAAACTAAATCAAAGGGGACTATGGTTATCATCGAAAACCATAATGAAAGAGTTCTAAACGTCTGAAATACTTCATCGTTAAGACCAGTTGATGTGCGTCCTGTCCAAGGCGGGATCCGTCAGTGGAGTGGCTAAGGGAATGAGTGCCTTCCAGTAAGTCACCCGTCCAGCAGAGACAGGTCACTGGCCCTGGTTGCAGTAAGTGGACGCCGTGGAGTGTATTTCCGAAAGTCGTATCATCCATAGAGACGCGTCATGACACTGAGATATACGACTCGGTTAAAACCCTGGTCGCACTAAGACCCCATGGAGTGCCCTCCAGTAAGTCACCCGTCCAGCAGAGACGGTCACTGGCCCTGGTTGCAGTAAGTGGACGCCGTGGAGTGTATTTCTGAAAGTCATATCGTCCATAGAGACGCGTCATGACAGTGAGATATACGACTCGGTCGAAACCCTGTTTGCACAAAGACCCCATGGAGTGCCCTCCAGTAAGTCACCTATCCAGTAGAGATGGTCACTGGCCCTGGTTGCAGTAAGTGGACGCCGTGGAGTGTATTTCTGAAGGTCATATCGTCCATAGAGACGCGTCATGACACTGAGATATACGACTCGGTCGAAACCCTGTTTGCACAAAGACCCAATGGAGTGCCCTCCAGTAAGACACTCGTCCAGTAGAGACTGTCACTGGCCCTAGTTGCAGTAAGTAGGACACCGTGGAGTGTATTTTTGAAAGTCATATCGTCCATAGAGACGCGTCATGACATTGAGATATACGACTCGGTCGAAACCCTGTTTGCACAAAGACCCCATGGAGTGCCCTCCAGTAAGTCACCCGTCCAGCAGAGACGGTCACTGGCCCTGGTTGCAGTAAGTGGACGTCGTGGAGTGTATTTCTGAAAGTCATATCGTCCATAGAGACGCGTCATGACACTGAGATATACGACTCGGTTGAAACCCTGGTCGCACTAAGACCCCATGGAGTGCCTTCCAGTAAGTCACCCGTCCTAGCAGAGACGATCAGTGGCACTGGTTGCACTAAACGAAAACCGTGAAGTGTATCCCTGAAAGTCATATCGTCCATAGAGATGCGTCATGACACTGAGATACACGACTCGGTTAAAATCCTGGTTGCTACTCAATTAGGAATGCCCGAAGAGTATGGGACCAACATCTGACCGGTCTTAACGGTGAAGTATATCATAATAAATCCTAGACTTGGTCTCGGCGACCATGAACTCGAGACTATAATCCCTGACGATTTAAACTACTTGCTCGATCTATCCGAGCTTTATCCCTTTGATATTCCATCTATTGTATAACTGAAATTCATAGTGGAATCTTGTCGCTTTGTGCCGTGATTTTCTCCCGTAAGGGTTTCCACGTAAAAATCTCTGTGTGGTCTATGCTGTGCTTTATTTATATTTATGCTCCTTTAATGCTTTATTTAATTCATTTATGATACATGCATGCATTTACTTTTGCCTTTTAATCAAGGGTGATCATTCGTTGATGTAATTAAGGGTTCGTGACCAGTTCACAGCCCGGAATGTAAAAGACCTCGGAATCTCTGGAATAAAATTCACCTCGCGGTGCTTTCTCGTGTATACTTTGTGATTGCTTATGATTGTCTATGAATGTCTCTATACTCAGAATTCCCCCAGAATAATGAAACACAGGAAAAAGATTGCTGACGAGCAGTTTCAATTTTTCTTTTAGTTCTAACAAACCTTTATCACCGAATTTCTCTGATTTTTACGCTTATGTGTCTTGGAATGTATAGAAGAATAGTTTTTAGAGGAGAGTTGGGTTTTGGAGAATGAAACTTGTTTCACGTATGTTTTGCTCGGGACTAGCAAAATGCTGGTTTGGGGGTGTGTTGAGCTCTTAATTGTTCATATTCTAACCCCAATTCATCACTCAATATGCACGGTTTACATGTTTAAAGGAATATTCTAATGCATGATTGGTGATTGTAGGAACAAGATGGTGATTTCACAAATTAAAGACTAAATGGAGCTCTTTAAGAGCATTGAAGACCATAGGATGAAGGTTGAAGAAGGACCAAAGAGAGAACAAAGCAAGGAGAGAAGAGAAAAGAAGAAAGAAAGAAAGAAATAATGAAGAAAGAGGCTTAGACCGGTCAAGACCGGTCGGCCACACCATTGGACTGATCAGGGAGGAGGTTCGACCGGTCAAGACCGGTCGGGCATAGCTGCTGGACTAAAGAGATTCTCAAGCCAGACTGGTCAAGACCGGTCGGCCAGGCCAGTCCGACCGGTCCAGACCGGTCGGCCCTGCGTAAATAGCTGTTTCTATTTTGGAATTCCGGAATTCTCGGTGCAATTGCGTAAGTTTACGCAAAATCTGGAACTTTCTTGCGTAAAGGACACCTCCAAGCTATAAAAGGACGTCTTCCCTTCATACCAAAGCATGCTAGGACGTGGGGATTGCTTGGGAGACAGATTCTACTTCGAATTTCTAGTTTTCTTCCTGTTTTAGTTATTTTTATGTTTTTAGAGGCTTCTAGTTTAAGGATGTTAGAGATGAACTAAAACCTCTTAGCTAGGGCTAAGAGGTGAAGCTTTTGATTTGTTTTTGATGGATTGATGTAACCTAGGTTTCCTTTCATGTTTTAATTGATGAATTTTAGTTCAATATGAGTTTGAATCAAGTACTATTTTGGTTTTTACTTTGATCTCTTGATGACTCCGGGCTCATGTGATTCTTAGTGATCCTAACTTAGTATCTTAGCTTTTGAGCATTGTTTATGCTTGTGTAGTTCATTGATCTACCATCGACTCCGGGCATGGTGGATGCTTTGATTGCCTTGTGTACAATGGCCTGATTTTCATGTGGGAACTCATTTAACTAAAGTTCTTATCTTTTGTTGTATGATATGGAATAGTTGTTTATTGATTGATTTTGATTTAATTAGAGTTCTAATCATGAGTTGCAATCAAGTCTAGTGACAGGATTTGGTGAAAGCTATGATTATGAATCTCAACTAGATTGGAAAGAGGCTTGGCCTATACAATTGAGTGTGCCCAAGGCCTGAGCATGGTTGTGGGAATCAAATCAATGAATAAGCACTTGTTTTGGATGATTGCTGATTGAACCGCTCTATATTCCGATCGGATAGAGATATGAATTCGATTCCGATTGAGTTATGAGAGACCTAGTTGTGTTGATGCATTGAAACTTGTCAAAAGTGGATCCTTGGCACTCTAGTGTCTTTTTAGATTGAAATTACCTTAACCATTCACTGTTTAAACCCAAATCGCTATTTTTCAGTTTTAGTTCTTAATAGGATCTTAATTACTAGTTGTTTTAGACAAATTCTGAAGATATCCATACATAAATCTCTTTGGGAACGATACCCGGTCTTTCCGAATTATTACTACTTCGCAACCCTACACTTGGGGAGTGAACACCAACAGGTCAGGTGTCACGCCCCAAACTCAGGGACCAGGCTCACTAAATTCACAGCCTCCGAATCCGGTGCCGACAGCCTCCGTAGTACCCCATTCTCGGCTCCTAGCTTCCATACGCCAGGTTCCGATCCTGGGATCCCACAAGGAGGATTTTCAGGGTAAATCTTTTTTTATAGATGAGCATAAACACAAGTATACCAAACCAAAAAGCATCACATCACATATCCACTAAGATAATCTTTTAAGTACAATGGTGCAGAAAAAGGAAATACAATGTATAACTGAAAGATAAAAGATCAAATGTGCGCCCCTGTCTCACTACTGTCGCGCTATAGAATGTCCTGCACGTAAACAACGTGCAAAAGCTTACTATGAAGCTTAGAGAGTGTGTGGTGTGTGCGCAATGCATATGACAGGTATACAAATATCAGAGTAAGCGGAAATAATGGCAGGCTACACTACCAAGTCTATGAATGTTATTACCGGTACCAAGGCTATACAATGCAAGGGGCTTATATGGCCGAGTGTCATATGCTAAAGATGTAATGTGCGCATGTCAATCCTCAACTGCCATATATCATACGGTTTACAACTGGGACATCACCGGGGTCTCGTACACTCCAAACATTGGTTGCCGCCCATTGCGCACATAACCAAGCGAGTGGAAGAGACCTCACTATCCGCCTCGTCAATGACATACAAGAAAATTCACCCGGCTCGTCGATAGAGAACCCATTCACAAGCTGGTCAGACTCAACCTAGTATGTAGCCCTCTGCACCCGGGCGGGTAAGGTCACACCCCCTTCTAACTGACCCCGACACAGTGGGAGACGCAGCCTACTAGTATTTGGCCCTCATGCGCTCATAAATCCACTTGGTTTAGACATTGGAGCATCCTATTGGTACCACAGGGTTTAGGGACTTTCACCCAAGGACATCTTTGGCGCCCAAGTGATAGAACATATTTCCGGTGTCCATTTCTACCACTCACGATGTGGCTGTGGTGGTCACAAACCCGATGCCGCTGGGGTGAGAATCTGATCATGACATGCATAATGCGAGATGCATGAGTCATACTGTCAAAGTCATGCACCAAACCTGCGCATACCGCACGATCATGTGGGGTGACCCTATCTCATACGGGTCCCCTAAGTATCTCAAGCTGTAAGGCATATGCTATGTTCAACATCATCCACAGTCAAGCATACATATGATGCGTATGCACAAATAAGTGGGCATGATATTCATTACACTAAGCATATTATCAGTGTGACCTATCAAGCTAAGTATACTAGCATGTTACCAGACATATCATGTAATGTTGGCCTTAAATGGCCCAATATATATACAGAGAGGGGACCTAAACTATAGGCCCCATTGGAGATGTAAAGGTCGTCGCGGCATAGCCCACTTGAGACCACATCGGCCCTATACTTGGGCCTGCACATACAAAATAGGCCGAAAAAAATAGTGTACAGCATGGATAAAACATATATATCAAAGGAAGGACCATGGTGGGTTCCGCCCACTGGTCAGATAGCAAATACATATCATCGATCTTAGGAAGTTTCAGTGGTAGGTATTCAATCACCACAATTTCCTACGTGAAGCCCATTCAAATCGGGCCCCACGCATCGGTCAGACGGTTGGCATGCTACACAATGCATCCATCAAGGTGGACCCCCAAACATGGGCCCAAAACCTTTGGTTGGATGGAAAATAACCATCACAGTGGCCCCAATGAAGTTTTTAATGGTGCGCATCAATGACCACTATTCCCTGCGGGTGTGGTTCCATTTAACGTTTAGATCTGCCCCATTATGAGGGCCATATCTTAAAGTGGCATAGAAAAACAGAAGGCCAGCATGAATAAAACAAATACATCATGGTGGGACCCACAGGGTGGGCCACCAGCTGGCCAGCGCACGCACGTACGCTGTCTACAGCGTGGGACCCCCTAGGGTCGCCTTAGTCTTTGGGATTAAGCTAATATTTGTGTTTTCCCCTCCATTCATATCCATGTGATATTATAAACAAGTTGGATGACAACTAAAAATCACTGTAGGGCCTGGGAAGGTTTCAACGGTGGAAATCATTATTCCCATTGTTTACCATGGCATGGTCCACTTGACATTTGGATATGCTTAAATTTTGGGCTCAGCCACTAAAATGAGCTGGAAAAACATATGGACGGAATAGATAAAGCACGTACATTCTAGGTGGGCCCAACTGAGTTTTCGATCAAGCTGATATTTTTGATTTCCCTTCTTCACACGTGTGTGAACTTATGAACAGGTTGGATCTCAAATAAACATCATGGTGGGACGTAGGAAGGTTTCAACGGTAGGGTCACTGTCCCCACTGTTTTCTTTGGTAGGGTCCTCTGGAGGTTTGGATCTGTCTCATTCTTGAGATCATGCCGTAAACTGATCTCCCCAAATGGAAGGACGGTGTGGATATAACACATACATCATGGTGGGACCCACAGAGTGGGCCACCAGCTGGGCATCATGAGCCCAACGTCCGTGGACGCTGGGTACTCTCAGCGTCAGAGAGCCCAGCGTCAGTGGGCAACCAGCTGGCCTCTCCTTCTTCTTTCCTTTTTTTTATATTTTTTTTTGTTTGTCTTGGTTTTAGTTCAGTGGGGCCCACATAAGGATGATCTACTCCATTCATCAGGTTCTCCAACTCAAGGGGAACCCATAGAGCCCTCTATTGGGTATATTATGTGGGCTACAAACATCAAAGTGGGCCAAGGAAAGCTCGGCAGTAGACATCATTCTCCCCACTGTTTCATGTGATGCGGTCCGCTTAAGATTTGGATCGGTTTCAGATTTGGGCCCTAGCCCTAAAATGATTTGGTAAAACAGATGGATGGCGTGGATTGAACATAAACATCAAGGTGGGTCCCACGAGTGGGGACCCCACTCCCACGTGCCAGCGTCCTTGACGCGGGACAGTTCCAGCGTCTCTAACGCTGTGAACGTCCAGCGTCTGGACGTGGTTTATTTTTCTTTTCCTTTTTTTGTTTTTCTTGTTTATATCAAGTGGGGCCCACATGAGTGTGATCCACTACATTCAGCATATTTCCCAGCTCATTAGGTACCTAATGAGCCCAATATTGGGCAGGTGGAAAGGTCTACAAACATCACGGTGGGCCCAAGAAGTTTCGACAGTGGGCTTCGTTATCTCCACTGTTTTCTATGGTATGGTCCACCTGAGATCTGGATCTGCTTTATTTTTGGTGTCCAGCCATAAATTGGGCTAGAGAAACAGACGGACGGCGTGGATCGAATACATGCATCAAGGTGGGTCCCACGAGTGGGCCCCAATGTTAGCGCCCAAAAGGGCTTTCAGCCCAGGCGCTGCTGGACAGCAGCGTTCTCTGGACGCTGACTGTCTAGTGGCCCTCTTCTTCTTCTTTATATATATATATATATATATATATATATATATATATATATATATATATATATTTTGTTCCTTGACCAGTGGGGTCCACACACGCAGGATCCACTCCATTCATCAACTGGGCCATCTCATGGTGGGCCCAAAATAGTATTGGATGAAGAAAATCCTTGTATTCTTCCTTCATCCAGATCTTTGTGTTTTAAAGAAAAAAATGGGAAAAGAATGAAAAATAACCATCATGGTGGGCCACCCAAGGTGGCCCATGTCGTGGCAGCGTGCGGGGCATGCTGTCTCACAGCATGTCCCACTTGTGGGCCAGAAAATGAAAGGGAAAGGAGGAAGAAAGGGGAGTTTATGTCCCCTTTTGCACTCACTCGAAAATGGACGGTTGGATCGGGTCGGATAGTCGATCGGACGGCTTGATGGGGTAGATCTCCTCCTCTATTCACCTAAGCCCACAAAAACTCTCTCTTAACCCTCCAATCTCACTCACTAATCTCTTTCTTTTCTTACTTCTCTCTCTCTCTCTCTCTCTCTCTCTCTCTCTCTCTCAAATGAAAGAGGCTACGTATGGCCTTCTTGTGGTGGTAGGGGCTTGGGACATAAGTGGTATTTGAAAAAGGAAATTATGATAGCAAGGGGATGGGGCATTTATGAGAGTGGATGGCTTAGGTATGGGCTTAGTTGACTTGTGAGGAGAGAGAGAGATGTACTTGATGAGACACTTGATTAATTGACGCTTGATTGATTGATGAGATGTTAATTGATTGATGGAACAACCTAGGGATTTGTGCAAGTGGGGCCCACACCTTGCATATGTAGCGTGGCCCGCCTTGATTGCTCACAAGTACGCATCTTTCAAACTAGGTATCGAAATGGAGCGTGCCGCGCGGTGTTGGAGTCGTGGAGTCCGCGCAATCGCCGGGGTACAAGTCTCGGGTCGCTGCGATACTAAAATAGGGTGCCTAATCGAAACTCGTCAGTTTGGACTGTTCCGAGTATGCCGAGTTCGAAAAAGAGGTGTACAGAGGGCTAATTAGGGTACGGGTGTTATAGCTCTCCCCTCCTAACAGATCATTTTGTCCTCGAAATTTATAATATGAAGTCAAACTAACTGAAGCTGACAAGTAAAAGGAATCTCGTCACTACATATATACCAAACTGAAAATAAACATACATATACAATCACTCATCGAAAAGATGGGGATAACACTCGCGAATCTCTTCCTCTTGCTCCCACGATGTCTCATCTACGCTACGGTGACTCCACTGAACCTTTACTAAAGGAATGACTTTGGTTCGGAGAACCTGCTCCTTCCAGTCAAGGATACGAGCCGGCTGCTCGATGGAAGAAGCATCCTCACGAACCTCCAACGGTTGCCAATCTATCACAGGAACCACATCTGACTCACACTTCCGCAACATAGAAACATGAAAAACATTGTGTATACCAGACAACTGAAGTGGCAAGGCAAGCTGATAAGCCACGGCGCAAATGCGCCCAGTGATCTCAAAGGGTCCAATGAACCTCGGGGCAAGCTTCCCCTTGGCTCCAAAACGAACTACGCCCTTCATAGGTGAGACCTTGAGATACACACGATTCCCAATGTCAAACTCCAGGGGATAACACCGACGATCTGTAAAACTCTTCTATCGACTCTCAGCTGTGTGCATCCATTGCCTGATGATTTCGATAGCTTCTGATGTCCTCTGCACAAGCTCGGGACCTAGGAGATGACTCTCTCCAACCTCAGTCCAACAACTCGGAGACCTACAAGGTCTACCATACAACGCTTCGAAAGGTGCCATACTAATGGTCGCTTGGTAGCTGTTATTGTATGCAAACTCAGCCAAACGCAGATGCTCATCCCAGCTCCCTGAGAAATCCAGCACATAAGCTCGGAGCATGTCCTCAAGGATCTGGTTGACCCTCTCGGTCTGTCCGTTGGTCTGTGGGTGGTACGCAGTGCTGAACTTCAAGGCAGGCCCCTTCGCCTTTTGAAAACTTCTCCAAAATCGCGACGTAAATCTCGGGTCTCGATCTGAAACGATCAAAACCGGGACACCATGCAATATCACAATCTCATCGATGAACAACTTTGCAAGCTGGTGCAATGGCCATGATGCATGTATCGCAAGGAAATGTGCTGACTTTTTCAGACGATCAACGACAACCCAAATGGCGTCATGACCGCGATCAGTCCTCGGCAATCCTATAATAAAGTCTATGGACACGTGCTCCCATTTCCACAACGGAATACTCAACGGCTGCAAGGGTCCTAGAGGTTTTCGATGATCGGCCTTAACACGCTAACAGGTGTCGCACTCGGACACAAACCTAGCAATCTGACGCTTCATTCGGCCCAATAATACTGTCTCTCATATCACGATACATCTTAGTAGAACCAGGGTGTATAGTGAACCTCGATCGGTGTGCCTCATTCATAAGATCTCTGCACAACTCTGAAATGTCTGGGACACACAACCGCCCTAGAAAATGGAGTCCACCATCTGACCCAATCTGTCAGTCTATCCGATCCTCTGACGTGGCCTCTTCTCAATAATCCTTCAACGTCTGATCTGTCTGCTGAGCTTCAATCACCCTAGAAACAAAGGAGGGTTGAATCGATAGACCTGATAACTGAGCGATGGAAGACTGTAGGCTTAGCTGGAAGTCATACTCAGCAATATCCTTGAGCATCCTCCACTCCCGCACCATCATATGCGGCACCAAGCCTCGTGGCTGGCAGCTAAGGGCATCCGCCACCACGTTAGCCTTGCCGGGGTGGTACTGAAGATCAAAATCATAGTCCTTCAGGAGCTCCATCCAACGCCTCTGCCTCATATTCAATTCTGACTAGGAAAAGAGGTACTTCAAGCTCTTATGATCAGAAAAGAGCTCGAACTTGACCCCATAGAGATAGTGCCTCCATACCTTCAGTGCGAAGACAATAGCTGCCAACTCTAGATCATGCGTGGGGTAGTTCTGCTCATGGACCTTGAGCTGGCGAGACGCATACACTACTACTCTGCCACAATGCATCAGGACAGCATCCAAGCCAATACGCGAGGCATCCGTAAAAATCACGAATCCTTCACTCCCAGAGGGAAGAGTGAGGACCGGTGCAGACGTAAGACGATCCTTTAGCTCCGTGAATGCGCGTTCACACGCGTCACTCCATACGAACTCAGCGCCCTTTCTAGTCAATCTGGTTAACAGGGCAACAATACGAGAGAAGCCCTCAATGAAACGACGGTAATACCCCGCTAGCCCCAGAAAACTTCGGACCTCAGACGCATTCGTGGGCTGGCACCACTGATGCACGGCATCAACCTTGGTTGGATCCACTGCTACTCCTTGCCTCGTCACGACATGACCGAGGAACTTCACCTCCTCCTGCCAAAACTCGCACTTCTCCAACTTCGCATAGAGCGGGTGTGCACGAAGAGTCTGCAGGGTGATTTCTAAATGCTGCTCATGCTCCTCTCGGGTCCTTGAATAGATCAGAATGTCGTCAATGAACACTACAACAAACTAGTCAAGATAGGGACGAAAGACCTCATTCATCAACTGCATGAACACTGCAGGTGCATTGGTCAGTCCAAAGGACATGACCTCGAACTCAAAATGACCATAGCGCGTCTTAAAAGCTGTCTTCGGGGCATCCTCCTCCCGGACACGAACTTGATGATAACCGGACCACAAATCTATCTTTGAAAAGAACTGTGCCTCTCGCAGCTGATCAAACAAATCATCGATCCTCGGAAGCGGGTACTTGTTCTTGATCGTGACCTTATTAAGCTCTCGGTAATCTACGCAGAGCCTCAATGAGCCATCCTTCTTCTTCATAAAGAGTACCGGTGCTCCCCATGGTAAACTACTCGGACGGATGAAGCCTAGCTCGCGCAACACGTCCAACTGCTTTTGCAGTTCTCGCAACTCCAACAGTGCCATACGGTACGGGGCCTTTGAGATGGGCGCGGTACAGGTACAAGGTCAATCTGGAACTCGGTATGCCGACGAGGCGGCAACCTCGGAATCTCCTGAAACACATTTGAAAAGTCACAAATGACCGGCAAGTGGTCGATGCACAAGGCAACCGGCTCCTCAATTGCACAAGCCATCAGTGCTGATAATTGCTCTCCTTTGGGCTCAGCAACAAATTGAAATTGCGGCATGCCAGGTATAAGGAAGGTGACCGTTCTCGCGAAACAATCTATAATGGCATGATACTCGGACAACCAATCCATGCCCAAGATAACATGGAACTCGGACATCGGCAATATAAATAAGTCAGCGGGCAAAAAGGTCTCTCCTACTAGGATGGGGCAAGATGAGCAAAACAAACTCAACACCGCGGTCTTCCCCAAGGGTGTCGATACTGACAAACTCTCACGCACGAGCTCTAATGGCAAACCAATCGATTGACAGAAATCCTCGAATATGAAGGAATGTGATGCACCAGAATTAAATAGAACATGTGCTATGCATGCAGAGACAAGGAATGTACCCTCTACGACTCCTCCTGGTGCTTGAGGGTCCTGTTGGGTTGCGTAGAACCGGCCTTGAGCCTACTGGGGAGGTGCCTGTCCCCTCTGCGGTCGTTGCTGCTGCTGATGCGTCCTCTGTTGCTGCCTCTGCTGCGGAGGAGCTCTCGGCGGTGGGTACTTCTGTCGCTGATGCTGCTGATGGGGTCTCGACAACTGATACTGCTGACGCTGCTGCCGGTGTGAATGGGGGCACTCCCTATGACGATGTCCCATCTCTCCACACCCATAACAAGGGCCTATAACCTGCTGCTGCGGCGGGGCTGGGGGTGCTATGGGTGCCACTGGTGCCACTGGTGCTCGGAAGGGTGGACGAGCTACATGCCTCTGCGGTGGTCGAAATCGCTGCTGTCGGAAGTTGCTAGAGGGTGCCTTTCTCTTCCCCTTTCGATCTCTGCCTCGACTGCAGATCCGCTGCGCATCGGCCCACTCTGCCTCATAAATCTGGGCCCGCTCCACAACCTCCTCAAACGTAGGGAGCTTGTGTCCTGCGACATGGTCCCTAAGGCCAAGGCGCAAACCGCCCTCGAACCGACGGGCCTTCGCCTTGCATTGTCCACACGATATGTCGCGAATCGAGACAGCTCAACGAATCGAGCATCGTACTGTGGGACGGTCATCTCTCCCTGGACCAGCATCTCGAACTCTAATGCTCTCTACTGACGGACATGCTCCAGGAAGAACTTTCTGTCAAATCGGTCCACAAAATCCTCCCAGGTCCACTCGAAATCTGCCTCTACTGTATGGGAAATCGATGCCCACCAATGCTCGGCCTCTCCCTGAAGAAGGAAGACAGCGAGAGGAACTCGCCGCTCAGTCGTGCATCGCATAATGGTAAAGATCTTTTCTACTTTGGACTTCCATCTCTCTGCTGCCTTCGGGTTCGGCTCGCCCAAGAAACGCAGGGGATCTATCTGCCTGAAATCCCTAAGTAAGGAATGGGCGCGATCCTGCTCTGATGTGGCAGGTGCATCGGCTGACCTCCTCTCTTGGCGCTCTACCATCGAGGTCATCGTACGCAACATCTGCTGGAACTGGCCAACAGTCATGCCTGGAGCTGGGGCTATCCGGGATGCACCTGCACTAGACGACTGCCTACTGGTGGCTCTCTTGGGGGCCATGTCCTACAGAAAAGGGCAGAATCCTCTTAGCATCGGGTTACTCGTGAGTGCACACACGTCAATCGAAATTTTCTAGGCCTACAATAGGGGAGTCCTAGTTTAAACTAAGTTCGAAGCAGGTGAGTAAGACTGGGGTCCTAGCAATCATACAGTACAAGGTAGGTAATCAAAGGTTATTAGTAGATATGTAATGTTGTGGACAAGTATTCCCAAGTTATGCTCTGATACCAACTTCTATCATCCCCCAAACTCGGGGACCAGGCTCACTAAATTCCCGGCAGCCGAATCCGATGCCGACAGCCTCCGTAGTACCCCATTCTCGGCTCCTAGCTTCCATACGCCAGGTTCCGATCCTGGGATCCCACAAGGAGGATTTTCAGGGTAAATTTTTTTTTATATAGATGAGCATAAACACAAGTATACCAAACCAAAAAGCATCACATCACATATCCATTAAGATAATCTTTTGAGTACAATGCTGCAGAAAAAGGCAATACAATGTATAACTGAAAGCTAAAAGATCAAATGCGCGCCCCTGTCTCACTGCTGTCGCGCTATAGAATATCCTGCACATAAACAACGTGCATAAGCTTACTATGAAGCTTAGAGAGTGTGTGGTGTGTGTGCAATGCATATGGCAGATATACAAATATCAGAGTAAGCGGAAATAATGGCAGGCTACACTACCAAGTCTATGAATGTTATTAGCCGTACCAAGGCTATGCAATGCAAGGGGCCTATATGGCTGAGTGTCATATGCTAAAGATGCAATGTGCGCTTGTCAATCCTCAACTGCCATATATCATACGGTTTACAGCTGGGACATCACCGGGGTCTCGTACACTCCAAACATTGGTTGCCGCCCATTGCGCGCATAACCAAGTGAGTGGAAGAGACCTCACTATCCGCCTCGTCAATGACATACAAGAAAATTCACCTGGCTTGTCGATAGCGAACCCATTCACGAGCTGGTCAGACTCAACCTAGTATATAGCCCTCTGCACCCGGGCGGGTAAGGTCACACCCCCTTCCAACAGACCCCGACACATGGGAGACCCAGCCTACTGGTATTTGGCCCTCATGCGCTCATAAATCCACTCGGTCTAGACATTTGAGCATCCTACTGGTACCACAGGGCTTAGGGACTTTCACCCTAGGACATCTTTGGCGCCCAAGTGGTAGAACATATTTTCGGTGTCCATTTTTACCACTCACGATGTGGCTGTGTTGGTCACAACCCCGATGCTACTAGGGTGGAATCTGATCATGACATGCATAATGCGAGATGCATGAGTCATACTGTTAAAGCCATGCACTAAACCTGCGCATACCGCGCGATCATGTGGGGTGACCCTATCTCATATGGGCCCCCTAAGTATCTCAAGCTGTAAGGCATATGCTATGTTCAACATCATCCACAGTCAGGCATACATTTGATGCGTATGCACAAATGAGTGGGCATGATATTCATTACACTAAGCATATTATCAGTGTGACCTATCAAGCTAAGTATACTAGCATGTTACTAGACATATCATGTAATGTTGGCCTTAAATGGCCCAATATATATACAGAGAGTGGGACCCGAACTGTGGGCCCCATTGGAGATGTAAAGGTCTTCGCGGCATAGCCCACTTGAGACCACATCGGCCCCATACTTAGGCCTGCACATACAAAATAGGGCGACAAAAATTGTGTACGGCATGGATAAAACATATATATCATAGGAAGGACCATGGTGGGTTCCGCCCACTGGTCGGATAGCAAATACATATCATCGATCTTAGGAAGTTTCAGTGGTAAGTATTCTATCACCACAATTTCCTAAGTGAAGCCCATTCAAATCGGGCCCCACGCATCGGTCAGATGGTTGGCATGCTACACAATGCATCCATCAAGGTGGACCCCCAAACATGGGCCGAAAACCTTTGGTTGGATGGAAAATAACCATCACAGTGGCCCCAATGAAGCTTTCAATGGTGCGCATCAATGACCACTATTCCCTGCGGGTGTGGTCCATTTAACGTTTAGATCTGCCCCATTATGGGGGCCATATCTTAAAGTGGCATAGAAAAACAGAAGGCCAGCATGAATAAAACAAATACATCATGGTGGGACCCACAGGGTGGGCCACCAGTTGGGCAGCGCACGCAAGCACACTGTCTGCAGCGTGGGACCCCCTGGGGTCGCCTTAGTCTTTGGGATAAAGCTAATATTTGTGTTTTCCCCTCCATTCATATCCATGTGATATTATAAACAAGTTGGATGACAAATAAACATCACTGTAGGGCCTGGGAAGGTTTCAACGGTGGAAATCATTATTCCCATTGTTTCTCGTGGCATGGTCCACTTGACATTTGGATATGCTTAAATTTTGGGCTCAGCCACTAAAATGAGCTGGAAAAACATATGGACGGAATAGATAAAGCACGTACATTCTAGGTGGTCCCAACTGAGTTTTCAATCAAGCTGATATTTTTGTTTTCCCTTCTTCACACGTGTGTGAGCTTACGAACAAGTTGGATCTCAAATAAACATCATGGTGGGCCATAGGAAGGTTTCAACAGTAGGGTCACTGTCCCCACTGTTTTCTTTGGTAGGGTCCTCTGGAGGCTTGGATCTGTCTCATTCTTGAGATCATGCCGTAAACTGATCTCCCCAAATGGAAGGACGGTGTGGATATAACACATACATCATGGTGGGACCCACAGAGTGGGCCACCAGCTGGGCATCACGAGCCCAGCGTCCGTGGACGCTGGGTGCTCCCAGCATCAGAGAGCCCAGCGTCAGTGGGCAACCAGCTGGCCTCTCCTTCTTCTTTCCTTTTTTTATATTTTTTTTTGTTTGTCTTGGTTTTATTCCAGTGGGGCCTACATAAGGATGATCCACTCCATTCATCAGGTTCTCCAACTCAAGGGGAACCCATAGAGCCCTATATTGGGTATATTATGTGGGCTACAAACATCAAAGTGGGCCGAGGAAAGCTCGGCAGTAGACATCATTCTCCCCACTGTTTCATGTGATGCGGTCCGCTTAAGATTTGGATCTGTTTCAGATTTGGGCCCTGGCCCTAAAATGATTTGGGAAAACAGATGGACGGCGTGGATTGAACATAAACATCAAGGTGGGTCCCACGAGTGGGGACCCCACTCCCACGTGCCAGCGTCCCTGACGCTGGACAGTTCCAGCGTCTCTGACGCTGTGAACGTCCAGCGTCTGGACGTGGTTTATTTTTCTTTTCTTTTTTTTTTTTGTTTTTCTTGTTTATATCAAGTGGGGCCCACATGAGTGTGATCCACTCCATTCAGCATATTTCCTAGCTCATTGGAGACCTAATGAGCCCAATAGTGGGCAGGTGGAAAGGTCTACAAACGTCACGGTGGGCCCAAGAAGTTTCGACAGTGGGCTTCATTATCTCCACTGTTTTCTATGGTGTGGTCCACCTGAGATCTGGATCTGTTTTATTTTTCGTGTCCAGCCATAAAATCGGCTGGAGAAACATACGGACGGCGTGGATCGAATACATGCATCAAGGTGGGTCCCACGAGTGGGACCCAATGTTAAGGCCCAAAAGGGCTTTCAGCCCAGGCGCTGCTGGACAGTAGTGTTCTCTGGACGCTGACTATCCAGTGGCCCTCTTCTTCTTCTTTATATATATATATATATATTGTGCCTTGACCAGTGGGGTCCACACGTGCAGGATCCATTCCATTCATCAGCTCGGCCATCTCATGGTGGGCCCAAAATAGTATTGGATCAAGAAAATCCTTGTATTCTTCCTTCATCCAGATCTTTGTGTTTTAAAGAAAAAAATGAGAAAAGAATGAAAAATAACCATCATGGTGGGCCACCCAAGGTGGTCCATGTCGTGGCAGCGTGCCCCGCACGCTACCTCACAGCATGGCCCACTTGTGGGCCCGAAAATGAAAGTGAAAGAAGGAAGAAAGGGGAGTTTGTCTCCTTTTGCACTCACTCGAAAATGGACGGTTGGATCGGGTCGGATAGTCGATCGGACGGCTTGATGGGGTAGATCTCCTCCTCTATTCACCTAAGCCCACAAAAACTCTCTCTTAACCCTCCAATCTCACTCACTAATCTCTTTCTTGTCTTACTTCTCTCTCTCTCTCTCTCTCTCTCTCTCTCTCTCAAATGAAAGTGGATACGTATGGACTTCTTGTGGTAGTAGGGGCTTGGGACATAAGTGGTGTTGGAAAAAGGAAATGATGATAGCAAGGGGATGGAGCATTTATAAGAGTGGATGGCTTAGGTATGGGCTTAGTTGACTTGTGAGGAGAGAGAGAGATGTACTTGATGAGACACTTGATTGATTGATGCTTGATTGATTGATGAGATGTTGATTAATTGGTAGGACAACCTAGGGATTTGTGCAAGTGGGGCCCACACCATGCATATGTAGCGTGGCCTGCCTTGATTGTGTTAGTGCACTTTTCTGTGGCATACTAGTGAACCTTGTTTGTCAATCACTTACGTCAGTGAGTCTAGTGTCGGTTTAGCCTAATGAAGACAAAGACCGAAGACTCAAGTGGCCCTGCTACATCAAGGAAGAAGAATCAGGTAAAAGTGATGCCTTGGTGCCTTAACCTGGATCAAAACCTAACCCTTATACTCTTTGATGATCTTGACCATGATTAGGAAACCTTTAGTCAACAAAGATTGGCCCTAGGTGTCCCAATAGTGCACCCAAACCGTGGCTAATGCGATGGGTTGTGAGAGAGGAGGGTCAGCGAACATTCAGGCTGAACCCAGGCCTGTCCGACCGGTCATGACCGGTCGGCTGGGCTGGGCCGACCGGTCAAGACCGGTCGGAGAGTCCCTGTCCAAAATCTAGTGTGCAGGCCATTGAGGGCCGACCGGTCGGCTGGGCTGGTCCGACCGGTCGTGACCGGTCGGACAGACCCCCATGTTGGACAGCAACCTCCCTATCTTCACTGGCCTTTGGCCGACCGGTCGGGACCGGTCGGAAGGAGCCGTTTTTACCCGTTTTATGATCGTTGGAGCTCATTTTTTCTATATAAGGAGCTCAGTTTTTGGGCATATGTGAGAGGGTTTTGAGAACCTATTCCCCACACCTTTTGTACATCATATGAGGCCTCAAAGAGGAAGGTTTCAAGTCATATCCCTTGTGTTTTAAACACAAGTGTGGGCATTCAATTGCAATCTAGAGATGACTTGATTCCTCTCTCAATTCTAGAGGTGAGACACTATTCCATATAGGCATATCCCTTGTCCAAGACCTCTAGAAGACCCTCTAGGTGAATCTCCTAGTTAGAACAAGTTACATATCCCATGTAGGAGATTCAACCATCCTCCTAGCACCTTGGGCATCTCAAAGGCATCACATGCAAGGTGTTTGATCAAGTGTGGCTGAGGCATTGACGACGCAATGGCAACACGATCGTGCGAGCAAGGGAAGCTAATTGAAGCACGGGATAGCGGAGATCAAGCAACCTGAACCGGCGCTAAACAAGGGGCTCATCTGACAAGTAAGGTTGTCCTTTTTGAGAGTCCATTTAGAGTTTGTTCGTCAAACTCGATCTAGGGACGTTAGCCGTTCCTTGGCCCGTTTGCCAGGCCTAAACTAAGTCTCCAAGGGGGAGCCTCCGACACGGGAGAGAACGTGAGTCGGGTTGAGAGTTAGCCTATGTCCAAAACTCCGTTTGGGTTGAGAGTTAGCCCTTTGTCCAAAACTTCGGTTATGGTTGAGAGGTGAACCGGTAAAACCTCCGTGTAAAGGTTGAGAGGTGAACCTCATTTAAAACCTCCGATAGTGAATGCCGGTGTGCTCAAAGGTGTTGAGTACTTGAACCGGAAGTGGAGTGGACAAGTAGTCGAACCACTATACATGCTTGTGTTTGTGATTGAATTGAGTACATTGATATCTTAGCATTTTTAGTTTAATTGTCTAATTATGAATGCTCGATAGGAATGTATGCTAGGACCAATTAGGCAAATCCACACACAAGATGTAGTTTCACTAGTTGTGTAGACTTGAGCTCATTGATCCATTCTCAAAAGTCTACATAGGTTGCATAGGTTAGGAGCTTGATTAATTAAATCTTTTGATTACCTATGCATGCTTTAGACTAGGTTGTTTATTGCTTAATCATATGCTAGTCTTGTGATTGGACCCACTTAGGCTTGGAAGCCGAAGTGTTCTTACTTACTTACTTTGATTTGTTGTATTATATAAGTAGGCGAAAAGAATTTCAAAATAGGTCCTAAGCACCCCCTCCTATAGGTTTAGCCATAATTCTAGTTGCTCTTACGCTTCCGCACGCATACGTGGGTGTCGTGTTAGACTACCCGACGTACTTTCAATTGGTATCAAAGCGGGTTGCTCTTCAAGGACGTAACCGTCTAGAGTAAGATCTGGTACCGGAGCACTATCATCATGTCTACCTAAAAAGGGAAATCTATGTTGCCTCATGTTGAACTATAAGTAAAATGATTAGTTGAGGTCAACAATAACTAGGGTAAGAACTATTGTCATATTCCCTACCGAACATTGCTCTCCAACTTGGAATGAACTTAAGGGAAAAAAATCTAGGATAGATGAATTCCCTCCCAAACAAGCATGTTGGGTCCTATTAATCATACCCAAGGGGGTTGTGATCTAGGTTAGGTGACCTTAGGAGACCATATTGAGCTCAATAGATATAATCTGAGGATTATGCCTCATTTTGAACATATTGATGAACTTGAGGAATTTAGCCTCTTTGGATCTATAGGAAAATCTGAGGATTTCAGCCTCGTTTTTATGAGTATGGGCAAATCAGAGGATTCTAGCCTCATAAGCCCAAAATTCGGTAGTTTAACCTTGCTTTAATCTGAATATTCTCTTGCTAAGACTATCATCCAGCTTAGATTAGCTAATCATCTTGAGTTTTATGCTTCATTATATGCTAATCTTTGCTTAATATTGGTCTTGATATACCAATAGGGGAGGTTGGTTGATTGGGCTATAAGCCCTTTGTGCTTTCATTGCAAATGTATATCCTTGACCAATTATGCATGATTAACTATGCTTAGATAGTTACATCTTCTTGTTAATCATGTTCCTTAACATGCTCCATGTATTTATGATTCATGCACCCTATACTCTCCTTGTTAGCATGTGCTTATAGTTATAACTGCGACACACTATCTTCTCTTACCTTAACCTTATTGGTATATCATTAAGGGGGAGATAATAGTTTGTCAATTGCTAACAAAAAGGGGGAGAAAGATCAAATCCCACCAAAACTAGTTTGCTATGTTTTGTGATGTAGGGATTGACAGGTTATGGGGGAGCAAATTGAAGAGGAGCAGCTTAGTTTAGGCATGTCAAGAGTCCTGTAATTAATTCATTATCAATGTAATATCTTGAACATGTATTTTGTTTTGGTAGGTTAGGTTTTTGTAAGTAATTGACAAAGGGGGAGATTGTTAGTGCACTTTTCTGTGGCATACTAGTGCACCTTGTTTGTCAATCACTTACGTCAGTGAGTCTAGTGTCGGTTGAGCCTAATGAAGACAAAGACTGAAGACTCAAGTGGCCCTGCTGCATTAAGGAAGAAGAATCAGGTAAAAGTGATGCCTTAGTCCTTAACCTTGACCAAAACCTAACCCTTATACTCTTTGATGACCTTGACCATGATTAGGAAACCTTTAGTCATCAAAGATTGGCCCTAGGTGTCCCAATAGTGCACCCAAACCGTGGCCAATGCGATGGGTTGTGAGAGAGGAGGGTTAGCGAACATTCAGGCTGAACCCAGGCTTGTCTGACCGGTCACGACCGGTCGGCTGGGCAGGGCCGACTGGTCAAGACCGGTCGGACAGTCCCTGTCCAGAATCTAGTGTGCAGGCCATTGAGGGCCGACCGGTCTTGACCGGTCGGCTGGGCTGGTCTGACCGGTCGCGACCGGTCGGACAGACCCCCATGTTGGACAGCAACCTCCCTGTCTTCACTGGCCTTTGGCCTACCGGTCGGGACCGGCTGGGACCGGTCGGAAGGAGATATTTTTTCCCGTTTTATGACCGCTGGAGCTCATTTTTTCTATATAAGGAGCTCGGTTTTTGGGCATATGTGAGAGGGTTTTAAGAGCCTATTCCCCACACCTTTTGTACTCATATGAGGCCTCAAAGAGGAGGGTTTCAAGTCATATCCCTTGTGTTTTAAACACAAGTGTGGGTATTCAATTGCAATCTAGAGATGACTTGATTCCTCTCTCAATTCTAGAGGTGAGACACTATTCCATATAGGCATATCCCTTGTCCAAGACCTCTAGAAGACCCTCTAGGTGAATCTCCTAGCTAGAACAAGCTACATATCCCATGTAGGAGATTCAACCATCCTCCTAGCACCTTGGGCATCTCAAAGGCATCACATGCAAGGTGTTTGATCAAGTGTGGCTCAGGCATTGGCGACGCAATGGCAACATGATCGTGGGAGCAAGGGAAGCTGATTGAAGCACAGGAGAGCGGAGATCAAGCAACCCGAACAGGCGCTAAACAAGGGGCTCATCCGACAAGTAAGGTTATCCTTTTTTAGAGTCCATTTAGAGTTTGTTCGTCAAATTCGATCTAGGGACGTTAGCCGTTCCTTGGCCCGTTTGCCGGGCCTAAACTAAGTCTCCAAGGGGGAGCCTCCGACACGTGAGAGAACATGAGTCGAGTTGAGAGTTAGCCTATGTCCAAAACTCCGTTTGGGTTGAGAGTTAGCCCTTTGTCCAAAACTCTGGTTATGGCTGAGAGGTGAACCGGTAAAACCTCCGTGTAAAGGTTGAGAGGTGAACCTCATTTAAAACCTCCGATAGTGAATGCCGGTGTGCTCAAAGGTGTTGAGTACTTGAACCGGGAGTGGAGTAGACAAGTAGTCAAACCACTATACATGCTTGTGTTTGTGATTGAATTGAGCACATTGATATCTTAGCATTGTTAGTTTAATTGTCTAATTATGAATCCTCGATAGGAATGTATGCTAGGACCAATTAGGCAAATCCACATACAAGATGTACTTTCACTAGTTGTGTAGACTTGAGTTCATTGATCCGTTCTCAAAAGTCTACATAGGTTGCATAGGTTAGGAGCTTGATTAGTTAAATCTTTTGATTACCTATGCATGCTTTAGACTAGGTTGTTTATTGCTTAATCATATGCTAGTCTTGTGATTGGACCCACTTAGGCTTGGAAGCCGAAGTGTTCTTGCTTACTTACTTTGATTTGTTGTATTATATAAGTAGGCGAAAAGAATTTTAAAATAGGTCCTAAGCACCCCCTCCTATAGGTTTAGCCATAATTCTAGTTGCTCTTACGCTTCCGCACGCATACGTGGGTGTCGTGTTAGACTACCCGACGTACTTTCAGATTGCGTACAAGTACGCATATTTTAAACTAGGTATTGAAACGGAGCGTGCCGCGCGGCGTTGGAGTCGTGGCGTCCGCGCGGTCGCCGGGGTACAAGTCTCGGGTCGTTGCGGTACTAAAATAGGGTGCTTAATCGAAACTCGTCGGTTTGGACTGTTCCGAGTATGCCGAGTTCGGAAAAGAGGTGTACGGAGGGCTAATTAGGGTACGGGTGTTACATCAGGGCCCCTCTTTATACACGCTGGACTTCACTCCAATAGGTCCAACCGGTCATGATCGGTCGGCCATGCGTAAACAAAGCTTTTTATTTCAAGCTCCGAGTTTTTCTGTGCAGTGCGTAAGTGCTACGCAATTCTGGAAGATTCTGACGCGGTAGAGCTTCCCCACTATAAAAGGACACCTATGGTCTCTTCCTAGGGCATCATAGAAGCTGAGGAACTTCGTGGGAGGTGAAGGAAGCCGTCGTGGAGCATTTGCAACTCTCCCGAATCTTGGTTTTTTTTTTATGCTTTTTAGTTTTTCTTTGAGTTCTAGTTATAGTATGACAATGCTCGGCTAGAATCTCTCAACTAGGGCTGAGAGGTGAAGCTTGTAGCTAATTTCATGTTTAATACAGTTTAATTTTCATTTTAAGTTTGAATTTTGAATATTCTAGTTCATATAAAGTTGATATTTTTAGAAGTTTTATGAGAGTTCATGTGCTTCGGACATGGATTCCTTGCAATTCTCTGAGATTATCATGTTTTGCTTGATTAGATTCGAATTATGGTAACCCTTGAGGATGCCATAGTCCATAGGCATGACTGTTACTCCAAAGGCTATGATTTCGAATACTATGTGATTGAATAGGACTAGAACTTGGAAGTTCAACTTAAGTGGATTGAATGTGTTTAATGCTTTATCTTCCTACTAGTTGAGAGATAGAACTTCAAATCTAGTTGTGTTTTATGCTTGGATTGATTGGATTGGCATGGGATTGTTACAAGTGGATCCTTGAAAACCTTAATTCCTTTAAATACTGATTTTTATAAATTACTGTTTAAGATAATTCTCTCAATTGAATCTCTTAATTATTGCGATCTTAGTTGCTGGAATAGTTTAGAAGTTGTTTTCTAATTCCCTGTGGATTGACCTCAGTCTTGCCGAGATTTATTACTACATCACAGCCTTGCATTTGAGGCGAGTGAACACACGACCACAACCACGTCCTTGCCCTAGAGTACGCGGGCCTCCATTCTCACTTAGTTTTATCCAAGTAGTAAGGTACACAAACCCCCACTAATAAACTATTTTCTTCTTATTTTTCTTTCCAAGCAATGTGGGACTAAAATATTTTTCTTTTCAAATTATTTTGAATTTTTTTTTTATTATTATTACTATTATTATTTTATTAAAAATTAAAAAACACAACACTCATATGATAGAATTACGCTACAAATTGTACTAAGGTAGAGATTATGATAAGTTAATTGAGAGATAATTGAATGATAAATTTGATTTTGTTTAGTTGGCATGAGAACCTTTCTTCTACCAATTTTTTCTTCTATTTATGATTTCTTTTCGGAGGTGAAAAACCCTCGAGATGCGTCTAAGGTGCAGCAATTACATGCCCCTTTAATCCTCTCAACTCCATTCATGTTTATTTGACAACCGCTTGGCGCATCAGCTCTGCAGGTCGGGCGCGGATTTCCTTTTGTGGGCCACAAAAGTTTTGTGGGCCATTAAAAACACTCGCATGCAAATTTGTGGGCCATTAGAAACACTCGTTAATGGCCATTAAAAACCTTTTGTGGGCCACAAAAGTTTTCTATCGACCCGATACTTGTTTTTTCCTTTCATCCCTGTCTACGTGACCTTATCAACAGATTGGATGGTCAGTAAACATTACGGTGGACTCCAGGAAGTTTTTAATGGTAGGCGTTCAATTAGCACTGCTTCCATTGGTGTGGTCTAGTTAAAATTTTCATGCACTTCAAATTTGGGACTGAGTTCTAAAATAATCTGAAGAAACAGATGGACGGCATGGATATACAATGAATGCATCCAGGTGGGCCCTAGGTTCGGGGTCCCACCCACATCGCTGGTTCCGGGGTCTCACCCAAGTCGCGCCCCCTTAAACGCAGGTGTCTCCTTATGATTGGCTCCTCCCGGAGCAGAAAAATTAGGATGTAACGATAAGCAATGCCGGACGGGGATTGCCTGCGAAAGCCTTTTGCAGGCATCTCCTGCACTCGGAATCTAGGTGAGGCCCACCATGATGTTTGGGAGAAATCTACGACGTCCAACTGTTTTGTGAGATCATTTTAGGCGTTGGGACAAAAAATGAACGGGATCCAAGACTCAAGTGTGCCGCAATAAAGCAAAAGGTGGCTAGGGAAATTCCTACCGTTGAAATTTCTATAAGGTCCACAGTGATGTTTATATGCCATCCACACCGTTCATAATGTCATTCCTACTGAGATGAACTGAAAACACAAATATTATCCTGATTCGAAACTTCGGTGGCCCCATGAATATTTCAACTGTGGAAGTTCAATCATCACATTTTCGCCCCCACTTGAGTCTTGGATCCCGTTCATTTTTTGTCGCAACGCCTAAAATGATCTCACAAAACGGTTGGACGGCGTAGATTTCTCACAAACATCACGTTGGGCCCACCTAGATTCCGAGTGCAGGAGATGACTGCGAAAGGCTTTCGCAGGCAATCCGCGTCCAGCATTGCCCGTGTGTGTGGTGGGAGAGAGAGAGCGTAATTTGAGTTCTAAGCGTACTTACACAAAATCGCAATCAAGTGAGAAGAAATTATATTTACAAAACAATACCAACAGATACGATGCTATGCACAAAAAGATCATAATTACAAAGTCAGTTTTGTGATCGGGTCATCATTCGCATGAACTCGTCGAAATTCACAGCCCCATCACCGTTACTATCAGCGCCATTGATCATGGCTTTACAGTCGGTCAAGGACGTCTTCTCCCCCATCCCACTTAAGACATGGTGGAGCTCTTCGGGAGAGATCAGTCCATTCTGGTCACGATCAAAGACAGTGAAGGCATTCCTCAAATCTTCCACACACTTTGCCGAATCAGTCTCCATCTTGTTCACCGTTATGAACTCTTCCAAGCTGATATATCCATCGCCGTCCAAATCCGCGGCCCTCATCATCGACTCGACCTCCTCCTTGGATCCCGAATTCCCCAGACACTTGAGCATTGATTCAAGCTCAGAGTATGAGATCTTCCCATCCCCATTGGTATCATATCTATCAAAGACGTTGCGAAGGTCGTTGGAGTCTTGGATTCGGATGGCGATGGACGGAGAGGGTGAAGAATCCGCCGCGCACTCAGAAGAAGAAGATTCAGACAAAGATTTGAAACTGTTTTCGGGTGATTTGTTCTTCTTATTTAGACTGAAAAGGTTCTTTCCCATATTTTTCTAGGGAATTGAGATGAAAGCAATTCAAGAGATAAATATGTTCACAGAGGATTCAAGAAAAAACAGATTTTTGAAGCAAAACTCTTCTTGCAATCAGTGAAAATAATAGATTTATTGGATTGGGAGGGTGGTTGATCCTTTATAGATATGGGCGTGACCGGTGCAAGAATCAGATTCGTTGGATTTGGATTGGCGGTTGCTTGGATGTTTTCTACACGTTTCTTCAAAAAGTAGTTGGTTATTTCATCGAAGCCGGGATGACGCGGCTTTCACGCGGTTTCGACCGAGAGACGTGAAGTACGGAAGCGGGTTACGTGGACGCGGATGGGCTAGTGACCCCAACACCAGCCCCGGGATGGTGTCAAAGCTGTGTGGGCCCCACCATGATGTATGTGTTTTATCCACGCTGTCCATCCATTTTTCCACCTCATTTCAGGGCATGGAACCAAAAATGAGGCAGATCCAAATCTCTGGTGGACCACACCATAGGAAACAATGGGAATTGAATTCTTACCGTTGAAAAATTCTCGGAGGCCACAGAAAAAAAATAGAGAAAAAAAAAAAGGCTGCATAAGAACTTCCGGCAGTACTGCTTGCCAGACTGATCAAAAGGAATCGATCTTTCTTTTTATCTTTTTTTTTTTTTCTTTTTCTTTTTCTTTTTCTTCTGTTTATAACTTCAGATGGATTCTGTTATTCTTGGAGAGAAAACTTCTTTTCCTTTTCCTGTGCACATTGTCGCCTGACCAAGCGTTAATACGTAGGAGAAGGGCCAGTTGTGAGGATTACCCCGGGTCTCCACCACGAACTGTCAGGATTAAGCGGGCCTCATGGCCCTTGATTCAACATTACGGAGTCAGACCATCATAGTTGCAATGCCACCTAAGAACGGCATTGCCATGTACATATTGGGAAGAAACTATCCATATACATTGGAAAGTAGAAGATAGACGAGGCATTTTTTACTCATTAATAGACCTGGTGGAGACATCATAAACATAGGATAGTAGAGGATAGACAAGGCATTTTCGACTCATTAGTAGAGCTGGTAGAGACATTATAGTCTGTATGAGCGATCCATATTTTAATCCCTGTTGTCTTACCTTGTAAGCCTTACTGGTACTAGGGGTGGCAATGGGTCTGTCAGGTAAGTCAAGTTCAGGTCGGGTCTTTTCCACCTCAACCCTAACCCGACCCAAATTGAATTCAGATTGGATTTTCCCAACCCTTACCCAACTCAAATTAAACTGGGTCAGGTTGGTTTGACCCACATTTTAATGATCAATTAACTAATTTGTAGATTAAACTAGATGCATATAACACTCCCATTCAATTGAAAACCAAACCATCTATGTCTAATAGGTACATAAGTGTCTATATAAAAATTAAAAAATGAGGCTTTTTTATAGAGTATTTCTATTACGCAAATATTGAAAGAAAAAATAAATAGATAGAATGGAGTGCAAATTAAAAGCATACATTTTTAAGCATCAACGTTGTTAGAGTGATGGGATGATGCTTCAGACACATTGATGTTTATCGCCTCATCAATATCATCATCAACCAGTTTACTTATTTTAAAAAAGAAAAATAATAATTTATTTCATGCACTAACAAAATATTAAATAGAATTAATTTCGGTAATAAAATTAGTTACCTTCTGGCCCATACAACCAATCTCTTGTAGATATTAATGCTTCAATATTTTCTGATATAAGAATATTATATAAGAACACTCCGAGTTTGCTCAAGGACCTTCCCACCAATGCTAAATGCTGAATCGGAAGCAACAATTGAAATAGAAATAGCAAATATATCTCGAGCCATCACAGCAAGTTGAAGATAACGATATTTAATTTGATCAAATCAACAAGACCATTCGATATTTAATTTTTTAAATAGTTAAATTATGGACACAATTATTGAAATGGAACCATTTGATCCTTTCATTTTAATCGTCCAATAAATTCCTATCAACAATTAAAAAAATATAACCATTAAAATAAATTTATTAATTTATGGTATGGACCATTAGCTACCATTCCAGTTCTCCCATAAATGAGCACCATAAATAAAAAAATAAAAAATAAAAACAAATCTCATGATATTTTAGTTCTACATATCATAAAATGTGATCATTAGTGTGCACATGTTCATTAAATTAATAGGCATGTGGACCCAGTAGGATGTGTGAGAAAAAAACACTATGTATTATTTAACTAATAAGAAAATCAATACATAATAGTCTACTTAACTCCTATATGATTCGGGCCAAGTCGGGTTGGGTCAACTTTGACCCTAACCCGACCCATAAAAATTTGGGTTGGATCGGGTCAAATTTCCCAACCCTAAACTAGAAAAAAACTGGGTCAAGTTGGGTCAAGTTAGCGGGTCGGGTTGAATTTTGCCAGGTCTAGTTGGTACAAAGAAAGAAAAAGAAATAAGAAAAGAAAAGATAGACGCAAGGCTATCTGGGGAATAGCTCTTTCCTCACTTTTATTCATATTGCTCACTATTTTAGTTTCAAGAGATATTCGTCTTGGTAACTCTTTGAGAATGGAGCCATGAGATATTTTATTTTTTTATCTATTATTATTATTATTATTATTATTTTTTTTTTTTGTAGAAAAACAGATTCATGAGATATATTCTTTATTATCTAATGAATTATGCAGGGAAGGTGCTCCAATCTGATTGTGTGGGATATGAACACCTATGAGATATGGCCTAACCAGCAATGCTAAGAGTAGGATCTGCCTTTGAACACCTTGGATCTTATGACAGTGCATGCCAAATGTTTATTTCATCTAACATGATAAGATAAATGTAGTATTAGATCATCTTGATTTCATGTCACAAGGCATGCATGGTTAGATCCACCTTTTAAACTCTCTAGATCTTGCACAAACTTTCAACGCGCGTTTTGATCATTTATCTTCCACAAACATTCACCGTTATGTCTCACTCATCCGTTGGCATCCTCATGCTGATACAGTCCCATGGTTTAAACCTATGTTTTTTGCGCTACCATGACTAACCAATAATCTAATAATATAACTTCAGTGATGATCCTGACCTTTTATTTTTGGAATCAGATGTGAACCCTGAAATAATTTCTTTCTATGCTCCTACTTAATCTACACTAAGTGATGATTTAAATCATCCTTTCATCATAAATCTTTTAGAATGGCCCATATAGCATGACATTTAGAACATGAACAGCTACGATCATTTGATCACAGGGCCATGTAGGCCAAATAGAGTGACACATGACAGTATCCTGATCAGTCACCACATTGGCAAAATGAATACCAGTTGGCCTACCTACTATATATAGTTCTTGATTTCTCTCTCCTACCTATGTTACATATGGAACCTAATTCCTTACCATCATCATCGTTCGAACTACTTGGGGTTGGCTACCGAGAATCCTAATCCACCATTCCACTCCATCTAGAACCATAGTAAAGTTGAAAATGTTGGATTGTAATTAACATTATGATAATAGTTGTGGTGGAAATTTGACGATGGCTGTCAACCCGAGGCAACCATGCTTTACTTTGGGCTTGGAATATGAGGTGAGAGAAAAGAACAAAACTCCCATAACCCAATGCAAGCCTTTCTTTAACCTAAGCCGTTCATGAGTGTTGGGTGCGTTTCACACAAGCCTGAGGATCTCGCCCCCCAATGCACTAGAATTATGGACTAAGATAATGCAATCATCAAGAGTAAACAAACAACCACACGACACAATGAGTTTTTACGTGGAAAACCCTCTGAAAGAGATAAAAACCACGAGACCTAGTCCAGATCAACGATCCACTATACCAAAGAACTGTTACAACCGATCATAAGCACACACTCCTTGGATCAAACCTTCTTCACCCACACAGGGATGGATAACAATGAAAGGATAAGAAAACTGAGAGATCTCACCCGAGCACGAGGACGTTGAAGAGCCAAGACGTCGTTGCACCGGGAATCACTTTCTCGAGCAATGCCTCCTCTACCAACAAGCTTCCTCTCCCTCTTTCTCTTCCTCTCTTTCTCTTTTTCTCTCTCTCTCACCTAGGACGTGTAGAACAACTTGTGGGAATAATAAATCCCGAATTAGAACTCCATATATGTAGATTTGCAAGAGTCCTAGCTTCATTTGGAAACTGCAGTAGCAATCCGCGCACACCTCCGACCAGTCGGCCAAAACCACCGGCCAGTCGGACCCACAAAAAAATAGTCCAGAGAGAAACTGTGTTAAAGAACACAACACCCAACCTGTCTGCATATCGGTCAGGCGGCAGGTCGGCCAGGACCACCGGCTGGTCGGACGACCGGTCGGCCTTCACAAATTTCGTCCAGCGATTTTTGTGTTTCCAGCCACTTTGTCGACCGGTCGGCCAGGGGCACCGACCGGTCGGACAGCAAGGTCAATCCTCTCTCTCCTCTGTTTGCATGAGGAGGAAAACGCCAACAAATCTCCCCCTTTTTCGACTCAGGAGGAGTTCACCATCTTCAAGCCAGCCCGGCTTCTACAAGCCTCAAATTTTTCCTTGAGCAGAGCTTCGGTCATCATGTCTGACTCATTATCGTCCGTGTGGACCTTCTCAAGCTGTAACACCTTCTGTTCCAAAGTATCCCTGATCCAGTGATACCGTATCTCTATGTGCTTCGACTTAGAATGCTGACTTTGATTCTTGCTCAAGTGTATTGCACTTTGGCTATCACAATAGACCACGTGTTTCTCCTGCTTCGGGCTAAGTTCCTGTAGGAACCTCTTCATCTAAAGCATCTCCTTGCATGCTTCTGTGACTGCAATGTATTCGGCTTCTGTCGTCGACAATGCTACAACCTTCTATAGCTTGCTCTGCCAAGAAACCGCTCCCTCAGCAAACGTGAACATGAAACCCGATGTGGACTTCTGGGAATCTATGTCACCTGCCATATCTGCATTTGTGTAACTCTCTAACACAGGCTTCCCGTCACCATAGCATAGGCTCAACCTGGATGAGCCTCTCAGATACCGTAGTATCCACTTCACCGCTGCCCAATGTTCTTTGCCAGGATTGGCAAGATACCGGCTGACAACACCAACTACATATGCTATGTCTGGGGGCGTACATACCATAGCATACATCAAACTTCCTACTGCTGAGGCGTAGGGTAATCTTCTGCATCTCTTCCACCTTTGCCTTCATCTTGGGACACTGCTTATCGCTCAATTTGAAGTGACCATCCAGTGAAGTACTGGCCGGCTTCACTGCATTCATATTGAACCGCTCTAGGACTTTCTCAATATACCTCTTCTGTGGCAACCAAAGCCTTCTGCTGCTTCTGTCACGGGTTATCTCCATTCCTAGGATCTGTCTAGCTGGGCCTAAGTCTTTCATCGCAAATGACTTGCCCAACTCCTGTTTCAGCTTGTCAATCTTCTTGGTGTCCTTTCCCATGATGAGCATGTCATCAACTTATAAGGGCAGAACTAAAAAATCACCATCTGAGAACCTGCGAGTCAACACACAGTGGTCCGACTCCATTCTATTATACCCATGTGTCAACATGAACGAAGTCAAACTTCTTGTACCATTGCCTAGGAGCTTGTTTCAGCCCATACAAGCTCTTCCTAAGCTTACATACCATATGTTCTTTGCCCTTGACTTCGAACCCTTCTGGTTGTCGCATATAGATCTCTTCTTCCAGGTCACCATGGAGGAAAGCAGTTTTAACATCTAACTGCTCTATCTCCAGATCCATGCTAGCCGCCAACCCAAGCAACATCCGTATGGATGTCATCTTCACCACTGGTGAGAATATCTCATCGAAGTCTATTCCTTTCCTCTGACCAAAACCTTTCACTACGAGTCTGGCCTTGTACCTTGTCTGTGAATTCTTCTGCTCAATCTTCTTTCTGAACACCCACTTTTTGCTCAGAGCTTTCTTGCCCTTAGGCAATTTCACCATGTCATATGTGTGGTTCTTATGCAAGGATTACATCTCCTCTTGCATAGCTTTCAACCACTCCCCTTTATGCTCGTCGGCTAGTGCCTCAGAATAATCTTTTGGCTATCCTCCATCAGTAAGCATAATGTACTCATGCGGCGAGTACTTCTTGGATGGGTGCCTGTCTCTAGATGTCCTCCTCACCTGTGGCTCAACAGGTGGATCAAGTGGGAGCTGCTCTCCCTGTCCATCTCCTGTAGGAACTCTCTCGTCCTCTGCACCTTACTGTACTCCCCCGTCATCAGGCACCACAGGAGGAGTAGTGGGATCCAAATCTTCCAGCTCATCTGAACTAGGCTGGGTCTTCTCTGGCTTTCCAATGTCTTCTATACACTGATCTTCAATGAAAACCACATCTCTGCTCCTGACTAGCTTCTTCTCGGTCGGATCCCACAACCTGAAGCCAAATTTCTCATCACCATACCCCAAGAACACACACTACTTGATCTTCGTATCAAGCTTGGACCTCTCATCCTTTGGTACGTGAACAGATGCCCTGCATCCAAATACCTTGAGATGACTGTACGAAGGATCATGTCCAGTCCACACCTTCTCAGGTACTTCTCCATTCAAAGGGGCTGATGGAGACCTGTTTATCAGATACACTGCTGTGTGCATTGCTTCTCCCCAAAACATCTTGGGCAACTTCGCATGGGATAACATGCACCTGATTATCTCTACAATGGTGCGATTCATACGCTCAGAGACACCATTGTGCTGGGGGGTCTTGGGTACTATCTGTTCATGCCGTATACCTAGGGACTTGCAATACTCATGGAAGTCGCCAATGTATTCACCACCATTGTCAGTGCGAATGCACTTCAATGATCTACCTGTCTCCCTCTCGACCGTGGCATGAAAAGTTTTAAACACACCAAAGACCTCGTCTTTGGATTTCAAAGCATAAACCCAAACCTTCCTAGATGCATCATCTATAAAAGTAATAAAGTACAATACCCCACCCAAGGTTTTAGTCCTCATAAGACCACAAATATCAGAACAAACCAAATCTAATGGATTTACTTTCTTAACATAGGAAACAGTTTTTACAAATAAAACCCTATTCTGTTTCCCTGATAAACAGTCAATATAGGTTTTAAGAGGTGTACCTATCAACTCTGGAAGGAGGTGCTTCTTCGCTAGTAGCTGAAGCCCTTTCTCACTCATGTGGCCAAGCCGTCTGTGCCACATGTCTGTCGCTGAATCTTCTGCTGCGTTCAACTCACCCTTGCATATACTGACACATGTCTTGTATAGGGTGCAACACATCTTCCCTCTTGCTACGATCATCGAACCCTTGATGAGCTTCCAGTGCCCACCAACAAACCGACTCTCATAGCCGGCTATATCCAAACTTCTCGTCGACATCAAGTTGAGGCGAAGGTCTAGAATATGTCTCACATCTTTTAGAACCAGTGTACAGCCTATATCGGTCCTTACACAAATATCACCAACTCCCACAATCTGGGACACTCCAGAGTTCCCCATCTTCAATGTACCATAACTGCCTTACTTGTAACTTGTGAAGAAATCCCTTCGTGGAGTTGCATGAAACGACGCTCCCGAATCGACCACCCAATCGGTGTCCAGATTCGCAGCTGTGAGACAAACATCATGATCTGTTGAGAGAATGACTACAATGTCGCCGTCTGAGGGGACCGCAGTAGAATCTGATTCATCATCTTTTTCCTTCCATTTTCCTTTCTGATCCTTTTTCTTGCGACATTCACTTTTGTAATGGCCCTTCTTGCCACAGTTCCAATATTCAACATCTTTCCTGACACTAGACTTGCCTCTGGATTTCTCTCAGGCTTTCCCGCCCTTTCTGTTCTTTCCTCTCCCCCAATCCTGTGTCACAAGGGCCTCTTGCTGAGTAGACCCTAGAGACTTCCTCCTTGTCTCTTCATTAAAGAGACAACTTGTTACCTGTTCCATGGATATCTTTCCGCCTGGCGCGGAGTTACTTAGAGACACCACCAATGTCTCCCAACTATCAATAGCAAAGCCTGTAGTTCATCGTCCAGGACCATCTTCATAGCGGAGAGTTAGTTCACAATGTTGCTGACTTCATTCATGTGCTCAGCCACAGAACCATTATCCTTGAACTTGAGATTTACAAGTTTTCTAATCAGAAATATCTTGTTGCCGGCTGTCTTCCTCTCATACAGCCCTTGTAATTTCTACCATAGGCTAGCGGCTGAGGTCTCTGTAGACACATGGTGGAAGACCGAATCGTCCTAACCATTGTCTAATGAACCCCACCGCCTTTCGGTCCAGCTTCTTCCAATCATCATTTGACATATCCTTCATCTTCGTTGATACGCCTATAATTGGAGCATACAGGTCCTTGTAATAAAGCAAGTCCTCTATCTTAGCCTTCCTTATGGTCCAGTTGGATCCATTGAGACTAATCATTCTTGATGAGCCACCTTCCATAATTCAGAATTAATCCCACACCGTTCAAACAACCTGAACGCTTTGATACCACTTTGTTGGGTGCGTTTCACACAAGCTTGAGGATCTCACCCCCCAATGCACTAGAATTATGGACTAAGATAATGCAATCATCAAGAGTAAACAAACAACCACATGACACAAGAAGTTTTTACGTGGAAAACCCTCTGAAAGAGGTAAAAACCACGGGACCTAGTCCAGATTAACGATCCACTATACCAGAGAACGGTTACAACCGATCACAAGCACACACCGCTTGGATCAAACCTTCTTCACCCACACAGGGATGGATAACAATGAAAGGATAAGAAAGCTGAGAGATCTCACCCGAGCACGAGGACGTTGAAGAGCCGAGATGTCGTTGCACTGGGAATCACTTTCTCGAGCAATGCCTCCTCTACCAACAAACTTCCTCTCCCTCTTTCTCTTCCTCTCTTTCTCTTTTTCTCTCTCTCTCACCTAGGACGTGTAGAACAACTTGTGGGAATAATAAATCCCGAATTAGAACTCCAAATATGTAGATTTGCAAGAGTCCTAGCTTGATTTGGAAACTGCAGTAACAATCTGCGCACACCTCCGACCGGTCGGCCAAAACCACCGGCCAGTCGGACCCACCAAAAAACAGTCCAGAGAGAAACTGTGTTAAAGAACACAACACCCGACCTGTCTGCCGACCGGTCGGCCAGCTGGTCGGTCAGGACCACCGGCCGGTCGGACGACCAGTCGGCCTTCACAAATTTCGTCCAGCGATTTTTGTATTTCCAGCCACTTTGTCCGGCCAGTCAGCCAGGGGCACCGACCGGTCGGACAGCAAAGTCAATCCTCTCTCTCCTCTGTTTGCATGAGGAGGAAAACGCCAACAATGAGGAGATATCATAACGGGTACCATCCTATTTATCTCCACCAAGATGATGATATCCATCAGTTTGGTGTCCCTGTGTCCAAATGGGGCTCATCTGATAATAGTTTTCCATGTACACACCCTGGATTCCCTGCATTTAAACTGGCCACGATGTTAATGGTTTGCATTAACAGCAGTGGTTGCACATCTTCAATTTCTTAGCTGAGTACATAGATGTTTTCCTGTTTCATTGCCTGTCTAGGCAATATTCTTTTCTCACATGCATATTAGGCTTGCTTGAAATTTCCTTGCTTTTCAAGCAAAGGAGTTAAATCGGAATCAGATTGTAGCAAGAATTTCTACTGACTACTCAGAATACGACAATGTGATCCGATCCAAAACTTTGCTTCTCAGGTGGCGAAATTCCTTTTCTCGTGTGTTGGAACTAACCATCATTTGTCCATGCTCAGCAGTCCATGCTTTCACTGGTGAATTTTTCTTGTGGCTAGAAGGGAGTCATACCGCTGTAAAGAGTGGTGAATAATGATTAAAAGCTTTTTATAAGCCACAAGAAGTTATGGATCAAACTCAGATTTGTCTTTTACCTTCATCCAGGTCATTTTTTTTACCTTATCAACGGGTTGGCTGAAAAATATACATTACAAAATATTCTTATTGTGGGCCCTAGGTAGTTTTTAATGGTAAATGCTTAGTCACCACTGTTTCCGGGGGTGTGGTCCACCTAAGATTTTGATATGCTTAATTTTTTGGACCACTTACTATAAATGGATGAAAAAACGGATGGAAGACTTGGATATATAAAACATCATTAGGGTGGGTCCCACGGTAAGGGTAACACCCACTAAGTTGTTACCCGAGTAACACCTAATCCGCTCCCCCTACTGAAGCCGGACGCAAATACATGTGCTCTATGGAGCCCACCATGATGTATGTGTTTCATCCATGTTGTCCATTCATTTTAAAGATAATTTTAGTTCATGAGCCCAGAAATGAGGGAGATTCAATTCTCATGTGGATCACACTAAGGGAAAACAGTGGTGAATGGATGCCCAATGTTAAAAACTTCCTAAGGCCCACTGTAATGTTTAGTTGTCATCCATACTGTTGGTTAGGTCACATAGACCTCTATGGTAGTCTGCAACCTAAATTGATCACGGGATGGTAGATCATGTACAAAAACCAAGCCAGCTCGAAAGCTCGGCTCAGATTGATTTGAAAAAGCTCAGCTTGAATTGGTTTGAAGAGAAGTTCAAACCAAACCAAGTCTCGGAGTCAAGCCCTGTAAGTGTGAAAGTATTAAGCACACTTTTGGATTGTGAAATTTCGTAGACAAAGTAGATATTGTGTGTGGAACTTGAGTTCGACTCAGTGTCTCAAGACCAGAAGACTCAACATTGTTGGCTCAGAGGAGTTTGAAGAGTAAAAAAATGTGTATGTCAACCTACAGGTAAAGAAAACCTTAGGAGTGACCCTAGGTTTCTTAGAACTTGGTGATTTTACTAAGATAAAAGTTAGTGTTTTGAAAACATATTTTTGTAAAGATTTCCCGGGAAGATCGGCCAGCCAAACTAGCTCTGGTCAGCTGGACCTCAACTGAAGGCTCTTCGGTCAAGTTTTTAGCAACACTGCTTTTTGGTGTTTTTTCAGAGTCTGGCCAGTCAAACCTTGAGTCTGGCCATCCAAATCATGTCCATCCAGTCGAACCCTCTGTCCGACCAACCTAAGACCGAATCAAATTAACATCCCATGAAATCTGCTAGCCATTGTCAAAGGATCGTTGAAACTCCGGGTAGCAGAAGTGATTCTTAAGCTGACTTTTTTTTTTTTTAGTCATGCAACGCACCCACCCAGTTAATCGCTGTACACACCCACCCGGTCAGTCATACGTCGCACCCACTAGTGCGGTTAGCAGTGGGAGTTTCACCCTATGGGTTTTGATACCTAGACCTCTTGTTGAAACTCCTCAGATTCTTAAGCTGACTGAAGCTCTCTACTTTCTGTTATAAATAGGGATCATTTCTCGTTGTTTCATGACATGAAAAATCCATTTCTCTTGAGCAACTCTTCTTACTCTTGTTGACGTCTGAAACTAGTCAACTGATGAAGAAGTTTGATCTCCACCGTAGGTAATCATCTCCTTTAGATGCACGGGCTAGATTTTCACTAGAAGTCTCCTAGACCCCTATGAAACACAATCAGAGAAAAAAAGAGGGGTGGATGGGGGTCCGGCCGTTAGCCCTCTAATGCCTAAGTTAGTGAGACGTAAGAGATTCAAAGTAGGCTTTGGTAGAGAGGTTTTTTTGTATACCTTGAATAGTCGAAAGATACCTCTATTTATAGGATCATCGGCAAGCTATAGGTGGATCTGAGGATCTTGTCTTATGTGTGTAATTTATGAATTTCTCGGGATAATTCTTATCACATCTAGATCCAAAGGATTATTTGGGATAATCCTTATCACGCCCGAATTTATCAACTATCGGTTATTGTCCCTGTACGAAAATGGGGGTGGTGTGGAGAATGCTTGCTTTATTAGAGAACGCTCAGCGAGGTGAACACTAGACAAAAAGCATTCGGCACTGAGGTGAGCTCTCAGCAAAGAGCACTCGTTGTAGAGGTGAGCGTCTAGCAAAGAGCACTCGTCACTGAGCTTGGCATCCACTCGGTAGAACCTATTCAACATCTGCTCTGTAGAACCTACTTGGCATCTTATTTGGCGGAGCCTGCTCGGCATTTAATCGGATTGTTTTATGCTCCTTGTCCTTTAGCCGTCCTCTCACTGGTCGGTATTTTATGGCGTCCGAGTTTTTCATCTCTTGATCAAGAAGGTTTATTCAGGGTTGAGGACTTCATTTGTATGTCGTGGGTCATTGGCCTTTGTGGTCAGCTATCTTAAGCTTGTAGATTGGTAGTTGGGCTCGTGGGTCTAAGGGATTTTCTTGTAAGTTTGGGGTTAGCTCGGAATTACCCATAACAGTAAGCCCCCCTACTCTCGAGAATGGTTTGTTTAGCTTGATAGCAAGTTTTAAGGGTATGAGCTGACCCCTGTATTCTTGGAATTTTTGTAGTTGTCATTGGGTTTCCCATGTTGAGGACTCATTTAATACGATTCTTTGTAATCGTTTGTCACGTCACGAGGTCTTAATGAGGGGAATGAAAATGATGTCTGATTTTCGTACATATTAGTTGCATCTCGGAAGACGAAGCATTTTTAAGATGTAGAGATCAATAGGGTACTGATGCGTGGCTCGTCTTGGGAGATGAATCGAGCACATAGACTTCTAAATATACCTTCTTCTTTTTCACTTGCTCCACAAAAGTGGCAACCATGGTTGATCCTTCCATAGCTCCATGGTTTGCTGAATTTTAGATCGAAATTGAGTTTGTGATTCTTGAAGACTTTGGAGCTTGGGACAACGCCTTAGAAGTGATCTTTAGAGATAACTTTTGGATGGGAGAATGGCAGACCTTGGTTTATGATGTTACTTCCACGCTTAGCTGTAATCTGTCTGCTATGTGGGAACTTTTGCAACATAATTCTCTTAACGCATGCAGCAATCCGTCTCTATCTCTTCCTATCTAGCTTGGATTGCTTAGTAGCTTGAGGTAGAGAAGGAAGGAAAGCGACGCTGAAAGAGGTGCGAAGGAAAGTTGAAGTTGTGGATCGGCCTTTTTCCCTCTTTTGCTCTTCTTCTTCTATGATTGGTCCTTTTCATGTAGTCGACTCATCTGGGTTTTGTAACAAGATTTCTATGAATAAAGATGTAATTTCTTTATACAATATTGCTTGCGTATCTCTTAAAATTTCCCTCTATTATTAGGTAGTGGTGTATATGTACTTGCTTGTCTTGTTTTGGTTGGCGAGACATGTTTGCTTCGAGGTTTGATGCTGACTAGTCGAATCAGTTTGCCGACTTGGACGTTAGGCTTAGGTGCTAACCAAATTGGTCGGCTGTTTTCTTTGGTGCTTAGGCTTGGCGCTGACCACATTGGTCTGCTAATTTTTTCCCTCTCCCCCTCTTTTTCAAGAGGTTTTTAGGATGGCCACATGGGCTCGGGTATTCAGATATTCTGACCTGCCCTTAGGTTGGTTAGTGTTTATGTTTATGGGTCTAAGACCTTGGGTTGGCATGTTTGGCCGACTAGTTGGCATAGGTATGTTTGGCCCGTCTGTTGTTTGGCTATGGGGAGGTTGGTGTTGTACGTTAGTGGCCTTTCGGCTATGACATGATGTCCATGAGTGGCTTTTGAGCTACGGTATAACCCAATCCCCCCATTCATTGGCTCATTTGGGGCTATGGTGTAGTCAGAAACATCCATGAATAGCCTTTCGACTATGGCACCATGACCTTTCGGTTATGGTATGATCTGAACTACCCATTACTAGCCTTGCAGCTATGGAGCGACCGAGGTCGTCCATTGGTGGCCCATTTTTTATTCTTTGTTGGTGGGATATGGCACAGCATAAGCTGCCCATGATTGGCCTTTCGGCTATGGAACTACAGATGCCGTCCATGGGTGGCTCGGTTGGGGGAGAGCTTTTTCAGCTCAGTAGTAATCAGACATAGATAGGTTCTTTATTGATGATGAAGTACATGGATTTCATGGAACATCTTTAGTGGATTTCACTCATTGGACCCTCATCGGGACTTTCTTGTTGTGGAGTCGTCCTGTGGTCACCGGGGCATTGGGAGACATATTCTCGTAGATGGCCATTACGAATAAGTTGTTCCATCTGCTCTTTGAGGTTGAAACAGTCTGAGGTATTGTGTCTGTGATCCCTGTGGAATAGGAAATATTTTATCTTGCTCCTCAGGTTCGGGTCAGCCCTCATCTTGCTTAGCCATTCGAGCACGTTTCAATCTTTTATCACTACAAACACCTGTTTAAATGAGTTGTTCAGCGGGGTGTATCGGTCGAAGCGGCTAGGGAACGTCTTCTGAGCTCGGGGAGCATTCCTTTGATTGGATGATTTGTGGCCGTTCTTTTGTCATTTCTTACTCGGCTTGTCTTCTAGATCTTTTTCTTAGAGGAGCTGCTTCCAGCTTTGTGCGAGTTGACTAACTCTTCAGTATCCATGTGCTTCTAAGCCCTATCCAAGAGCTCGGAGACAGTGACTGGAGGCTTCTTGGCGACTGACCAGAATAATGTTCCTTACTTCAGTCCAGTAACCATAGTGTGAAGGGTTACGTCATCGGTCAGTGCTTCAATCTAGATAGCTTCATTGTTGAATCAGGAAAGGTAGTTTTGAGTGACTCATCATCTCTTTGCATTATTATTCTAAGGTGGGTGGAATGCTTTCTCATCTCAATATTGCCAATAAACTGAATTGCAAAGGCTCAGCTCAACTGTGCGAAGGAACTGATTGTCCTTGGCTTCAGATTCTGAAACCACTACTGAACCGGCCTTGCCAATGTCAGTGAAAAAGCTTTACACATGGTGGGCCCGATAGCGCCTTGGAGTTCCATCCAACCACGAGACATCCCCAAGTGCTCAGCAGGGTCCCCACTCTAGTGTAAAGGTTGAAATGCTGTCGCAGTTTTAGACCTTTCATGCTTGGCTCTAGTAGGATATCGTCGGTGAATGGCGATTTTACTTGCCCCACCATGATGTCGATCGCAATAGGAGTCTTGGCCTGTGCTACAATCCGAAGATTGCACACCCAAGTGCAGGTAGCGAAGTAGTAAAATACTCGGTAAGACCGAGGTCGATCCACAGGGATTGGGGTTAAGAACACTTAGAGGAATTAGTTTAGGTGAGTGAGATGAAATCTGGTTTATCCACGAGAGTAGAGCAACTTGTGTGTGGTGAAAGACAAAAATAGAAAAGGGGCTAAGGCATCAGGGATCCACCTTTGATTCATTTATAAGATTCGATTCAGTTGGTCCAACTATAACTCAGCTGGAATTGAATAAAGATTCATTCCAACCGGAAGATAAAACAGTTAAACTATTTGTATATTTCATAAAAGATGGTGATCTGAACCGATTGATTTGACCATGAAGCACTCGTTAGTTGATCGCAGGGAATTCCAAGCATCCACTGTGCCCGGAGTCGACAATGGATCAAGGAATTGTACAGATCAACAACTTTGCCAACAAGTCAACCGATAAGATCACAATTCATACGATCAAATGCATACTTACAAGATAGGAGGCTTTGATTGACCGATCCAACCGTTAAGATCTCATCTATCGATCGCAGGGAATCCAAAGCATCCAATGTGCCCGGAGTCTACAATGGATCAAGGGATTTTACAGATCGATGACTTTACCTGCACTAGCTCGATGACCGTAGGGAATCCAAAGCATCCAACGTGCCCGGAGTCGACGATGGATCAAGGGACTTTATCGATCATGAACTAGCTAATTGGTGTGCAAGGGATCCCAAGCATCCAACGTGCCCGGAGTCGATGATGGGTCAAGGGGCTTGCACAACAATAGCGTCCGCCGAGGTGGATAACCGAACCAATCAACCAAAGAAAACTCCAACATTCACAGACCAATGTTGAACCAAAAGAACCATATCTTGCAAATTTCTTCAAAGGCTTCACCCCTAGCCTTAGCTAGAGGTTTAGCCAACCATGCTACAATGGAAGACTAAATTCTCTACAAAAGAGAAAACTACTCTACACTACAAAAGAAAGAAAGAAAACTAAAGAGAAGAGAGGAGTTGTAGAGAATGGGATGATGAGAATGAGAGGGAGAGGAGCTTCTTTTATAGCCTCATGAGAAGCTCCCAAGCCTAGGTGGCACTCCAAAAGTTTCTTTAGGTTTGGGAATGGAGTTAGGCTTGGAGTGCCCAAAGCAAACTTTGCTTTTAGGTTTGGGCTTGGAGTTAAGCTTGGAGTGACATGTGGTAAGAAAAGTACTCCAATCCTAGGTGTCACTTCCATGCCTAAAACAAACTTTTCTTTTAGGTTTGGCTTGGAGTGAGGCTTGGATGATGAGGTGGCATTTCCAAGCCTTACACATGTGTGTGTGTGGGGAGAGAGAGAGAGAGAGAGAGAGAGAGAGAGAGAGAGAGAGAGAGAGAGCTCCTCTCTTGCAGCCATGGTGGAGATGAGGCACGTCCACTATTTGGGATTGTTGCTAGCCATTGAATGGATTGATGTGTGGGAGGAAGATGGATTGAATGGACGGCTGTGCTGGTTCAGCTGCACGTGCAAGGTGGGGCCTGCTGATCTTGCTGGATGCCAGACACCATGGACGGTCGGCTGCTGCTGGGATCTGGATGAACGGTTGGTGAAGTGGCTTCAACTACTGGACGTAGATGAAGGCTCCACACGCTGCACACTTGCTGGAGATGCTCCAGTTGCAGAAGACGCTGGTGCTTGGATGAGAGTTGCTGGAGTCCGACTGGCATGTGTGAAGCAAGGTGATGATGCTGAAGGTGGAGGGAGTGGACGGTGGATTTGGGACGTCCAGATCTGGACGGTGCTACTGGTCAACATGCTACTGAAGGTGGTCCACCTGATGGACGGACACTGCCTCTGCTGGGTGCAAGTGTGGGCTGCCAGTAGTGAAGATGAAGAGGATGTGGGCCCCACATTGATGGACGACAGAGATTTGTCAGCAGCTGCTGTTGCTGGACGTGAGGTAGGTGGGGACCTTGGACGTTGAAGCTGCTGGATGGTTGGAGGATGGACGGCTGGTGATTGAGAATGGAGTGGATGGCTGCTGATGAAGATGGTGGCCAGCTGAGATGGTTGGACGCTGATGTGGGCACGGACGGTGACGCTGGACCGTGGATTGGATGGGGCCTCTGCACGTGTGGTGACTGGAGGAATAGACGGTCAGATGGAATTGCAGCTAGGACGTCCAACCTTGTTAATTACACGTGAGGTGGGGAACGTCCATTTGCTGGATTGCCTTAAATGGAGGGCTGATGATGGATGGCTCGACATCCTCCAACTCCTGGTTGTGATGAACGGTTGATGGTGGAGATGAAGGATTCAGCCATGCCATTGGATTTTCTGGACAGACAGTTGCACCTGCTTTTGGTGATGAATCGTCTGAACCTGCATGATGAACGACTGGATTTCCAGCTGTAGATGGGCTTGATGATAGCATGATGTGAGATGGACGGTGGAGCTGACTGCATATGTTGAGATGAAGTGTGGCCCACCTGACTGGATGATGAAGATTGCAATTCCAGCTGTTGTACGGGTTATGTGATGGTGGATGATCAATTGTTGGACAGTTGGACAATTTGGATGAACCCAAGTGTGGTCGGAGGCCATCCAATATTGTTGCTGTATGTGAAGGATGGTTGGTGGAGATTAATGAGGCAGCTTGGACGGTGATGATGAGGAGTTGTTGTCCAGTGACAGTTGCTGGAGGTGTTGAACCTTGCTGCACATTTGAGATGGAGATGGCTCCACAATGCTGAACCATCAGGGCCATTGATCCAATGAAAGTGTGGCCTGCATTGATGCATAGTTGGTCCCTCATGTGGACATCCAATCATGACCATCTAAGCATGATCATCCATTCTTTAAAACAATCATCATAGCATGGACCTCCAAAATGCATGGCTTTGATAAGGTCCTTTGAGACTTTGGATCCATCATAGAGTATTGTCCAATCTTCGATCTTTACGCCCTGATTTCCCTCAGGATTGTCACACACTTGACGTTGATTACTTTTGGGCACTAAATCGTCCTGATTGACTCGGATTTTGTCCAACTTCTCCTAATCACCTGAAGACAGAAAATTCACCTAATGAGAGATAATTAACCGGAAAAACAATGATAATGCCCTTAACAACCAGGGTTAATTATACAATATTAGGTACTTATCACACCCCCCAACCAGCATTTTGCTAGTCTCGAGCAAAACATGCGAAAATCATCGAAGGGTTTTTCAAAATACTACAATTTATCTTCGACAGTTTTCATCAATTGAAATCATCTCGAGGCTTCTCTTATTTCCTAATGAAACATAGAAAATATTCAATGTATCTATGTGATCCTTCATGTTATCTAAACAGTAGAGTTTCTAAGGCATATAGTTTTCTAAATATTTAAACTTAGATTCTAGTCACTTAGTAGACAACTCAATTGGGTTCAATGCATTAATCATTCAATAGAAGCATTTTAAACATTGAGTTCCATGGTGCATGGTGAGGTCTAGCCTTAACACAACTAGGGGTTCAGTCTTCTACTTTCATGTTGACACTGATGATTGAAGAGAATGGTCGGATCAACCAAGTCACTGATTCCGAACCTTGATACTATTTTTTTCAACATTTTCCAGCTTTTGATTTTTTTTTTTCTTTTCAATCAATAACCGATAGCCGAAGACTCCAAAAGGCTCACTTCGTACTATGGTAATGTTTTGTAATGGTAACGACAATGGATGAAAATCCTTGCCCCAAATTACTATGAATATTCCTTTTTTTCACTTTTTTTTATTTATTATTATTATTTTTTATGAACCAAGTAGACAAGGATCTCCAGGCTTGGTTCCTATCACTCTCAACAATCATCAAGTCAACATTATAGTATCAAACTCAAATCCTGGCAGTGCAAGCTAGATGTGAACTGTGAAAATTTATGACCCAATCAATGTTTATCATTTTCTAATAGAAAATTAATGGAAAGAACTCAATTTTGAAATTTACTAAAGCAACCAAACTCTAAGATTTAACATTGTCATCACTAAATGCCTTTTTATTCTACTATTCAAATTATTTCAAAATCACAGAAATTCATAGGAAATTTTTTTTTTCAGAATAATAACAAAAATATAAGCAATTGGAAGAATTTTTCCGCAGGAATTAGTCCCCCCAACTTAAATGATACATTGTCCTCAATGTTGAAATAAAATAAATGCATAGAAAATCATAATCAACATGAGAGCAGCTATAAAGGTGAAGAATAGCGGGTAGAGATTACCTGAAAGGATGAATTACCAGAATAAAAGATATGGATACTAAACATCCTAAATTTTTATTTTAATTTTTATTTTAATTTTTTTAAGAAGGGACCTCGGGTAATGACGGCAATGAAGGTTTCCTTATTTAACTCGGGGTGCCGAGAATTCGGCTTTTATTCTGCCGTCATGGGGACTACGAACCACTACTGCCCTGCACTCCCTCCCCTCAGGAGGCAGGGCCAAAGAGATCAGTAGGAGGGCCCACATCCTCCTGTCCAAACATCAAGATAAATTTGGGGCTGGGATCCGAGTCGGTCTCGGATGCAATTTCTTCAGGCTCATCCCTGATCTTTTGTAATTCCTCAGGTTCATCCGGTTTAGATGAGACCATGACTATGGTCCAATCAATCAGAGGCGATTCCTGCCCCTTGCCTGAGCCTTCGTCAAGTAGCTCAGTCAGGCTCAATCCATTAATTTGATCATTTGTGATGGAATTTGAGCTACTTTGGGTGTAGGTACCCTCTGCACTAATATGTCGCAATGGTGTGCAGATGAATGGATCCTTCTTCTCTTGACCACCTCGCATTCTCTTGGTGCCCTTGTGCTTTAATTTGGCAACCATGGTGGTGTCCATATTTTCTTCATCTTCCATGATTAGGACTGAGTCTTGGTATTCGAGCTGATAGAAGAAAATTTGGCGCTCGACAGGGATGAAGACGTAGTTAGACCCGATGGGACATGCACGAGGAATGAGATTCCGAGTCTCAAACTTTGGTGCTTCAATACTCGACGGTGAAGGCTCTGAATCGGTAGAGGGAAGCTCTTCGAAATGAGGCCCCCACTGGTTTGTATCAAGCACTGGAGTTGAGTCTCCCAATGCAGTAACCACTTTCGAAATCATTTCATCATCGAAATCGACAAAGTGGTCTAAATAGACTTCTAGGGAATCGGAAGAAGATGTTATGAGGAATTCCTCCTCCACAAGGGTATTGATTGTGTCGGCCTCGTGGATCTCATCATCATCCCCATGCTGTGTACACATGTCATCATTAGAGTATTGCACATCTATGGCTTGGGAGGATTCATGTGTAGGCTCCTGAAGGTTAGAACAACTCGAATCCTCCTCCTCATATTGCTCCTGGGGGTTAGGTTGAGGTTGGGCTGGAAAGGTCCCTTCCTCCCAAACATTTTGGCATGATTCGAGTCCAATTAGGCGAGATTCAAATCTTTCCATCGAAGTTTTAATTTCTTGGAGGGTTTGCATGATGCTCTGATTGATTTGATTTTGCACAGTGTCCTCCGGAGTCTTCCTCTGTGGGGGCACATAAGGAGTGCTAGTGGAAGGCACCTGAGGATTATTCCCAACATTGGCAGTCGGTCCGTTTCTCCAACTGAAGTTGGGATGGCTTTGCCAATTAGACCCATATGTGTTTGACGTTGGGGCACAGAATGGCCTTTGATAAGCATTTCTGGTATTGGCTTGATGATACAACATTTACAAAATAGGGATTTTAGGACAACCCGTTGTTAAGTGTGCATCGCTCTTACAAATACCACAATCTCTTTCAATCATTTCGACCTCAAAATAGTAATCACATAAGGGCTTAATTGATGGAGCATGGTGCACTTCATACCCACCCATATAATCACTTAAGGACTTCTTTCTTGGTGGCATATGATGTACTTCGTACTCATCCCATAATTCATTTTCATCCATGATTTTGGTTAATTCACAAGACTCTTATCATAGCATGTAAAAGAGATAAGGGAAGAGGTTACCCGAGAAGAAGAGTATTCGGCTTTTGACAATTCCTAAAAACAAAACAAAAGAGTTAGTAAATATGTACAAAAACTAATTCCAAAAATATTCTTAACCGATGCCAATCCCCGGCAACGGCGCCAAAAACTTGCTACAATCCGAAGATTGCACACCCAAGTGCAGGTAGCGAAGTAGTAAAATACTCGGTAAGACCGAGGTCGATCCACAGGAATTGGGGTTAAGAACACTTAGAGGAATTAGTTTAGGTGAGTGAGATGAAATCTGGTTTATCCACGAGAGTGGAGCAAGTTGTGTGTGGTGAAAGACAAAAATAGAAAAGGGGCTAAGGCATCAGGGATTCACCTTTGATTCATTCACAAGATTCGATTCGTTGGTCCAACTATAACTCAACTGGAATTGAATAAAGATTCATTCCAACCGGAAGATAAAACAGTTAAACTATTTGCATATTTCATAAAAGATGGTGATCTGAACCGATTGATTTGACCATGAAGCACTCGTTAGTTGATCGCAGGGAATTCCAAGCATCCACTGTGCCCAGGAGTCGACAATGGATCAAGGAATTGTACAGATCAACAACTTTGCCAACAAGTCAACCGATAAGATCACAATTCATACGATCAAATGCATACTTACAAGATAGGAGGCTTTGATTGACCGATCCAACCGTTAAGATCTCGTCTATCGATCGCAGGGAATCCAAAGCATCCAATGTGCCCGGAGTCTACAATGGATCAAGGGATTTTACAGATCGATGACTTTACCTGCACTAGCTCGATGACCGTAGGGAATCCAAAGCATCCAACGTGCCCGGAGTCGACGATGGATCAAGGGACTTTATCATTCATGTACTAGCTAATTGGTGTGCAAGGGATCCCAAGCATCCAACGTGCCCGGAGTCGACGATGGGTCAAGGGGCTTGCACAACAATAGCGTCCGCCGAGGTGGATAACCGAACCAATCAACCAAAGGAAACTCCAACATTCACACACCAATGTTGAACCAAAAGAACCATATCTTGCAAATTTCTTCAAAGGCTTCACCCCTAGCCTTAGCTAGAGGTTTAGCCAACCATGCTACAATGGAAGACTAAATTCTCTACAAAAGAGAAAACTACTCTACACTACAAAAGAAAGAAAGAAAGAAAACTAAAGAGAAGAGAGGAGTTGTAGAGAATGGGATGATGAGAATGAGAGGGAGAGGAGCTTCTTTTATAGCCTCATGAGAAGCTCCCAAGCCTAGGTGGCACTCCAAAAGTTTCTTTAGGTTTGGGAATGGAGTTAGGCTTGGAGTGCCCAAAGCAAACCTTGCTTTTAGGTTTGGGCTTGGAGTTAAGCTTGGAGTGACATGTGGCAAGAAAAGTACTCCAATACTAGGTGTCACTCCAAGCCTAAAGCAAACTTTTCTTTTAGGTTTGGCTTGGAGTGAGGCTTAGATGATGAGGTGGCATTTCCAAGCCTTACACGTGTGGGGAGAGAGGGAGAGAGAGAGAGAGAGAGAGAGCTCCTCTCTTACAGCCATGGTGGAGATGAGGCACGTCCACTGTTTGGGATTGTTGCTAGCCATTGAATGGATTGATGTGTGGGAGGAAGATGGATTGAATGGACGGCTGTGCTGGTTCAACTGCACGTGCAAGGTGGGGCCTGCTGATCTTGCTGGATGCCAGACACCATGGACGGTCGGCTGCTGCTGGGATCTGGATGAACGGCTGGTGAAGTGGCTTCAACTGCTGGACGTTGATGAAGGCTCCACACGCTGCACACGTGCTGGAGATGCTCCAGTTGTAGAAGACGCTAGTGCTTGGATGAGAGTTGCTGGAGTCCGACTGGCATGTGTGAAGCAAGGTGATGATGCTGAAGGTGGAGGGAGTGGACGGTGGATTTGGGACGTCCAGATCTGGACGGTGCTGCTGGTCAACATGCTACTGAAGGTGGTCCACCTGATGGATGGACACTGCCTCTGCTGGGTGCACGTGTGGGCTGCCAGTAGTGAAGATGAAGAGGATGTGGGCCCCACATTGATGGACGGCAGAGATTTGTCAGCAGCTGCTGTTGCTAGACGTGAGGTAGGTGGGGACCTTGGACGTTGAAGCTGCTGGATGGTTGGAGGATGGACAACTGGTGATTGGGAATGGAGTGGATGGCTGCTGATGGATGCTGATGAAGATGGTGGCCAGCTGAGATGGTTGGACGCTGATGTGGGCACGGACGGTGACGCTGGACCGTGGATTGGATGGGGCCTCTGCACGTGTGGTGACTGGAGGAATAGATGGTCAGATGGAATTGCAGCTGGGACGTCCAACCTTGTTAATTACACGTGAGGTGGGGAACGTCCATTTGCTGGATTGCCTTAAATGGAGGGCTGATGATGGATGGCTCGACATCCTCCAACTCCTGGTTGTGATGAACGGTTGATGGTGGAGATGAAGGATTCAGCCATGCCATTGGATTTTCTGGACAGGACAGTTGCACCTGCTTTTGGTGATGAATCGTCTGAACCTGCATGATGAACGGCTGGATTTCCAGCTGTAGATGGGCTTGATGATGGCATGATGTGAGATGGACGGTGGAGCTGACTGCATATGTTGAGATGAAGTGTGGCCCACCTGACTGGATGATGAAGATTGCAATTCCAGCTGTTGTACGGGTTATGTGATGGTGGATGATCAACTGTTGGACAGTTGGACAATTTGGATGAACCCAAGTGTGGTCGGAGGCCATCCAATATTGTTGCTGTATGTGAAGGATGGTTGGTGGAGATTAATGAGGCAGCTTGGACGGTGATGATGAGGAGTTGTTGTCCAGTGACAGTTGCTGGAGGTGTTGAACCTTGCTGCACATTTGAGATGGAGATGGCTCCACAATGCTAAACCATCAGGGCCATTGATCCAATGAAAGTGTGGCCTGCATTGATGCACAGTTGGTCCCTCATGTGGACATCCAATCATGACCATCTAAGCATGATCATCCATTCTTTAAAACAATCATCATAGCATGGACCTCCAAAATGCATGGCTTTGATAGGTCCTTTGAGACTTTGGATCCATCATAGAGTATTGTCCAATCTTCGATCTTTACGCCCTGATTTCCCTCAGGATTGTCACACACTTGACGTTGATTACTTTTGGGCACTAAATCGTCCTGATTGACTCGGATTTTGTCCAACTTCTCCTGATCACCTGAAGACAGAAAATTCACCTAATGAGAGATAATTAACCGGAAAAACAATGATAATGCCCTTAACAACCAGGGTTAATTATACAATATTAGGTACTTATCAGCCTGGTAAATGCGTTGTATGTTGTCGAGTTTTTCCCAAGGAGCGTGAATTTCTATGACCTACTCATCGGCGGCCTTCTTGCACGCAGCAGACTCATGTACCCGATTTTTTTAAGCCTGACGCCTTTCCTCTAAGGAATGGCGGAGGTTGGACGTGTCCGGTTTAGTTGGGGGTCGAGTCCGTGCAAGAGTAAGACTGTTGATGCGGTCACCTTCGTTTGGTGGTTGGGTATGGCTATGCCCGTGTGAAGGTTGATGTTGATGGATCTGAACGTGGTCTTCGCTATGCATGTGATGCGAAGGCTATGGAACTCGTTTTTCGATGAGAGTTGTAAGGTAACGTACTTGCTCTTCAAGGGCTAATATCTTGCCCCCATTGCTATGGGATCTTTGCCGGTCGGACCCCTGCTGGGATCGTGGATGTGAGGCGAGCTATAAAGGTGTATGAGTTAACTCTTCTTCCACATCTGCCTCTTGTGGGGAAGACTCCGCCACGAGGGGTGCCTTACCCCTATTCTTACTTCCTCCACCCATGAACGATCCGGTTTAGGCGTCAGATGCGCAAGTCCTTAGCAATGGTGAGAACACGACTTGGTTATCGATTCCCACAAATGGTGTCAATCTGTTAGCGTCTGAAGCTGGTTAACTGATGAAGAAGCTTGATCTCCACCGTAGGTAATGATCTCCTTTAGATGCACGGGCTAGATCTTCACTGGAAGTCTCCTAGATGCTGTGAAACACAATTAGAGACAAAAGAGGGGTGGCTAGGGGTCCGGTCGTTAGCCCTTTAATGCCTAAGTCAGTGAGACGTATGAGATTCAAAGTAGGCTTCGGCAGAGTAGTTTTTTTGTACCTCGAATAGTGGGAAGATACCTCTATTTATAGGATCATTGGAGAGCTATAGGTGGATCCGAGGATCTCGTCTTATGGGTGTGATTTTTAAATTTCTCAGGATAATTCTTATCACGTCCAGATCCAGAGGATTATTTAGGATAATCCTTATCACGTCCGAATTTATCGACTGTCGGCTATTGTCCATGTACGGAAATGGGGGTGGTGTGGAGAATGCTTGCTTTGGTGGAGAACACTCGGCATTAAGGTGAATACTCCACAAAAAGCATTCGGCACTGAGGTGAGCACTCGGCAAAAAGCACTCGATATAGAGGTAAGCGCCCGACAAAGAGCACTTGTCACTGAGCTTGGCATTCGCTCGGTGGAACTTACTTGGTATCTTACTTCACAGACCTTGCTCGGCATCTAGTCAGATTGTTTTATGCATCTTGTCCTTTAGTCGTCCTCTCACTGGTCGGTATTTTGTGGCATCTAAGTTTTCCATCTCTTGACCAGGAAGGCTTATTCAGGGCTAAGGACTTTGTTTGGGCGTCGTGGGACATTGGCCTTTGTGGTCAACTATCTTGAGCTTGTAGATTGGTAGTCAGGCCCGTTGGCCTATGAGATTTTCTTATGGGTTTGGGGTTAGCTCGAAATTACCCATAACAACTCTTTCAAGCTAATTTTTATCAATCTTATTCGTATTCATAGCTTATTCAATTCTCTTCTCAAGCATTATTCAATTCAACATTGAGAGTTATATATACTCGTCTTGAGAATAGAAAATTGAATATGCAGCTTACAAGGATTTTATTCTTTGAAAAATCATATATCCCTTTATACTTCTTAGTTGTGCATACACTGAGTTATCTTCATCAAAGAAAAGAACAGATTGCTACATCGATTGAAGCTTCATCTTCGAAGGTTTTTCCTGAATCTTCACATCGACTTACGTTTTTTAGAAGATACATTCTTGCTCTGTAAACTTATTCTAGTTGGGTTGGAGTGAGATTACCTGAAAAAATCTCATCAGGTTGGGGAGTGATGAGCTCATGAAGATCACTTGAAGTTAGTTGTGATAGCTTGTGAAAATCATAAGTTGAAAGTGGTTATTAAGATTAACCTGTGAAAACCTTGGTTATAGTGGAAAGCCAAAATTACGCGGATAAGTAATTTTGGGAGTGGAGTAGGTGTGTTAACACCGAACCACTATAACTCCTTTTTCTTGTGGTGAATGCAATTATTATTATTTTTGTGATTATTATCGTGAAGTAGTGAGATCAAGAAAGTCATGAAATAAGGTTGTCTTACCTAAGAAATTAGGTAAAGGTATACGACTTGAATGAAATCAATACCTTAAGTTGCTTATTTGATGCTCTTGTGAATTTGTGCTTAAGATTTATTCTTCATTGTGCTTTATTTATGGACTATTAAGCATTGTTGTAGCATTGTTTCAATTTGTAAACAAAGATAAGCATAAAATTAGTTAAGTCTTATTCACCCCCCACCCCTGCTAGGACATTGATAGTTCCATTTTCAAGTGGTATCAGAGGGGGTACCCTTGATTGGATTCACATACAAGAGTTAGATCGGGTGCTATAAGATGTCGAATGTCAAGAGTTTATCCATATCCAGGTCACCTCCCTTTGATGGCTCCAAGTATTCATATTGGAAAGCACGGATGAGGATCTTCATAAAATCCATGAATGAAAGTGTGTGGCAAGCCACTCTGACTCAATGGTTTCCTCCTATGCTTGAAGTAATGGCCGAGGATAGAACCACATTTATGAAAGAAGTAGCTTTCAATTTATGGACAACTACTCAAAAGAGCGAAAGTAGTGTTAATGCAAAAGCCTTGAATGCCATAGCTTGCGCCCTCTCATTGGATGAATTGAAAAGAATCATATCATGTGAAGTGGCAAAACAAGCTTGGGAAATGCTTAAAATGATCTATGAGGGAACTAATATTGTGAAGAAATATAAGATCCAAATCCTCACAACCAAATTTAAGAAAATACATATGGAAGAAAATGAGACATTCATGGACTTCTGTACAAAATTAAATGACATATTTAACTCTATGTGGGGTTCTGGAGAAAGTGTCCCTAAAAGCAAGGTTTGTGCAAAAATGCTAAGATCACACTACCTAAATGATTCAATTCTAAGGCTACTACTATACAAGAATTGAGGGACACCGACAAAATGAAGGTGAGGAGTTGGTTGGGTCTCTTCAAACATATGAGTTGAATTTCAAAGCTCCAAAGAATAAGTCCGTAGCCCTCAAATCCCCCAAGCCTAAATTGAAGATGATTAATGATGAAAATCGAATAATGAAGAAAATGAGGATGATATGGCATTGTTGGCAAATAAGTTTTATAAAAATTTCAAAAATAGAAAGAAAAATGATTTTTAAAAAATGTTTAACAAGAAAAAGGGCAATTTCAGCTATTAGAAAGTTAAATCCAAAGACACTCAATGTTACAATTGCTCTAAGTATTGGCATCTTGCTTCCAAGTGTCCCAACAAGGATAGATAAAAAAGAAAAGCTATGGTTGCCACTTGGAATGAATCGTCGAAATCTGAATTCGATTCAGAATCTGATGAATCTAATCAAGGAGAAGCTAAAATCCAAAATGCAATTATAACAATAGCCAGAGTCATTATTTCTGAAGAAAGTCAAAAAATCTGGACATGAAGCTTCCAAGAGTGACTCTAAATTTAATTACATCGGTGTGCCATTTATTCTAACATTTATTGTAGTGTGCATCTACATGTAATTTTCAAGCTTCTTCAATTTTGTATTTATAATCCTCAACCATGAAATTAGACCAATAGTCAACTTAGTAATATTTCTCAAAAGCAACAATAACATCTGCAGAAGGATTACCTAATTTTTCCTTAGAAGATCGGACGCAGTGAAGTTGCCCAAGAAGAAGAGGCAACTGGGGTAGAGGGAGATGTCAGAGCTAGAGGAGATGGACCAAGAGCTGGTCTAAGATCAGAAATTCTCCTCGCTGGCTGAGAAGATTCTTCTAGAGGAGCTGAGACTTGGGAGGTTGGAACAGATGTTGTTGTGGCGGTTTTTGGCGAAATCACTCTGGTCAGATCGACCACTCTCACGATGGTTGGTGGAGAAGTTGTGGGAGTTGGTCCTCAAGACTGAGTGACTCTGGTAGCAACGGGTGATGACGGTTACGGAATTTCTTTTCGTTTCTGCTTTTTTGTCATTTTCTTTCTGACAAGTAGAGTTGGTTCCAGAATTTCTTCTTATTCTTCACTATTGGTCAACGTTGCCTTGGGCTTTGGCGAAAGGTCATCAGTGTTGATACGGTAAAGCTGGGTGATGATTGTTTCATGATTTTTCATTTTCAAATTCTTGTAAAAGCCATCCCACCAATTGCAGAATATGGCTACTCGTTGAGGAGTGCAAGGGAAAATAGGAATCACAACCGATTGGTCGACAACGTGGAGACTTTTGTAAGAGCTTTGGTAGAAGTTTACCGATTCCACAAGTATGTAGCTGGTGGGGGGTTGGTTGGTAGATCTGTAAGTGATGGGAAAAGGGACCCCTTGGGAAAGACCAAATTGTCGAGCTAGGAGTTGAGGACAGTACTGCTCAAGACCTTGTTTGATATTTCTCATAGTATTAACAAAGCCACCATTGGGGAGGTCTCTGTATATCAGGTAGCTTTCCCACGATCGATCAACATTTCCGGCCGTTTCAGGATCGGTCGATTTGATGTGCCTCTCCAGGAACCATCGAGGGTCGAATAAGTTATCTTTGGATGAATAACGAAGTGGCTTCGCCGCGTGGAATCTAGAGAAAGGAAAAAGTTCATGCAATCGGCAAAGGTATATACCTTTTTCTCTATGTAATAAGTGTTGCGGTCACCATACGAAGAATAAGAAATGGAGGGATTGAAGGGGCTGCAGGTGAGGGAATAAAGGTACTCATGTAACTACATTTGCATAAGCCATAGAGGTCCTTCGCTAAGGTTGTAGCATTGTACATTCCTTGATATAGGTGGCCTACAACGAAGGGCACAAGGGCTAAAGTTCTTCCATATGTTAAGGATTCAATAAGATAGATGTATTCTTTAGTCATCTGGACCGAGCACATGTAGACCAAGTATTTGGAAATTCACATGAGTAGGAAGGCTGTGTGTTCTTTCTCATCTACAGTGCGACTGGTTTTCTGAAAGATTTTGATGAACATTTTATAACCTGGATCGTTTTTATGAGTTGGGAAGTCAAAGGGAGGATCATGTTTTTGACAAAAACTTGGGTAAACATCCTCTCCGAAAGGGAGAAGATGAGTAAAGGCGCAGATATCCATTACAGTTAGACTCATTAGGCCACAACCAAAATGGAAGGTGTTGGTGGATTGACTCCAAAAGGTCATGGTCGCAAGAAACAGGGGTGAGTTGAATTTGTATTGGGAGATGGAAAGTTTAATGCACTCTCTAATCACAATTCATTCCCAGAGATTGAGGTATTGACTAGATACCCTATAATACCAGCTGACCCATTCCGGCATAGGTTCCGACCATGACCTCGGAGCATTTAAGACATTCGCTAGATCGGGAAACCCATCGGCATTGAGGATGAGGATGAAAAGTCAATCCAACAAATCGATATTCTTCGTCATTGATGACAACGTGAAAAACGTAATCTTTGAAAGTTTGGTCTATGAAGGTGCCAAGTTCTTTGGTTAAATTGTCATACCAGCGAGTAGGTGGGGAAGATTGGGACAAAGAAGCCATGGTAGAGAGAATCGGAGAATTTTGAAGAAAGCTGTAAAAAGGATGGATTTTATCGATTAGCAATTGGTGACATTTAAAGAAAATACTCATTATTTTTTAATTGAGTACGGGAATGCCGCATGTTGCAATCGAGATAGGTTCATTAACATGAAAATTGTCACTCAGTTTTCTCTTGCAAAAGAAGCAAAGAACCTCAAACGGACAAGTGACAGGTGAAAAGCCAGCATTTAATGAAACATGCACTTCGTCATCCCCTTTTTTATGAAAGGAGAAGCAACGTGTGGGAGGCAATGTTCTACCCCATTTTGGGCATGAGTTTTTTAGCCAATGAAAAAAGGACATTTGGCATTATTTGGTGAAGATGTAGAGGCAGTTGAAGAAATGTTATTAGTCGATTTTGTAGGGGCACAATTGACAGTCTTTAGATATGTCACGTGAGAGATGACTAAGAAAAATAAAGGTGAATCAAGTGAAAGTTGGTAAACAGTAGGGGAGTTCGTGTAGTCAAGAGAAGATGAACCTAGAAGGGCTGGTTGTAGGATGCGGTTATAATAACCGTCCACTAAATGAAGAATCTAGATGAAGGATCGGAGGCTATAAATATGAAAGATTACAACATTGCAAAGGGTTCAACATTAAACAAATCAAATTAAATCTCAAATTATCTTTCGATTATGATGCTCCTTAGCATAATCCTTCTATTTACCTTCCTTAGTGCAATCAGCGTTTTCATTTTCCTTAACATAATTCTGCTATTTATATTCCTTAGTGTAAGTTGTGAATTTATATTTAGTAGCAGTAAATCAGCAACGGTGATCCAGTAATTGATAATCATACTTGTACTCAAACTCTAAGTTGATGCGCTGGACTTAAGTTAATGAAGTATTCTGTTCGGGAAGGAGATCTGCAACACGCTCCGTGTGACCGACTGTGAGTATCTTTTTCCTTAATTTGTTCCATTAGTTTTGTATTGATCAAATCCTTTCATACAAAAGGCAAAAGTGTAACCCAATGTTGGAGGACGAACCTTACCCTCCAAATATCTCCTAATTAACATTGAAATAACTAATCGATTGGTTGAATAGGCGACCGATCTTCAAAGATCTTGGTTATATACGGTTGATTACGACTATCTGCCTATCTTGGCGCTTGGGGTCAAAGTTGTTCGGTTGGAATTGAGTCTTATAGTCGGTTTTGGCACGTCCAATACTCGTGACCGAAAATAACGAGCAATGGATACTACGATATCTGAGGGGCTCTTCGAAGTTTAGTCTATGCTTCGGTGAAGGGAAACTTATGTTAGAGGGCTACACAAACGCAGACATGGCAAGTGACATAGACTCCAGGAAGTCTACATCGAGGTACATGTTTATATTTGCAGGGGGAGCGGTCTCATGGCAGAGCAAGCTACAGAAGGTCATAGCTTATCTACAACCGAGGCCGAGTATATTGCAGTCACAAAAGCATGTAAGGAGATGCTTTGGATGAAGAGGTTCCTACAGGAACTTAACCTGAAGTAGGAGAAGCACGTGGTCTACTATGATAGTCAGAGTGCGATATACTTGAGCAAGAATCCAAGCCAGCATTTCAAGTCGAAGGACATTCAGGTTCGGTATCACAGGATCAGAGATACATTGAAGAACAAGATGCTACAGCTTGAGAACATCCATACGGATGACAATGGCTCAAACATGATGACCAAAGCGTTACCCAAGGGAAAATTCGAGGCTTGTAGAAGCCTAGAGGGCTTGAAGATGTGAAGCCCTCCTCCTGAGTCGGAAGGGGGAGATTTGATGGGGTGATCCTCCTTAGGATTAGTAGAGGAGAGAGTGTAGCTTGGGGATCATCGGGCGCCCGACCGGACAGGGTTGGGCGGCTGAAACTACCTCAAATGAGGAGTTAATTGCTAGGCTACTTAGAATAGGGCGACCGATGGATTGGTGATTGGGCGCCCGATAGTGGGGGTTCGGGAGGCCGAAACTCGTCCTTTTTCTGAGTTTGCTCTCTGGACAGTTTATACCATTATTGGGTGCTAGACAGTGTCAGGTTAAGCGACCAACGACTGCGCAAACTGCATTACGTAGTTTCCTGTTTTGCCTCTAACTCTTGTGAAGTGCTATATTATCACTTCCTAATCAGGATTAGTGCATGGAAACAAAGACTCTACATCGTAACAGAGAGAGAGAGAGAGAGAGAGAGAAGAAGAAGAAGAGATTGAGAGAGAGAGAGAGGAAGATCGATGAGAGAAGAAGTCAGGCTCGTGACGATTTATTCATAGCATCAGCGTGTTCTAAGCCTCTTCTAAGTCATTGGATTAATGAGATCTCTCCGTTATCTATCTCTTTGATTGTAATCCGTCCTTGAGGGTGAAGAAAACTGGATCCAAGCTTATGAAGCTTATGATCTTTATGTAAATGCTTATTATATAGTGATTTTTGTTTTTCTAGATAAAGGTCCCATGGTTTTTACCGCTTTTGAGGGTTTTCCGCATAAAAACTCTTGTTTGTTATGGTGATTGATTGTTTGTTTGCGTTTTCGCAGTATCGTATTTTATAATTTATGGTAGTTGGGGTATGAGATCTTGAAGTTTTGTGCATCCACCCCAACACCATCGATAGATTTTCCAACTCATTTTATGGAATTAGCCCAAAAAAAGAAGTAAATACAAATCTCAGGTGGACCACATCATAAGAAATAATAGTGAATGACTATTAAAAACTTTTTATTGGTATTGTTGCTTGTTATTTTCAGTCACACATGTGATGTATATGTGTGGGCATGCTAAACCGACTATGCGGCTCGATTCCAACCGAATAACGATGACCCCAAGCGCCAAGATAAGCAGATACGTCATAATCGATCGTATATGACCAGGATCTGAGAAGATCAATCACCTATTCAGCCACTTGCATAGTTGCTTAATAATAATGATCAGGCAATGTTTGGAGGGTGGGGTTCTTCCTCCAATAGTAAGTCGCACTTGTACTTTTCACAGAAAAGGAATTTTTGTATACAAAATATAGTATTTAAGGAAGAAACTTACAACTAGTCACCGAAGATGTGCTGAGGATCACTCTTTCCAGGTGAAGTTAAGATGAAATTTTAAGGACTAGCTACTAGATAAATTCTACAAACTTGCTACTATGAAATGTAATTTCATAAATTATGCTACGAAATGTGAAGAACAGAATTATGCTAAAAAAGATAAAGATGCTGATTAAACTAAGGAATGTAAATTGCAAGATGCTAAGGAGCATGTTAATTAAAAGATAGTTTTGGTTTGGTGCTGGACCTTTAGCTTTGATGCTCTTCTCTTTCTTTTATAGACTTCTCCCTGAGGAGAAGAACCGTCTGGATCATCCATGTTGAGCAGTTATAGCAACTGCCTTAGGATTTACTTCTTTTGACACCTATCTTGGAAACTACCTGTGGGAACTATATTATTCTCCCATGTTTGGATGGTTACATCAATTGTTCCACTAATACAGCCTTTTGAAGGCTTTTCTGCTACTGACACTTATACATGTAACTGTTTGTAGGAAACATCGGTCATAAGCTACACTTGGCCAATGCCTTACTCGCAAGTCATGCTCGACTGCTTTTGCCAGAGACGCAGATCTCAATCGATCGCTGTTCAGACCATAGTCGGCCGCTCCTTGTATCTTCCAACTAGTGCACATGTTATTTCTTGACCGACGCCCGCTTGTGCTACTTGCAAACCCACATCAACCGCTAATCCCTAGCCAAAATCCATAATCAACCACTCCTGTTGTTTGTTGACATAGTTGGCCGCTGTTCCCTAGGGAAGAAACAACGCTCGACCGATTTCGTTGAAGGCAAACTCAATCGACCATTGTCCTGGCGTTGCAAGTTGTAATTGGTCACTTCTCCCAGGACGTAGACCTCAGTCGGTCATTGTCCTCCTTGCAAAACAACAATCGGCCGTTGTATCTTGCTAGAAAATGCAATCGACTGCTTTAAAAAAACTCACTCGATCGCTTTACATTGGACGTGTGACATGACACACGTTGTGCTTCTGACAGGGTCAATCAGAAACAGGCTACAATAGGTACAAAAGTTTTGTATAAAGTTGATATTTGTGTTTCCCTTTATTCAAGTCTGTGCGACCTTATCCAAGGGTTGTATTTCAAATAACCATTACAATGGGCCCTAAAAGGTTTTTAATGGTGGACATTCAATGATTGTTTCCTGTATTATGGTCTACCTGAAATTTGTATATGCTTCAATTTTGAGCTCATGCCATAAAAATTAGTTGTCAGGATGGAAGGAAAATATAGATATTCAACAAATATATATACGAAGCAAGGGTACCATCTACACTGCTGATTCCGGGTTGCAGCTAAATAGCATCCTGATTATGTGGCCAAACTCTTGAACTGTTCTACTAAGACTAAACGCCTCGCTCAGCAAATTAATTTGTAAATATTCTTTCATTAAAACTCTTCTGTATCTGTATACTCTCGATGTTCTAACTGCTTTAATAAATTCCTTTTTTATTTATAAAAAGAGGAAGAAATCTTGCTCATGTGAGAAAGTAGGGAGTACTGTTGGACGCAGATTATTTTACACACACACACTTCAACGTAGTAGTTTTTTATATTATAATGGGTATTTGAACCCACGACCTTGTGTTGAAACTCTTATGAGTCTACAATTGAGGCATGAGTAAACCTTGTGAGACTGGGAGCTAAGTGGGTGCCACCTTGATGTTTGTGAGAAATCCACCCCATCATGTTAGGACATGTGCCAAAAATTAAGGCCAATCCAAAACTCAAGCGAGTCGTACCAAAGTAATTAGTGAGGAGTAAATGTCCACCAATGAAACATTTGTCAAGCCACAGAAGTTTTGGATCATGCTGTTCGCTCACCACAAGTGCATGGCTGCAATGTAGTAATAATTTTTAGTAAGATCGAGGTCGATCCACAGGGAAAGAAGTAAACAATTCGAACTACTCTAATAACTAGAATCCAAGAGGTTTAGAAAAACTGTTTTAACATAAAATAGGCAAATATGAGATTTGGGAAGAACTAGAGCATCAAGGATCCACTTGTAGTAGTTCAACACCAATCCATTCATCCAAGCACAACACAATTAGAATTAAAGTCTTATCTCTCATCTAATTAGAGGATATAACATTCAAGCACAAACAGTCCCACTTAAATCCGAAAATCAGATTTCTAGTTCTAATGAAGCACATAGAACTTGAACGTGTAGCCTTCAAAGTAACAGCCATGGCAAGAGACTATGGCATGCTCTAGGGTTACTACAATTCGAATCCAAACAAATCCATCATGGAAATCTCAGAGAATTGTAAGGAACTCATGCCTGAAGTACATGAACTCTCATAAAACATCTAAAAAATTCACTCCTTATTCAAACTAGAACTTCAAAATCCAAAGTTTAAGAAAATGGTACTTGGAGAAATGAATTAAAGCATTGAAACTAACTATAAACTTCACATCTAGATAGCTCTAACTAAGAGGTTAACTAATAAAAAGCATATTAAAACTAAAACTAGAACTAAAAGAAAGGCTAGTTGTAGGAGGCTAGGAAGCCTCCTAAGTCTTGACCTCTTTGCTCCCCACGTTACTGGATGCCTTAGGAAGAGAATGGAGGTGTCCTTTTATAGCTTAAATCCACCACTGACTTGGAGGATTTGAGAAAACGCGGAGTCCTTCTGCAATTTGGAAATCCGAATTTAGAAACAAAAAATCGGAGTTTCTGGAGCACTGAGGATCGGTCTGGCGACAAGTCTAGTGATTGGTCTTTGAACAGGTCTTTGAGAGTTTTTTCATATTTTCTTCTTGTTCTCTTCTCTTTCTTTCTTGCTTCTTTCCTCCACCTCTTGGCACTTTTTTTATTGATCTTCAATGCATATGTTCGCTTCCCCAAGTGTAAGGTTGTGATGTACTAATAATCTCGGTAAGACTGAGCTTGATCCACAGGGACTTGTGTAGGAATCACAAAACACTTCCAATGGTTTCTAATTACAAACTAAGTAAACAGGATTTTAAATTGAATGTAGATAGCAATTTTGAACTAAAGTTGAATGTAATCAATATAGAAGAGCACTAGGGGTTCAAGGATCCACTTGTAGTAATCCTTGATGCTTAATTCCCTCTGGTTTCGGAATTACACAACTAGAATCAAAATTAAATCCTATCTAGCCAGATGATAGAGCAATTAAAACAAACAATCTGCCATATGTGTGATTCAAGTACATGATTCCCTCAATTCAAGTTAGGACTTGAGCACACTCAATTGCATAGATCAATCCTAGTTCCAATAGATTAAGATCACAATCATAATCATCATTAAACTCTGTCACAAAGCATAACTAGATCATGATTTGAACTTTATTCAAATCACATAATCAATCACATATAATTCAGAATTTTCAGAAAAGTAGAACGTTTGGTATGAAGTTCCCACATGAGAATCAAAGGTCTAGAGGGTATTAATTCGATTCCTCGGAGCGTACAGGTCTAGAATCATTCAAAACAATTAAGAATTCAAGCAATTCTTCTAAACATCCATGAGCCATCATAAGATTAAGAAAAACTACTTAGAACTTTATTCAAACTTCAACCATTGTTCTTCACTATTAATCCAACTTGAAACCAAAAGAAACGAATTGAAACATCTTAGATTCACTACAAGCTTCACCTCTTAGCCCTAGCTAAGAGGTTTTGCCGTTCATGATCCAAGGAAACATGAAAGCTACTAAGAAAAACATAAAACTAGAAAAACAAACTAGAAGGAGTTGTAGAACTCCGGATCCGACTTCCGCCGCCTCCCACCGTAGTAATTTTCTTCTAGGATATCTTAGGAACGAGCTAGAGGAGTCCTTTTATAGGTTTGGAGCCCTAGGTGCGAAGAAAATTCGAGAAATCTAGCAAGAATAGTGCTTTGCGCAGCAAAATTCGGAGCTTGTAGAAGAAGCTCTGTTACGCAGCTGACCGGTCGGACGACTGGTCTGAGCCCATGGACGACCAGTCTCAAAAGTGGAAAAAACATCCAGCGAGTTTTCTGAAAATTCAAATCCAGAATTTTAATTCAGCGACCGGTCGGATGACCAGTTGTGGATGGTCCAGCAAGGTTTGTAGCAGGGGCCCTTCTGCTGAGTGTTTGGGCCGGTCGGACGACCGGTGTTCAATGCATTTTTCTGCCTTCTTTCGTCTCTTCTTTGCTTTCTTTCTTCCACCTTTTGGCGCTTGGTCTTTTGATCTTCAATGCTTGTAAGCAGCGTCTTTAAGCCTTTAATTGATAAATCCTCTCTTTCATTCCTACCACCACAAAACCATGCATTAGTTGGGTCTTTAATCATGTATTTCAAGCATAGTTAGTGATGAAATGGGGTTAGAAGTTACACATTTAAGAGCTTAACACACCCCCAACCAGCATTTTGTTAGTCCCGAGGAAAACATGCGTGAAACAAATTTCATTCTTCAAAACTCAACTCTCCTTCAGAAACTATGCTTCTATACACTCTAAGACATACAAGTGTAAAAATCGAAAAAGCTAAGTGATAGAGATTGAAACCTTAAACTTTCCAAAATATACCTAATACTCATATGAAATTCCCACTGATTGATTGATAAATAGAAGACTCCCAACAATTTAACCTAGTGTGCTCAGTGAATGCTCATCTCATGAATTTTCGGGGTTACCTTCTTCATAAATTAGCTAATGTATGGATTTAACGGTGTATAGATCAACAACAAGCCTTTGACAGGAATTTGCCTTACCGTCCTTCCGACGGCTTTCACACTACGTCCCATTTCTAGCTTTGGTTATGGGTAGACCATCCCCCGGTTGGTAATAGGTAGCCCTTTTCGAAAATTTCCACCATATTTTTAATCATTCCCATATTTTCATCCTTCCTTTCCTTTTTATACATATTAGATAGGATTTTTAGAAATCCATATCTTTCGTTATTTTCCCATGGATAAGGATGGATAAAGTACCCCGGCTTGCTTTCTCAACACCTCAAATCCAAACTTAATTAATCCATAATTTTACATAATCCTTTCAAGGCATGAGAATCATGTAATGTGAACTAGGTGTAAAAGTGTTTAGAAATTCTATCAATCATAAAAATAGGAGAATTCGGATATAAAACTAATATCTTAGAGATTGTTCAAGATATTCAACTTCACTCACTTCGCCTCTCCTTTTTCTTACACTTATACCATCCCAAATGCATAGAAACAAAGTTTTTCAATGGAGTTTTGAATTTGTAGAAAAATAAAAAATTTTCTACATAATTGCTCGATATGTTACAAAACACTAGATTCATCCTAGTGATCCCACACACCCTCCAACCAAATCTTGCATTGTCCCCAATGAAAAAGATATGCAATAGGCAAAACATGAGAGCAATGATAAAATAAAGGGAGTGAGGAGTGAGAGTACCTGAGAGAATAAAAATTGAAATTCGAGCTCCTTCTAACAAACCTATGAAAAAGCAAACCAAAGGCAACAAAATCCTAATCCTAACTACTCTATACCTCCATCAAACTAGGAGATCAAACATCCTGATACACAGGATCAGTCAGAGGTATGGACATACCTTTTGAAGGAAAATTCTCAAAGAATGGCTTTAATCGCTGACCATTCGCTTTAAAGATATTACCGTTCCTTGGATTCAACAACTCGACAGTCCCATATGGATAAACAGTTTTCACAATGAAAGGACCGGTCCATCGAGATTTCAATTTCTCCGGAAATAAATGTAACTGAGAATTATACATAAGGACCTTTTGATTAATCATGAAGGTCTTACGAAGGATGTTCTTATCATGGAACACCTTCGTCTTGTCCTTGTAAATTCTCGCATTTTCATATGCCTCGTTCCGGGGTTCCGCAAGTTCATTCAATTGAAGTTTGCGCAACGAGCTTGCTTTGTCAGAATCAAAATTCATCTTCTTTATCGCCCAATATGCCCTATGTTCTAACTCCACGGGCAAGTGACAAGCTTTTTCATAGACAAGTCTATAGGGAGACATTCTAATGGGGGTCTTGAAAGCTGTACGGTAAGTCCAGAGTGCATTGGTAAGTCGAAGCGATCAATCTTTGCAATCGGGGTTCACTGTTTTCTCCAAAATATGTTTAATTTTCGTGTTGGATATATCAGCTTGTCCACTTGTTTGTGGGTGAAAAGGGGTGCTCACTTTGTGATTTACGCCATATTTCTTCATTAAAGCTTCAAACGGGCGGTTACAAAAATGAGATCCTCCATCACTTATAATGACTCGAGGTGTTCCGAACCGGGAAAGGATATTTTCTTTTAAGAAACGAATGACTGTTTTATGGTCATTGTTCCGGCATGGAATCCCCTCGACCCATTTTGAAACATAATCGACGACAAGCAAAATATATAAATTTCCAAAAGAAGATGGGAATGGACCCATGAAATCCATGCCCCAACAATAAAAAAGTTCGATTGATAAGATGGGGTTGAGTAGCATCATATTTCTACGGGATATTCCTTCTAGTTTCTGACAAGGTGCACACGTTTTACAAAACTCATAGGTATCTTTGAACATGGTGGGCCAATAAAACCCACATTGCAGAATTTTGGCTGTGGTCTTCTTAGCCGAAAGTGGCCACCACATGCCTGAGAATGACAAAAGGAGATGATACTATGTTGCTCATCATCCGGCACACATCTCCTTATAATTTGATCGGGACAATACTTGAATAAGTACGGGTCGTCCCACAAGAATTTTCTCACCTCGTTGAAAAACTTATCCTTATCTTGCTTGTTTGAGTGTGTTGGAATTGTACCTGTAGCAAGATAGTTAGCAATGTCCGCATACCATGGCAATTAGAAGATTTTAAAAAGTTTTTCATCAGGGAACATGTCATTAATCGCGGTTGTCTCAGAGGAATCGGTGAGAACAAGTCTAGAAAGATGGTCAGCAACTACGTTTTCTAATCCTTTCTTATCACGTATTTCTATGTCAAATTCTTGGAGTAGGACCATCTATCTTAACAAGCGTGGCTTAGCATCCTTCTTAGAGAGAAGGTACTTAAGCGCGGCATGGTCGGTGAATATGATAATCTTGGATCCGATCAAGTAGGACCTAAACTTGTCTAAAGCAAAAACTATGGCCAAAAGTTCTTTTTCTGTAGTAGTGTAGTTTGCTTGAGCCGAGTTTAAGGTTCTACTTGCGTAGTAGATGACGCATGGCTTCTTCTCTTTTCTTTGGCCTAACACAGCCCCAATAGCGTAGTCACTCGCATAACACATGATTTCAAAAGGAAAGCTCCAATCAGGTGGTTGCATTATGGGAGCACATGTCAACATACCTTTAAGTTTGTCAAAGGCATTTTGACAATCCTTGTTCCACTCGAATGAGTTTTCCTTTTGAAGGAGGTTACATAAAGGATGAGAGAGTGAACTAAAGTCCTTTATGAACCGTCTATAGAATCCGACATGTCCTAAAACGGACAGCACATCTCATACGCTTTTGGGTGGTGGAAGGTTAGAGATAAGATCAATTTTAGCCTTGTCTACCTCGATTTCATTTTGTAAGATGATGTGACCAAGGACAATTCCTTTTTGAACCATGAAATGACATTTCTCCCAATTCGACACGAGGTTCTTTTCTTCACATCTTTTTAAAACAGTTTTTAAGTGCACAAGGTGCTCATCAAAGTTACAACCAAATAGAGAGAAATTGTCCATGAAAACTGTTGAGCTCTTAATTGTGCATATTCTAACCCCAATTCATCACTCATTATGCAAGGTTTTCATGATTTAAAGACTAATCTAATGCATGATGTTATGATTGTAGGAATGAGAGGGACTTCACCCAATTGGAGACCAAAAAGGATACATTAGGACCCTTTGAATGAAGGCCCGAGGTGGACCAAAGAAGAAAGAAGAAAGAGGGAGAAAAGAAAAGAAAGAACAGAAGAAAAAGAGGAAAATGTTCAAGGGCCGACCGGTCTGTCCAGACCGGTCGGCCAACCTGCCAGACCCAGTTGAACTATCTGAACGTGCGACATATGCAGCCAGATCGGTCGTGACCGGTCGACCTGCCCAGTCCGACCGGTCCAGACTGGTCGGCCAGAGCTTGCCCTCTTCCAAAATGCACGCTGGACTGATGGGATAGCCAGTCCGACCGGTTCAGACCGGTCGGCCATGCGTTCAAACAACAGTTTCTATTCTGGGCTCCAGATTTCTCTACGCACTGCATAACCTTACACAAATTTTGGAAGATTCCGACGTTGCGGAGCTTCCCCACTATAAAAGGACACCTAGGGGCTCTTCCTAGGGTATCTAAGAATGAATTAAGCACGGTGGGCTGGGAGACAGCGAAAGTGGATTTCGGAGTTCCACCACTCCTCCTAGTTTGTTTGTTGTTTTTATGTTTTCTTTAGTTTGTTTCATGTTTCCTTGGATCATGAATGGCTAAACCTCTTAGCTAGGGCTAAGATGTGAAGCTTGTAGTGAATCTAAGATGTTTCAATTCGTTTAAGTTGGTTTTAAGTTGGATTTCATGTTTAAGAACAATGGTTTGAAGTTTAATTCAAGTACTAAGTAGTTTTTCTTAGTCTTATGATGACTCATGGATGTTTGGAAGAATTGCTTGAGTTCTTAATTGTTGTGAACTAGTTTAGACCTGTATGATCCGAGGAATTAGAGTATGCTCTAGTACTATGATCTTCATGTGGGAACTTCCTACCAAAGTTCTATTTTTCTGAATTTCTGAAGTATGTGTGGGACTGTGTATGTGGTTTGAATCAAGTTCAAATCATGATCTAGTTTTGTCTTGTGACAGGATTTAATGATGGTTATGATTGTGAACTTTGTCTATTGGAATAGGGACTGACCTATACAATTGAGTATGCTCGTCCTAGCTTGTATTGAGTGAATCATATACATTGATCTTACATATGGCAGATTGTTTGGTTTAACTGTTTTATCATCCGATTAGATAAATCTTAATTTCGATTCTAGTTGAGAAAGTGAGAAACCACAGCGAATTGAGCATCAAGGATTGCTACAAGTGGATCCTTGAACCCCTAGTGCCTTTTAATTAATTGATTACCTTCAGTTTAGTTCAAAGTTACTCTTTACATCAATCTTCTCAAATCTGGTTGTTAGCTTTTCAATAGAAACTATTGGAAGTATTTTGTGAAGTCCTACATAAGTCGTTGTGGATCGACCTCGATCTTACCGAGATTATTACTACATCGCAACCCTACACTTGGGGAAGCGAACAAGTTTTTAGCGCCGTTGCCGGGGACTTTAACGGTTTTTCACAAAATTTCTGAAAATAGTATTTATTTAGGATTTTTAGGATTCTAGTACTAACTTAGTTTGTTTTATTTAATTTTTCTTTTGCAGGGATTTCTAGGAAGCTGAAGAAGACATAAGTATCTTAAGTGCCAAATCAGGTTCTATCTTTCTAACCTTACTATTCTTCTTCTCCTATGCATTCCTATCATATTCATCTCTTATAGAGTGGGTGGAGACTCCTTTTTGGATCTCTGATAGGTAGGCCTTGTGCCACCTGGATTCCTATTGGTTGGCTTTGCCATCTTGGATCACCTTGTGCTTAGAGATTTCTCTCCTCACCTCTACTCCTCTTTCTTCTTTTTCTGCACTTTTCTCAAAAGATTCAAAGAGTAGGTGGGGAGTTCTCTGAACCCCTATTGACCAAGAGAAATCGGTCTCTATCCTTGCTTCTGGCCTAGCCATTGCAAGACACCTTGTGCTTCGGTCTTAGGGAAGAGTAAAGAAAGGAAGGAAGAATTCTTCTTTCCTTTTTGTTTCATTCTTTTAGGATTTGCATGCCACATTGGGCTCGGGATTCTAATAACCGACTCATTAGTGAAGGGGGAATAGTAGAAGGAATTGACAGAGAACCACGTGCTAGGAGACATCTAAATTCTCTAATTTTGTCTAAAGGTATGGCTGTAAATCAACCCAATCCTATGGCCAATCAAAATCTGGGCAAAAATCAAACCGAAACGGGAGAGAATGTGGTTGAGAATGTTCCCTGATCAAGAACATTACATGATTACTTGCAACCAGCAAGAGCGAGCACTCCCTCATGCATAGTTTTTTCACAAAATGTAGGGAATGTAGATTTGAAACTGGGAGTGATCCAACTCCTCCCAAGATTCCATGGCTTAGACAGTGAAAGTGCCTATCAACACTTTAAGGAATTTGATGAGGTAATAACCACCATGCACTTTGCAAATGTAACTGATGATGTGGTTAGGCTTAAATTATTTTCTTTTACCCTTAAAGATAAAGCTAAAGGTTGGCTTTATGCATTAAGGCCAAGATCAATTGGTGCATGGACTGATGTGCATAGGGAATTCATTAAAAAATTCTTTCCTACTCACAAAACGAACATGTTGAGGCGCCTTATCATGAACTTTGGCCAAAAGGAAGATGAGACATTCTTCCAATGTTGGGAGAGGTTCAAGGACTTATTAAATGCATGCCCACATCATGGCTATGAAATTTGGCGGGTTATAAGCTTTTTCTATGAAGGATTAACTTCACCCATGCGCCAATTTGTAGAGATAATGTGTAATGGGGAGTTCATGAATAAGGAAGCCGATGAAGCATGGGACTATTTGGAGGAATTGGTTTAGAATGCATAGTCTTGGGATACATCTGTTAGTACACCTTTCTGTTGTCAATTGACGTGTTGGTTGGTCGCATCATGTCATGTGAGCCCCGGTCGAAGAATTGAAGATCACGACTTGAAGATTACGCTTCATCCATTGCTCAACCTCATGCTGCAACAAGATCTCAGGTAAGTTGCATATAGATCGACCATAGGAAACCCAAAACATCAAAAGAATGGCGTAAAAACTCACATATCCTATCCCCATTCCTCTCGACCCTTGCACAAGTTGATCAGGCTTGTGAACCATGGCTGGTGCGAAGCATATTGAAGATATGTCCACACATTGGACCCTATGCACCTCGTCGCTTGAAGAAGATCCGTTGCTGTGTTGAGAATCTTGGTCCTGCAAGCTCGCTATGAAAAATCCATCTAGTCAGAGGCCAGGCTTCTCAAACACTTCATCAACCTTGCTGTAAAGTGGACGAATGGACAGCCGACCGGTCGTGACCGGTCGACCAGCTATGTACAAACTCTCCAACAAGCTCTGCTGAAGGATTCATATAGGCAGCCGACCGGTCATGACCGGTCGGCCTTCACAAGAGGTGATTGTCCAGCAACTATCACCGACCGATCATGACCTGGTTGGCCCTCACAAATAGTTGTAGTCCAGCAAGGGGGTCCTACCGGTCATGACCGGTCGGCCTGCATTTTGGAGTTCATCCAGCAAAGGGGTCCGACCGGTCAAGACCGGTCGGCCTCCATAATTCATGTAGCTCCAGCAAGGGGGTCCGACCGATCATGACCGGTCGGCCCATGTTATGTAGCCTCTCCAGCAAGGGAGTCCGACCGGTCATGACCGGTCGGCCAGTCCCATATGTGCCCTTTGGTTTTTGAACGCTGACCGGTTCGTCCGGTCGGTCGAGTCCTATCTCTGACAGGTCGGACGTGACCATTTTAGATCCGTTGGGGCTATCATTTGGGGCTCTATAAAGCCAGGTTTTGAGGTCTTTCTTGGTATGCATTCAACACCCATTCAGAGCTGAGAGAGAGAGCATTTACTCCCATCCTTCCTCCCTCTTAACTCCCTTGAGTTCATCATTCAAACTTGGCCATTAATGGCTTGTCATTGAGTATTTTAAGCTCAGTTTGAAGTATGAACTCAAGACTTTCATTCATGGCTGACCTACCTTCCGAATATCATTATTAGGTTACTTAAAGCCATTGAATGCTTGAAGATTGGTAGTTCCCTCATTTCCATTGCATTGAATAGGCAAGAGGAACTAGACCAACTCTCTCCCAACTACCCGGCATCAACATATCCTCATCATTTGCATCGGTAGCTGATCTTAGGAGCTCAAAAGAGGAGCTAAAGCACGTGAAGCTGAAGCTACTCAACAAAGGCATCGAATCGGGGCTCAAACGTCTAGGTATGTCTAGTATTTGAGAGTCCATCTTTTAAATCTCTATTCCCTGGATTGGGAAACTCCGGCGGGAGGGTACGTGACCATCCTTGGATTAGGATTGGTGAGAGTTTGAGATCCAAACTCGTCAAGTCCCTGGATTGGGCCATCGGCGGATGGTATACGCGGTCCTAGATCAAAGGATGTCAAGGTTGATGGTTAACCTGATTTAAAACCAAGACTATAGTGAAATCCGGTGGTCTCATAGGTTGAGATCGTGAACCGGGAGTGGAGTAGGGAAACCGAACCACTATAAATCGCCTTGCATTTTGAGATTGAATGATTGCTATGAGTTAAATGGTTTAGTCAATCATGAATGCTAACTGTTTGATGAAATGCCTATGATAGTCTTTGCTTACAAACTGCTCATATAAATGTCTTGAATGCTATTTTGATTGTCTTAGTTGAGAAGATTGTCTTGATTAGTTCTTTAATTGTAATTGGTTTTAAAAAGTCCTATTCACCCCCCCTCTAGGACATTAGGCATATCTCCAAGTATCTCTATAGGCGGTAAAACCGCAATTTCAACATCTAAACCAACAAATTCCAAGACTGGCCAACAAAAGGAAAAATGAGGAATTTATATCCTATCAGAAGAGGATAGCATAAGTGCACGGGTGGCTAGCCTCACAAGAAAAGTCAAGGCCATGGAATTAAAGAAAGGAGAGACGATCAACCCTAATGACGTTGAAACTGTTTATGGAATTTGTGCCGGAAATCAACATATAACACAAGATTGTCCCACATTCTCAGCGGTTCAAGACATCTTACAAGAACAACAAATGCCATAAATAGTTATCAAAGGCAATTTGGTGCTCCGAACTCAAACACGTTTAATGCTAGTTGGAAGAACCATCCCAACTTCAGTTGGAGGAATGGACCCACTGCAAATGCAAAAAATATCCCTCAAGCTCAACCTTTACTAGGTCCATCTCTAGTCATAACACCAAAAGTTACACTAGAGGAGATGTTGGGTGCATTCGTATCGGTTCAAGCTGAATATAACAAGACTAATTCTCTGAAAATAGATGGGTTCATATAAGAGCAATTGAAATTCAATCAAAATTCAACTCAAGCCATCAATGAATTGAAAACCTCAATGGCTAGAGTTGAATCTCACCTCAGTGTTAGGGAAAAAGGCACACTTCCTGCTCAACCTCTTCCTAACCCAAGAACCCAATTTGAGATACAAGACGCAAGCTCATCCTCCCAACATACAGAACATGTTCAAGCTATCACCACTTTGAGAAGTGCGAAAATAGTTGATAAATCTAATCCGGTGAATGCCCCAAAGCCCATGGATCCGAAAAATTCCAAAGAGGATGATAGCTCAAACAACACTCCACAAGAGAAAGAACCGGAAAGGCAATACAAGCCGGTTGCCCCGTTTCTCCGAAGGTTGATTTCACCCAAACCTTTAGACAAAAACCTGAAAATTTTAGAGGTTTTCAAGCAGGTGAAGATCAACATCCCATTGTTGGATGCCATAAAGCAAATACCATCCTATGCCAAATTTCTAAAGGAATTGTGCACAGTCAAAAGGAAACACAATGTTCACAACAAAGTACTTTTGACTGAGAATTTAAGGTTTATTATCAAACAAGAGGTGCCCCAAAAATATAAGGATCTGGGTAGTCCAACTATCTCATGCATCATAGGAGACTACCGGATTAAACAAGCCTTACTCGATTTGGGGGCAAGTGTGAACCTCATTCCATACTCGGTTTATGAACAACTTGGGTTAGGTGAATTGAAACCCACCAAAACCACACTCCAACTTGCTGATAGATCCATTCGTATACCGAGAGGAGTGATTGAGGATGTTTTAGTCCAAGTTGATAAATTCTACTACCCAGTAGACTTTATTTTCTTGGATACACATCCCGTGATAGGTACCAATGCTCAAATTCCCGTCATACTTGGCCACCCTTTTCTAGCTACTTCCAATGCAATTATCAATTGTAGAAACGGGCTCGTACAAATGTCCTTTGGAAATATGACACTTGAGCTGAATATATTTGATTTATGCACGCAACCACGGGAAGTTGATGAGGAGATCCACGAGATAAACTTGATTGAATCATTCGTGGAGGATACATTCCCCCTGTCATTATATTCTGACCCTTTGGAGGCATGTGTGGCCCACTCTCATGAGATAAATGATAACACAATATGAGAGATGGATGCCATGTTAGATGTGATGCTGGTACTTGATAACAAAAGATGGAGGGCCCTATTTGAGCCTTTACCCGTAAACGAGAACAAGCCCCTTCCATCCAATATCAAGGCACCAACACTTAACCTAAAACCATTACCAAGTGAGCTGAAATATGTCTATTTAGGTCGAGATGAGACATATCCGGTGGTGATTTCTTCCCACTTGGATGAAGAACAAGAGAGTAGGCTAATCGCCACTCTATTAGAGCATAAGAGTGTCATTGGGTGGTCGATTGCGGATCTCAAAGGCATAGACTCACTGATTTGTACTCATCGCATACACCTTGAGGAGAATGTGAAGACATCTAGGCAACCACAAAGACGACTCAATCCAAACATGAAGGATGTGATTAAGGCCGAAGTGGTGAAACTATTGGATATGGGTATTATTTACCCAATATCCGATAGTCAATCGATGAGCCCAACTCAAGTGGTGCCTAAAAAATCCGGAATAACCATCGTAACCAATGCCAATAATGAACTCGTACCAACCAGAGTCACTATCGGTTGGAGAATGTTCATTGACTACAAGAAGCTAAACACTGTCACGAGGAAAGACCACTTCCCCCTACCGTTTGTTGATCAAATTTTAGAAAGGTTGGCGGGTCATTCCCATTTTTGCTTCCTTGATGGCTATTCAGGTTATAACAAAATAGAGATCACCCGTGAAGACCAAGAAAAGACTACATTCACATGTCCATTCGGCACTTTCACCTATCGACGGATGCCGTTTGGACTATGTAATACCCCTGCCACCTTTCAGCGTTGTATGATGAGTATCCTTTCTGATATGGTGGGGACAATTCTCGAAGTCTTCATGGATGATTTCTCAGTATTTGGTTGTAGCTTTGATGAGTACCTTGTGCACTTGAAATGTGTACTGAAAAGATGTGAAGAGAAGATCCTTGTGTTGAATTGGGAGAAGTGTCACTTTATGGTTCAAAAGGGAATTGTACTTGGTCACATCGTTTCACAAAACGGAATCGAGGTGGACAAAGCGAAAATCGATCTTATCTCTAAACTTCCACCACCCAAGAGCATACGAGATGTGCGGTCCTTTTTAGGACATGCAGGATTTTATAGAAGGTTCATAAAGGACTTCAGTTCACTATCTCGTCCTTTATGTAACCTACTTCAAAAGCAGAATTCATTCGAGTGGAATGACAATTGTCAAAATGCCTTTACTACACTTAAAGGTATGTTGACATGTGCTCCCATAATGCAACCACCTGATTGGAGCCTTCCTTTTGAAATTATGTGTGATGTAAGTGACTATACTATTGGAGCTGTGCTAGGCCAAAGACAAGAGAAGAAGCTATGTGTTATTTACTATGCAAGTAGAACCTTAAACTCAGCCCAAGCAAACTACACTACTACAGAAAAAGAACTTTTAGCCGTAGTTTTTGCCTTAGACAAATTAGGTCCTACTTGATTGGATCCAAGATGATCATATTCATTGACCATGCCACGCTTAAGTACCTTCTCTCTAAAAAGGATGCTAAACCACGGTTGTTAAGATGGATCCTTTTACTCCAAGAATTTGACATAGAGATACGTGATAAGAAAGGAGTAGAAAATGTAGTGGCTGACCATCTTTCTCAACTTGTTCTCACCGATTCCCCTTAAACGACCGTGATCAATGACATATTCCCTGATGAATAACTTTTTAAAGTCTCCCAATTGCCATGATATGCGGACATTGCTAACTATCTTGCTACAGGTACGATTCCTACACATTGGAAAAGGCAAGATAAGGATAAGTTCTTCAATGAGGTGCAAAAATTCCTATGGGACGACCCATACTTATTCAAGTATTGTCCCAATCAAATCATAAGGAGATGTGTGCCAGATGATGAACAACAAAGTATCATCTCCTTTTGTCATTCTCAGGCATGTGGTGGCCACTTTTCGGCTAAGAAGACTAAGTCAAAATTCTGTAATGTGGGTTTTCTTGGCCCACTATGTTCAAGGACACACATGAGTTTTGCAAAACATGTGAGCCTTGTCAGAAATTGGGAGGAATCTCTCGTAGAAATATGATGCCACTCAATCCCATCTTAATAATTGATTTTTTTTTATTATTGGGGCATCGATTTCATGGGTCCATTCCCATCTTCTTTTGGAAACATATATATCTTGCTTGTCGTTGACTATGTGTCCAAATGGGTCGAGGTGATTCCATGCTGGAATAATGACCATAAAACAGTCATTCGGTTCTTAAAAGAGAATATTCTTTCCCAGTTTAAAACACCTCGATTCATCATAAATGATGGAGGGTCTCACTTTTGTAATCGCCCATTTGCAACCTTAATGAAGAAATATGGCGTAACACACAAAGTGAGCACTCCCTATCACCCACAAACTAGTAGACAAGCTGAGGTATCCAATAGGGAGATTAAACATATTTTGAAAAAAATGGTGAACCCTGATCTCAAGGATTGGTCGCTTCGACTTACCGATGCGCTTTGGGCTTACTGTACCGCTTTTAAGACCCCTATCAAAATGTCTCCCTATAGACTTGTTTATGGGAAGGCTTGTCACTTGCCTATGGAGTTGGAACATAGGGCGTATTGGGCAATTAAGAAGATGAATTTTGATTCTGACAAGGCAAGCTCGTTGCACAAACTTCAATTAAATGAACTTGTAGAAATCCGGAATGAAGCATATGAGAATGCGAGTCCATGATAAGAACATTCTTCGTAAGACATTCACGATCAATCAAAAAGTCCTTCTGTATAATTCTTGCCTACATTTATTTTCGGGAAAATTAAGATCTCGATGGATTGGTCCCTACATTGTGCAAACTATCTACCCATATGGGACCGTCGAGTTGTTAAATCCAAGGAACGGCAACATCTTTAAGGCGAATGGTCAGCGATTAAAGCCGTTCTTTGATAAGTTTCCTTTAGAAGGTATGTCCATACCTCTGATCGATCCTGTGTATCAGGATGATTGATCTCCTAGTCTGATGGAGGTATAGAGTAGTTAGAATTAGGATTTTGTTTCTTTCATTTCCTTTTTCATAGGTTTGTTAGAAGGAGGAAGAATTCCACTTTTTGTCCTCTCAGGTACTATCATTCCTCACTCCCTTTTATTTTAGAATTGCTCTCATGTTTTGCTCATTGAACATCTTTTACATTGAGGACAATGCAAGACTTGGTTGGGGGGTGTAGGATCACTTGGATGAATCCAGCGTTTTGTAACATTTCGAGTAATTATGTAAAAAAATTTCAATTTTTCTAAAATTCAAAACTCTTTTTGAAAACTTTGTTCTATGCATTCGAGATGATATGAGTATAAGAAGAGGAGATACGAAGTGTATGAAGTTATAAGTCTTGAACTTCTTTTAGCATAATGGTTTTATATGTGAAGTCCCCTCTTTATGTGATTGATAGAAAATTTGAACACTCTTACACCTAGTTCACATCACGCGATTTTCATGGGTTGAAAGGATTATGTGATTTGTGGATTAGCTAGACTTTGATTTAAGGTGTTGAGAAACCAAGACGGGGTACTTTGTCCATCATTGTCCATGGGAAAATAACGAAAGATATGGATTTCTAAAAATCCTATCTAATATAAAAGAAAAGGAAAAGGAAGGATGAAACTGGGAATGATAGAAAAATGGTGGAAAATTTCGATTAGGGCTACCTATTACCAACTAGGGGATGGTCTACCCGTAACCAAGCCGGAAATGGACGTAGTGTGAAAGCCGTCGGAAGGACAGTAAGGCAAATTCCTGTCATTGGCTTGATTGTTGCTCTATATGCCTTGAGATCTATAGTGTTGTAGGATAAAGTTGACCATCAAAAGATGCGATCAAAGAATGATTGAGAGAAGTCGCGGCCAGCCATCCCAACATGCCAGCAGCTCGGCTCGTGGTCGTCGAAGGGGTCGCATCCCAAATTCGAGCAGCTCGGCTTGTGATCGTCGAAAGGGGTCGCATCCCAACATGCGAGCAGCTCGACTCGTGGTCGTCAAAAAGGGTTGCACCCCAAATGTGAGCAGCTCGGCTCGTGATCGTCGAAAGGTGTCGTATCCCAACATGCAAGTAATTGCCTCTGATCCGAGCCTGAGTATCCTCCGCTTTTGAAGTACCAGCTGCCCATATAGGCCGATTCTAGGCATATCTTTGTTCGTGGTTCTGGACTTCAGGGGATCATCATCAAGTTACGTAATCGAGTAGATGTCTATTGGGACTAGGGCGTTCCCTCATCTAAGGATCAACAAGATAAATACTTTATCCCTGGAAATCAGCAGGACACACAATGTCTTGCGTATTGGATTGGATCACTTGGATCTATATAAATAGATGGGTTCATCAGATGAATAAGGTACACAATTTCTGAGTCCTAAATCCCATCCTTTCCTTCTATAACCATATCTCATTTAACTTAAGCTTCGGAGGGCCAACGGCTGGATGCCGGCCAACCTTAGTTTTCTTTTGTGCTCTTTCAGGTTTAGGAGAAAACTGCCTTGAAGGAAGGTGAACGTCTGGAGGACTCTGTTACAGAATCCGATGTAAACATATTGGCGCCGTCTGTGGGAACCATTTGATCGTCAAGGTTAGCCACTCGCATCACTGATCGAAGTCCTCCCACCATGCCTCCCAAAAAGACGGTTCATCATTCCACTTCAAGGCAGACGTTACCCCCCGCCTGACATTACTGAACCAGTGCCCAGCCTCCCTCAGACTACTTCGACGGGCATCCCCCAGGGAGATCCTAACGCGCCATCGCAAAACCCATTATTTGATGCCTCCGGCAGTCAAGAAGATGTCATGCGCTTCCTTGGAAACACACTCCTAACTCTCAAAGCCGGATTTCAAGCCTTATCTAATCGGATTGATCAGCATTTCCCGGAGCCCTAGCGACAACCTTCTGAAGGGTTGCCGGCGCAACTTATACTAGCGGCTTCCAGACATTTTGCGGACGAGCCACAAGCCTAGCCAAATCGTCCTCCGTCAAATCGAATGCCACTCGGCAACCAAGCCCCTGTATTACCCCCGCATTCGTACACTCCAGTACTTCCCGGCAATAGCAATCTCAGGGGTCCACCGTTGAAACGTCAGGTTATACCTTACCATGGGAAGGAGATCTCAAGAGAATTCATGATCGTTTTGACGATAGGAACAAAAATATCAAGCAAATCGACCATCTGCTATTGTGGCGTCAGTACATCGATCCGAGTCTCCTTTCACCCGCGAGGTCATGGAAGCACCTTTACCTAGGAAGTACCGCACGCCCGTCATTACCCTGTATACAGGTACTGGCGATCCTCTTAAACACCTAGAAATCTATAGGTCTCTTATGGAGTTGGAGGGACATGGGTCAGAAATCATGTCTAGGGCTTTTTCCCTAACCCTAAAGGAGGCAGCTCGTACATGGTTCCGGGGGCTAAAGCCCCGATCCATCGGGTCCTTCGCACAGCTATTGGAGCTATTCCTTTCTCAATTCATGGGAAGCATCCGTACTAAAAAGCCGGCATTTCACCTAATGGATTTGAAACAGCAGCATAGGGAGACGATAAAGGAGTTTACAGTACGGTTCACTACAGAGGCCGTCCAAACTGAAGGTTATACCAAAGAAAAAGGCTTCACTGCCCTCATAGCCGAAATTATAAGCGAGAAATTTAGATTCGCCCTAGATAAGAACCCTCCTAAAACCATGGCAGAATTCCAAGCAAAAGCTCAGAAATATATCAATGCAGAAGAAGTTGCTTTGGCACGTCATGGTATATAGGGCAAGAAGCGCAAGCCGGAGGAAATCTCTCCCCCGGATAAGAAATGTTGGCGTGATCGGTGGGACCGCTCCCCCAAGAAGCCCTACTCTGATAAATATCATAACTAAACTCCTCTCAACCGATCTCCTGAAAAAGTGCTAATGGAGATCAAGCATAAACCATATGTGAAATGGCCTGCAAAGATCAAATCTAATCCTGAAAAGAGACATAAGAGCAAGTTTTGTTATTTCCACAAAGATCATGGGCACAGCACCCAAGATTATATATCTCTACGAGATCACATCAAAGCTCTCATTCGAAAGGGTCATCTTCAAGATTATGTTGTCCGACAAAGTCGATCACCTAAAAGGAAGGAAGCTCCACTACACCAGAAGAAATCACCTCACCGTCATACTTCATAAGAAGACGTTGAACCTACCGGGGAGATCCGGACCATCGTCGGAGGACCGCCTTGCGGAGGAGATTCTCAAGCTTCAAGAAAATCATACACTCGTAAGGCGTCTCAGACACCCCAGCATATCTACTGGTTGGAACAGACTCCCGACATGTCAGAACCCGGCCACCCTCCGATCTCCTTCTCCCTTAAGGATGCAGAAGGGATTCAATTCCCTCACGAAGACTCCATCATGGTCGCATTAAAGGTATCAAATTATTTGACCCATCGTATTATGGTGGATACAGGCAGCTTCGCTGATATTCTCTATCTAGAGGCTTTCAACAAAATGGCACTCGCTAGGGGTTTGCTCAAACCAGTCTCAACTCCTCTCGTCGGCTTCGGGGGCAAGGTGGTAACGCCGGAAGAAAGCATTGACCTCCCAGTCACCTTTGGAGAAAGTCCAGCGAACACGACTATCTTCGTTAATTTCCTCGTGGTAGATCGGAGGTCAGCGTACAACGTCATTTTGGGCCGACCATCGCTCAATAAGGTAGGGGCAGCTTTACATCCTTTGTATTTATGCATCAAATTCCCTACCCCAAATGAAGTCAAGGTTGTACGAGGAAACCAAAAGGAAGCCCGAGCGTGTTACGAGATAGCCGTACAAGACCGAAAGAAGGCCCAGACGACACCAGTTATGATGGTGGCACAAGATTCATCAAGCCCTCTGACGGCTACCTCTTTGGACCCGAGAGAGAATGTTCTCCAATCGGGAACTCCCAGGGAAGAGACAGTTGCAATCCACTTAACTGAAGACGATTCGTCCAAAGTGGTCTACGTTGGATCCTCTTTAAGCAACTTCTTTCGAGAAGATCTGGTCCGTTTTCTCACCAAATACAAAGATGTGTTTGCTTGGTCTCACAAAGAGATGCTGGGCATCGACCCCTGCGTCATAGCACATCGTCTGAACGTTGATCCAAAGTATAAACATGTTCACCAGCACCAGCTTGCCTTCACTGCAGAAAGGCAAATGGTAATCAAGGCCGAGGTCGAAAAGTTGCTCACAGTCAATTTTATAAAAGAAGTCGACTACCCAGAATGTGCGAATGGCAAGTGGACAATGTGCGTTGACTATTCTGATTTGAACAAAAGCGTGTCCCAAAGATAGCTTCCCGACCCCGCGAATCGACCAGCTGGTTGATTCGACGGCAGGACATGCCTTGCTCAGTTTCATGGATGCCTATTCTGGTTATAACCAGATTATGATGCATCTGCCCGACAGCCAGCACATCGCCTTCATCACTGACTGAGGCTTGTATTGCTACCAGGTCATGCCCTTTGGTCTTAAAAATGCAGGGGCCACCTATGAGCGCCTAGTCAATAAAATATTCGCCACACAAATTGGCAGGAATATGGAGGTTTATATCGGCGACATGCTAGTGAAAAGCGTCGTAGAAAATGACCACCTTGCAGATCTTCAAGAAGCCTTCGACTTAATGAGGAAGTATCAGATGAAGCTAAATCCAGAGAAATGTGCGTTCGGAGTGTTCGCTGAAAAATTTCTCAGATTTATGGTCGGTCAACGAGGAATTGAGGCAAATCCTGAAAAAATAAAAGCATTGGTCGAGATGAAGTCTCCGACCACTCTCAAGGATGTCCAACGTCTGGCTGGTCGCATTGCATCGTTGAACAGGTTCATTTCGCGGGCCTCTGACAAGTGTTTACCCTTCTTTAAGCTCCTCCGAGCCACCGCCAAATCTGATTGGGAGTGGACACCACAATGCGAAGAAGCGTTCCAACAATTGAAGCAATATATGAGTGCACCCCCCATTTTATCAAAACCTGTGGCGCACGAACAACTTCTTCTTTATTTATATGTGTCTTCTACGGCTGTTAGTGCCGCTTTAATAAGAGAAGATTCCAGGGTACAAAGGCCCGTTTATTATATTAGTCGAGCAATGGTGGATGCCGAAACTCGGTATTCTGATATGGAGAAGTTGGCTCTCGCCTTAGTCACGGCCGCCTGAAAACTACGACCCTACTTCCAAGCTCATGCTATATTAGTACCAACGAATCATCCGTTAAGGTAGGTCCTCCAAAAACCCGAGGTTTCAGGGCGATTAACCAAATTGGCGGTTGAGATCAGTGAGCATGATATTTCGTTTTGCCCCAGGATCGCCATCAAGGGTCAGGCCGTGGCCGACTTCATCGCCGAATTCACATACTCCTCTTCCGGTGATAACCCTATGACCAGCGACCAAACCCCCTAGTCACTCTTCGTGGATGGGTCTTCACGGGCCACCGGGAGCGGCGCGGGCTTAATCTTAGTTGCTCCAGACGGGTCGCGCTTCCAATACGCTTTACGGTTTGATTCTCGCATCTCAAATAATGAAGCAGAACATGAGGCTCTGATCGTCGGCCTCAAATTAGCAAACGTCCTCTCGATTCAGAGTTTACTTATTCATAGTGACTCTCAGCTCATAGTGAATCAGGTACTCGGCTAATTTGAGGCGAAAGAAGAAAGGATGGCTCTATACAAATCCCGAGTGCTCATCCTGCTCACGAAACTGAAGAATTATGAAATAATCCATATACCTCACGAGAAGAATAAACTCGCAGACTCTTTGGCAAAACTCGCCTCCGCACCGGAATTTGAGTTATCACAATCAATTCCCATCGAGCACCTTCGCACTCCAAGTATCGACCAAGCAACATCCGGGCAAGTGATCGCGATCCATCCCTCTCCATGTTGGATGGACCCCATTGTCCTCTATCTTAGGAATGGACATCTTCCAAATGATAAGAAATCCGCACGACAAATTCATTATCGAACTGTCAGGTATACTTTACAAAATGGACCGTTATTACATAAGAGTTTCTCTTTGCCTTACTTAAGGTGTCTTCACCTAGAAGAAGCACATCGTGTTCTGGATGAAATACACCAGGGGGCATGTGGTAACCATCTAAGGGGACGATCTCTAGCATATAAGGCGATGAGGCAAGGGTATTATTGGCCCACTATGAAGGCAGATGCAATCGAATTCTCTAAGAAATGTGATAAGTGCCAGCGATATTCTCCTATACCTCATGTACCGTCCGAGAAAATGACGCCAATGGATAGCCCTTGGCCCTTCGCCCAATGAGGAGTTGTTGAGCCTCCAATTTATACATTTGCCGACCCATTACATCATATTATATGGATGGTTTTCATGTTTAAAGACTAATCTAATACATGTTTTTGTGATTATAGGAATGAGAGTAAGATTTCATCAATTCATGGTTAAAAGAGTCACTTTGTATGCATTGAAGATCAATAGAACAAGTGCCAAAAGGTGGAGGAAAGAAGCAAGAAAGAAAGAGAAGAGATAAAGAAGAAAATCTGATTATTTTGTCTTAGACCTGTCTGTAGACCAGTCGCCAGACAGGTCGACAGACAGGTCTACAGTGTAATTTTTGGGCTATTTTTCTTCTTAGACCAGTCGCTAGACAGGTCAAAGGTGCTCCAGAAACTCCGATTTTCATGGCCAAGTTTCCAAATTACGAGAAGACTCCGTGGATTCTCGAAGTTTCCAAGTTGGTGCGGGATTTCTCTTATAAAAGGCCACCTCCACTCTCTTCCTAAGGCATTTAGCAACGTGGGGAGAAAAGAGATCAAGACCTAGGAGGCTTTCTATCCTCCTACAACTAGTTTTCTTCTTCTTCTAGTTCTAGTTTCTAGTTTTTAATGTTTTCTTTTAGCTAACCTCTTATCTAGAGCTAAGAGGTGAAGTTTGTAGTTTGTTTCAATGCTTTAATTCGTTTTTCCAAGTACGCTTTACTTTAATTTTGGATTTTCAAGTTCTAGTTTGAATAAAGTTTGGTTTTTTAGAAGTTTTGTGAGAGTTTGTGTACTCCGGACATGCGTTCCTTTCAATTCTCTGAGATTACCATGATTGGGTTGTTTGAATTCGAATTGTAGAAACCCTTGCGCATGTCATAGTCTCTTGGCATGGCTGTTACTGTTGAGCTCTTAATTGTGCATATTCTAACCCCAATTCATCACTCATTATGCAAGATTTTCATGATTTAAAGACTAATCAAATACATGTTTTGTGGTTGTAGGAATGAGAGTTGCTTTGCCCAATTGATGACCAAAAGGGCACATTTAGGAGCCTTGGATGAAGACCCAAGGTGGGCCAAAGAAAGAAGAAAGCAAAGAGAGAGGAAGGAGAGAAGAAAAGAAAGAAAAGAAAGAGGGAAAGAATGAAAAAGGAGCTCCACAAGGTGGTCCGACCGGTCAAGACCAGTCGGCCAAACAGTCCCCGATCGGTCTAGACCGGTCGGCCAACATTACAGCCTTCTACATAGCACGCTGGACCAAAATAGACAGGTCTAGACCGGTCTTGACCTGTCGGCCAGCCCTGTCCGACCGGTCTTGACCGGTCGGCCATGCAAATTCCAGCTTTGCAGATTGCAGACAGCAGACCATTCCCGTTTCTAAATTTTCGGACCAGTTTTCTGGGCCCATATTAATGATATTTAGAAATCTGACACATCCATGTCGAAGAGGAGCTCGACATTGAACTAACCCAAGTGATTTCGTGTCGATCGGAGCTACGGATTGATCGTGGTGGCCAAAACAATACGAACTGTCCAGAAAGTTCCAGATTCTGCCTACTCCACTCTAGGCCGGTCCAGGTGGCCCATCATTGATGATATGAAGAATTTACTTTGACCATCTTTTAGACCACATCCATATATGAATAACCACAAAGTTTCAGATCAAAAGGATGTGTGGTTTGATCGTACCGGTTGAAGAAAGATGGACCATCCAGAAAGATTCAACTGCACAGAGTTTATAAAAGCCCTAAGTGTTCTAACTTTCGGACCACATTTTGGGATTTTTTTTTTGGACAATATAATCCATCTATCATGTAGAGGAGGTAGTTTTCTACCAATGTTCAAAATTTGAGATCAATCCGACATCTGTACACTCCGGAACGTTGAAGGCAAGATGACTGGTTCTGAAGGTACCCGAAGTGCGCGATTTTGAGAGGCGGTCGGTGATCTGATTGGTGGGCCCATTTAGAGGATAATCTTGGAAATCTAAATCATCTATGAGGAAGATCACATTACAAGGAAGCTACAAATCAAATTTGAAGGCAATCCGACCATTGGTTAAGCCGTACCAAGTAAAACAAATTCTGCTATGTTGCTGTACTATTGCTGCACTATAAAAGGAGGTGCTCTCTTCTATTCCAAATCAACCAAGGACGTCGGGAGCAAGGAGTTCAAGTCATAGGAGGCTTCCTAGCCTCCTCCAGCTAGTTTTTCTTCCTTTTCTTAGTTCTAGTTTTATTTTTAATATGCTTTTCATTAGCTAATGTTATAGGCAAAATAATGGAGATCAACTCAGCTATTAAGATTTTACGTGGACACCCATTCGACTCTCGAGATCATATGCTCGAGAGTCACAGATTGGGTAAGTATGGGACGCCCATCCGACTTTCGAGATAAGCTGAGCGAGAGTCGCAGGATGGACAAATACGAAGCCTCTATTCGCAAGGCCTTGAGCTCCCATAGCCAATAGTCAGATAAAGCAAAGCAGAGATTCTCTTCTCGATCTGCGAGTAGACCTTCTCACAAGTCAGTGAAAAGGGGGTATATCCGAATGAGCGAGCACTAGGACTCGCGACCATATTCCAACATACGAACAGTTTTTTCTGTGGCGACACCCCTTAAGCCTTCAGTACCAGCACCCGATTCCCGTCGAGCAGCTTGTCCAATCCCTCTGCGACACCAAGCAGGGCTACACCTAGTTCGGTGGTTTCCGCTCCGTCGGCATCTTCTTCCTTTTCGCCGGCTATGACTCCAACTACGGTCTCCAGCTCTACATGAGCAATCATCGCTACTACTACGCCTACCAGCAGCCCGGATAGGTCGATTTTGGGATTATTTTCTCTGGTGGTTCCGAATCTCAAGGGATTGCCATCAAGGAATGTGATTGCCGAAATAAGTCATTGGGTTAGATCTCGCCTTTAAGGATAAGGATCTTATTCCAGGAAATCAGCGGGATCCCAGTATCGTATGCGAAATCAACGGGATTTCGATATCTTACGTAACAGATTGGATCGCTTCAGATCTATATAAAGGGATGACTCCATTAAGAGAAAGGTACACACACAATATTCAATCTCTGTCCCATTTTGCCTGACTATTCTTCTTGCTTTATCTGACTTAAGCATCGGAGGGCTAACGGCTGGATCCCAGCCACCCTTAGTTGCTGTCTGTCTTCTTACAGGTCTATCGGAGGAAATCCCCGCCGGAGAGAAGGTGAACGTCCAAAGGATCCTAATACAAAATCTGACGTTAACAGTTTGGCGCCGTCTGTGGGAACGACTTGATCGTCTAAATCAATCGTTCTAACCACCGATAAAAATCCTTCGGCGATGCCTCCTAAAAAGGCTGTTCATCCTTCGACTTCAAGGTAGGCACCACCTCCGCCCGATGAGACGGAATCCGTACCTACCCTTCCACCTGCTTCGACGAACATCCCTCAAGGAGCCCCAAATATTCCATCAGCAAACCCATTATTGGAAGCTTCTGGAAATCAAGACGATGTCCTGCGTTTCCTCAAAAATACTCTTCTAACTCTAAATGCCGGAGTTCAGGCCCTGTCGAATCGGCTTGATCAGCATTTCCCCGAACCACAAAGACAACCTTCCGAGGGGTTACCACCGCAGCCCATACCAGTGGCATCCAGACATTCTATGGACGAACCACAGGTCCCACCACTTGGCAGCCATTTCCCTGTGCCATTTCCACATTCTATACATTCTAGTTCGTCTCGACAACCTCAACCTCAGGGCTCCACCGCCGAAACTTCAGGCTATACCTTGCCGTGGGAAGGAGATCTCAAAAGAATCCATGATCGTTTTGATGTCATGGAACAGCGATACCAGGTAAATCGGCCATCTACCATCATGGCGGCGATACATCAATCCGAGTCTCCCTTTACTATCGAGGTTATGGAGGCACCGTTACCTAAAAAGTATCGAACGCCTGTTATCACCCCGTATACGGGTACCGGTGATCCTCTTGAACACCTAGAAACATACAGGTCTCTCATGGAGTTGGAGGGACATGGCTCAGAAATCATGTGTAGGGCTTTCTCCCTAACATTGAAGGAAGCAGCTCGTACGTGGTTCCGGGGATTAAAGCCTCGTTCCATCAGTTCCTTTTCCCAGTTATCGAAAATATTCCTTTCTCAATTCATGGGAAGCATTCGCACTAAGAAGCCAGCCTTCCATCTGATGGATCTGAAACAACAGCATGGGGAGACAATAAAGGAGTTCACAGTACGGTCTACTGCCGAAGCCGTTCAAACTGAGGGTTATACTGAAGAAAAAGGTCTTACAGCCCTCATAGCCGGAATAACGAGCGAGAAATTCAGGTTTGCTTTAGATAAGAGCCCTCCAAAAACTATGGCAGAGTTCCAAGCCAAAGCTCAGAAATATATCAATGCAGAAGAAGTCGCGTTGACACGCCATGGAGTATAGGGTAAGAAACGCAAACCAGAAGGAGCCTCTTCTACAGATAAAAAATATCGTCGTGATCAACGCGATCGTTCTCCCAAGAAGCCTTATTCTGGTAAATATCATAACTACACTCCTCTCAATCGATCTCATGAAAAGGTCTTAATGGAGATTAAGCACAAGCCATATGTGAAGTGGCCTGCAAAGATCAAATCTGATCCTAAGAAAAGAGACAAGAGCAAGTTCTGTTACTTTCACAAAGATCACGGGCATAGAACCCAGGACTGCATCTCTCTACGAGACCATAACGAAGCCCTTATTCGAAAAGGCCATCTCGAGGATTATGTTGCTCGTAAAAATCGATCACCAGAAAGGGCGAACACCTCATCTCGCCAAAAGGAACAACCTCATCATCAAACTAACCAAGAGGAAGCTGAGCCTACGGGAGAAATCCACACCATCGTCGGAGGACCAGCTTGCGGGGGCGATTCTCAAGCTTCAAGAAAAGCATACGCTCGAAAGGCATCCAAAGAACCCCAGCAAATCTATTAGCTGGAACAAACGTCTAGCTCGTCAAAGACCAACCATCCTCCAATTTCCTTCACTCTCGAAGATGCAACGGGAATTCACTTCCCTCATGAAGACTCCATCGTAGTCACATTGAAGGTATCAAATTATCTGACACATCGAATTATGGTGGATACAGGTAGCTCAGCCGATATTCTATACTTGGAGGCTTTCAACAAAATGGCACTTGCCAGAAGCCTTCTCAAGCCAGTATCGACCCCCCTAGTCGGCTTTGGAGGTGAGGTAGTAACGCCTGAAGGAAGCATCGATCTCCCAGTTACTTTTGGAGAAAGTCCAGCGAAGACCACCGTCTTCGTAAACTTCCTCGTGGTGGACCGAAAACCAGCATATAACGCCATTTTGGGGCGGCCGTCTCTTACTAAGGTTGGGGCAGCCTTGCACCCTTCATATCTGTGTGTCAAATTTCCTACCCCAAATGGTATCGGGGTCGTGCGAGGAAGTCAATAGGAGGCACGGTCTTACTATCAGATAGCCCTACAGGATCGGAAGAAGGCTCAAGCAACACCCGTTATGGAGATAGCACAAGGTTCACCCAACTTTCCCACCAACACCTCGTTGGATCCGAGAGAGAATGCTCTTAAATCAGGAACTCCTGGGGAAGAAACAGTGGCGATTCACTTAACCAAAGGTGACCCAACCAGGGTCGTATACATTGGATCCTCTTTAACTGGTGTTTATCGTGAAGATTTGGTCCGTTTCCTCACCAAATACCAGGACGTGTTCGCTTGGTCTCATAAAGATATGCCAGGCATCGACCCCAATGTTATCGCACATCGTCTCAATATCTACCCGAAGTATAAACTTGTACACCAGCGTCGACGTGCCTTCACTATAGAAAGGCAAATGGCGATCAAAGCTGAAGTCGAGAAGCTACTTACGGTCAATTTCATAAAAGAAATTGACTACCCAGAGTGGGTCGCGAATGTAGTTCTTGTCCGGAAAGCTAATGGCAAATGGAGAATGTGCGTCGACTACTCAGATTTGAACAAAGCATGTCCCAAAGATAGCTTCCCAACACCGTGAATCGATCAGTTGGTCGATTCAACAGCTGGACACGCTCTGCTCAGTTTTATGGATGCTTATTCTGGTTACAACCAGATCATGATGCATCCACCTGATAGTCAACATACCGCCTTCATCACAGATCGGGGATTATATTGCTACCAGGTAATGCCGTTTGGTCTTAAAAATGCAGGGGCCAACTATCAGTGCCTCGTCAACAAAATATTCGCTGCCCAAATCGGCAGAAATATGAAAGTTTACGTCGATGACATGCTCGTGAAAAGCATCGTGGAAGATGATCATCTTCCTGATCTTCAAGAAGCATTCGATCTGATGAGGAAATATCAGATGAAGTTGAATCCAGAAAAATGTGCATTCGGGGTATTTGCTGGAAAGTTCCTCGGATTCATGGTTGGCCAGCGCGGAATTGAGGCAAATCCTGAAAAGATAAAAGCATTGATAGAGATTAAATCCCCCACCACTCTGAAGGACGTCCAGCGTCTAGCTGGTCGCATTGCATCGTTGAACAGGTTCATCTCGCGAGCATCTGACAAGTGTTTACCATTCTTCAAACTCCTTCGTGCAACGGCCAAGTCTGATTGGAAATGGACGCTACAATGTGAGGAAGCCTTTCAACAATTGAAGCTATACATGAGCACACCCCCCATTTTATCTAAACCTGTAGCACATGAGCAACTCATTCTTTATCTCTCTGTGTCCACTACGACCGTTAGCGCCGCTTTAATAAGAGAAGATTCCGAGGTGCAAAGGCCCGTTTATTATATCAATCGAGCAATTGTTAATGCGGAAACTAGGTATTCTGATATGGAGAAGCTGACCCTAACCTTAGTCACGGCAGCTCAAAAACTGCGACCATACTTTCAAGCCCACGCTATTCTAGTACCAACGAATCATCCACTGCGGCAAGTCCTTCAAAAACCTGAGGCTTCCGGACGCTTAACTAAATGGGCAGTTGAGATCAGCGAGCACGATATCTCATTCTGCCCTAGGACCGCAGTCAAGGGCCAGGCCGTGGCTGACTTCATCGCCGAATTCACATACTCTCCTGATGATAATACCATGACCAGCGACCAGCCTCTTTGGTCACTCTTCGTGGACGGGTCGTCGCGGGCCAGTGGCAGTGGAGCGGGCCTGATTTTAGTGGCTCCCGACGGGTCGCATTTCCAATATGCTCTGCGTTTCGATTCTCGTATCTCGAATAATGAAGCAGAATATGAAGCCCTGATCGTAGGCCTCGAATTGGCCATTGTCCTTGCAATTCAGAATCTGTCAATTCATAGCGACTCTCAGCTCATTGTCAACCAAGTCCTTGATGAATTCGAGGCCAAAGAAGAAAGGATGGCCTTATACAAGTCGCGTGTCCTCATCCTGCTCGCAAAACTGAAGACTTATGAAATAATTCATATTCCTCGCGAGAAGAACCAACTTGCCGATTCCCTGGCAAAGCTCGCCTCTGCACCAGAATCTGAGTTATCACATTCGATCCCCATCGAGCATCGTCAAAACCTAAGTATCGACCAAGCGACTCTCGAGCAAGTAATATCGGTACAATCATCTCCATGCTGGATGGATCCCATCATCCTGTATCTCAGAGACGGATACCTACCAGAGGACAAGAAAGCTGCAAGACAAATTCACCTTCGAGCTGCCAGGTATACCTTGCAAGACGGAATATTGTTGCGCAAGAGTTTTTCCTTGCCTTATTTAAGGTGTCTTCATCCAGACGAAGCCCTTCATGTTCTAGACGAAGTACACCAGGGGGCATGTGGTAATCACCCCAGGGGGCGATCCCTAGCATATAAGGCGATGCGGCAAGGATATTATTGGCCCACTATGAAAGCAGATGCAATTGAACTTTCTAAAAAATGTGACAAGTGCCAACGTTATTCACCTATACCTCATGTACCATCCGAACGGATGACTCCAGTTGATAGCCCATGGCCTTTCGCTCAGTGGGGGGTCGATATCATCGGGCCCTTACCCATGGGAAATGGATAAAATAGGTTCGCGATCGTGGCGGTTGATTACTTCACCAAATGGGCCGAGGCAGAACCATTAGCCAAGATTACTGAGAAACAAACTACTAAGTTTATATGGAGAAATGTCATATGCCGTTTCGGACTTCCTCACACTATAATTACCGACAACGGAACGCAGTTCGACAACGCAGCCTTTGATGAATTTTGTGAAAAATGGAAGATACGTAATCTCCGCACTTCTCCATATCATCCTCAGGCGAATGGGCAGGTCGAGGCAGTGAATAAGATCATCAAGCACCACTTAAAGACCAAGTTAGGTGAATGTAAAGGTGTGTGGCCAGAATTTCTGCCAGAGGTACTATGGGTATATAGAACCACGGCTTGTACATCAACAGGTGAAACCCCTTTCTCCTTAGCATTTGGTGTCGATGCAGTAGTACCCGTGGAAGTTCAAGTGCCCTCATATCGGATCGAGCGGTATGACCCCGCGAGTAATCAGGAAGACCTTCGACTTCATCTCGTTCTCTTGGAAGAACGGAGAAATGCCTCCCAAGTACGAGTGGCAGCATATCAACAACGTATTGCTCGTTATCGAAATGCTAAGATTCGACCTAGATCCTTCCAACCTGGAGATTTGGTCTTGAGGCAAAAACTCGGAGTTCCCGCACGTTCGCTGGATCCAAATTAGGAAGGCCCGTATCGGGTCATTAGGATTGTGCAACCCGGTACTTATTACCTTGAAGACATGCAAGGAAAGCCCGTACGTCGCCCTTGGCACGTGGAGCATTTGCTACGGTACTATCCCTAGATTCGATGTAGTTCATAACAACATTTTATGAATAAAGTGGAAGATATCTTTTGGTCACTAATCCATTTACTTGGACATGAATAGCCCTGAAGAGGATGCATACAATCCCTTGGCCAATTGCCTACCCTTGGTAGGGTTAAATTCACCTAGGATGGTCGCATTTCCATTTTATGGGTGACCATCCTTCTACCCTTGGTAAACTTGGAGTCTCAATCGATAGATCAGTCTATCTCCACGAGGGTATGGTCGTCATGACCCCCCGGATTGAGCACATTTCATCTCTCAATCGATAGATCAGTCTATCTCTACGAGGGTATGGTCGTCATGACCCCCCGGATTGAGCACATCACATCTCTCAATCGATAGATCAGTCTATCTTCACGAGGGCATGGTCGCTACGACCCCCCGGGTTGAGCATAACTCATTGCAACAGGAAGGCATTCAGTGCACAAAGGAAAAGAAAGTAAACAACAACGAGAAGGTATTCATTGCATGAAAGGGAAAGAGTAAACAAGAAGAACCACCACACTTCCAAAAATATTTTTTCATTAATGATAAATGTTTACAAAATATTTGCTCGCGAGTACAGGAGGAAGGAAAACAAAAAGGAAATCAATCTCTTGGAGGAGGAGCCGTGCTCTCGACTTCAGGGCCCATTTCTGGAGCCCCTCCAGCCTGCGTGGCTTCAGTCACCTCGTTCTCAGCAGCAGCTTGCTCTTCTGCAGCTATGATGGTCGCGACTCGACCAAATTCCCCCATATCGAAGGATGGGGTCATTCGTTGCACTACTCTTAGCGCAAAGTCGCGACCAGCATCATATGACTCATATCTTTCATTGTCATATAGCTGCAAAGTCCGGAACTCAGAAATTGCCCGAGGACCTTCCTCCGAGAGCATTTTTACAAGGGCGACTTTCTCCTCGTCCCAGTGGATCGAGTCGTCCTTGAGCTGTGCGAGAGCGGAGCGTTCTTTCTCCAAGTTCTCGTTGGCTTCTTTGAGCTGCAACCTAGCCTCCGCAAGCCGCTCCTCCAATGAGATCTTGTCTTGGCGAAAGATCTCCTTCTCTCTCTCCGCCTTCTCCTTCAAGTCGGTGAGCTTCGCGAACTTAGAGCCCAAAGCTTGATACCTCTCGGTCAAAACTTGGACTTTCTCTATGAGGATCTTGATCTCCTCATCTCTCTTAGAGATCACTGCCTCACAAGACTTGAGGAGTTGATCCCTTCCTTGAACTGCCTTCTCCAAAGCAGTTCTCTTCCCCTCAGCTTCATCTATCACGCGACGGGCGGCAACGATATCACGCCTCATTCGCAGGATAAGATCTAAGCCCTGCAAAAGTAACGAAAAATGTGAGATAAAGTATTCTGGAACGTAACAACAGATTAAAGCAGGCCTTGGCAAGGTCTTACCTGAACCATCCTCACCCCCGCTTCGAGGAAAAGGTTCTCAGGGCTTGGCTCGGGAAGAGAGCCGAAGGCTTTGGGGGGGACGTTCTCGAACAAGAATTTACATATTGGATGGAGGTGGCGGGGGATAGAATATGTCCCACTCCCAGACGGTTGGGCAACGGCCAACCCAGCCGGCTCGCGAGGTGGGGGCATCGACTCGCGAGCAGGTCCTTGCTCGGCAGCAGGGATCAGTTCGCGAGCAGGAGTCGGCTCTCGAGGCTCAATTTGCTCTCGAGCCTCTTCAGCTGGGGGGCAGCTGGACCCCGCCCCATCCGGGGAATTGTCAGCAATGTTAATCACTGGCGGTCCAGCTGCGACCACCAGTGAGGGAATATTGGGCCCTGCCGGAGCCCTCGCCTTGCTCACGAGAGGGGCAGGTTGATCGCTACCCTTACGGACGGGTGGTTGAGATGGTTCGGCAGGTGTTCTCTTCTGCCTTTTGGAGTTCGTGCCCTTCGGTCGGGGTAGCAGACCCCTCTTCTCCCCGGCCTTCGTCATCTCGGCTTCTCCTCTGGATATTAGGCCCACTGCTGCAAGTCGCGAGGGAGACAAGCAAGCCTCGATGTGCCTATCACCAACAGGCACCTTGTACACCTTGACTATCTTCTCGTTGATCCCTCCCTTCAAATTTGGTTTTCTCAAGGCCGGGATACCTGCGAGCACAAACGAGGGTCAATGAATGAAGTAAAACCCTAAAAACTTAAACTGGAGAAAACTGCACAATGTGGGATTGTGCCTACCTTCACAGAAAAAGCGGTTTACTCCTGGGCCCCTGGAAGAAGCAGACTCCCAGTTCCCGGATGCATAAAACCAGTGTTTTCTCCAGCCGGGATAGTTCGAGGAGGGTTTCCCCAACACGAAGTTATCCCGGTGCCAGTAGCACAGGTAATACCAGCCTTCTCTAGAAGGTGCTTTCTTCAGACGGAACATACGGAGGAACTCCTCCGCCGTAAGCTCCCCATTGCCGGCCTAAGCCCAAAGGGCAAAGGAGCCCAGAACTACCCTCCATCCGTTCACGATGAGTTGCCCGGGGGCAATCTTGTAACACCAGAGAACATTGCGTATAAAAGGATGGAGTGGGAGGCGTACCCCCAGGATGAGTTGGTACTCATAAAAAGCTACACATCCTGGGGGGGGGGGGGGGGGGGGGGGGGAGTCTGGTGTCTCTCCATCTCCGGGCAATCGGAGAGCGACTGAGTCGGGGATCAGGTATCTCTCCCGTAACTCAGCCAGCCGGTCCTCCGATAAAACAGAAGGATATCCGGCTGCTGTATATCTCCCTGCCGGAACCCTCGCACTGCTAGAAGCAGAGGATTCCGGGGTGGCATCGCCTAGAGGAACGGTGGTCTCGTCAGAGTTCCCAGCCATGAAGAGGTTTTAAGAAGATTAAGAAAAAGAAAAGAACAAGGCCTATACCCAGGAAAGAAAGAAAGGAAGAGAAGGAGCACCGGAGGAAGGAGACTGAAAAAAGACTGCAAAAAAATCCTTTCGAAGAGCTTCTGTAGAAAACCAGAGAAATGGCGGACTCCGTATATTTATAGGCAATCATTCCGCCGCATCTGATGGTACGTGGCAGCCCCTCCTTCGGCGCAGCGCTCGAGCAGGCACGCCCATTAACTCCCCTGACACGTGGCAAGCGCCCCTTCATTTTCTGTCTGCGGAAAGGCTGCGGAAAGCTGGCGCTCATTAATTCCAGCCCATCATGTGAGGTCCCGTTCTCGATGAAGGCAGCAGGCGGTTACGTGTGATAGTGAGCTAAGTCCTTCCCTTACGAATTCTTGGCGGCAAGGACTTAGGGGGCATCTGTTATAGGCAAAATAATGGAGATCAACTCAGCTATTAAGATTTTACGTGGACACCCATTCGACTCTCGAGATCATATGCTCGAGAGTCGCAGATTGGGTAAGTATGGGATGCCCATCCGACTTTCGAGATAAGCTGAGCGAGAGTCGCAGGATGGACAAATACGAAGCATCTATTCGCAAGGCCTTGAGCTCCCATAGCCGATAGTCAGATAAAGCAAAGCAGAGATTCTCTTCTCGATCTGCGAGCAGACCTTCTCACAAGTCAGTGAAAAGGAGTTATATCCGAATGAGCGAGCACTAGGACTCGCGACCATATTCCAACATACGAACAGTTTTTTCTGTGGCGACACCCCTTAAGCCTTTAGTACCAGCACCCGATTCCCGTCGAGCAGCTTGTCCAATCCCTCTGCGACCCAAGCAGGGCTACACCCAGTTCGGTGGTTTCGGCTCCGTCGGCGTCTTCTTCCTTTTCGCCGGCTATGACTCCAACTACGGTCTCCAGCTCTACATGAGCAATCAGCGCTACTACTACGCCTACCAGCAGCCCGGATAGGTCGATTTTGGGATTATTTTCTCTGGTGGTTCCGAATCTCAAGGGATTGCCATCAAGGAACGTGATTGCCGAAATAAGTCATTGGGTTAGATCTCGCCTTTAAGGATAAGGATCTTATTCCAGGAAATCAGCGGGATCTCAGTATCGTACATGAAATCAACGAAATTTCGATATCTTACGTAACAGATTGGATCGCTTCAGATCTATATAAAGGGATGACTCCATTAAGAGAAAGGTACACACACAATATTCAATCTCTGTCCCGTTTTTCCTGGCTATTCTTCTTGCTTTACCTGACTTAAGCATCGGAGGGCTAACGGCTGGATCCCAGCCACCCTTAGTTGCTGTCTGTCTTCTTACAGGTCTATCGGAGGAAATCCCCGCCGGAGAGAAGGTGAACGTCCGAAGGATCCTAATACAAAATCTGACGTTAACAGCTAATCTCTTAGCTAGAGCTAAGAGGTGAACCTTATAGTTTTCTTAGATTGTTTAATTTGTTTTATTGGTTTTAAGATTGGTATTCATGATTATGAACTATGGTTTGAAGTTTATACAAGTTTTATGTAGTTTTTCTTAGTCTTATGATGACTCATGGATGTTTGGGAGAATTACTTAAATTCTTAATTGGTTTGCATCAGTCTAGACCTGTATGATCCGAGGAATTGGAGTGCGCTCTAGTACTATGATTTTCATGTGGGGACTTCCTACCAAAGTTCTACTTTTTCTGAATTTCTATAATATGTATGGATTGTGCATGTGATTTGAATCAAGTTCAAATCATGATCTAGCCTTGTCTTGTGACAGGACTTGAGGATGGTTATGATTGTGAACTGAACCTTTTGGAATGGGGAATGACATATGCAATTGAGCATGCTCAGCTCAGACTACATTGAGTGAATCCTATGCATTGAACTTACATATGATAGATTGTTTGGTTTAACAGCTCTATCATCCGACTAGATAGATCTTAATATCGATTCTAGTTGAGAAAGTGAGAAACCATAGCGAATTATGCATCTAAGGAGAGCCATAAGTGGATCCTTGATGCTCTAGTTATCTTTCCATTATCAGATTTTCTATTTTATGTTCAAAACCAATTTCACAAACCTCTTTGATTCTAGTTATTAGGATAGTTGGAATTGTTTACTTCCTTCCCTGTGGATCGACCTCGGTCTTACCGAGATTATTACTACATCGCAACCCTACACTTGGGGAAGCGAACAGTGTTAGTGCACTTTTCCGTGGCTTACTAGTGCACCTTGTTTGTCAATCACTTACGTCAGTGAGTCTAGTGTCGGTTGAGCCCAATGAAGACAAAGACCGAAGACTCAAGACGGACCGGCTGCATCAAGGAAGAAGATTCAGGTATAAGTGATGCCTTGGTGCCTTAACCCTGACCAAAACCCAACCCCTTTTTCTCCTTGATGACCTTGACCGCATTAGGATACCTTTTTGTCATCATAGATTGGCCCTAGGTGTCCCAATTGAACACCCAAACCTTGGCCAAAGTGGGAAGGCTGATGCATGCGAAGTTCAGCAAATAGGAGGGGAGAACCAGGCTGGTCCGACCGGTCAAGACCGGTCGGCCAGCAGCCTTGCTGCATAGTGTATATGGCCAGCCGACCGGTCAAGACCGGTCGGCCTTCACAAAGGTTGGATTCAGCATGGCCAGCCGACCGGTCTTGACCAGTCGGCCTTCACATATGTAGTGGTCCAGCAAGGGGGTCCGACCGGTCATGACCGGTCGGCCTGGAATGTTTTGCCTGTCCAGCAAGGGGGTCCGACCGGTCATGACCGGTCGGCCTGTGTAGTTGGCCTGTATACTTTTTGTTTGCCTCCAGCAAAGGGCTCCGACCAGTCGGGACCGGTCGGGACAGGTCGGGCCAACCATTTTCTGCCCGGTTTATGACCATTGGAGTCCACTTTTCTATATATATGGAGCTCCATTTTTGGGCATGTAGAGAGGTTTTTGAGAGCCCATTCCTCACTCACTTTGTACATCATTTGGGGCCTCAAAGAGGAGGGTTTCAAGTCATATCCCTTGTGTTTCAAACACAAGTGTGGGCATTCAAATGCAATCAAGAGATGACTTGATTCCTCTCTCAATTCTAGAGGTGAGACACTATTCCACATAGGTATATCTCTTGTCCTAGACCTCTAGAAGACCCTCTAGGTGAATCTCCTAGTTAGAACAACCTACATATCCCATGTAGGAGATTCGACCATCCTCCTAGCACCTTGGGCATCTCAAAGGCATCGCATGCAAGGTGTTTGATCGAGTGTGGCTGAGGCATTGGCGACGCAACGGCGACACGATCGAGGGAGTAAGGGAAGCTGATTGAAGCACGGGAGAGCGGAGATCAAGCAACCCGATCCGGCGCTAAACAAGGGGCTCATCCGACAAGTAGGTTGTCTTATTTGAGAGTCCATTTAGAGTTTGTGTGTCGAACTCGACCTAGGGACGTTAGCCGTTCCTTGGCCCGTCAGCCGAGCCTAAACTTAGTCTCCAAGGGGGAGCCTTCGACACGGGAGTAAACGTGCGTTAGGTTGAGAGTTAGCCTGTGTCTAAAACTCCGGGTACGGTTGAGAGGTGAACCGATAAAACCTCCGTGTAAAGGTTGAGAGGTGAACCTCATTTAAAACCTCCGTTAGTGAATGCCGGTGTGCTCAAAGGGGTTGAGTACTTGAACCGGGAGTGGAGTAGACAAGTAGTCGAACCACTATACATCCTTGTGTTTGTGATTGTTATTGAGCACATTTATATCTTAGCATTGTTAGTTTAATTGTTCAATTATGAATGCTTGATAGGAATGTATGCTAGACACAAGATTGGCACATCCACACACAAGATGTACTTTCACTATATGTGTAGATTTGAGTTCATTGATCCATTCTCATAAGTCTACATAGTTTGCGTAGGTTAGGAGCTTGTTTAGTTAAATCTTTTATGTACCTATGCACGTTTAGACTAGGATTGTTTATTGCTTAACCTTATGCTAGTCTTGTGATTGGACCCACTTTGGCTTGGAAGCCTAAGTGTTCTTGCTTACTTTGTTTTATTTGTTGATTTGTGTAAGTAGGCGAAAAGAATTTCAAAAAGGCCCATATCAGCCCCCTCTAGTTCCTTAGACATATCTCCAAGTATCTCTACAAGCGGTGAAACCGCAATTTCAAACAATTACTCCGAAGGCTACAAGTTCAAGTTCTATGTGCTTCATTAGAACTAGAAATCTGATTTTCAGATTTGAGTGGGCTTGTTGTGCTTGAATGTTATATCATCCAATTAGATGAGAGATAGGACTTTGATTCTAATTGTGTTGGCCTTGGATGAATGGATTGGTATTGAACTACAAGTGGATCCTTAATGCTCTAGTTCTTCTTATTTTCAGATTTTCCTATTTCATGTGAAAAACTACTTTCTTAAACTTCTTAGATTCTAGTTATTAGAGTACTTGAAATTGTTTACCTCTTTCCCTGTGGATCGACCTCGATCTTACCGAGATTTATTACTACATCGCAGCCTTACACTTGAGGCGAGCGAACAGGAGTTGATATCATTGGGCCCTTGCCTATTGGGAAAGGTCAAAACAGGTTTGCAATCGTGGCGGTCGATTACTTCACCAAATGGGTCGAAGCAGAGCCATTAGCCCGAATCACCGAAAAACAGACCACTAAGTTCGTATGGAGAAATATCATATGCCGTTGTGGGCTCCCCCACACTATAATCACCGATAATGGAAAGCAATATGACAACGCCGCTTTCGCAGAATTTTACGAAAATGGAAGATACGCAATGTTCGCACCTCCCCATATCATCCTCAGGCTAATGGGCAAGTTGAAGCGGTGAATAAGATCATCAAACATCATTTAAAGACCAAGCTCGGTGAGTGTAAAGGCATGTGGCCAGAACTCCTGCCAGAAGTCTTATGGGCCTATAGGACTACGACTCTCACGTCAAAACGAGAAACCCCTTTCTCCTTGGCGTTCGGCACCGACACCGTGGTTCCGGTCGAAGTTCAGGTCCCATCATATCGGATCGAGCAGTACGGCCCCATTTATAACCAGGAAGGTCTGAAGCTTCATCTCGATCTCTTAGAAGAGCGGAGGGACGCCTCCTAGCTGCGAGCAGCAGCATATCAGCGGCGCATTGCTCGGTATCATGACGCCAAAGTCTGACCTAGAACTTTTTTATTTCTTTTATTATTATTATTATTATTATTATTTACAAATTATTGCCATCAAACTATGCCCTTAGCTTATGGGAGCTGACCGGGTAGTTGTCCATGGGAGCCACTTGATGTATGACTTTAGATGCACCCCATCCATCCATCTGTTTTTTCCATTCCCAAAAAATGAAATAGATCCGGGCGGAAGGCAGTGGAATGATCATTATATTGTTTAATTAGGATAATCATATAGATTAATGAAGGAGATTTTTAAAACCATTTTGAAAATGGTTGGGAAATGTAAATTCCAAATCTTTACTTTTACCTCAATACGGTCGTCAAGTGATGTACTAGGCTTATGGGAGCGGATGAGGTAGTGGGTGTTTCCCTTACCATGGGGCCCACCTTGATGTATGTCTTATATATCGACGCCATCCATCCATCCGTTTTTCCATGTCAGTTTCGAGAGTGGTCGCGAACATGAAACAGATCCAAAATCTCAAACGTACCATGACACAGGAAAAGTGGTCACTGATAGCTCACCGTTAAAAACTTCCTATGGCCCACTCTAATGTTTATTTTGCATCCAACCTGTTGATAAGGCCACGGAAACCTGGTTAAAGGTAAAACAAACGCCCCATCTTGACGGAAAATTTTTGTGGCGCCAAAGAAGTTTTTAATGGTCCGTCACTACTATTTCCTGTGGTTTTTTTCCACTTAACATTTCGATCTGCTTAATTTTTAGGATCATGCCTTAAAATGATCTTAAAAAACGGATGGACGGCGTGGATATACAAAACATACATTATGGTGAGCCCCACGGTCAGAGAAGCACCCACAGTGGTGTTAAGCAGTTAATATCTAATCCGCTTCCTTGGCTTATCCTCCAAAAAATGGAATAAAGTCGCGTTGCAGGAAGGGAGCGTGCGTGGTCGCAGGGGCGCGGATTAGGTATTTCCCCGACGGTCCCGAACTCGAGACAGGCTAGGCCTCTGAGGGCCACCGTGATGTATAGATATTATCCAATGTACATGCATTTTTTCATGCACATAGTACCAAAAAAACGAGGCAGATCTAAGGTTTAAGTGGGCCACACCGCTTGATCCAAAACTTCCTGTGGCACCCAAGAAGTTTTCAACGGTCAGCCTTTAATACCCATTTCATAGTCCAATTGGGCTTGGATCTGCCCCATTTCTGGGGTCATGACCTGAAATGACATGGAAAACTGAATGGACAGTGGAGAAAATCCATACATATCACGGTGGCCCTCAGAGCCCTTGCCTGTCTCGAGCCTGGGACAGGCGGGGAAGTACCTAATCCGCGAACCGGTCCGCAGCCCTCTTTAATCTTCCAGAAGCATCTTGGATGCTCGGTGGGTCCCAATCTTGCTTTTGTTCATTATCAAATGCAAAAGTAAAGGAAGCACGCGTTGCGTGTTGTATTGGTTGACAGAAAGCTGGAGCTTATCTCGGACGCGGATTCGGTGGATATCCGGAACCACCGTGACTGTGAGGCCCAATTGATTTATATCCACGCCGTCCATCCGTTTTTCCAGATCATTTTAGGGCATGGTTCAAAAAATAAAGTAGATTCTAATCTCATAAAAACCACATCACAATAAATAGTATTGATTGAATGCCTACAATTAAAACGTTTATGGGGCACAAAAGTTTTGGATGAAGCCGATATTTGTATTTTTCCTTTATTCCTGTCTTTGTTACCTTATAAAATTGGTTGCATGGCAAATAAAAATTACGGTGGGCCATTACAAGTTTTTAATGGTGGACGCTACTGTTTCCTGTGATGTGGTCCATATAAGATTGGATCTGCTTCACTTTTAGGATCATGCGCTTAAATGATCTGTAAAAACGAATGAACGGCGTGGATATTAAGACATATATCAACGTGGGCCTCACAGTCAGAGATACACCGACCTCAGTTCTTTCGGCGTCCACAGAATCCGCGTCCCCTTATGCCTTCGCTTTTGTACGCGTTAGGTGTGCTGGGAACGCGTTTTTGTTGAAGACCAGTCTCATCATTGAACGTCACACGTGTAGCTGTTGGGCTTGTGGGTCCCCTTACCATACCTCCGAAATTACGGACGCGGATTGCCGGCATCTCTTGAGCTCGGAATCTAGGTGGGGCCCACTGTAATGTTTGTGAGAAATCTACGCAGTCCAACCGTTTTTTGAGATCATTTTAGGCCTTGCAACAAAAAAATAACTAGATCGGGGCCGAAAACGTGAACATTAAAATTCCACAATTGAAATATTCGTGGGGCCACAGAAGTTTTGAATCAGGATAATATTTGTGTTTTCAGTTCATCTCGGTAGAAATGACATTATGAACAGTCTGGATGGCATATAAACATCACTGTGGACATCATAGAGGTTTCAATGATAGGAATTTCCCTACCCACCTTTTGCTTTAGTGCGGCCCACTTGAGTATTGAATCCTGTTCATTTTTATTCGCAACACCTAAAATGATCTCAAAAAACGGTTGGACAGCGTAGATTTCTCACAAACATCACGGTGGGCCCCACCTAGACTTCGAGTGCAGGAGATGCCTGCTAAAGGCTTCCGCAGGCAATCCGCCTAACATGAAGTTAGGGCGGGAACCTAGGTGGGGTCCACCGTGGTGATGTTTGTGACAAATCCACCCGGTTCATCCGATTTTTCAGCTCGTTTAAGGACATGGGACCAAAAATGAGCCGGATCCAATGCTCAAGTTTGCCACACTAAAGGAAAAGGTTGTTAGGGAAATTCCTACCATTGAAACCTCCATGGGTCCACAGTGATGTTTATGTGCCATCCACGCTGTTCATAACGTCATTCCTACTGGGGTTAACACAAAACAAAAATATGATTCAATACTTTTGAGTGCGTGCAAATACTACAACTCGTGGACGTTCAATCCTTACGTTTTCAGCCCACTTGAGTCTCGGATCGGGCTCACTTTTTATACCAATACCTAGAATGACCTCACAAACAGATGGGCTGGGTGGATTTCTCACAAACGTCACGGTGGGCTTCAAGTAGGTTCCAAGCCAAGTTCCTAGCCAAGGAACATCCTGCAACGGCTTCCGCAGGAAATCGGACGCAGATTTACTGCAGGGGTTCCTATGCTTGGGACGCGGATTGCGTCCTTCCTTAGTGCAGAGTAGGGCTGTCAACGGGTCGGATACGGGCCGGATCAGTGATGATCCGAATCCGACCCGATTAAGAATATATCCGACCCGAATCCGACCCGAATCCGATTCGGATCACAAGTATATGATCCGAACCCGACCCGATTAAATTTTTCGAAATCCGTTTCCGATCCGATTATGATCCGACCCGATATCCAACCGGATATCCGAGAGAGGAGAGAGAGAAAGAGAGAGAGAAAGAGAGATTATCCTATGTTTTTATTTTATTTTATTTTATTTTATTTTATTTTATTTATTTATTTTTTTTATCGGGTCGGATCGTTAACGGGCCGGATCAAGGTTGATCCGAATCCGACCCGAATATTAAACGGATCATCTTTGGATATCCGTATCCGACCCGATTATCCGATTATTGATCCGAATCCGATTAAATCGGATCGGATACGGATCGGATACGGATCAAGATCCATGCCATTGACAGCCCTAGTGCAGAGGCAATGCGTCCATGCTGAGCTGTGGAGGGGCCCACCATAGTGTATCTCCGTATCCGCACTGTCCATCCCTTTTCTATGACCATCTAAGTTATTAAACTGAGAGCGAGCCAGATCCAACGCTCGGGTCGACCACATCAAAGATGACTCTTGCATTTAATGCTGAGGATCATTTAATGCAACCAAGCTCACTATTTGGTGTGGCATAACTGGGCGTTGGATCTGCCTCATTGTCTGATTTAGGGCTTAAAATGGTCATAGAAAATGGATGGGCGGAATGGATAAACAGATACACCACGGTGGGCTACTCCACAGCTCAGTATGGATGCTAAGGAAGGACCTAATCCGCCTCCCTATGCTTGGAAGCTTGGTGAAGGCCACCATGATGTTTGTGAGAAATCCACTCTAACCATTGTTAATGTCAGATTTTGTAAAGAGATCTTCCAGCTTTTCTCCTTCACTCCAACCGGGATTTTCACCACCAGACCTGAAGCAAGACAACAAATAAGGGTGGCTGGGGACCAGCCGTTAGCCCTCCGATGCTTAAGTTAGGCCACAGTAAGAAGAGAAGCCAAGCAAAACGGGACCAAGATTGAATGATGTGTGCGTACCTGCTCTTAATGGAGCCACCCCTTTATATAGATCTGAAGCAATCCAATTTGTTACGTGAGATGTCGAAATCCCGTTGATGTCGCATACGATACTGAGAATTCGCTGATTTCGTGGGATAAGATCCTATCTTTTTAGTCAGATCCAACCCAATGACTTATTTCAACAATCACGCCCCTTGATGGTAATCCCTTGAAATCCGGCTGGAAGCCGTAGTTGGAATCATAGCTTCCGAAAAGGAAGGAGACGCCCGTAGTTGGAGTCATAGCCTCCGAAAAGGAAGGAGACGCCCGTAGTTGGAAACCAACGAACTGGTTGTAGCCCTGCTTGATGTCGCAGAGGGATTGGAGAAGCTGCTCGACGGGAATCGGGTGCTAGTACTGAAAGCTAAGAGATATTACAGCAGGAAAGCTGCTCGCAGGTTAGAATGTGGTCGCGAGTCCAAGTACATACTTTAGATGTAACGTCTTTCAACGACTTGTGAGAATGTCTGTTCGCGGATCGAGCTTTGCCGTATTTGACTATCGGTTATGAAGACTCGAGACTTGCGAATAGCTGCTCCGTATTTTTCAATCTATGACTCCTGATCAGGTGAGCTCGAGAGTCGAATGGACGTCCCGCACTTATCCAATATTCGACTCTCGATCAGATAATCTCGAGAGTCGAATGGACGTCCCGCACTTATCCATTCTTCGACTCCCGAGCATACGATCTCGAGAGTCGAAGCTGTACTCCACCCTTATCCGTTCTGCGACTCTTGATCAGATCATCTCGAGGGCGAAATGGGCATTTCCGCGTGAAATCTTATCTCCACCATTTTGCCTATAACAGATGCCCCCCAAGTCCTTGCCGCCAAGAATTCTTAAGGAAAGGACTTAGCTCACTATCACACGAAACCGCCCGCTACTTTCATCGAGAACGGCACCCCACATGATGGGCTGAAATTAATGAGCGCCAGCTTTCCGCAGCCTTTTCGCTGATGGAAAATGAAGGGGTGCTCGCCACGTGTTTGAGGAGTTAATGGGCGTGCCTGCTCGAGCGCTGTGTCAAGAGAGGGACTGCCACGTGCCATCAGATACGGCGGAATGATTGCCTATAAATATACGGAGTCCGCCATTTCTTTGATTTTCTACAGAAGCTTTTTCGAAAGGAGCCTGCAGTTCTTTCCATTCTTCTTCTTCCTCCGGTGTTCATTTTCCTTTCAGTTTTTGGTATTACTTCTTTTTTTCTTCTTTTATTTTTATCTCATGGCTGGGAACTCTGACGAGACCACTGTCCCTCTTGGTGATGCCACTCCGGAATCCTCTGCCTCCAGCAGTGCAAGGGTTCCGGCAGGGAGATACATAGCAGCCGGATATCCTTCCGTTTTATCGGAGGACCGGCTGGCTGAGCTACGGGAGAGATACCTGATCCCCGACTCAGTAACCCTCCGCTTGCCCGGAGGTGGAGAAACACCCGACTCCCCCCCCCCCCCCCCCCCCCCCCCAGGATGCGTAGCATTTTATGAGTACCAGCTTATCCTGGGGGTACGCCTTCCCCTCCATCCCTTCGTTCGCGATGTACTCCAGTGTTACAAGATTGCCCCTGGGTAACTCATTGTGAACGGGTGGAGGGTGGTTCTGGGCTCCTTTGCCCTTTGGGCTCAGGCTGGCAACGGGGAACTCACGGCGGAGGAGTTCCTCCGTATGTTTCGTCTGAAGAAAGCTCCATCCAGCGAAGGCTGGTTTTATTTGTGTTATTGGCACCGGGATAATTTCGTGTTGGGGAAGCCCTCCTCGAACTATCCCGGCTGGAGGAAGCGGTGGTTCTATGCTTCCGGGAGCTGGGAGTCTGCCTCCTCCAGGGGTCCAGGAGTGACCCGGTTTTTCTGTGAAGGTAGACAATCCCGCATTGTGCAATTTCCCCAGAAAGGTTTTTTAGGGTTTTTCTTCGTTTGACCTTCGTTTGTGCTCGCAGGTATCCCGGCCTTGAGAAAACCGAATCTGAAAGGAGGGATCAACGAGAAGATTGTCAAGGTGTACAAGGTGCCTGTCGGAGATAGGCATATCGAGGCTTGCTTGTCCCCTTCGCGACTTGCAGCAGCAGGCCTCATATCCAGAAGAGAGGTTGAAATGACAAAGGCTGGAGAGAAGAGAGGCCTACTGCCCCGACTGAAGGGCACAGGCTCCAAAAGGCAGAAGAGAACCCCTGCCGAACCTTCTCAATCTTCCATCCGCACGGGCAGCGATCAGCCTGCCCTTCCCGCGAGCATGGCGGGGGCCCCAGTTGGGCCCACTATTCCTTCACTGGTGGTCGCAACTGGGCCACCAGTGATTAACATTGCTGATAATTCCCCAAATGGGGTGGGGTCCGGCTGCCCCCCAGCCGAAGAGGCTCGAGAGCAGGTAGAGCCTCAAGATCCACCTCCTGCTCGCGAATTGGTCCCGGCTGCCGAGCAGGGAATTGCTCGCGAGTCAATGCCTCCACCTCGCGAGCAGGCCGGGTTGGTCGTTGCCCAACCGTCTGGGAGCGGGACGTACTCTATTCCCCTCCACCTTCATCCTGTATGCAAATTTTTGTTCGAGAACATCCCGCCTCACGCCTTTGGCTCTCTTCCCGAGCCAAGTCCTGAGAACCTTATCCTCGAAGCGGGGATGAGGATGGTTCAGGTAAGACTTCGTCAAGACCTGCTACGATCAGTTATTACGTTCCAGAATACTCTTACATTTTTCATCTCTTTTGCAGGGTTTAGATCTTATTCTGCGAACGAGGCGTGATATCGTTGCCGCCCGTCGCACGATAGAGGAGGCTGAGGGAAAGAGGACTGCCTTGGAAAAGGCAGTTCAAGGAAGAGATCAACTGCTCAAGGCTCGTGAGGCGGTGATCACGAAGAGAGATGAGGAGAAAAAGATCCTCATCGAGAAGATCCAAGTCCTGACCGACAAGTATCAGGCCTTGGACTCAGACTACGTGAAGCTCACGGGTCTGAAGGAGAAGGCAGAGAGAGAGAGGGAGATCTTCCGGCAGGACAAGATCTCGTTAGAGGAGCAATTCGCGGGGGCCAGGTCGCAGCTCAAGGAGGCTTACGACAACTTGACCAGGGAGCGCACCGCTCTTGCGCAGCTTAAGGACGACTCGATCCACTGGGACGAGGAGAGAGTCGCCCTTGTAAAAATGCTCTCGGAGGAAGGTGCTTGGGCAGTTTCCGAGTTCCGGACTTCGCAGCTGTATGACGATGAACGATATGAGTCATACGATGCTGGTCGAGACTTTGCACTAAGAGTAGTGCAACGAATGATCCCATCCTTCGATATGGGGGAATTCGGTCGAGTCGCGACCATCATAGCTGCAGAAGAGCAAGCTGCTACCGAGAACGAGGTGACTGAAGCCACGCAGGCTGGAGGGGCTCCTGAAATGGGCCCTGAAGTCGAGAGCGTGGCTCCTCCAAGCGATTGATTTCCTTTTATTTTCTTCTCTCTTGTATCTGCGATCATGTATCTGTAATCATTTAATTATCAATGAAAAGATATTTTTGGAAGTGTTACTGTTTTGTTGCTGTTCTCCCTTCATCTTTCATTTTTTGCTTTATGTTGATCTCGAATGGATTCATCAGAGATGTGACCCTTTAATTCGAGCATGAGCTGAGCTGCTCGCATTTAGGGTGTATGACCACATATTCGAGCGCGAGCTGTGGTGCTCGCAATTAAGGTGTACGACTGCGATTCGAGCCCGAGCTACGGTGCTCGCGATTAGGGTGTGACCCCGATCGCTGCCCTAATTTGAGCACGAGCTGCGGTGCTCGCATTCCGGAGTGCGATCCCTCCTCTCACCAATCGCGAGTAACTAACTCATGAAAAAATGAATTAGACTCAATCCGAGGGTCGTGAGACCATGTCCGCGTTGAGATAGACTGATCTATCGATTGAGATTTTGATTCTACCAAGGGCAGAAGGTTGGTCAAGAGATGGTATCCATTCTCTTCGGGGCTATTCAGGTCCATGTAAATGGAGAAGCGACCAACTAGTAACAATTTCAGTCCTACCAAAGGTAGGCAATTGGCCAAGAGGATGTGTAAGCACTCTTCAGGGCTATTCAGGTCCATATAAATGGAGTAGCGGCCAAAAGATATCTTTCACTTTATTCATAAAACGTTGTAATAAAACTACATCGAATCTAGGGGTAGTATCGTAGCAAATGCTCCACGTGCCAAGGGCGACGTACAGGCTTCCCTTGCATGTCTTCAAGATAATAAGTACCGGGTCTCACAACCCTAATAACCCGATACGGGCCTTCCCAATTCGGATCCAATGAACGAGCAGGAACTCCAAGATTTTGCCTTAGGACCAAATCTCCGGGCTGGAAGGATCTAGGTCTAACCTTCGCATTCCGATAACGAGCAATACGTTGTTGATATGCTGCCACTCGTACTTGGGAAGCATTTCTTCGTTCTTCCAAGAGATCGAGATGAAGTCGGAGGTTTTCCTGATTGCTTGCGGGATCATACTGTTCGATCCGATATGACGGCACTTGAGTTTCCACTGGTACTACTGCGTCAACACCAAATGCTAAGGAGAAAGGAGTTTCACCTGTCGATGTACAAGCCGTGGTTCTATAGGCCCATAACACCTCTGGTAGAAGTTCTGGCCACACCCCTTTACATTCACCTAGCTTGGTCTTTAAATGATGCTTTATGATTTTATTCACTGCCTCGACCTGCCCATTCGCCTGAGGATGATATGGAGAAGTGCGGAGATTACGTATCTTCCATTTGTCGCAAAATTCATCAAAGGCTGCGTTGTCGAACTGCGTTCCGTTATCGGTAATTATAGTATGAGGAAGTCCGAAGCGACATATGATATTTCTCCACATAAACTTAGTAGTTTGTTTTTCAGTAATTTTGGCTAATGGTTCTGCTTCGGCCCATTTGGTGAAATAATCAACCGCCACGATCGCGAACCTATTCTGTCCCTTTCCCATAGGTAAGGGCCCGATGATATCGATCCCCCACTGAGCAAAAGGCCAAGGGCTGTCGACTGGGGTCATCCGCTCAGACGGTACACGAGGTATAGGTTGATATCGTTGACACTTGTCGCATTTTTTAGAAAATTCAATGGCGTCTGCTTTCATAGTAGGCCAATAATATCCTTGCCTCATCGCTTTATATGCTAGAGATCGCCCCCTGGGATGATTACCACATGCCCCCTGGTGTACTTCATCTAGAACACGATGTGCTTCTTCTGGATGAAGACACCTTAAATAAGGCAAGGAGAAGCTTTTTCGCAACAAGATTCCATCTTGTAAGGTGTACCTGGCAACTCGAAGCCGAATTTGTCTTGCAGCTTTCTTGTCTTCTGGTAGGTACCCATCTCTAAGATAAATGATGATAGGATCCATCCAGCATGGAGACGATTGTACCGATATAACTTTCTCGAGAATCACTTGGTCGATACTCAAATGCTGACGGTGCTCGATGGGGATCGAATGTGATAGATCCGATTCCGGTGCAGAAGCGAGTTTTGCCACGGAATCGGCAAGTTGGTTCTGCTCGCGAGGGATATGAAATATTTTATAAGTCTTCAGTTTGGCGAGCAGGATGAGGACAAGAGACTTGTATAAGGCCATTCTTTCTTCTTTGGTTTCGAATTCGCCAAGAACTTGGTTGACAATGAGCTGGGAGTCGCTATGAATTATCAAATTCTGGACTGCGAGGACAACGGCTAGCTCGAGGCCAACAATCAGGGCCTCATATTCTGCTTCATTATTGGAGATGCGTGATTTGAAACGCAGAGCATATTGAAAATGCGACCCGTCGGGAGCCACTAAAATCAGGCCCGCTCCACTACCAGTGGCCCGCGACGACCCGTCCACGAAGAGAGACCAAGGAGGCTGGTCGCTGGTCATGACATTATCTTCAGAAGAATACGTAAATTCAGCTATGAAGTCAGCCACGGCCTGGCCCTTGACTGCTGTCCTAGGACAGAATGAGATATCATGCTCACTGATCTCGACCGCCCATTTAGTCAAGCGTCCTGAAGCCTCAGGTTTTTGAAGGACTTGGCGTAGCGGATGATTTGTTGGTACTAAAATAGCATGGGCTTGAAAGTATGGTCGCAGTTTTCGAGCCGCAGTGACTAAGGCTAGGGACAGTTTCTCCATATCAGAATACCTAGTTTCTGCATCGACCATTGCTCTACTGACATAATAAACGGGCCTTTGCACCCCGGAATCTTCTCTTATTAAAGCGGCGCTAACGGCCGGGGGAGACACAGATAAATAAAGAATGAGTTGCTCATGTGCTACAGGCTTAGATAAAATGGGGGGAGCGCTCATGTATTGCTTCAATTGTTGAAAAGCTTCTTCACACTGAGGTGTCCACTTCCAATCAGACTTGGCCGTTGCACGAAGGAGTTTGAAGAAGGGCAAACACTTGTCAGATGCTCGTGAGATGAACCTGTTCAATGATGCGATGCGACCTGCTAGACGCTGAACGTCTTTCAGAGTAACAGGGGATTTCATTTCTATCAATGCTTTAATCTTTTCAGGATTTGCCTCAATTCCACGCTGGCCAACCATGAACCCAAGAAATTTTCCTGCAGACACTCCAAACGCGCATTTTTCGGGATTTAACTTCATTTGATACTTCCTCATCAGATCAAAGGCTTCCCGAAGATCTGAAATGTGGTTATCTTCAACGATGCTTTTCACGAGCATATCGTCGACATACACTTCCATATTCCTACCGATTTGAGCAGCGAATATTTTGTTGACAAGACGTTGATAAGTGGCCCCTGCATTTTTAAGACCGAACGGCATTACCTGGTAGCAATATAGTCCTCGATCTGTGATGAAGGCAGTATGCTGGCTATTAGGTGGATGCATCACAATCTGGTTGTAACCAGAATAAGCATCCATAAAGCTGAGGAGAGCATGTCCAGCTGTTGAGTCGACCAACTGGTCGATCCGCGGTGTCGGAAAGCTATCTTTGGGGCATGCTTTGTTTAAGTCTGAATAGTCGACGCACATCCTCCATTTGCCATTAGTTTTCCGGACGAGAACTACGTTTGCGACCCACTCTGGGTAGTCAACTTCCTTTATGAAATTAGCCGCGAGAAGCTTTTCAACTTCTGTTTTGATTGCCATTGTCTTTCTGCAGTAAAGGCACGTCGTCGCTGATGTACGAGTTTATGCTTCGGGTCAATGTTGAGACGATGTGCGATGACATCAGGATCGATGCCTGGCATATCTTTATGAGACCAAGCAAACACATCCTTGTATTCGGTGAGGAAACGGATCAAATTTTGACGATGGACAGTGGTCAAGGAGGACCCGATGCGCACGATCTTAGATGGGTCGTCTTCGGTCAGGTGGATCGCCACTGTTTCTTCCCCTGGAGTTCCTGATTTCAAAGCATTTTCTCTTGAATCCAACGCGGCGGCGGGAACGTCGGATGAACCTTGAACTATTTCCATGACAGGTGTCGCTTGAGCCTTCTTTCGATCTTGGAGGGCTATCTGGTAACAGGACCGTGCCTCCTGCTGACTTCCTCGCACGACCCCGATGCCATTTGGGGTCAGAAATTTAACACACAGATATGAAGGGTGCAAGGCCGCTCCAACCTTAGTCAGAGACGGCCGCCCCAAAATGGCGTTATATGCTGATTTTCGATCCACGACGAGGAAGTTTACGAAGACGGTGGTCTTCGCTGGACTCTCTCCAAAAGTAACTGGGAGATCGATGCTTCCTTCGGGTGTTACTACCTCTCCTCCAAAGCCGACGAGGGGGGTCGATACTGGCTTGAGGAGGCTTCTGGATAGTGCCATTTTGTTGAAAGCCTCTAGATACAGAATGTCGGCTGAGCTACCTGTATCCACCATAATCTTATGAGTCAGATAATTTGATACCTTCAATGTGACCACGACAGAATCTTCATGAGGGAAGTGGATTCCCGCTGCATCTTCGAGGGTGAAAGAAATTGGAGGATGGCTTGCTTTTGAGGAGCTGGACGTCTGTTCCAGCCAATAGATTTGCTGGGGTTCTTTTGACGCCTTCCGAGCATATGCTTTTCTTGAAGCTTGAGAGTCACCCCACAAGCTGGTCCCCCGACGATAGTGCGAATTTCTCCCGTGGGCTCGGCGTCCTCCTGGTCGGTTTGATGATGAGGTGGTTCCTTTTGGCGAGATGAGGTCTTCGCCCTTTCTGGTGATCGATTTTTACGAGCAACATAATCCTGGAGATGGCCTTTTCGAATAAGGGCTTCGATATGGTCTCGTAAAGAGATGCAGTCCTGGGTCCTATGCCCGTGATCTTTGTGAAAGTAACAGAACTTGCTCTTGTCCCTCTTCTCGGGATCGGATTTGATCTTTGCAGGCCACTTCACATATGGCTTGTGTTTAATCTCCATTAGAACCTTTTCAGGAGACTGATTGAGAGGAGTGTAATTATGATATTTACCAGAGTAAGGCCTCTTGGGAGAACGATCGCGCTGGTCACGACGATATTTCTTATCCGTAGAAGAGGCTCCTTCTGGCTTGCGCTTCTTGCTCTGTACTCCATGGCGTGTCAATGCGACTTCTTCTGCATTGATATATTTCTGAGCTTTGGCTTGAAATTCTGCCATAGTTTTCGGTGGGCTTTTATCTAAGGCAAACCTGAATTTCTCACTCGTTATCCCGGCAATGAGGGCTGTAAGAACCCTTTTCTTCGGTGTATCCCTCAGTTTGAACGGCTTCGGCAGTGAATCGTACTGTGAACTCCTTTATTGTCTCCCCATGCTGCTGTTCAAATTCATTAGATGGGAGGCTGGCTTCTTAATGCGAATACTCCCATGAATTGAGAAAGGAATATCTCTGATAACTGGGAAAAGGAACTGATGGAACGGGGCTTTAACCCCCGAAACCACGTACGAGCTGCATCCTTCAATGTTAGGGGAAAGGCCCTACACATGATTTCTGAACCATGTCCCTCCAACTCCATGAGGGACCTATATGTTTCCAGATGTTCCAGAGGGTCGCCAATTCCTGTGTACGGAGCGATAACAGGCGCTCGATACTTTCTGGGTAATGGGGCTTCCATGACCTCGCTGGTGAAGGGAGATTCAGATTGGTGTATTGCCGCCATGACGGCAGATGGCCGATTTGCCTGGTATCGCTGTTCCATAACATCAAAACGATCTTGGATTCTTTTGAGATCTCCTTCCCATGGTAGGGTATAGCTAGATGTTTCAGCGGTGGAGCCTTGCGGTTGAGGTTGTCGAGACGAACTGGAATGTATGGAATGTGGTGATGGTACAGGGGGATGGCCGCCGAGTGGCGGGACCTGTGGTTCGTCTATAGAGTGTCTGGAAGCTACCGGTATGGGTTGCGGTGGTAACCCTTCAGAGGATTGTCTTTGTGGTTCGGGGAAGTGCTGATCAAGCCGGTTTGACAGCGCTTGGACTCCGGCGTTTAGAGTTAGGAGAGTGTTTCCGAGGAGGAAACGTAGGACATCATCTTGATTTCCAGATAGAAAAGGAAAGGAAGGATGAAACTGGGAATGATAGAAAAATGGTGGAAAATTTCGATTAGGGCTACCTATTACCAACTAGGGGATGGTCTACCCGTAACCAAGCCGGAAATGGACGTAGTGTGAAAGCCGTCGGAAGGACAGTAAGGCAAATTCCTGTCATTGGCTTGATTGTTGCTCTATATGCCTTGAGATCTATAGTGTTGTAGGATAAAGTTGACCATCAAAAGATGCGATCAAAGAATGATTGAGAGAAGTCGCGGCCAGCCATCCCAACATGCCAGCAGCTCGGCTCGTGGTCGTCGAAGGGGTCGCATCCCAAATTCGAGCAGCTCGGCTTGTGATCGTCGAAAGGGGTCGCATCCCAACATGCGAGCAGCTCGACTCGTGGTCGTCAAAAAGGGTTGCACCCCAAATGTGAGCAGCTCGGCTCGTGATCGTCGAAAGGTGTCGTATCCCAACATGCAAGTAATTGCCTCTGATCCGAGCCTGAGTATCCTCCGCTTTTGAAGTACCAGCTGCCCATATAGGCCGATTCTAGGCATATCTTTGTTCGTGGTTCTGGACTTCAGGGGATCATCATCAAGTTACGTAATCGAGTAGATGTCTATTGGGACTAGGGCGTTCCTCATCTAAGGATCAACAAGATAAATACTTTATCCCTGGAAATCAGCAGGACACACAATGTCTTGCGTATTGGATTGGATCACTTGGATCTATATAAATAGATGGGTTCATCAGATGAATAAGGTACACAATTTCTGAGTCCTAAATCCCATCCTTTCCTTCTATAACCATATCTCATTTAACTTAAGCTTCGGAGGGCCAACGGCTGGATGCCGGCCAACCTTAGTTTTCTTTTGTGCTCTTTCAGGTTTAGGAGAAAACTGCCTTGAAGGAAGGTGAACGTCTGGAGGACTCTGTTACAGAATCCGATGTAAACATATTGGCGCCGTCTGTGGGAACCATTTGATCGTCAAGGTTAGCCACTCGCATCACTGATCGAAGTCCTCCCACCATGCCTCCCAAAAAGACGGTTCATCATTCCACTTCAAGGCAGACGTTACCCCCGCCTGACATTACTGAACCAGTGCCCAGCCTCCCTCAGACTACTTCGACGGGCATCCCCCAGGGAGATCCTAACGCGCCATCGCAAAACCCATTATTTGATGCCTCCGGCAGTCAAGAAGATGTCATGCGCTTCCTTGGAAACACACTCCTAACTCTCAAAGGGATTTCAAGCCTTATCTAATCGGATTGATCAGCATTTCCCGGAGCCCTAGCGACAACCTTCTGAAGGGTTGCCGGCGCAACTTATACTAGCGGCTTCCAGACATTTTGCGGACGAGCCACAAGCCTAGCCAAATCGTCCTCCGTCAAATCGAATGCCACTCGGCAACCAAGCCCCTGTATTACCCCCGCATTCGTACACTCCAGTACTTCCCGGCAATAGCAATCTCAGGGGTCCACCGTTGAAACGTCAGGTTATACCTTACCATGGGAAGGAGATCTCAAGAGAATTCATGATCGTTTTGACGATAGGAACAAAAATATCAAGCAAATCGACCATCTGCTATTGTGGCGTCAGTACATCGATCCGAGTCTCCTTTCACCCGCGAGGTCATGGAAGCACCTTTACCTAGGAAGTACCGCACGCCCGTCATTACCCTGTATACAGGTACTGGCGATCCTCTTAAACACCTAGAAATCTATAGGTCTCTTATGGAGTTGGAGGGACATGGGTCAGAAATCATGTCTAGGGCTTTTTCCCTAACCCTAAAGGAGGCAGCTCGTACATGGTTCCGGGGGCTAAAGCCCCGATCCATCGGGTCCTTCGCACAGCTATTGGAGCTATTCCTTTCTCAATTCATGGGAAGCATCCGTACTAAAAAGCCGGCATTTCACCTAATGGATTTGAAACAGCAGCATGGGGAGACGATAAAGGAGTTTACAGTACGGTTCACTACAGAGGCCGTCCAAACTGAAGGTTATACCAAAGAAAAGGCTTCACTTGCCCTCATAGCCGAAATTATAAGCGAGAAATTTAGATTCGCCCTAGTATAAGAACCCTCCTAAAACCATGGCAGAATTCCAAGCAAAAGCTCAGAAATATATCAATGCAGAAGAAGTTGCTTTGGCACGTCATGGTATATAGGGCAAGACGCGCAAGCCGGAGAAATCTCTCCCCCGGATAAGAAATGTTGGCGTGATCGGTGGGACCGCTCCCCCAAGAAGCCCCTACTCTGATAAATATCATAACTACACTCCTCTCAACCGATCTCCTGAAAAAGTGCTAATGGAGATCAAGCATAAACCATATGTGAAATGGCCTGCAAAGATCAAATCTAATCCTGAAAGAGACATAAGAGCAAGTTTTGTTATTTCCACAAGATCATGGGCACAGCACCCAAGATTATATATCTCTACGAGATCACATCAAAGCTCTCATTCGAAAGGTCATCTTCAAGATTATGTTGTCCGACAAAGTCGATCACCTAAAAGAAGGAAAGCTCCAGTACACCCAGAAGAAATCACCTCACCGTCATACTTCATAAGAAGACGTTGAACCTACGGGGAGATCCGGACCATCGTCGGAGGACTGCCTTGCGGAGGAGATTCTCAAGCTTCAAGAAAATCATACACTCATAAGGCGTCTCAGACACCCCAGCATATCTACTAGTTGGAACAGACTCCCGACATGTCAGAACCCGGCCACCCTCCGATCTCCTTCTCCCTTAAGGATGCAGAAGGGATTCAATTCCCTCACGAAGACTCCATCATGGTCGCATTAAAGGTATCAAATTATTTGACCCATCGTATTATGGTGGATACAGGCAGCTCCGCTGATATTCTCTATCTAGAGGCTTTCAACAAAATGGCACTCGCTAGGGGTTTGCTCAAACCAGTCTCAACTCCTCTCGTCGGCTTCGGGGGGCAAGGTGGGTAACGTCGGAAGAAAGCATTGACCTCCCAGTCACCTTTGGAGAAAGTCCAGCGAAACACGACTATCTTCGTTAATTTCCTCGTGGTAGATCGGAGGTCAGCGTACAACGTCATTTTGGGCCCGACCATCGCTCAATAAGGTAGGGCAAGCTTTACATCCTTTGTATTTATGCATCAAATTCCCTACCCCAAATGAAGTCAGGGTTGTACGAGGAAACCAAAAGGAAGCCCGAGCGTGTTACGAGATAGCCGTACAAGACCGAAAGAAGGCCCAGACGACACCAGTTATGATGGTGGCACAAGATCATCAAGCCCTCTGACGGCTACCTCTTTGGACCCGAGAGAGAATGCTCTCCAATCGGGAACTCCCAGGGAAGAGACAGTTTGCAATCCACTTAACTGAAGACGATTCGTCCAAAGTGGTCTACGTTGGATCCTCTTTAAGCAACTTCTTTCGAGAAGATCTGGTCCGTTTTCCTCACCAATACAAAGATGTGTTTGCTTGGTCTCACAAAGAGATGCTGGGCATCAACCCCTGCGTCATAGCACATCGTCTGAACGTTGATCCAAGTATAAACATGTTCACCAGCACCAGCTTGCCTTCACTGCAGAAAGGCAAATGGTAATCAAGGCCGAGGTCGAAAAGTTGCTCACAGTCAATTTTATAAAAGAAGTCGACTACCCAGAATGTGCGAATGGCAAGTGGACAATGTGCGTTGACTATTCTGATTTGAACAAAAGCGTGTCCCAAAGATAGCTTCCCGACCCCGCGAATCGACCAGCTGGTTGATTCGACGGCAGGACATGCCCTGCTCAGTTTCATGGATGCCTATTCTGGTTATAACCAGATTATGATGCATCTGCCCGACAGCCAGCACATCGCCTTCATCACTGACTGAGGCTTGTATTGCTAACAGGTCATGCCCTTTGGTCTTAAAAATGCAGGGGCCACCTATGAGCGCCTAGTCAATAAAATATTCGCCACACAAATTGGCAGGAATATGGAGGTTTATATCGGCGACATGCTAGTGAAAAGCGTCGTAGAAAATGACCACCCTTGCAGATCTTCAAGAAGCCTTCGACTTAATGAGGAAGTATCAGATGAAGCTAAATCCAGAGAAATGTGCGTTCGGAGTGTTCGCTGAAAAATTTCTCAGATTTATGGTCGGTCAACGAGGAATTGAGGCAAATCCTGAAAAAATAAAAGCATTGGTCGAGATGAAGTCTCCGACCACTCTCAAGGATGTCCAACGTCTGGCTGGTCGCATTGCATCGTTGAACAAGTTCATTTCGCGGGCCTCTGACAAGTGTTTACCCTTCTTTAAGCTCCTCCGAGCCACCGCCAAATCTGATTGGGAGTGGACACCACAATGCGAAGAAGCGTTCCAACAATTGAAGCAATATATGAGTGCACCCCCCATTTTATCAAAACCTGTGGCGCACGAGCAACTTCTTCTTTATTTATATGTGTCTTCTACGGCTGTTAGTGCCACTTTAATAAGAGAAGATTCCAGGGTACAAAGGCCCGTTTATTATATTAGTCGAGCAATGGTGGATGCCGAAACTCGGTATTCTGATATGGAGAAGTTGGCTCTCGCCTTAGTCACGACCGCTTGAAAACTACGACCCTACTTCCAAGCTCATGCTATATTAGTACCAACGAATCATCCGTTAAGGCAGGTCCTCCAAAAACCCGAGGTTTCAGGGCGATTAACCAAATTGGCGGTTGAGATCAGTGAGCATGATATTTCGTTTTGCCCCAGGATCGCCATCAAGGGTCAGGCCGTGGCCGACTTCATCGCCGAATTCACATACTCCTCTTCCGGTGATAACCCTATGACCAGCGACCAAACCCCCTAGTCACTCTTCGTAGATGGGTCTTCACGGGCCACCGGGAGCGGCGCGGGCTTAATCTTAGTTGCTCCAGACGGGTCGCGCTTCCAATACGCTTTACGGTTTGATTCTCGCATCTCAAATAATGAAGCATAACATGAGGCTCTGATCGTCGGCCTCAAATTAGCAAACGTCCTCTCGATTCAGAGTTTACTTATTCATAGTGACTCTCAGCTCATAGTGAATCAGGTACTCGGCTAATTTGAGGCGAAAGAAGAAAGGATGGCTCTATACAAATCCCGAGTGCTCATCCTGCTCGCGAAACTGAAGAATTATGAAATAATCCATATACCTCACGAGAAGAATAAACTCGCAGACTCTTTGGCAAAACTCGCCTCCGCACCGGAATTTGAGTTATCACAATCAATTCCCATCGAGCACCTTCGCACTCCAAGTATCGACCAAGCAACATCCGGGCAAGTGATCGCGATCCATCCCTCTCCATGTTGGATGGACCCCATTGTCCTCTATCTTAGGAATGGACATCTTCCAAATGATAAGAAATCCGCACGAAAAATTCATCATCGAACTGTCAGGTATACTTTACAAAATGGACCGTTATTACATAAGAGTTTCTCTTTGCCTTACTTAAGGTGTCTTCACCTAGAAGAAGCACATCGTGTTCTGGATGAATACACCAGGGGGCATGTGGTAACCATCTAAGGGGACGATCTCTAGCATATAAGGCGATGAGGCAAGGGTATTATTGGCCCACTATGAAGGCAGATGCAATCGAATTCTCTAAGAAATGTGATAAGTGCCAGCGATATTCTCCTATACCTCATGTACCGTCCGAGCAAATGACGCCAATGGATAGCCCTTGGCCCTTCGCCCAATGAGGAGTTGTTGAGCCTCCAATTTATACATTTGCCGACCCATTATATCATATTATATGGATGGTTTTCATGTTTAAAGACTAATCTAATACATGTTTTTGTGATTATAGGAATGAGAGTAAGATTTCATCAATTCATGGTTAAAAGAGTCACTTTGTATGCATTGAAGATCAATAGAACAAGTGCCAAAAGGTGGAGGAAAGAAGCAAGAAAGAAAGAGAAGAGATAAAGAAGAAAATCTGATTATTTTGTCTTAGACCTGTCTGTAGACCAGTCGCTAGACCGGTCTCCAGACAGGTCGACAGACAGGTCTACAGTGTAATTTTTGGGCTATTTTTCTTCTTAGACCAGTCGCTAGACAGGTCAAAGGTGCTCCAGAAACTCCGATTTTCATGGCCAAGTTTCCAAATTACGAGAAGACTCCGTGGATTCTCGAAGTTTCCAAGTTGGTGCGGGATTTCTCTTATAAAAGGCCACCTCCACTCTCTTCCTAAGGCATTTAGCAACGTGGGGAGAAAAGAGATCAATACCTAGGAGGCTTTCTATCCTCCTACAACTAGTTTTCTTCTTCTTCTAGTTCTAGTTTCTAGTTTTTAATGTTTTCTTTTAGCTAACCTCTTATCTAGAGCTAAGAGGTGAAGTTTGTAGTTTGTTTCAATGCTTTAATTCGTTTTTCCAAGTACGCTTTACTTTAATTTTGGATTTTCAAGTTCTAGTTTGAATAAAGTTTGGTTTTTAGAAGTTTTGTGAGAGTTTGTGTACTCCGGACATGCGTTCCTTTCAATTCTCTGAGATTACCATGATTGGGTTGTTTGAATTCGAATTGTAGAAACCCTTGCGCATGTCATAGTCTCTTGGCATGGCTGTTACTGTTGAGCTCTTAATTGTGCATATTCTAACCCCAATTCATCACTCATTATGCAAGATTTTCATGATTTAAAGACTAATCAAATACATGTTTTGTGGTTGTAGGAATGAGAGTTGCTTTGCCCAATTGATGACCAAAAGGGCACATTTAGGAGCCTTGGATGAAGACCCAAGGTGGGCCAAAGAAAGAAGAAAGCAAAGAGAGAGGAAGGAGAGAAGAAAAGAAAGAAAAGAAAGAGGGAAAGAATGAAAAAGGAGCTCCACAAGGTGGTCCGACCGGTCAAGACCAGTCGGCCAAACAGTCCCCGACCGGTCTAGACCGGTCGGCCAACATTACAGCCTTCTATATAGCACGCTGGACCAAAATAGACAGGTCTAGACCGGTCTTGACCTGTCGGCCAGCCCTGTCCGACCGGTCTTGACCGGTCGGCCATGCAAATTCCAGCTTTGCAGATTGCAGACAGCAGACCATTCCCGTTTCTAAATTTTTGGACCAGTTTTTTGGGCCCATCTTAATGATATTTGGAAATCCGACACATCCATGTCGAAGAGGAGCTCGACATTGAACTAACCCAAGTGATTTCGTGTCGATCGGAGCTACGGATTGATCGTGGTGGCCAAAACAATACGAACTGTCCAGAAAGTTCCAGATTCTGCCTACTCCACTCTAGGCCGGTCCAGGTGGCCCATCATTGATGATATGAAGAATTTACTTTGACCATATTTTAGACCACATCCATATATGAATAACCACAAAGTTTCAGATCAAAAGGATGTGTGGTTTGATCGTACCGGTTGAAGAAAGATGGACCATCCAGAAAGATTCAACTGCACAGAGTTTATAAAAGCCCTAAGTGTTCTAACTTTCGGACCACATTCTGGGATTTTTTTTTGGACAATATAATCCATCTATCATGTAGAGGAGGTAGTTTTCTACCAATGTTCAAAATTTGAGATCAATCCGACATCTGTACACTCCGGAACGTTGAAGGCAAGATGACTGGTTCTGAAGGTACCCGAAGTGCGCGATTTTGAGAGGCGGTCGGTGATCTGATTGGTGGGCCCATTCAGAGGATAATCTTGGAAATCTAAATCATCTATGAGGAAGATCACATTACAAGGAAGCTACAAATCAAATTTGAAGGCAATCCGACCATTGGTTAAGCCGTACCAAGTGAAACAAATTCTGCTATGTTGCTGTACTATTGCTGCACTATAAAAGGAGGTGCTCTCTTCTATTCCAAATCAACCAAGGACGTGGGGAGCAAGGAGTTCAAGTCATAGGAGGCTTCCTAGCCTCCTCCAGCTAGTTTTTCTTCCTTTTCTTAGTTCTAGTTTTATTTTTAATATGCTTTTCATTAGCTAATGTTATAGGCAAAATAATGGAGATCAACTCAGCTATTAAGATTTTACGTGGACACCCATTCGACTCTCGAGATCATATGCTCGAGAGTCGCAGATTGGGTAAGTATGGGACGCCCATCCGACTTTCGAGATAAGCTTAGCGAGAGTCGCAGGATGGACAAATACGGAGCATCTATTCGCAAGGCCTTGAGCCCCCATAGCCAATAGTCAGATAAAGCAAAGCAGAGATTCTCTTCTCGATCTGCGAGTAGACCTTCTCACAAGTCAGTGAAAAGGGGGTATATCCGAATGAGCGAGCACTAGGACTCGCGACCATATTCCAACATACGAACAGTTTTTTCTGTGGCGACACCCCTTAAGCCTTCAGTACCAGCACCCGATTCCCGTCGAGCAGCTTGTCCAATCCCTCTGCGACACCAAGCAGGGCTACACCTAGTTCGGTGGTTTCCGCTCCGTCGGCATCTTCTTCCTTTTCGCCGGCTATGACTCCAACTACGGTCTCCAGCTCTACATGAGCAATCATCGCTACTACTACGCCTACCAGCAGCCCGGATAGGTCGATTTTGGGATTATTTTCTCTGGTGGTTCCGAATCTCAAGGGATTGCCATCAAGGAATGTGATTGCCGAAATAAGTCATTGGGTTAGATCTCGCCTTTAAGGATAAGGATCTTATTCCAGGAAATCAGCGGGATCCCAGTATCGTACGCGAAATCAACGGGATTTCGATATCTTACGTAACAGATTGGATCGCTTCAGATCTATATAAAGGGATGACTCCATTAAGAGAAAGGTACACACACAATATTCAATCTCTGTCCCGTTTTGCCTGACTATTCTTCTTGCTTTACCTGACTTAAGCATCGGAGGGCTAACGGCTGGATCCCAGCCACCCTTAGTTGCTGTCTGTCTTCTTACAGGTCTATCGGAGAAAATCCCCGCCGGAGAGAAGGTGAACGTCCGAAGGATCCTAATACAAAATCTGACGTTAACAGTTTGGCGCCGTCTGTGGGAACGACTTGATCGTCTAAATCAATCGTTCTAACCACCGATAAAAATCCTTCGGCGATGCCTCCTAAAAAGGCTGTTCATCCTTCGACTTCAAGGTAGGCACCACCTCCGCCCGATGAGACGGAATCCGTACCTACCCTTCCACCTGCTTCGACGAACATCCCTCAAGGAGCCCCAAATATGCCATCAGCAAACCCATTATTGGAAGCTTCTGGAAATCAAGACGATGTCCTGCGTTTCCTCAAAAATACTCTTCTAACTCTAAATGCCGGAGTTCAGGCCCTGTCGAATCGGCTTGATCAGCATTTCCCCGAACCACAAAGACAACCTTCCGAGGGGTTACCACCGCAGCCCATACCAGTGGCATCCAGACATTCTATGGACGAACCACAGGTCCCACCACTTGGCAGCCATTTCCCTGTGCCATCTCCACATTCTATACATTCTAGTTCGTCTCGACAACCTCAACCTCAGGGCTCCACCGCCGAAACTTCAGGCTATACCTTGCCGTGGGAAGGAGATCTCAAAAGAATCCATGATCGTTTTGATGTCATGGAACAGCGATACCAGGTAAATCGGCCATCTACCATCATGGCGGCGATACATCAATCCGAGTCTCCCTTTACTATCGAGGTTATGGAGGCACCGTTACCTAAAAAGTATCGAACGCCTGTTATCACCCCGTATACGGGTACCGGTGATCCTCTTGAACACCTAGAAACATACAGGTCTCTCATGGAGTTGGAGGGACATGGCTCAGAAATCATGTGTAGGGCTTCTCCCTAACATTGAAGGAAGCAGCTCGTACGTGGTTCCGGGGATTAAAGCCTCGTTCCATCAGTTCCTTTTCCCAGTTATCGAAAATATTCCTTTCTCAATTCATGGGAAGCATTCGCACTAAGAAGCCAGCCTTCCATCTGATGGATCTGAAACAACAGCATGGGGAGACAATAAAGGAGTTCACAGTACGGTCTACTGCCGAAGCCGTTCAAACTGAGGGTTATACTGAAGAAAAAGGTCTTACAGCCCTCATAGCCGGAATAACGAGCGAGAAATTCAGGTTTGCTTTAGATAAGAGCCCTCCAAAAACTATGGCAGAGTTCCAAGCCAAAGCTCAGAAATATATCAATGCAGAAGAAGTCGCGTTGACACGCCATGGAGTACAGGGTAAGAAACGCAAACCAGAAGGAGCCTCTTCTACAGATAAAAAATATCGTCGTGATCAACGCGATCGTTCTCCCAAGAAGCCTTATTCTGGTAAATATCATAACTACACTCCTCTCAATCGATCTCATGAAAAGGTCTTAATGGAGATTAAGCACAAGCCATATGTGAAGTGGCCTGCAAAGATCAAATCTGATCCTGAGAAGAGAGACAAGAGCAAGTTCTGTTACTTTCACAAAGATCACGGGCATAGAACCCAGGACTGCATCTCTCTACGAGACCATATCGAAGCCCTTATTCGAAAAGGCCATCTCGAGGATTATGTTGCTCGTAAAAATCGATCACCAGAAAGGGCGAACACCTCATCTCGCCAAAAGGAACAACCTCATCATCAAACTGACCAAGAGGAAGCTGAGCCTACGGGAGAAATCCACACCATCGTCGGAGGACCAGCTTGCGGGGGCGATTCTCAAGCTTCAAGAAAAGCATACGCTCGTAAGGCATCCAAAGAACCCCAGCAAATCTATTAGCTGGAACAAACGTCTAGCTCGTCAAAGACCAACCATCCTCCAATTTCCTTCACTCTCGAAGATGCAACGGGAATTCACTTCCCTCATGAAGACTCCATCGTAGTCACATTGAAGGTATCAAATTATCTGACACATCGAATTATGGTGGATACAGGTAGCTCAGCCGATATTCTATACTTGGAGGCTTTCAACAAAATGGCACTTGCCAGAAGCCTTCTCAAGCCAGTATCGACCCCCCTAATCGGCTTTGGAGGTGAGGTAGTAACGCCTGAAGGAAGCATCGATCTCCCAGTTACTTTTGGAGAAAGTCCAGCGAAGACCACCGTCTTCGTAAACTTCCTCGTGGTGGACTGAAAACCAGCATATAACGCCATTTTGGGGCGGCCGTCTCTTACTAAGGTTGGGGCAGCCTTGCACCCTTCATATCTGTGTGTCAAATTTCCTACCCCAAATGGTATCGGGGTCGTGCGAGGAAGTCAACAGGAGGCACGGTCTTACTATCAGATAGCCCTACAGGATCGAAAGAAGGCTCAAGCAACACCCGTTATGGAGATAGCACAAGGTTCACCCAACTTTCCCACCAACACCTCGTTGGATCCGAGAGAGAATGCTCTTAAATCAGGAACTCCTGGGGAAGAAACAGTGGCGATTCACTTAACCAAAGGTGACCCAACCAGGGTCGTATACATTGGATCCTCTTTAACTGGTGTTTATCGTGAAGATTTGGTCCGTTTCCTCACCAAATACCAGGACGTGTTCGCTTGGTCTCATAAAGATATGCCACGCATCGACCCCAATGTTATCGCACATCGTCTCAATATCGACCCGAAGTATAAACCTGTACACCAACGTCGACGTGCCTTCACTGTAGAAAGGCAAATGGCGATCAAAGCTGAAGTCGAGAAGCTACTTACGGTCAATTTCATAAAAGAAATTGACTACCCAGAGTGGGTCGCGAATGTAGTTCTTGTCCGGAAAGCTAATGGCAAATGGAGAATGTGCGTCGACTACTCAGATTTGAACAAAGCATGTCCCAAAGATAGCTTCCCAACACCGTGAATCGATCAGTTGGTCGATTCAACAGCTGGACACGCTCTGCTCAGTTTTATGGATGCTTATTCTGGTTACAACCAGATCATGATGCATCCACCTGATAGTCAACATACCGCCTTCATCACAGATCGGGGATTATATTGCTACCAGGTAATGCCGTTTGGTCTTAAAAATGCAGGGGCCACCTATCAGTGCCTCGTCAACAAAATATTCGCTGCCCAAATCGGCAGAAATATGAAAGTTTACGTCGATGACATGCTCGTGAAAAGCATCGTGGAAGATGATCATCTTCCTGATCTTCAAGAAGCATTCGATCTGATGAGGAAATATCAGATGAAGTTGAATCCAGAAAAATGTGCATTCGGGGTATTTGCTGGAAAGTTCCTCGGATTCATGGTTGGCCAGCGCGGAATTGAGGCAAATCCTGAAAAGATAAAAGCATTGATAGAGATTAAATCCCCCACCACTCTGAAGGACGTCCAGCGTCTAGCTGGTGGCATTGCATCGTTGAACAGGTTCATCTCGCGAGCATCTGACAAGTGTTTACCATTCTTCAAACTCCTTCGTGCAACGGCCAAGTCTGATTGGAAATGGACGCTACAATGTGAGGAAGCCTTTCAACAATTGAAGCTATACATGAGCACACCCCCCATTTTATCTAAACCTGTAGCACATGAGCAACTCATTCTTTATCTCTCTGTGTCCACTACGACCGTTAGCGCCGCTTTAATAAGAGAAGATTCCGAGGTGCAAAGGCCCGTTTATTATATCAATCGAGCAATTGTTAATGCGGAAACTAGGTATTCTGATATGGAGAAGCTGGCCCTAACCTTAGTCACGGCAGCTCAAAAACTGCGACCATACTTTCAAGCCCACGCTATTCTAGTACCAACGAATCATCCACTGCGGCAAGTCCTTCAAAAACCTGAGGCTTCCGGACGCTTAACTAAATGGGCAGTTGAGATCAGCGAGCACGATATCTCATTCTGCCCTAGGACCGCAGTCAAGGGCCAGGCCGTGGCTGACTTCATCGCCGAATTCACATACTCTCCTGATGATAATACCATGACCAGCGACCAGCCTCTTTGGTCACTCTTCGTGGACGGGTCGTCGCGGGCCAGTGGCAGTGGAGCGGGCCTGATTTTAGTGGCTCCCGACGGGTCGTATTTCCAATATGCTCTGCGTTTCGATTCTCGTATCTCGAATAATGAAGCAGAATATGAAGCCCTGATCGTCGGCCTCGAATTGGCCATTGTCCTTGCAATTCAGAATCTGTCAATTCATAGCGACTCTCAGCTCATTGTCAACCAAGTCCTTGATGAATTCGAGGACAAAGAAGAAAGGATGGCCTTATACAAGTCGCGTGTCCTCATCCTGCTCGCAAAACTGAAGACTTATGAAATAATTCATATTCCTCACGAGAAGAACCAACTTGACGATTCCCTGGCAAAGCTCGCCTCTGCACCAGAATCTGAGTTATCACATTCGGTCCCCATCGAGCATCGTCAAAACCTAAGTATCGACCAAGCGACTCTCGAGCAAGTAATATCGGTACAATCATCTCCATGCTGGATGGATCCCATCATCCTGTATCTCAGAGACGGTTACCTACCAGAGGACAAGAAAGCTGCAAGACAAATTCGCCTTCGAGCTGCCAGGTATACCTTGCAAGACGGAATATTGTTGCGCAAGAGTTTTTCCTTGCCTTATTTAAGGTGTCTTCATCCAGACGAAGCCCTTCATGTTCTAGACGAAGTACACCAGGGGGCATGTGGTAATCACCCCAGGGGGCGATCCCTAGCATATAAGGCGATGCGGCAAGGATATTATTGGCCCACTATGAAAGCAGATGCAATTGAACTTTCTAAAAAATGTGACAAGTGCCAACGTTATTCGCCTATACCTCATGTACCATCCGAACGGATGAATCCAGTTGATAGCCCATGGCCTTTCGCTCAGTGGGGGGTCGATATCATCGGGCCCTTACCCATGGGAAAGGGATAAAATAGGTTCGCGATCGTGGCGGTTGATTACTTCACCAAATGGGCCGAGGCAGAACCATTAGCCAAGATTACTGAGAAACAAACTACTAAGTTTATATGGAGAAATGTCATATGCCGTTTCGGACTTCCTCACACTATAATTACCGACAACGGAACGCAGTTCGACAACGCAGCCTTTGATGAATTTTGTGAAAAATGGAAGATACGTAATCTCCGCACTTCTCCATATCATCCTCAGGCGAATGGGCAGGTCGAGGCAGTGAATAAGATCATCAAGCACCACTTAAAGACCAAGTTAGGTGAATGTAAAGGTGTGTGGCCAGAATTTCTGCCAGAGGTACTATGGGTATATAGAACCACGGCTTGTACATCAACAGGTGAAACCCCTTTCTCCTTAGCATTTGGTGTCGATGCAGTAGTACCCGTGGAAGTTCAAGTGCCCTCATATCGGATCGAGCGGTATGACCCCGCGAGTAATCAGGAAGACCTTCGACTTCATCTCGTTCTCTTGGAAGAACGGAGAAATGCCTCCCAAGTACGAGTGGCAGCATATCAACAACGTATTGCTCGTTATCGAAATGCTAAGATTCGACCTAGATCCTTCCAACCTGGAGATTTGGTCTTGAGGCAAAAACTCGGAGTTCCCGCACGTTCGCTGGATCCAAATTAGGAAGGCCCGTATTGGGTCATTAGGATTGTGCAACCCGGTACTTATTACCTTGAAGACATGCAAGGAAAGCCCGTACGTCGCCCTTGGCACGTGGAGCATTTGCTACGGTACTATCCCTAGATTCGATGTAGTTCATAACAACATTTTATGAATAAAGTGGAAGATATCTTTTGGTCGCTAATCCATTTACTTGGACATGAATATCCCTGAAGAGGATGCATACAATCCCTTGGCCAATTGCCTACCCTTGGTAGGGTTAAATTCACCTAGGATGGTCGCATTTCCATTTTATGGGTGACCATCCTTCTACCCTTGGTAAACTTGGAGTCTCAATCGATAGATCAGTCTATCTCCACGAGGGTATGGTCGTCATGACCCCCCGGATTGAGCACATTTCATCTCTCAATCGATAGATCAGTCTATCTCTACGAGGGTATGGTCATCATGACCCCCCGGATTGAGCACATCACATCTCTCAATCGATAGATCAGTCTATCTTCACGAGGGCATGGTCGCTACGACCCCCCGGGTTGAGCATAACTCATTGCAACAGGAAGGCATTCAGTGCACAAAGGAAAAGAAAGTAAACAACAACGAGAAGGTATTCATTGCATGAAAGGGAAAGAGTAAACAAGAAGAACCACCACACTTCCAAAAATATCTTTTCATTAATGATAAATGTTTACAAAATATTTGCTCGCGAGTACAGGAGGAAGGAAAACAAAAAGGAAATCAATCTCTTGGAGGAGCCGTGCTCTCGACTTCAGGGCCCATTTCTGGAGCCCCTCCAGCCTGCGTGGCTTCAGTCACCTCGTTCTCAGCAGCAGCTTGCTCTTCTGCAGCTATGATGGTCGCGACTCGACCAAATTCCCCCATATCGAAGGATGGGGTCATTCGTTGCACTACTCTTAGCGCAAAGTCGCGACCAGCATCATATGACTCATATCTTTCTTTGTCATATAGCTGCAAAGTCCGGAACTCAGAAATTGCCCGAGGACCTTCCTCCGAGAGCATTTTTACAAGGGCGACTTTCTCCTCGTCCCAGTGGATCGAGTCGTCCTTGAGCTGTGCGAGAGCGGAGCGTTCTTTCTCCAAGTTCTCGTTGGCTTCTTTGAGCTGCAACCTAGCCTCCGCAAGCCGCTCCTCCAATGAGATCTTGTCTTGGCGAAAGATCTCCTTCTCTCTCTCCGCCTTCTCCTTCAAGTCGGTGAGCTTCGCAAACTTAGAGCCCAAAGCTTGATACCTCTCGGTCAAAACTTGGACTTTCTCTATGAGGATCTTGATCTCCTCATCTCTCTTAGAGATCACTGCCTCACAAGACTTGAGGAGTTGATCCCTTCCTTGAACTGCCTTCTCCAAAGCAGTTCTCTTCCCCTCAGCTTCATCTATCACGCGACGGGCGGCAACGATATCACGCCTCGTTCGCAGGATAAGATCTAAGCCCTGCAAAAGTAACGAAAAATGTGAGATAAAGTATTCTGGAACGTAACAACAGATTAAAGCAGGCCTTGGCAAGGTCTTACCTGAACCATCCTCACCCCCGCTTCGAGGAAAAGGTTCTCAGGGCTTGGCTCGGGAAGAGAGCCGAAGGCTTGGGGGGGGGGGGACGTTCTCGAACAAGAATTTACATATTGGATGGAGGTGGCGGGGGATAGAATATGTCCCACTCCCAGACGGTTGGGCAACGGCCAACCCAGCCGGCTCGCGAGGTGGGGGCATCGACTCGCGAGCAGGTCCTTGCTCGGCAGCAGGGATCAGTTCGCGAGCAGGAGTTAGCTCTCGAGGCTCAATTTGCTCTCGAGCCTCTTCAGCTGGGGGGCAGCTGGACCCCGCCCCATCCGGGGAATTGTCAGCAATGTTAATCACTGGCGGTCCAGCTGCGACCACCAGTGAGGGAATATTGGGCCCTGCCGGAGCCCTCGCCTTGCTCACGAGAGGGGCAGGTTGATCGCTACCCTTACGGACGGGTGGTTGAGATGGTTCGGCAGGTGTTCTCTTCTGCCTTTTGGAGTTCGTGCCCTTCGGTCGGGGTAGCAGACCCCTCTTCTCCCCGGCCTTCGTCATCTCGGCTTCTCCTCTGGATATTAGGCCCACTGCTGCAAGTCGCGAGGGAGACAAGCAAGCCTCGATGTGCCTATCACCAACAGGCACCTTGTACACCTTGACTATCTTCTCGTTGATCCCTCCCTTCAAATTTGGTTTTCTCAAGGCCGAGATACCTGCGAGCACAAACGAGGGTCAATGAATGAAGTAAAACCCTAAAAACTTAAACTGGAGAAAACTGCACAATGTGGGATTGTGCCTACCTTCACAGAAAAAAGCGGTTTACTCCTGGGCCCCTGGAAGAAGCAGACTCCCAGTTCCCGGATGCATAAAACCAGCGTTTTCTCCAGCCGGGATAGTTCGAGGAGGGTTTCCCCAACACGAAGTTATCCCGGTGCCAGTAGCACAGGTAATACCAGCATTCTCTAGAAGGTGCTTTCTTCAGACGGAACATACGGAGGAACTCCTCCGCCGTAAGCTCCCCATTGCCGGCCTAAGCCCAAAGGGCAAAGGAGCCCAGAACTACCCTCCATCCGTTCACGATGAGTTGCCCGGGGGCAATCTTGTAACACCGGAGAACATTGCGTATAAAAGGATGGAGTGGGAGGCGTACCCCCAGGATGAGTTGGTACTCATAAAAAGCTACACATCCTGGGGGGGGGGGGGGGGGGGGGGGAGTCTGGTGTCTCTCCATCTCCGGGCAATCGGAGAGCGACTGAGTCGGGGATCAGGTATCTCTCCCGTAACTCAGCCAGCCGGTCCTCCGATAAAACAGAAGGATATCCGGCTGCTGTATATCTCCCTGCCGGAACCCTCGTACTGCTAGAAGCAGAGGATTCCGGGGTGGCATCGCCTAGAGGAACGGTGGTCTCGTCAGAGTTCCCAGCCATGAAGAGGTTTTAAGAAGATTAAGAAAAAGAAAAGAATAAGGCCTATACCCAGGAAAGAAAGAAAGGAAGAGAAGGAGCACCGGAGGAAGGAGACTGAAAAAAGACTGCAAAAAATTCCTTTCGAAGAGCTTCTGTAGAAAACCAGAGAAATGGCGGACTCCGTATATTTATAGGCAATCATTCCGCCGCATCTGATGGTACGTGGCAGCCCCTCCTTCGGCGCAACGCTCGAGCAGGCACGCCCATTAACTCCCCTGACACGTGGCAAGCGCCCCTTCATTTTCTGTCTGCGGAAAGGCTGCGGAAAGCTGGCGCTCATTAATTCCAGCCCATCATGTGAGGTCCCGTTCTCGATGAAGGCAGCAGGCGGTTACGTGTGATAGTGAGCTAAGTCCTTCCCTTACGAATTCTTGGCGGCAAGGACTTAGGGGGCATCTGTTATAGGCAAAATAATGGAGATCAACTCAGCTATTAAGATTTTACATGGACACCCATTCGACTCTCGAGATCATATGCTCGAGAGTCGCAGATTGGGTAAGTATGGGATGCCCATCCGACTTTCGAGATAAGCTGAGCGAGAGTCGCAGGATGGACAAATACGAAGCATCTATTCGCAAGGCCTTGAGCTCCCATAGCCGATAGTCAGATAAAGCAAAGCAGAGATTCTCTTCTCGATCTGCGAGCAGACCTTCTCACAAGTCAGTGAAAAGGAGTTATATCCGAATGAGCGAGCACTAGGACTCGCGACCATATTCCAACATACGAACAGTTTTTTTTGTGGCGACACCCCTTAAGCCTTTAGTACCAGCACCCGATTCCCGTCGAGCAGCTTGTCCAATCCCTCTGCGACCCAAGCAGGGCTACACCCAGTTCGGTGGTTTCGGCTCCGTCGGCGTCTTCTTCCTTTTCGCCGGCTATGACTCCAACTACGGTCTCCAGCTCTACATGAGCAATCAGCGCTACTACTACGCCTACCAGCAGCCCGGATAGGTCGATTTTGGGATTATTTTCTCTGGTGGTTCCGAATCTCAAGGGATTGCCATCAAGGAACGTGATTGCCGAAATAAGTCATTGGGTTAGATCTCGCCTTTAAGGATAAGGATCTTATTCCAGGAAATCAGCGGGATCTCAGTATCGTACACGAAATCAACGGAATTTCGATATCTTACGTAACAGATTGGATCGCTTCAGATCTATATAAAGGGATGACTCCATTAAGAGAAAGGTACACACACAATATTCAATCTCTGTCCCGTTTTTCCTGGCTATTCTTCTTGCTTTACCTGACTTAAGCATCGGAGGGCTAACGGCTGGATCCCAGCCACCCTTAGTTGCTATCTGTCTTCTTACAGGTCTATCGGAGGAAATCCCCGCCGGAGAGAAGGTGAACGTCCGAAGGATCCTAATACAAAATCTGACGTTAACAGCTAATCTCTTAGCTAGAGCTAAGAGGTGAACCTTATAGTTTTCTTAGATTGTTTAATTTGTTTTATTGGTTTTAAGATTGGTATTCATGATTATGAACTATGGTTTGAAGTTTATACAAGTTTTATGTAGTTTTTCTTAGTCTTATGATGACTCATGGATGTTTGGGAGAATTACTTAAATTCTTAATTGGTTTGCATCAGTCTAGACCTGTATGATCCGAGGAATTGGAGTGCGCTCTAGTACTATGATTTTCATGTGGGTACTTCCTACCAAAGTTTTACTTTTTCTGAATTTCTATAATATGTATGGATTGTGCATGTGATTTGAATCAAGTTCAAATCATGATCTAGCCTTGTCTTGTGACATGACTTGAGGATGGTTATGATTGTGAACTGAACCTTTTGGAATGGGGAATGACATATGCAATTGAGCATGCTCAGCTCAGACTACATTGAGTGAATCCTATGCATTGAACTTACATATGATAGATTGTTTGGTTTAACAGCTCTATCATCCGACTAGATAGATCTTAATATCGATTCTAGTTGAGAAAGTGAGAAACCATAGCGAATTATGCATCTAAGGAGAGCCATAAGTGGATCCTTGATGCTCTAGTTATCTTTCCATTATCAGATTTTCTATTTTATGTTCAAAACCAATTTCACAAACCTCTTTGATTCTAGTTATTAGGATAGTTGGAATTGTTTACTTCCTTCCCTGTGGATCGACCTCAGTCTTACCGAGATTATTACTACATCGCAACCCTACACTTGGGGAAGCGAACAGTGTTAGTGCACTTTTCCGTGGCTTACTAGTGCACCTTGTTTGTCAATCACTTACGTCAGTGAGTCTAGTGTCGGTTGAGCCCAATGAAGACAAAGACCGAAGACTCAAGACGGACCGGCTGCATCAAGGAAGAAGATTCAGGTATAAGTGATGCCTTGGTGCCTTAACCCTGACCAAAACCCAACCCCTTTTTCTCCTTGATGACCTTGACCGCATTAGGATACCTTTTTGTCATCATAGATTGGCCCTAGGTGTCCCAATTGAACACCCAAACCTTGGCCAAAGTGGGAAGGCTGATGCATGCGAAGTTCAGCAAATAGGAGGGGAGAACCAGGCTGGTCCGACCGGTCAAGACCGGTCGGCCAGCAGCCTTGCTGCATAGTGTATATGGCCAGCCGACCGGTCAAGACCGGTCGGCCTTCACAAAGGTTGGATTCAGCATGGCCAGCCGACCGGTCTTGACCAGTCGGCCTTCACATATGTAGTGGTCCAGCAAGGGGGTCCGACTGGTCATGACCGGTCGGCCTGGAATGTTTTGCCTGTCCAGCAAGGGGGTCCGACCGGTCATGACCGGTCGGCCTGTGTAGTTGGCCTGTATACTTTTTGTTTGCCTCCAGCAAAGGGCTCCGACCAGTCGGGACCGGTCGGGACAGGTCGGGCCAACCGTTTTCTGCCCGGTTTATGACCATTGGAGCCCACTTTTCTATATATATGGAGCTCCATTTTTGGGCATGTAGAGAGGTTTTTGAGAGCCCATTCCTCACTCACTTTGTACATCATTTGGGGCCTCAAAGAGGAGGGTTTCAAGTCATATCCCTTGTGTTTCAAACACAAGTGTGGGCATTCAAATGCAATCAAGAGATGACTTGATTCCTCTCTCAATTCTAGAGGTGAGACACTATTCCACATAGGTATATCTCTTGTCCTAGACCTCTAGAAGACCCTCTAGGTGAATCTCCTAGTTAGAACAACCTACATATCCCATGTAGGAGATTCGACCATCCTCCTAGTACCTTGGGCATCTCAAAGGCATCGCATGCAAGGTGTTTGATCGAGTGTGGCTGAGGCATTGGCGACGCAACGGCGACACGATCGAGGGAGTAAGGGAAGCTGATTGAAGCACGGGAGAGCGGAGATCAAGCAACCCGATCCGGCGCTAAACAAGGGGCTCATCCGACAAGTAGGTTGTCTTATTTGAGAGTCCATTTAGAGTTTGTGTGTCGAACTCGACCTAGGGACGTTAGCCGTTCCTTGGCCCGTCAGCCGAGCCTAAACTTAGTCTCCAAGGGGGAGCCTTCGACACGGGAGTAAACGTGCGTTAGGTTGAGAGTTAGCCTGTGTCTAAAACTCCGGGTACGGTTGAGAGGTGAACCGATAAAACCTCCGTGTAAAGGTTGAGAGGTGAACCTCATTTAAAACCTCCGTTAGTGAATGCCGGTGTGCTCAAAGGGGTTGAGTACTTGAACCGGGAGTGGAGTAGACAAGTAGTCGAACCACTATACATCCTTGTGTTTGTGATTGTTATTGAGCACATTTATATCTTAGCATTGTTAGTTTAATTGTTCAATTATGAATGCTTGATAGGAATGTATGCTAGACACAAGATTGGCACATCCACACACAAGATGTACTTTCACTATATGTGTAGATTTGAGTTCATTGATCCATTCTCATAAGTCTACATAGTTTGCGTAGGTTAGGAGCTTGTTTAGTTAAATCTTTTATGTACCTATGCACGTTTAGACTAGGATTGTTTATTGCTTAACCTTATGCTAGTCTTGTGATTGGACCCACTTTGGCTTGGAAGCCTAAGTGTTCTTGCTTACTTTGTTTTATTTGTTGATTTGTGTAAGTAGGCGAAAAGAATTTCAAAAAGGCCCATATCAGCCCCCTCTAGTTCCTTAGACATATCTCCAAGTATCTCTACAAGCGGTGAAACCGCAATTTCAAACAATTACTCCGAAGGCTACAAGTTCAAGTTCTATGTGCTTCATTAGAACTAGAAATCTGATTTTCAGATTTGAGTGGGATTGTTGTGCTTGAATGTTATATCATCCAATTAGATGAGAGATAGGACTTTGATTCTAATTGTGTTGGCCTTGGATGAATGGATTGGTATTGAACTACAAGTGGATCCTTAATGCTCTAGTTCTTCTTATTTTCAGATTTTCCTATTTCATGTGAAAAACTACTTTCTTAAACTTCTTAGATTCTAGTTATTAGAGTACTTGGAATTGTTTACCTCTTTCCCTGTGGATCGACCTCGATCTTACCGAGATTTATTACTACATCGCAGCCTTACACTTGAGGCGAGCGAACATGAGTTGATATCATTGGGCCCTTGCCTATTGGGAAAGGTCAAAACAGGTTTGCAATCGTGGCGGTCGATTACTTCACCAAATGGGTCGAAGCAGAGCCATTAGCCCGAATCACCGAAAAACAGACCACTAAGTTCGTATGGAGAAATATCATATGCCGTTGTGGGCTCCCCCACACTATAATCACCGATAATGGAAAGCAATATGACAATGCCGCTTTCGCAGAATTTTACGAAAATGGAAGATACGCAATGTTCGCACCTCCCCATATCATCCTCAGGCTAATGGGCAAGTTGAAGCGGTGAATAAGATCATCAAACATCATTTAAAGACCAAGCTCGGTGAGTGTAAAGGCATGTGGCCAGAACTCCTGCCAGAAGTCTTATGGGCCTATAGGACTACGACTCTCACGTCAAAACGAGAAACCCCTTTCTCCTTGGCGTTCGGCACCGACGCCGTGGTTCCGGTCGAAGTTCAGGTCCCATCATATCGGATCGAGCAGTACGGCCCCATTTATAACCAGGAAGGTCTGAAGCTTCATCTCGATCTCTTAGAAGAGCGGAGGGACGCCTCCTAGCTGCGAGCAGCAGCATATCAGCGGCGCATTGCTCGGTATCATGACGCCAAAGTCTGACCTAGAACTTTTTTATTTCTTTTATTATTATTATTATTATTATTATTATTTACAAATTATTGCCATCAAACTATGCCCTTAGCTTATGGGAGCTGACCGGGTAGTTGTCCATGGGAGCCACTTGATGTATGACTTTAGATGCACCCCATCCATCCATCTGTTTTTTCCATTCCCAAAAAATGAAATAGATCCGGGCGGAAGGCAGTGGAATGATCATTATATTGTTTAATTAGGATAATCATATAGATTAATGAAGGAGATTTTTAAAACCATTTTGAAAATGGTTGGGAAATGTAAATTCCAAATCTTTACTTTTACCTCAATACGGTCGTCAAGTGATGTACTAGGCTTATGGGAGCGGATGAGGTAGTGGGTGTTTCCCTTACCATGGGGCCCACCTTGATGTATGTCTTATATATCGACGCCATCCATCCATCCGTTTTTCCATGTCAGTTTCGAGAGTGGTCGCGAACATGAAACAGATCCAAAATCTCAAACGTACCATGACACAGGAAAAGTGGTCACTGATAGCTCACCGTTAAAAACTTCCTATGGCCCACTCTAATGTTTATTTTGCATCCAACCTGTTGATAAGGCCACGGAAACCTGGTTAAAGGTAAAACAAACGCCCCATCTTGACGGAAAATTTTTGTGGCGCCAAAGAAGTTTTTAATGGTCCGTCACTACTATTTCCTGTGGTTTTTTCCACTTAACATTTCGATCTGCTTAATTTTTAGGATCATGCCTTAAAATGATCTTAAAAAACGGATGGACGGCGTGGATATACAAAACATACATTATGGTGAGCCCCACGGTCAGAGAAGCACCCACAGTGGTGTTAAGCAGTTAATATCTAATCCGCTTCCTTGGCTTATCCTCCAAAAATGGAATAAAGTCGCGTTGCAGGAAGGGAGCGTGCGTGGTCGCAGGGGCGCGGATTAGGTATTTCCCCGACGGTCCCGAACTCGAGACAGGCTAGGCCTCTAAGGGCCACCGTGATGTATAGATATTATCCAATGTACATGCATTTTTTCATGCACATAGTACCAAAAAAACGAGGCAGATCTAAGGTTTAAGTGGGCCACACCGCTTGATCCAAAACTTCCTGTGGCACCCAAGAAGTTTTCGACGGTCAGCCTTTAATACCCATTTCATAGTCCAATTGGGCTTGGATCTGCCCCATTTCTGGGGTCATGACCTGAAATGACATGGAAAACTGAATGGACAGTGGAGAAAATCCATACATATCACGGTGGCCCTCAGAGCCCTTGCCTGTCTCGAGCCTGGGACAGGCGGGGAAGTACCTAATCCGCGAACCGGTCCGCAGCCCTCTTTAATCTTCCAGAAGCATCTTGGATGCTCGGTGGGTCCCAATCTTGCTTTTGTTCATTATCAAATGCAAAAGTAAAGGAAGCACGCGTTGCGTGTTGTATTGGTTGACAGAAAGCTGGAGCTTATCTCGGACGCGGATTCGGTGGATATCCGGAACCACCGTGACTGTGAGGCCCAATTGATTTATATCCACGCCGTCCATCCGTTTTTCCAGATCATTTTAGGGCATGGTTCAAAAAATAAAGTAGATTCTAATCTCATAAAAACCACATCACAATAAATAGTATTGATTGAATGCCTACAATTAAAACGTTTATGGGGCACAAAAGTTTTGGATGAAGCCGATATTTGTATTTTTCCTTTATTCCTGTCTTTGTTACCTTATAAAATTGGTTGCATGGCAAATAAAAATTACGGTGGGCCATTACAAGTTTTTAATGGTGGACGCTACTGTTTCCTGTGATGTGGTCCATATAAGATTGGATCTGCTTCACTTTTAGGATCATGCGCTTAAATGATCTGTAAAAACGAATGAACGGCGTGGATATTAAGACATATATCAACGTGGGCCTCACAGTCAGAGATACACCGACCTCAGTTCTTTCGGCGTCCACAGAATCCGCGTCCCCTTATGCCTTCGCCTTTGTACGCGTTAGGTGTGCTGGGAACGCGTTTTTGTTGAAGACCAGTCTCATCATTGAACGTCACACGTGGAGCTGTTGGGCTTGTGGGTCCCCTTACCATACCTCCGAAATTACGGACGCGGATTGCCGGCATCTCTTGAGCTCGGAATCTAGGTGGGGCCCACTGTAATGTTTGTGAGAAATCTACGCAGTCCAACCGTTTTTTGAGATCATTTTAGGCCTTGCAACAAAAAAATAACTAGATCGGGGCCGAAAACGTGAACATTAAAATTCCACAATTGAAATATTCGTGGGGCCACAGAAGTTTTGAATCAGGATAATATTTGTGTTTTCAGTTCATCTCGGTAGAAATGACATTATGAACAGTCTGGATGGCATATAAATATCACTGTGGACATCATAGAGGTTTCAATGATAGGAATTTCCCTACCCACCTTTTGCTTTAGTGCGGCCCACTTGAGTATTGAATCCTGTTCATTTTTATTCGCAACACCTAAAATGATCTCAAAAAACGGTTGGACAGCGTAGATTTCTCACAAACATCACGGTGGGCCCCACCTAGACTTCGAGTGCAGGAGATGCCTGCTAAAGGCTTCCGCAGGCAATCCGCCTAACATGAAGTTAGGGCGGGAACCTAGGTGGGGTCCACCGTGGTGATGTTTGTGACAAATCCACCCGGTTCATCCGATTTTTCAGCTCGTTTAAGGACATGGGACCAAAAATGAGCCGGATCCAATGCTCAAGTTTGCCACACTAAAGGAAAAGGTTGTTAGGGAAATTCCTACCATTGAAACCTCCATGGGTCCACAGTGATGTTTATGTGCCATCCACGCTGTTCATAACGTCATTCCTACTGGGGTTAACACAAAACAAAAATATGATTCAATACTTTTGAGTCCGTGCAAATACTACAACTCGTGGACGTTCAATCCTTACGTTTTCAGCCCACTTGAGTCTCGGATCGGGCTCACTTTTTATACCAAGACCTAGAATGACCTCACAAACAGATGGGCTGGGTGGATTTCTCACAAACGTCACGGTGGGCTTCAAGTAGGTTCCAAGCCAAGTTCCTAGCCAAGGAACATCCTGCAACGGCTTCCGCAGGAAATCGGACGCAGATTTACTGCAGGGGTTCCTATGCTTGGGACGCGGATTGCGTCCTTCCTTAGTGCAGAGGCAATGCGTCCATGCTGAGCTGTGGAGGGGCCCACCATAGTGTATCTCCGTATCCGCACTGTCCATCCCTTTTCTATGACCATCTAAGTTATTAAACTGAGAGCGAGCCAGATCCAACGCTCGGGTCGACCACATCAAAGATGACTCTTGCATTTAATGCTGAGGATCATTTAATGCAACCAAGCTCACTATTTGGTGTGGCATAACTGGGCGTTGGATCTGCCTCATTGTCTGATTTAGGGCTTAAAATGGTCATAGAAAATGGATGGGCGGAATGGATAAACAGATACACCACGGTGGGCTACTCCACAGCTCAGTATGGATGCTAAGGAAGGACCTAATCCGCCTCCCTATGCTTGGAAGCTTGGTGAAGGCCACCATGATGTTTGTGAGAAATCCACTCTAACCATTGTTAATGTCAGATTTTGTAAAGAGATCCTCCAGCTTTTCTCCTTCACTCCAACCGGGATTTTCACCACCAGACCTGAAGCAAGACAACAAATAAGGGTGGCTGGGGACCAGCCGTTAGCCCTCCGATGCTTAAGTTAGGCCACAGTAAGAAGAGAAGCCAAGCAAAACGGGACCAAGATTGAATGATGTGTGCGTACCTGCTCTTAATGGAGCCACCCCTTTATATAGATCTGAAGCAATCCAATTTGTTACGTGAGATGTCGAAATCCCGTTGATGTCGCATACGATACTGAGAATTCGCTGATTTCGTGGGATAAGATCCTATCTTTTTAGTCAGATCCAACCCAATGACTTATTTCAACAATCACGCCCCTTGATGGTAATCCCTTGAAATCCGGCTGGAAGCCGTAGTTGGAATCATAGCTTCCGAAAAGGAAGGAGACGCCCGTAGTTGGAGTCATAGCCTCCGAAAAGGAAGGAGACGCCCGTAGTTGGAAACCAACGAACTGGTTGTAGCCCTGCTTGGTGTCGTAGAGGGATTGGAGAAGCTGCTCGACGGGAATCGGGTGCTAGTACTGAAAGCTAAGAGATATTACCGCAGGAAAGCTGCTCGCAGGTTAGAATGTGGTCGCGAGTCCAAGTACATACTTTAGATGTAACGTCTTTCAACGACTTGTGAGAAGGTCTGTTCGCGGATCGAGCTTTGCCGTATTTGACTATCGGTTATGAAGACTCGAGACTTGCGAATAGCTGCTCCGTATTTTTCAATCTATGACTCCTGATCAGGTGAGCTCGAGAGTCGAATGGACGTCCCGCACTTATCCAATATTCGACTCTCGATCAGATAATCTCGAGAGTCGAATGGACGTCCCGCACTTATCCATTCTTCGACTCCCGAGCATACGATCTCGAGAGTCGAAGCTGTACTCCACCCTTATCCGTTCTGTGACTCTTGATCAGATCATCTCGAGGGCGAAATGGGCATTTCCGCGTGAAATCTTATCTCCACCATTTTGCCTATAACAGATGCCCCCCAAGTCCTTGCCGCCAAGAATTCTTAAGGAAAGGACTTAGCTCACTATCACACGAAACCGCCCGCTACTTTCATCGAGAACGGCACCCCACATGATGGGCTGAAATTAATGAGCGCCAGCTTTCCGCAGCCTTTTCGCTGATGGAAAATGAAGGGGCGCTCACCACGTGTTTGAGGAGTTAATGGGCGTGCCTGCTCGAGCGCTGTGTCAAGAGAGGGACTGCCACGTGCCATCAGATACGGCGGAATGATTGCCTATAAATATACGGAGTCCGCCATTTCTTTGATTTTCTACAGAAGCTTTTTCGAAAGGAGCCTGCAGTTCTTTCCATTCTTCTTCTTCCTCCGGTGTTCATTTTCCTTTCAGTTTTTGGTATTACTTCTTTTTTTCTTCTTTTATTTTTATCTCATGGCTGGGAACTCTGACGAGACCACTGTCCCTCTTGGTGATGCCACTCCGGAATCCTCTGCCTCCAGCAGTGCAAGGGTTCCGGCAGAGAGATACACAGCAGCCGGATATCCTTCCGTTTTATCGGAGGACCGGCTGGCTGAGCTACGGGAGAGATACCTGATCCCCGACTCAGTAACCCTCCGCTTGCCCGAAGGTGGAGAAACACCCGACTCCCCCCCCCACAGGATGCGTAGCATTTTATGAGTACCAGCTTATCCTGGGGGTACGCCTTCCCCTCCATCCCTTCGTTCGCGATGTACTCCGGTGTTACAAGATTGCCCCTGGGCAACTCATTGTGAACGGGTGGAGGGTGGTTCTGGGCTCCTTTGCCCTTTGGGCTCAGGCTGGCAACGGGGAACTCACGGCGGAGGAGTTCCTCCGTATGTTTCGTCTGAAGAAAGCTCCATCCAACGAAGGCTGGTTTTATTTGTGTTATTGGCACCGGGATAATTTCGTGTTGGGGAAGCCCTCCTCGAACTATCCCGGCTGGAGGAAGCGGTGGTTCTATGCTTCCGGGAGCTGGGAGTCTGCCTCCTCCAGGGGTCCAGGAGTGACCCGATTTTTCTGTGAAGGTAGACAATCCCGCATTGTGCAATTTCCCCAGAAAGGTTTTTTAGGGTTTTTCTTCGTTTGACCTTCGTTTTTGCTCGCAGGTATCCCGGCCTTGAGAAAACCGAATCTGAAAGGAGGGATCAACGAGAAGATTGTCAAGGTGTACAAGGTGCCTGTCGGAGATAGGCATATCGAGGCTTGCTTGTCCCCTTCGCGACTTGCAGCAGCAGGCCTCATATCCTGAAGAGAGGTTGAAATGACAAAGGCTGGAGAGAAGAGAGGCCTACTGCCCCGACTGAATGGCACAGGCTCCAAAAGGCAGAAGAGAACCCCTGCCGAACCTTCTCAATCTTCCATCCGCACGGGCAGCGATCAGCCTGCCCTTCCCGCGAGCATGGCGGGGGCCCCAGTTGGGCCCACTATTCCTTCACTGGTGGTCGCACCTGGGCCACCAGTGATTAACATTGCTGATAATTCCCCAGATGGGGTGGGGTCCGGCTGCCCCCCAGCCGAAGAGGCTCGAGAGTAGGTAGAGCCTCAAGATCCACCTCCTGCTCGCGAATTGGTCCCGGCTGCCGAGCAGGGACCTGCTCGCGAGTCAATGCCTCCACCTCGCGAGCAGGCCGGGTTGGTCGTTGCCCAACCGTCTGGGAGCGGGACGTACTCTATTCCCCTCCACCTTCATCCTGTATGCAAATTTTTGTTCGAGAACATCCCGCCTCACGCCTTTGGCTCTCTTCCCGAGCCAAGTCCTGAGAACCTTATCCTTGAAGCGGGGATGAGGATGGTTCAGGTAAGACTTCGTCAAGACCTGCTACGATCAGTTATTACGTTCCAGAATACTCTTACATTTTTCATCTCTTTTGCAGGGTTTAGATCTTATTCTGCGAACGAGGCGTGATATCGTTGCCGCCCGTCGCACGATAGAGGAGGCTGAGGGAAAGAGGACTGCCTTGGAAAAGGCAGTTCAAGGAAGAGATCAACTGCTCAAGGCTCGTGAGGCGGTGATCACGAAGAGAGATGAGGAGAAAAAGATCCTCATCGAGAAGATCCAAGTCCTGACCGACAAGTATCAGGCCTTGGACTCAGACTACGTGAAGCTCACGGGTCTGAAGGAGAAGGCAGAGAGAGAGAGGGAGATCTTCCGGAAGGACAAGATCTCGTTAGAGGAGCAATTCGCGGGGGCCAGGTCGCAGCTCAAGGAGGCCTACGACAACTTGACCAGGGAGCGCACCGCTCTTGCGCAGCTTAAGGACGACTCGATCCACTGGGACGAGGAGAGAGTCGCCCTTGTAAAAATGCTCTCGGAGGAAGGTGCTCGGGCAGTTTCCGAGTTCCGGACTTCGCAGCTGTATGACGATGAACGATATGAGTCATACGATGCTGGTCGAGACTTTGCACTAAGAGTAGTGCAACGAATGATCCCATCCTTCGATATGGGGGAATTCGGTCGAGTTGCGACCATCATAGCTGCAGAAGAGCAAGCTGCTACCGAGAACGAGGTGACTGAAGCCACGCAGGCTGGAGGGGCTCCTGAAATGGGCCCTGAAGTCGAGAGCGTGGCTCCTCCAAGCGATTGATTTCCTTTTATTTTCTTCTCTCTTGTATCTGCGATCATGTATCTGTAATCATTTAATTATCAATGAAAAGATATTTTTGGAAGTGTTACTGTTTTGTTGCTGTTCTCCCTTCATCTTTCATTTTTTGCTTTATGTTGATCTCGAATGGATTCATCAGAGATGTGACCCTTTAATTCGAGCATGAGCTGAGCTGCTCGCATTTAGGGTGTATGACCACATATTCGAGCGCGAGCTGTGGTGCTCGCAATTAAGGTGTACGACTGCGATTCGAGCCCGAGCTACGGTGCTCGCGATTAGGGTGTGACCCCGATCGCTGCCCTAATTTGAGCACGAGCTGCGGTGCTCTCATTCCGGAGTGCGATCCCTCCTCTCACCAATCGCGAGTAACTAACTCATGAAAAAATGAATTAGACTCAATCCGGGGGTCGTGAGACCATGTCCGCGTTGAGATAGACTGATCTATCGATTGAGATTTTGATTCTACCAAGGGTAGAAGGTTGGTCAAGAGATGGTATCCATTCTCTTCGGGGCTATTCAGGTCCATGTAAATGGAGAAGCGACCAACTAGTAACAATTTCAGTCCTACCAAAGGTAGGCAATTGGCCAAGAGGATGTGTAAGCACTCTTCAGGGCTATTCAGGTCCATATAAATGGAGTAGCGGCCAAAAGATATCTTTCACTTTATTCATAAAACGTTGTAATAAACTACATCGAATCTAGGGGTAGTATCGTAGCAAATGCTCCACGTGCCAAGGGCGACGTACAGGCTTCCCTTGCATGTCTTCAAGATAATAAGTACCGGGTCTCACAACCCTAATAACCCGATACGGGCCTTCCCAATTCGGATCCAATGAACGAGCAGGAACTCCAAGATTTTGCCTTAGGACCAAATCTCCGGGCTGGAAGGATCTAGGTCTAACCTTCGCATTCCGATAACGAGCAATACGTTGTTGATATGCTGCCACTCGTACTTGGGAAGCATTTCTTCGTTCTTCCAAGAGATCGAGATGAAGTCGGAGGTTTTCCTGATTGCTTGCGGGATCATACTGTTCGATCCGATATGACGGCACTTGAGTTTTCACTGGTACTACTGCGTCAACACCAAATGCTAAGGAGAAAGGAGTTTCACCTGTCGATGTACAAGCCGTGGTTCTATAGGCCCATAACACCTCTGGTAGAAGTTCTGGCCACACCCCTTTACATTCACCTAGCTTGGTCTTTAAATGATGCTTTATGATTTTATTCACTGCCTCGACCTGCCCATTCGCCTGAGGATGATATGGAGAAGTGCGGAGATTACGTATCTTCCATTTGTCGCAAAATTCATCAAAGGCTGCGTTGTCGAACTGCGTTCCGTTATCGGTAATTATAGTATGAGGAAGTCCGAAGCGACATATGATATTTCTCCACATAAACTTAGTAGTTTGTTTTTCAGTAATTTTGGCTAATGGTTCTGCTTCGGCCCATTTGGTGAAATAATCAACCGCCACGATCGCGAACCTATTCTGTCCCTTTCCCATAGGTAAGGGCCCGATGATATCGATCCCCCACTGAGCAAAAGGCCAAGGGCTGTCGACTGGGGTCATCCGCTCAGACGGTACACGAGGTATAGGTTGATATCGTTGACACTTGTCGCATTTTTTAGAAAATTCAATGGCGTCTGCTTTCATAGTAGGCCAATAATATCCTTGCCTCATCGCTTTATATGCTAGAGATCGCCCCCTGGGATGATTACCACATGCCCCCTGGTGTACTTCATCTAGAACACGATGTGCTTCTTCTGGATGAAGACACCTTAAATAAGGCAAGGAGAAGCTTTTTCGCAACAAGATTCCATCTTGTAAGGTGTACCTGGCAGCTCGAAGCCGAATTTGTCTTGCAGCTTTCTTGTCTTCTGGTAGGTACCCATCTCTAAGATAAATGATGATAGGATCCATCCAGCATGGAGACGATTGTACCGATATAACTTTCTCGAGAATCACTTGGTCGATACTCAAATGCTGACGGTGCTCGATGGGGATCGAATGTGATAGATCCGATTCCGGTGCAGAAGCGAGTTTTGCCACGGAATCGGCAAGTTGGTTCTGCTCGCGAGGGATATGAAATATTTTATAAGTCTTCAGTTTGGCGAGCAGGATGAGGACACGAGACTTGTATAAGGCCATTCTTTCTTCTTTGGTTTCGAATTCGCCAAGAACTTGGTTGACAATGAGCTGGGAGTCGCTATGAATTATCAAATTCTGGACTGCGAGGACAACGGCTAGCTCGAGGCCAACAATCAGGGCCTCATATTCTGCTTCATTATTGGAGATGCGTGATTCGAAACGCAGAGCATATTGAAAATGCGACCCGTCGGGAGCCACTAAAATCAGGCCCGCTCCACTACCAGTGGCCCGCGACGACCCGTCCACGAAGAGAGACCAAGGAGGCTGGTCGCTGGTCATGACATTATCTTCAGAAGAATACGTAAATTCAGCTATGAAGTCAGCCACGGCCTGGCCCTTGACTGCTGTCCTAGGACAGAATGAGATATCATGCTCACTGATCTCGACCGCCCATTTAGTCAAGCGTCCTGAAGCCTCAGGTTTTTGAAGGACTTGGCGTAGCGGATGATTTGTTGGTACTAAAATAGCATGGGCTTGAAAGTATGGTCGCAGTTTTCGAGCCGCAGTGACTAAGGCTAGGGCCAGTTTCTCCATATCAGAATACCTAGTTTCTGCATCGACCATTGCTCTACTGACATAATAAACGGGCCTTTGCACCCCGGAATCTTCTCTTATTAAAGCGGCGCTAACGGCCGGGGGAGACACAGATAAATAAAGAATGAGTTGCTCATGTGCTACAGGCTTAGATAAAATGGGGGGAGCGCTCATGTATTGCTTCAATTGTTGAAAAGCTTCTTCACACTGAGGTGTCCACTTCCAATCAGACTTGGCCGTTGCACGAAGGAGTTTGAAGAAGGGCAAACACTTGTCAGATGCTCGTGAGATGAACCTGTTCAATGATGCGATGCGACCTGCTAGACGCTGAACGTCTTTCAGAGTAACAGGGGATTTCATTTCTATCAATGCTTTAATCTTTTCAGGATTTGCCTCAATTCCACGCTGGCCAACCATGAACCCAAGAAATTTTCCTGCAGACACTCCAAACGCGCATTTTTCGGGATTTAACTTCATTTGATACTTCCTCATCAGATCAAAGGCTTCCCGAAGATCTGAAATGTGGTTATCTTCAACGATGCTTTTCACGAGCATATCGTCGACATACACTTCCATATTCCTACCGATTTGAGCAGCGAACATTTTGTTGACAAGACGTTGATAAGTGGCCCCTGCATTTTTAAGACCGAACGGCATTACCTGGTAGCAATATAGTCCTCGATCTGTGATGAAGGCAGTATGCTGGCTATCAGGTGGATGCATCACAATCTGGTTGTAACCAGAATAAGCATCCATAAAGCTGAGGAGAGCATGTCCAGCTGTTGAGTCGACCAACTGGTCGATCCGCGGTGTCGGAAAGCTATCTTTGGGGCATGCTTTGTTTAAGTCTGAATAGTCGACGCACATCCTCCATTTGCCATTAGTTTTTCGGACGAGAACTACGTTTGCGACCCACTCTGGGTAGTCAACTTCCTTTATGAAATTAGCCGCGAGAAGCTTTTCAACTTCTGTTTTGATTGCCATTTGTCTTTCTGCAGTAAAGGCACGTCGTCGCTGATGTACGGGTTTATGCTTCGGGTCAATGTTGAGACGATGTGCGATGACATCAGGATCGATGCCTGGCATATCTTTATGAGACCAAGCAAACACATCCTTGTATTCGGTGAGGAAACGAATCAAATTTTGACGATGGACAGTGGTCAAGGAGGACCCGATGCGCACGATCTTAGATGGGTCGTCTTCGGTCAGGTGGATCGCCACTGTTTCTTCCCCTGGAGTTCCTGATTTCAGAGCATTTTCTCTTGGATCCAACGCGGCGGCGGGAACGTCGGATGAACCTTGAACTATTTCCATGACAGGTGTCGCTTGAGCCTTCTTTCGATCTTGGAGGGCTATCTGGTAACAGGACCGTGCCTCCTGCTGACTTCCTCGCACGACCCCGATGCCATTTGGGGTCAGAAATTTAACACACAGATATGAAGGGTGCAAGGCCGCTCCAACCTTAGTCAGAGACGGCCGCCCCAAAATGGCGTTATATGCTGATTTTCGATCCACGACGAGGAAGTTTACGAAGACGGTGGTCTTCGCTGGACTCTCTCCAAAAGTAACTGGGAGATCGATGCTTCCTTCGGGTGTTACTACCTCTCCTCCAAAGCCGACGAGGGGGGTCGATACTGGCTTGAGGAGGCTTCTGGATAGTGCCATTTTGTTGAAAGCCTCTAGATACAGAATGTCGGCTGAGCTACCTGTATCCACCATAATCCGATGAGTCAGATAATTTGATACCTTCAATGTGACCACGACAGAATCTTCATGAGGGAAGTGGATTCCCGCTGCATCTTCGAGGGTGAAAGAAATTGGAGGATGGCTTGCTTTTGAGGAGCTGGACGTCTGTTCCAGCCAATAGATTTGCTGGGGTTCTTTTGACGCCTTCCGAGCATATGCTTTTCTTGAAGCTTGAGAGTCACCCCCACAAGCTGGTCCCCCGACGATAGTGCGAATTTCTCCCGTGGGCTCGGCGTCCTCCTGGTCGGTTTGATGATGAGGTGGTTCCTTTTGGCGAGATGAGGTCTTCGCCCTTTCTGGTGATCGATTTTTACGAGCAACATAATCCTGGAGATGGCCTTTTCGAATAAGGGCTTCGATATGGTCTCGTAAAGAGATGCAGTCCTGGGTCCTATGCCCGTGATCTTTGTGAAAGTAACAGAACTTGCTCTTGTCCCTCTTCTCGGGATCGGATTTGATCTTTGCAGGCCACTTCACATATGGCTTGTGTTTAATCTCCATTAGAACCTTTTCAGGAGACTGATTGAGAGGAGTGTAATTATGATATTTACCAGAGTAAGGCCTCTTGGGAGAACGATCGCGCTGGTCACGACGATATTTCTTATCCGTAGAAGAGGCTCCTTCTGGCTTGCGCTTCTTGCTCTGTACTCCATGGCGTGTCAATGCGACTTCTTCTGCATTGATATATTTCTGAGCTTTGGCTTGAAATTCTGCCATAGTTTTCGGTGGGCTTTTATCTAAGGCAAACCTGAATTTCTCACTCGTTATCCCGGCAATGAGGGCTGTAAGACCCTTTTCTTCGGTGTATCCCTCAGTTTGAACGGCTTCGGCAGTGAATCGTACTGTGAACTCCTTTATTGTCTCCCCATGCTGCTGTTTCAAATTCATTAGATGGGAGGCTGGCTTCTTAATGCGAATACTCCCCATGAATTGAGAAAGGAATATCTCTGATAACTGGGAAAAGGAACTGATGGAACGGGGCTTTAACCCCCGAAACCACGTACGAGCTGCATCCTTCAATGTTAGGGGAAAGGCCCTACACATGATTTCTGAACCATGTCCCTCCAACTCCATGAGGGACCTATATGTTTCCAGATGTTCCAGAGGGTCGCCAATTCCTGTGTACGGAGCGATAACAGGCGCTCGATACTTTCTGGGTAATGGGGCTTCCATGACCTCGCTGGTGAAGGGAGATTCAGATTGGTGTATTGCCGCCATGACGGCAGATGGCCGATTTGCCTGGTATCGCTGTTCCATAACATCAAAACGATCTTGGATTCTTTTGAGATCTCCTTCCCATGGTAGGGTATAGCTAGATGTTTCAGCGGTGGAGCCTTGCGGTTGAGGTTGTCGAGACGAACTAGAATGTATGGAATGTGGTGATGGTACAGGGGGATGGCCGCCGAGTGGCGGGACCTGTGGTTCGTCCATAGAGTGTCTGGAAGCTACCGGTATGGGTTGCGGTGGTAACCCTTCAGAGGATTGTCTTTGTGGTTCGGGGAAGTGCTGATCAAGCCGGTTTGACAGCGCTTGGACTCCGGCGTTTAGAGTTAGGAGAGTGTTTCCGAGGAAACGTAGGACATCATCTTGATTTCCAGAGGCTTCCAATAATGGGTTTGTTGACGGCAGATTCGGGGCTCCTTGAGGGATATTCGTTGGAGCAGGTGGAAGGATAGGTACGGATTCCGTCTCATCAGGCGGAGGTGGTGCCTGCCTTGAAGTTGAAGGATGAACAACCTTTTTAGGAGGCATCGCTGAAGGATTTTGATCGGTGGTTAGCACGATTGATTTCGATGATCAAGTCGTTCCCACAGACGGCGCCAAACTGTTAATGTCAGATTTTGTAACGAGATCCTCCAGCTTTTCTCCTTCACTCCAACCGGGATTTTCACCACCAGACCTGAAGCAAGACAACAAATAAGGGTGGCTGGGGACCAGCCGTTAGCCCTCCGATGCTTAAGTTAGGCCACAGTAAGAAGAGAAGCCAAGCAAAACGGGACCAAGATTGAATGATGTGTGCGTACCTGCTCTTAATGGAGCCACCCCTTTATATAGATCTGAAGCAATCCAATTTGTTACGTGAGATGTCGAAATCCCGTTGATGTCGCATACGATACTGAGAATTCGCTGATTTCGTGGGATAAGATCCTATCTTTTTAGTCAGATCCAACCTAATGACTTATTTCAACAATCACGCCCCTTGATGGTAATCCCTTGAAATCCGGCTGGAAGCCGTAGTTGGAATCATAGCTTCCGAAAAGGAAGGAGACGCCCGTAGTTGGAGTCATAGCCTCCGAAAAGGAAGGAGACGCCCGTAGTTGGAAACCAACGAACTGGTTGTAGCCCTGCTTGGTGTCGCAGAGGGATTGGAGAAGCTGCTCGACGGGAATCGGGTGCTAGTACTGAAAGCTAAGAGATATTACCGCAGGAAAGCTGCTCGCAGGTTAGAATGTGGTCGCGAGTCCAAGTACATACTTTAGATGTAACGTCTTTCAACGACTTGTGAGAAGGTCTGTTCGCGGATCGAGCTTTGCCGTATTTGACTATCGGTTATGAAGACTCGAGACTTGCGAATAGCTGCTCCGTATTTTTCAATCTATGACTCCTGATCAGGTGAGCTCGAGAGTCGAATGGACGTCCCGCACTTATCCAATATTCGACTCTCGATCAGATAATCTCGAGAGTCGAATGGACGTCCCGCACTTATCCATTCTTCGACTCCCGAGCATACGATCTCGAGAGTCGAAGCTGTACTCCACCCTTATCCGTTCTGCGACTCTTGATCAGATCATCTCGAGGGCGAAATGGGCATTTCCGCGTGAAATCTTATCTCCACCATTTTGCCTATAACAACCATTGGTTTTGCATGCTCATATTAGGACATAAGCCTTATCTAAAATCTAGCGAGGCCCGTATGAGAGGGAAAATTGGAAAAAGAAATGCATAGTGTCCAAAACTTCTTGGATTCAACTTGATGATTATATGCAATTGAAATAGTTTATAAGGTCATTCCCACAGGGATGGATTGAAAACACCAAAAATTTAGCCTGATACAAAAAAATTTCATGGCTATAAAAATGTTTCAATGGTGGTTGTTAAATCCCCAATGTTTCCTCTCGTGTAGCCCTAGCCCAGATCTCCTCATTTTCAGTCGCATGTTCTAAAATGACTTCGCAAAACGGATGGATGGGGTGCATTGCTCAAAAACATGACGGTGGGCCTCTTCTAGCTCCGAGCGTAGAAACTTCCTGCCAAAGCCTTTTGCATAAAATCCTCGTCCGGCATCCTCTCAGTAGCCCCCCTATCGGTGACTATGATACTTCTGACAGTTTTCATTGCTAAGATGTTCGTATGAATGGCTGGAAGGGTGGCAAGAGGCCCGGTAGCAGGCCTCACCCGACTACCTACTAGCCCGTGTGCCTTGCCAGCATGGCCCGCTCCATTTTTGGCTCAGGCTTAGGCTCAAGTCATTTTAGCCTACCCAACCTAGCCCAACCATGGCTTATATATACATGTGTTATGTCTACCGAATATGTGATCCTATTCCTTGATTAAGCAGCCAATTTATCTTGAATGTCAATCACTGATTTCATTCCTTTAAAATGTTTATTTATTTATGCATGTGTGGCCCACATTATGAATGAATAGATTGAGAATAAGGATTGGGCAGGTTTCATCAATTTTTGGGTTGGGCAGGTTTCATCATTTTTTGGGTTGGGCAAATTCAAGATGGGGCCTGAGCCCAACAATTTTTTTCAGGGCACTGGCTTGGATCTACTGTGCTAGGCCCATGTTGGACTTAGCCCATACATGGTCCCAGCCTCTCAAGTGTTATAGGCTACACATGTTGAAGGAGAGAGAGTCTTAGGTTAAACACCCAGCCTCTCTATTTATTTATAATAAAACTTAATGAAATCCAGCCTTTGATTTACGGACTGCAATCATATAAATGCAAACTGACTATAAAGAAAAGATCAGGGCGGTCCACTAGATCAGGGTGGATTCATGGCTTCGACGGATATAGACCGGATGTTTCCATTTCTCCTTTAACACTCCCCCTCAAGCTTGGGCTAAAAATGTCAGAAAGGCCAAGCTTGGACGAAATAATCCAATGACGATCTTTAGCTAGTGCTCTGGTAAGCACATCAGCGAGTTGGTTAGAGGTGCAAACATAAGGAGTAACAATTTCCTGAGACTTGATTTTTTCCCGAATAAAGTGATAGTCAACCTCAATGTGCTTTGTGCACTCATGGAACACCGGATTACTTGAAAAATGAATGGCAGCTTGGTTAACACACATCATTTTCATTGGTGTAGGAGGGGGGAAACCAAGCTCAGTTAAAAAATTTTTAAGCCAAAGTAATTTGCACGTGGTATGTGCCATAGCACGATATTCGGCTTCGGCATTAGAATGAGCCACCACTGTTTTCTTTTGCTTTTCCATGTGACAAGATTCCCTCCAACAAAGGAAAAATAGCCGGTTGTAGATTTTCAGTCATCTTTCAAACCGGCTCAATCAGCATCAGAAAAAGCAGAAATGTGTAAGTGTCCATGATTAGAATAAAGAAGACATTTGCCAGGAGAGCCTTTGAGATAACGAAGAACCCGATATGCAGCATCCATATGTGAAACTCGAGGTGAATGCATAAATTGACCGAGGACACTCACCACATGAGAAATATCCGATCAAGTAATTGTGAGATAAATAAGTCGTTCGATCAGTCGTTGATAAGGTCCAGGGTCAGAAAGGGCCTCACTATCATGTGAGGTAAACTGATGGGTAACTTCCAGTGGGGTGTCAAGAGGCTTATACCCAAGCACACCAGTCTCAGTAAGTAAGTTCAGCACATATTTCCGCTGACATAAGGAAATCCCATGGCGAGAACGGGCAAACTTAATGCCCAAAAAATAACGCAGAAACCCCAAGTCTTTCACCTCAAAAGTACAGGAAAGATGAGATTTGATGTTGGAAATTGCACTAGCGTCGTCACCCATAACAATAATATCATCAACATAAACAGAGACAATTGTAATCCCACTGTCTGTGCGTTTCTAAAAAAATTAATAGTTAGAGCTACACTGATGGAAATAGGCATGTTTCTTGGCATGTGTAAATTTGTCAAACCATGCCCGTGGTGACTATTTGAGACCATAGATAATTTGCGAAGGCGGCACACTTTCTTTTCCTCCCCCTGACGATGGAAACCAAGAGGAAGACTCATATAAACTTCCTCATGGAGGTCACCATGTAAGAATGCATTTTTTATATCAAGTTGATGAAGATGCTGTTAGTGCACTGATTTGTGCATTGTATTGTCAATTGCGTGATCGTTGAGTCAGTCAAGTCTCGTGAGCCCCGATGAAGATTGAAGACTCAAGACTTGAAGACCAAAGCAGCTTACCGCACTCAAGTTCAAGCCAAATCAAGCTCGAAAGGTAAGTTGCATATAGACAGCCTATAGGATCCCAAAACATCCAAGTCCATGGCATTCGAATCGCACTTTATGTTTGCCAATTGATCCATGGACTTAAGGTCAAGATGATTAATCTTGGACCTCCATTATATAGGTGCCAATCAGTTGAAAAAGATAAGTAAATCATCTCTATGTGCACCATTTAAGCTGAGGGAGTTCACCCCATTTCAGGCCAGGAATTGAGCCTGATGACCGGTCGGGCGACCGGTCGGCTGTAGCAGGATTCAGACAGCTTTTAAAAGGAAAATTATCTTATATGTCTGGCTGAGGACCGGTCTGAAGACCGGTCGCATATGGACGAAATATGTCCAGCAACATTTGGAGAAAATGGATTAAATAGGGAGACCGGTCGTGACCTCCCAAGATCGTTCGCTGACCTCCCACGACCGGTCGAACGACCGGTCACAAATTGTCTAAAAACGACCAGAGACTTCAAGTTTTTTTTAAGGAAGACTGGTCTCAAGACCAGTCGTCAGACCGGTCGGAGGCACAACTAAGACCGGTCTTTGGGCTTTTTAGATAGGTCGCACATGACCGTTTTCTATCCGTTGGAGCCCGATTCTTGGAGCCTATAAAGGCATATTTCAAGGGCTTTGAGGGGATCACTTGCACACCCATTTAGAGCATTAAGAGAGGTTATTAAGACTTTCATCTAATCTCTTTTGCTCATCATAGTCTTGAGTTCATCCTTCAAACCTAGCCATTAATGGCACTACATTGAGTATTCAAAGCTCGATTTGAACAAAGAACTCAAGCATGGCATTCATGGCTGTCCCTATCATTGAATCTTCATCTTGAAGTCATTTATAGCCATTGAATGATCCAATTAATGGTTCCTTCATTATCCATTGCATTGTAATAGGCATATGGAACATCAATACCTTCTCCCACCTACCCGGCACTAGTCTAGGAACATCATATGCATTGGTAGCTGATCGTGGGAGCTTGGAGAGGAGCTAAGGCATTCGTGGAAGCTGAAGCTACTCATCAACGACGCTGAATCAGGGCTCAATCGTCTAGGTATGTCTAGTATTTGAGAGTCCATTTATTGAATCACTATTCCCTGGATTGGGAAACTCCGGCGGGAGTGTACGTGACCATCCTTGGATTAGGATTGGTGAGAGTTTGAGATCCAAACTCATCAAGTCCCTAGATTGGGCCATCAGCGGATGGTAAACGCGGTCCTAGATCAAAGGATGTCAAGGTTGATGGTTAACCTGATTTAAAACCACAATTATAGTCAAATCCGGTGGTCTCATCGGTTGAGATTGTGAACCAGGAGTGGAGTAGACTTATCGTCGAACCACTATACATCGTGTACAATGTGGTGAATGCATTTTGTCTATTATTGTTCCTTATTGATCAATCTTATAAGTGCTTAATTGTATGCCCATCTTGTGTTTGAAAAAATGCTCATATGCCATCTTTGAATGATTGACACAAGCATGCATATGAACTGTTTGACTAAATGCTTCTCTTAAAATAGTTGTTAAATTGAGTTAGTGTTAGAGCTTAGAAAAATCGAAACTGCTCGTCAGCAGTCTTTTTCCTATGTTTCATTATTCTGGGGAATTCTGAGTATTGAGACATTCATAGACAATCATAACCAATCACAAAGTATACACGAGAAAGCACCGCGAGGTGAATTTTATTCCAGAGATTCCGAGATCTTTTACATTCCAGGCTGTGAGCTAGTCACGAACCATTAATTACATCAACGGATGATCACCCTTGATTAGAAGGCAAAAGTAAATGCATGCATGCATCATAAATGAGTTAAATAAAGCATTGAAGGAGCATAAATATAAATAAGGCGCAGCATAGACAACACAGAGATTTTTACGTGGAAACCCTTACGGGAGAAAACCACGGCACAAAGCGACAAGATTCCACTATGAATTGCAGTTATACAATAGATGAAATATTAAAGGAATGAAGCTCGGATAGATCGACCAAGTAGTTTAAATCGTCAGGGATTATAGTCTCGAGTTCATGGTCGTAGAAACCAAGTCTAGGATTTATTATGGACTAAGCCATCGTTAAGACCAGTTAGATGTCGGTCCCATACTCCTCGGGCGTTCCTAGTTGAGTAGCAACTAGGATTTTAACCGAGTCGTATATCTCAGTGTCATGACGCGTCTCTATGGACGATATGACTTTCAAGGATACACTTCACGGTTTCCGTTTAGTGCAACCAGGGCCAGTGACCGTCTCCGATGGGACGGGTGACTTGCTGGAAGGCACTCCATGGGGTCTTTGTGCAAACAGGGTTTCGACCGAGTCGTATATCTCAGTGTCATGACGCGTCTCTGTGGACGATATGACTTTCAGAGATACACTTCAGGGCGTCCACTTACTGCAACCAGGGCCAGTGACCGTCTCCGATGGGACGGGTGACTTACTGGAAGGCACTCCATGGGGTCTTTGTGCAAACAGGGTTTCGACCGAGTCGTATATCTCAGTGTCATGACGCGTCTCTGTGGACGATATGACTTTCAGAGATACACTTCAGGGCGTCCACTTACTGCAACCAGGGCCAGTGACCGTCTCCGATGGGACGGGTGACTTACTGGAAGGCACTCCATGGGGTCTTTGTGCAAACAGGGTTTCGACCGAGTCGTATATCTCAGTGTCATGACGCGTCTCTATGGACAATATGACTTTCAGAGATACACTTCAGGGCGTCCACTTACTGCAACCAGGGCCAGTGACCGTCTCCGATGGGATGGGTGACTTACTGGAAGGCACTCCATGGGTTCTTTGTGCAAACAGGATTTCGACCGAGTCGTATATCTCAGTGTCATGACGCGTCTCTGTGGACGATATGACTTTCAGAGATACACTTCAGGGCGTCCACTTACTGCAACCAGGGCCAGTGACCGTCTCCGATGGGACAGGTGACTTGCTGGAAGGCACTCCATGGGGTCTTTGTGCAAACAGGGTTTCGACCGAGTCGTATATCTCAGTGTCATGACGCGTCTCTGTGGATGATATGACTTTCAAAGATACACTCCAGGGCGTCCACTTACTGCAACCAGGGCCAGTGACCGTCTCCGACGGGACGGGTGACTTACTGGAAGGCACTCCATGGGGTCTTTGTGCAAACAGGGTTTCGACCGAGTCGTATATCTCAGTGTCATGACGCGTCTCTGTGGACGATATGACTTTCAGAGATACACTTCAGGGCGTCCACTTACTGCAACTAGGGCCAGTGTGACCGTCTCTGATGGGACGGGTGACTTACTGGAAGGCACTCATTACCTTAGCCACTCAACTGACGGATCCCGCCTTGGACAGGACGCACATCAACTGGTCTTAACGATGAAGTATTTCAGACGTTTAGAACTCTTTGGTTACAATTTTCGATGATAACCATAGTCCTCTTTGATTTAGTTTCGTAACTCAATCCGCGATGAAATAAATTCATGCAATTGATGCAAATGAGTACAGTACAAAGTAATTATGCTTTATGCATGCTCAAGAGAAGATCGCATTTATGCTAGATGTTAAGTGTATCAGACAAATTATGCATTTGCTTTGATCAACCCGCTTCGTATATATCTTTATGTCGTCGATATTTTGCCCTCGCGTCTTTGCGATCGTTGTTATAGACAAAGTAGTGGAGATCAGCTCAGCTATTAAAGATTGTACACGAGCGCCCATTCTACCCGCGAGATCATCTGATCGAGAGTCGCAGATCAGGAAAGTATCAGACTCTCGAGATCATCTGATCGAGAGTCGCTGATCGGGTAAGTGTAGGTTGCCCATTCGACTCTTGAGATCATAAGCTCGAGAGTCGTAGGACGGATAAATACAGAGCACCTATTCGCAAGGCTTCGAGCTCCCTTAGTCTATGATCAGCTAAAGCGAAGCAAAGATTCCTTCCCTGAATAGCGAGCAGACCTTCTCATAAGTCGTTGAAAGGAGTTACGTCAAAATGAGCGAGCACTTGGACTCGCGACCAGGTTCCAACATGCGAACAACTTTTCTGCGGTTACATCTCTTATCCTTCAGTACCAGCATCCGATTCCCGTCGAGCAGTATGACTCTGCGAGGCCAAGCAGGGCTACATCCAGTTTGGTGGTTTCCGTCTTGTCGGCGTCTCCTTCCTTTTCGGAAGCTATGACTCCAACTACGGGCGTCTCCTTCCTTTTCGGAAGCTATGACTCCAACTACGGGCGTCTACTTCCTTTTCGGAAGCTATGACTCCAACTACGGCTTCCAGTTTATCATGACACATCAGCACTATTACTATGCTTACCGGCAGCCCGTATAGGTCGGTTTTTGGGCTTATCTGCTCTAAATGGTTCCGGATCTCAAGGGATTGCCATCAAGGGGCGTGATTGTTGAAATAAGTCATTGGGTTGGATCTCGACTCTAAAGATAGGATCTTATCCCACGAAATCAGCAAGATCTCGGTATCGTATGCGACATCAGCGGGATTTCGATATCTTACGTAACAAATTGGGTTGCTTTAGATCTATATAAAGGGGTGACTCCATTAAGAGCAGGTACACACACAACATTTAATCTCTGTCCCGTTTTGCTTGGCTATTCTTCTTACTTTGGCCTTACTTAAGCATCGGAGGGCTGACGGCTGGATCCCAGCCACCCTTAGCTGCAATCTATCTTCTTTCAGGTCTGTTGGAGGAAATCCCTGTTGGAGTGAAGGAGAACAACCGGAGGATCTCGTTGCAAAATTTGACATTAACAGTTTGGCGCCATCTGTGGGAACGACTTGATCGTTAAAATCAATCGTTCCACCGATCAAAATCCTTCGGCGATGCCTCCTAAAAAGGCCGTTCATCCTTCAACTTCAAGGCAGCCACCACCTCCGCCCGATGAGACGGAATCTGTACCTGCCCTTCCACCTGATCCGACGAATATCCCTCAAGGAGCCTCGAATATGCCGTCAACAAACCCATTACTGGAGGCTTCTGGAAATCAAGACGATGTCTTATGTTTCCTCGGAAACACCCTTCTGACTCTAAATGCCGGAGTTCAAGCGCTGTCAAATCGACTTGATAAGCATTTCCCCGAACCTCAGAGACAAGCCTCCGAAGGGTTACCACCGCAGCCCATACCGGTGGCATCTAGACATTCTATGGACGAACCACAGGTCCCACCACTTGGCAGCCATCCCCCTGTACCGTCTCCACATTCTGTACATTCTAGTTCGTCTCGACAACCTCAACCGCAGGGCTCCATCGCCGAAACATCGAGCTATACCTTACCATGGGAGGGAGATCTCAAAAGAATCCATGATCGTTTTGATGTCATGGAACAACGATACCAGGCAAATCGGCCGTCTGCCGTCATGGCGGCGATACGTCAATCCGAATCTCCCTTCACCAGCGAGGTCATGGAAGCCCCGTTACCCAGAAAGTATCGAGCGCCTGTTATCGCTCCGTACACAGGCATTGGCAACCCTCTTGAACATATGGAAACATATAGGTCCCTCATGGAGTTGGAGGGACATGGTTCAGAAATTATGTGTAGGGCTTTTCCCCTAACATTGAAGGAAGCAGCTCGTACGTGGTTCCGGGGGTTAAAGCCCCGTTCCATCAATTCCTTTTCCCAATTATCGGAGATATTCCTTTCTCAATTCATGGGAAGTATTCGCATTAAGAAGCCAGCCTCCCATCTGATGAATCTGAAACAGCAGCATGGGGAGACAATAAAGGAGTTCACAGTACGGTTCACTGCCGAAGTCGTCCAAACTGAGGGTTACACTGAAGAAAAGGGTCTTACAGCCCTCATCGCTGGAATAACGAGTGAGAAGTTCAGGTTTGCCTTAGATAAAAGCCCTCCGAAAACCATTGCAGAGTTCCAAGCCAAAGCTCAGAAATATATCAATGCAGAAGAAGTCGCATTGACACGTCATGGAGTACAGAGTAAGAAACGCAAGCCAGAAGGAACCTCTTCTACCGATAAAAAATCTCGTCGTGATCAGCGCGATCGTTCTCCCAAGAAGCCTTACTCTGGTAAATACCATAACTACACCCTTCTTAATCAGTCTCATGAAAAGGTCCTAATGGAGATTAAACACAAGCCATATGTAAAGTGGCCCGCAAAGATCAAATCCGATCCTGAGAAGAGGGACAAGAGCAAGTTCTGTTACTTCCACTGTTGATGTCAGATTTTGTAGTTGGATCCTCCACTTGTTCACCTTCTCTTCACTAGAGATTTCCCTCTGCCAAACCTGAAAGAAGGCAGACAGCAACTAAGGGTGGCTGGGGACCAGCCGTTAGCCCTCCGATGCTTAAGTCAGGCCAAAGCAAGAAAAAGAGAAGCCAAGCAAAACGGGACCGAGCGAATGTTGTGTGCGTACCTGCTCTTAATGGAGTCACCCCTTTATATAGATCTGAAGCAACCCAATTTGTTACGTAAGATATCGAAATCCCGCTGATGTCGCATACGATACTGAGATCTTGCTGATTTCATGGGATAAGATCCTATCTTTAGAGTCGAGATCCAACCCAATGACTTATTTCAACAATCACGCCCCTTGATGGCAATCCCTTGAGATCCGAAACCATTTAGAGAAGATAAGCCCAAAAACTGACCTATACGGGCTGCCGGTAAGCGTAGTAATAGCGCTGATGTGTCATGATAAACTGGAAGCCGTAGTTGGAGTCATAGCTTCCGAAAAGGAAGGAGATGCCCGTAGTTGGCGTCATAGCTTCCGAAAAGGAAGGAGACGCTCGTAGTTGGAGTCATAGCTTCCGAAAAGGAAGGAGACGCTCGTAGTTGGAGTCATAGCTTCCGAAAAGGAAGGAGACGCCGACAAGACGGAAACCACCGAACTGGATGTAGCCCTGCTTGGCCTCGCAGAGTCATACTGCTCGACGGGAATCGGGTGCTGGTACTGAAGGATAAGAGATGTAACTGTAGAAAAGCTGTTCGCATGTTGGAACCTGGTCGCGAGTCCAAGTGCCCGCTCATTTTGACGTAACTCCTTTTAACGACTTATGAGAAGGTCTGCTCGCTATTCAGGGAAGGAATCTTTGCTTCGCTTTATCTGATCATAGACTAAGGGAGCTCGAAGCCTTGCGAATAGGTGCTCTGTATTTATCCGTCCTACGACTCTCGAGCTTATGATCTCAAGAGTCGAATGGGCAACCTACACTTACCCGATCAGCGACTCTCGATCAGATGATCTCGAGAGTCTGATACTTTCCTGATCTGCGACTCTCGATCAGATGATCTCGCGGGCAGAATGGGCGCTCGTGTACAATCTTTAATAGCTGAGCTGATCTCCATTACTTTGTCTATAACAGATGCCCCCCAAGTCCTTGCCGCCAAGAATTTCTAAGGGAAGGACTTAGCTCACTATCACACGTAACCGCCCGCTGCTTTCATCGAGAACGGCACCTCACATGATGGGCTGGAATTAATGAGCGCCAGCTTTCCGCAGCCTTTTCGCTGATGGAAAATGAAGGGGCGCTCGCCACGTGTTTGAGGAGTTAATGGGCATGCCTGCTCGAGCGCTGTGTCAAAGGAGGGACTGCCACGTGCCATCAGATACGGCGGAATGATTGCCTATAAATATACGGAGTCCGCCATTTCTTTGATTTTCTACAGAAGCTTTTTCGAAAGGAACCTGCAGTCTTTTCTTTCCATTCTTCTTCTTCCTCCGGTGTTCATTTTCTTTTCTGTTTTTGGTATACTTCCTTTTTTCACCTTCTTTTGTTTTTATCTTCTCATGGCTGGGAACTCTGACGAGACCACTGTCCCTCTTGGTGATGCCACTCCGGAATCCTCTGCCTCCAGCAGTGCAAGGGTTTCGGCAGGGAGATACACAGCAGCCGGATATCCTTCCGTTTTATCGGAGGACCGGCTGGCTGAGCTACGGGAGAGATACCTGATCCCCGACTCAGTCACTCTCCGCTTGCCGGAGGTGGAGAAACACCAGACTCTCCCCCTCCCCCCCCCCCCCCCCCCCCCCCTAGGATGCGTAGCATTTTATGAGTACCAGCTTATCTTGGGGGTACACCTTCCCCTCCATCCCTTCATTCGCGATGTACTCCGGTGTTACAAGATTGCCCCCGGGCAACTCATCGTGAACGGGTGGAGGGTAGTTTTGGGCTCCTTTGCCCTTTGGGCTCAGGCTGGCAACGGGGAACTCACGGCGGAGGAGTTCCTCCGTATGTTTCGTCTGAAGAAAGCTCCCTCCAGCGAAGGCTGGTATTATTTGTGTTATTGGCACCGGGATAATTTCGTGTTGGGGAAGCCCTCCTCGAACTATCCCGGCTGGAGGAAGCGGTGGTTCTACGCTTCCGGGAGCTGGGAGTCTGCCTCCTCCAGGGGTCCAGGAGTGACCCGGTTTTTCTGTGAAGGTAGACACAATCCCGCATTGTGCAGTTTCTCCAGATAGGTTTTTAGGGTTTTGCTTTGTTTGACCCCTATTTGTGCTCGCAGGTATCCCGGCCTTGAGAAAACCGAATTTGAAGGGAGGGATCAACGAGAAGATTGTCAAAGTGTACAAGGTGCCTGTCAGAGATAGGCATATCGAGGCTTGCTTGTCTCCTTCGCGACTTGCAACAGCGGGCCTCATATCCAGAAGAGAAGTTGAGATGACGAAGGCTGGAGAGAAGAGAGGCCTACTGCCTCGACTGAAGGGCACAAGCTCCAAGAGGCAGAAGAGAACCCCTGCCGAACCTTCTCAATCTTCCATCCGCACGGGCAGCGATCAGCCTGCCCTTCCCGCGAGCATGGCGGGGGCCCCAGCTGGGCCCACTATTCCTTCACTGGTGGTCGCACCTGGACCAACAGTGATTAACATTGCTGATAATTCCCCGGATGGGGTGGGGTCCGGCTGCCCCCCAGCTGGAGAGGCTCGAGAGCAGATGGAGCCTCAAGAGCAAGGATCTGCTCGCGAGTCAATGCCTCCCCCTCGCGAGACGACCGGGTTGGTCGTTGCCCAACCGTCGGGAAGCGGGACATATTCTATTTCCCGCCATCTCCATCCAGTATGCAAATTTTTGTTTGAGAACGTCCCGCCTCATGCCTTCGGCTCTCTTCCCGAGCCAAGTCCTGAGAACCTTCTCCTCGAAGCGGGGATGAGGATGGTTCAGGTAAGACTTCGTCAAGACCTGCTTCGATCTGTTATTACGTTCCAGAGTACTCTCTTATATTTTTCATCTCTTTTGCAGGGCTTAGATCTTATTCTGCGAACGAGGCGTGATATCGTTGCCGCCCGTCGCACGATAGATGAGGCTGAGGGAAAAAGGACTGCCTTGGAAAAGGCAGTTCAAGGAAGAGATCAACTGCTCAAGGCTCGTGAGGCAGTGATCGCGAAGAGAGATGAGGAGAAAAAGATCCTCATCGAGAAGATCCAAGTCCTGACCGATAGGTATCAGGCCTTGGACTCAGACTACGTGAAGCTCACGGGTTTGAAGGAGAAGGCTGAGAGAGAGAGGGAGATCTTCCGACAAGACAAGATCTCGTTGGAGGAGCAGTTCGCGGAGGCCAGGTCGCAGCTCAAGGAGACCTACGACAACCTGACCAGGGAGCGCACCGCTCTTGCGCAGCTTAAGGACGACTCGATCCACTGGGACGAGGAGAGAGTCGCCCTTGTAAAAATGCTCTCGGAGGAAGGTCCTCGGGCGGTTTCCGAGTTCCGGACTTCGCAGCTATATGACGACGAAAGGTACGAGTCGTATGATGCTGGTCGCGACTTTGTGCTAAGAGTAGTGCAACGAATGATCCCATCCTTCGATATGGGGGAATTCGGTCGAGTCGTGACCATCATAGCTGCAGAAGAGCAAGCTGCTGCCGAGAAGGAGGTGACTGAAGTCACACAGGCTGGAGGGGCTCCTGAAACGGGCCCTGAAGTCGAGAGCGTGGTTCCTCCTCCAAGCGATTGATTTCCTTTTATCTTCTTCTCTCTTATATTTGCGATCATGTATCTGTAATCATTTAAACATCAATGAAAAGATATTTTTGGAAGTGTTACTGTTTTGTTGCTATTCTCTCTTTATCTTTCATTTTTTGCTTTATGTTGATCACAAATGGATTCATCAGAGATGCGACCCTTTAATTCGTGCACGAGCTGCACTGCTCGCATTAGGGTGTATGACCACATATTCAAGCGCGAGCTGTGGTGCTCGCAATTAAGGTGTACGACTACGATTCGAGCCCGAGCTACGGTGCTCGCGATTAGGGTATATGACCACGACACCCTAATTTGAGCACGAGCTGCGGTGCTCGCATTCCGGAGTGCGATCCCTCCTCACCAGTCGAGAGCTACTAACTCATGAAAAAATGAATTAGACTCAATCCGGGGGTCGTGAGACCGTGTCCCCGTTGAGATAGACTGATCTATCGATTGAGATTTTGATTCTACCAAGGGCAGAAGGTTGGTCAAGAGATGGTATACATTCTCTTCGGGGCTATTCAGGTCCATGTAAATGGAGAAGCAACCAACTAGTAACAATTTCAGTCCTACCAAAGGTAGGCAATTGGCCAAGAGGATGTGTAAGCACTCTTCACGGCTATTCAGGTCCATAAAAATGGAGTAGCGGCCAAAAGATATCTTTCACTTTATTCATAAAATGTTGTAATAAAACTACATCGAATCTAGGGGTAGTATCGTAGCAAATGCTCCACGTGCCAAGGGCGACGTACAGGCTTCCCTTGCATGTCCTCAAGATAATAAGTACCGGGTCGCACAACCCTAATAACCCGGTATGGGCCTTCCCAATTCGGATCCAATGAACGAGCAGGAACTCCAAGATTTTGCCTTAGGACCAAATCTCTGAACTGGAAGGATCTAGGCCGAACCCTCGCATTCCGATAACGAGCAATACGTTGTTGATATGCTGCCACTCGTACTTGGGAAGCATTTCTTCGCTCTTCCAAGAGATCGAGATGAAGTCGGAGGTTTTCCTGATTGCTCGCGGGATCATACTGCTCGATCCGATATGAGGGCACTTGAATTTCCACCGGTACCACTGCGTCAACACCAAATGCTAAAGAAAAAGGAGTTTCACCTGTTGATGTACAAGCCGTGGTTCTATAGGCCCATAATGCCTCTGGCAGAAGTTCTGGCCACACCCCTTTACATTCACCTAGCTTGGTCTTTAAATGATGCTTTATGATCTTATTCACTGCCTCGACCTGCCCATTCGCCTGAGGATGATATGGAGAAGTGAGGAGATTACGTATCTTCCATTTGTCGCAAAATTCATCAAAGGCCGCGTTGTCGAACTGCGTTCCGTTATCGGTAATTATAGTATGAGGAAGTCCGAAACGACATATGATATTTCTCCATATAAACTTAGTAGTTTGTTTTTCAGTAATCTTGGCTAATGGTTCTGCCTCGGCCCATTTGGTGAAATAATCAACCGCCACGATCGCGAACCTATTCTGTCCCTTTCCCATAGGTAAGGGCCCGATGATATCGATCCCCCACTGAGCAAAAGGCCAAGGGCTATCAACTGGGGTCATCTGCTCAGACGGTACACGAGGTATAGGTAGATATCGTTGACACTTGTCGCATTTTTTAGAAAATTCGATGGCGTCTGCTTTCATAGTGGGCCAATAATATCCTTGCCTCATCGCTTTATATGCTAGGGATCGCCCCCTGGGATGGTTACCACATGCCCCCTGGTGTACTTCATCTAGAACACGAAGTGCTTCTTCTGGATGAAGGCACCTTAAATAAGGCAAGGAGAAGCTTTTTTGCAACAATATTCCATCTTGTAAGGTGTACCTGGCAGCTCGAAGCCGAATTTGTCTTGCAGCTTTCTTGTCTTCTGGTAGGTATCCATCTCTGAGATAAAGGATGATAGGATCCATCCAGCATGGAGACGATTGTACCGATATAACTTGCTCGAAAGTCACTTGGTCGATACTCAAGTTCTGACGGTGCTCGATGGGGATCGAATGTGATTACTCCGATTCCGGTGCAGAAGCGAGCTTTGCCAAGGATTCGGCAAGTTGGTTCTGCTCGCGAGGGATATGAGTTATTTTATAAGTCTTTAGTTTGGCGAGCAGGATGAGGACACGAGACTTGTACAAGGCCATTCTTTCTTCTTTGATTTCGAATTCACCAAGAACTTGGTTGACAATGAGCTGGGAGTCGCTATGAATTATCAAATTCTGGACTGCGAGGATAATGGCCAATTCGAGGCCAACAATCAGGGCCTCATATTCTGCTTCGTTATTGGAGACGCGTGATTCGAAACGCAAAGCATATTGAAAATGCGACCCGTCAGGAGCTGCTAATATCAGGCCCGCTCCGCTGCCAGTGGCCAGCGACGACCCGTCCACGAAGAGTGACCAAGGAGGCTGGTCGCTGGTCGTGATATTATCTTCAGAAGAATATGTAAATTCGGCGATGAAGTCAGCCACGGCCTGGCCCTTGACTGCGGTCCTAGGACAGAATGAAATATCATGCTCACTGATCTCGACCGCCCATTTAGTTAAGTGCCCGGAAGCCTCAGGTTTTTGAAGGACTTGTCGTAGTGGATGATTTGTTGGTACTAAAATAGCATGGGCTTGAAAGTATGGTCGCAGTTTTTGAGCTGCCGTGACTAAGGCTAGGGCCAGTTTCTCCATATCAGAATACCTAGTTTCTGCATCGACCATTGCTCGATTGATATAATAAACGGGCCTTTGCACCCCGGAATCTTCTCTTATTAAAGCGACGCTAACGGCCGTGGAAGACACAGATAAATAAAGAATGAGTTGCTCATGTGCTACAGGTTTAGATAAAATGGGGGGAGCGCTCATGTATTGCTTCAGTTGTTGAAAAGCTTCTTCACACTGAGGTGTCCACTTCCAATCAGACTTGGCCGTTGCACGAAGGAGTTTGAAGAAGGGCAAGCACTTGTCAGATGCTCGCGAGATGAACCTGTTTAATGATGCGATGCGACCAGCCAGACGCTGGACGTCCTTCAGAGTAACGGGGGATTTCATCTCTATCAATGCTTTAATCTTTTCGGGATTCGCCTCAATTCCACGCTGGCCAACCATGAACCCAAGAAATTTTCCTGCAGATACTCCAAACGCGCATTTTTCTGGGTTCAGTTTCATTTGATACTTCCTCATCAGATCAAAGGCTTCTTGAAGATCAGAAATGTGGTCATCTTCAACGATGCTTTTCACGAGCATATCGTCAACATTAACTTCCATATTCCTACCAATTTGAGCAGCGAATATTTTGTTGACAAGACGTTGATAAGTGGCCCCTGCATTTTTAAGACCGAACGACATTACCTGGTAGCAATATAGTCCTCGATCTGTGATGAAGGCAGTATGCTGGCTATCAGGTGGATGCATCATAATCTGGTTGTAACCAGAATAAGCATCCATAAAGCTGAGGAGAGCATGTCTAGCTGTTGAGTCGACCAACTGGTCGATCCGCGGTGTCGAGAAGCTATCTTTGGGACATGCTTTGTTCAAGTCTGAATAGTCGACGCACATCCTCCATTTGCCATTAGTTTTTCGGACGAGAACTACGTTTGCGACCCACTCTGGGTAGTCAACTTCTTTTATGAAATTAGCCGCGAGCAGCTTCTCAACTTTAGTTTTGATTGCCATTTGTCTTTCTGCAGTAAAGGCACGTCGACGCTGATGTACGGGTTTATGCTTCGGGTCAACGTTGAGACGATGTGCGATGACATTGGGATCGATGCCTGGCATATCTTTATGAGACCAAGCAAACATGTCCTGGTATTCAGTGAGGAAACGGATCAAATCTTCACGGTGGACACTGGTTAAGGAGGACCCGATGTACACGATTTTAGACGGGTCGTCTTCGGTCAGGTGGATAGCCACTGTTTCCTCCCCCGGAGTTCCTGACTTCAGAGCATTTTCTCTCGGATCCAACGAGGTGGAGGGAACGTTGGGTGAACCTTGAGCTATTTCCATGACGGGTGTCGCTTGAGTCTTCTTTCGATCTTGGAGGGCTATCTGGTAGCAGGACCGTGCCTCCTGCTGACTTCCTCGCACGACCCCGATGCCATTTGGGGTAGGAAATTTAACACATAGATATGAAGGGTGTAAGGCTGCTCCAACCTTAGTTAGAGACGGCCGCCCCAAAATGGCGTTATATGCTGATTTTCGATCCACGACGAGGAAGTTTACGAAGACGGTGGTCTTCGTTGGACTCTCTCCAAAAGTAACTGGGAGATCGATGCTTCCTTCAGGTGTTACTACCTCTCCTCCAAAGCCGACGAGGGGGGTCGATACTGGCTTGAGGAGGCTTTTGGCTAGTGCCATTTTGTTGAAAGCCTCCAAGTACAGAATATCAGCTGAGCTACCTGTATCCACCATAATTCGATGAGTCAGATAATTTGACACCTTCAACGTGACTACGATGGAATCTTCATGAGGGAAGTGAATTCCCGCTGCATCTTCGAGGGTGAAAGAAATTGGAGGATGGCTCGCTTTTGATGAGCTGGACGTCTGTTCCAGCCAATAGATTTGCTGGGGTTCTTTGGACGCCTTTCGAGCGTATGCTTTTCTTGAAGCTTGAGAGTCACCCCCACAAGCTGGTCCCCCGACGATAGTGCGAATTTCTCCTGTGGGCTCAACGTCCTCTTGGTCGGTTTGATGATGAGGCGGTTCCTTTTGGCGAGATGAGGTCTTCACCCTTTCTGGTGATCGATTTTTACGAGCAACATAATCCTGGAGATGGCCTTTTCGAATAAGGGCTTCGATATGGTCTCGTAGAGAGATGCAGTCCTGGGTCCTATGCCCATGATCTTTGTGGAAGTAACAGAACTTGCTCTTGTCCCTCTTCTCGGGATCGGATTTGATCTTTGCAGGCCACTTCACATATGGCTTGTGTTTAATCTCCATTAGAACCTTTTCAGGAGACTGATTAAGAGGAGTGTAGTTATGATATTTACCAGAGTAAGGCTTCTTGGGAGAACGATCGCGCTGATCACGACGGTATTTCTTATCTGTAGAAGAGGTTCCTTCTGGCTTACGTTTCTTACTTTGTACTCCATGGCGTGTCAGTGCGACTTCTTCTGCATTGATATATTTCTGAGCTTTAGCTTGGAATTCTGCCATAGTTTTCGGCGGGCTTTTATCTAAGGCAAACCTGAATTTCTCGCTCGTTATTTCGGCAATGAGGGCTGTAAGACCCTTTTCTTCAGTGTAACCCTCAATTTGAACGGCTTCGGCAGTGAACCGTACTGTGAACTCCTTTATTGTCTCCCCATGCTGCTGTTTCAGATTCATCAGATGGGAGGCTGGCTTCTTAATGCGAATACTTCCCATGAATTGAGAAAGGAATATCTCCGATAACTGGGAAAAGGAGCTGATGGAACGAGGCTTTAACCCCCGGAACCACATACGAGCTGCTTCCTTCAATGTTAAGGGAAAAGCCCTACACATGATTTTTGAACCATGTCCCTCCAACTCCATGAGGGACCTGTATGTTTCCAGATGTTCAAGAGGGTCGCCAATGCCTGTGTACGGAGCGATAACAGGCGCTCGATACTTTTTGGGTAACGGGGCTTCCATAACCTCGCTGGTGAAGGGAGATTCAGATTGATGTATCGCCGCCATGGCGGCAGATGACCGATTTGCCTGGTATTGCTGTTCCATGACATCAAATCGATCGTGGATTCTTTTGAGATCTCCTTCCCACGGTAGGGTATAGCTTGATGTTTCGGCGGTGGAGCCCTGCGGTTGAGGTTGTCGAGATGAACTAGAATGTATAGAATATGGGGACGGTACAGGGGGATGGCTGCCAAGTGGTGGGACCTGTGGTTCATCCATAGAATGTCTAGATGCCACTGGTATGGGTTGCGGTGGTAACCCTTCGGAGGCTTGTCTCTAAGGTTCCGGGAAATGCTGATCAAGTCGATTTGACAGCGCTTGAACTCCGGCATTTAGAGTCAGAAGGGTGTTTCCGAGGAAACGTAAGACATCGTCTTGATTTCCCGAAGCCTCCAGTAATGGGTTTGTTGACGGAATATTCAGGGCTCCTTGAGGGATGTTCGTCGGATCAGGTGGAAGGGCAGGTGTAGATCCCGTCTCATCGGGTGGAGGTGGTGGCTGCCTTGAAGTTGAAGGATGAACGGCCTTTTTAGGAGGCATCGCCGAAGGATTTTGAGGATTTTGATCGATGGTCAGAACGATTGATTTTGACGATCAAGTCGTTCCCACAGACGGCGCCAAACTGTTGATGTCAGATTTTGTAGTTGGATCCTCCACTTGTTCACCTTCTCTTCACCAGAGATTTCCCTCTGCCAAACCTGAAAGAAGGCAGACAGCAACTAAGGGTGGCTGGGGACCAGCCGTTAGCCCTCCGATGCTTAAGTCAGGCCAAAGCAAGAAGAAGAGAAGCCAAGCAAAACGGGACCGAGCGAATGTTGTGTGCGTACCTGCTCTTAATGGAGTCACCCCTTTATATAGATCTGAAGCAACCCAATTTGTTACGTAAGATATCGAAATCCCGCTGATGTCGCATATGATACTGAGATCTTGCTGATTTCGTGGGATAAGATCCTATCTTTAGAGTCGAGATCCAACCCAATGACTTATTTCAACAATCACGCCCCTTGATGGCAATCCCTTGAGATCCGAAACCATTTAGAGAAGATAAGCCCGAAAATCGACCTATACGGGCTGCCGGTAAGCGTAGTAATAGCGCTGAGGTGTCATGATAAACTGGAAGCCGTAGTTGGAGTCATATTTTTCGAAAAGGAAGGAGACGCCCGTAGTTGGTGTCATAGCTTCCGAAAAGGAAGGAGACGCTCGTAGTTGGAGTCATAGCTTCCGAAAAGGAAGGAGACGCCGACAAGACGGAAACCACCGAACTGGATGTAGCCCTGCTTGGCCTCGCAGAGTCATACTGCTCGACGGGAATCGGGTGCTGGTACTAAAGGATAAGAGATGTAACCGCAGAAAAGCTGTTCGCATGTTGGAACCTGGTCGCGAGTCCAAGTGCCCGCTCATTTTGACGTAACTCCTTTCAACGACTTATGAGAAGGTCTGCTCGCTATTCAGGGAAGGAATCTTTGCTTCGCTTTATCTGATCATAAACTAAGGGAGCTCGAAGCCTTGTGAATAGGTGCTCTGTATTTATCCGTCCTACGACTCTCGAGCTTATGATCTCAAGAGTCGAATGGGCAACCTACACTTACCCGATCAGCGACTCTCGATCAGATGATCTCGAGAGTCTGATACTTTCCTGATCTGCGACTCTCGATCAGATGATCTCGCGGGCAGAATGGGCGCTCGTGTACAATCTTTAATAGCTGAGCTGATCTCCGTTACTTTGTCTATAACATCCACAAAGATCACGGGCATAGGACCCAGGACTGCATCTCTCTACGAGATCATATCGAAGCCCTCATTCGAAAAGGCCATCTCCAGGATTATGTTGCTCGTAAAAATCGATCACCAGAAAGGGCGAAGACCTCATCTCGCCAAAAGGAACCGCCTCATCATCAAACCGACCAAGAGGACGCTGAGCCCACGGGAGAAATTCGCACTATCGTCGGGGGACCAGATTGTGGGGGTGACTCTCAAGCTTCAAGAAAAGCATACGCTCGAAAGGCGTCCAAAGAACCCCAGTAAATCTATTGGCTGGAACAGACGTCCAGCTCATCAAAAGTGAGCCATCCTCCAATTTCTTTCACCCTCGAAGATGCAGCGGGAATTCACTTCCCTCATGAAGACTCCATCGTAGTCACATTGAAGGTATCAAATTATCTGACTCATCCAATTATGGTGGATACAGGTAGCTCAGCCGATATTCTGTACTTGGAGGCTTTCAACAAAATGGCACTATCCAGAAGCCTCCTCAAGCCAGTATCGACCCCCCTCGTCGGCTTTGGAGGAGAGGTAGTAACACCTGAAGGAAGCATCGATCTCCCAGTTACTTTTGGAGAGAGTCCAGCGAAGACCACCGTCTTCGAAAACTTCCTCGTCGTGGATCGAAAATCAGCATATAACGCCATTTTGGGGCGGCCGTCTCTAACTAAGGTTGGAGCGGCCTTGCACCCTTCATATCTGTGTGTTAAATTTCCTACCCCAAATGGCATCGGGGTCGTGCGAGGAAGTCAGCAGGAGGCACGGTCCTGTTACCAGATAGCCCTCCAAGATCGAAAGAAGGCTCAAGCGACACCTGTCATGGAAATAGTTCAAGGTTCACCCAACGTTCCCTCCACCACCTCGTTGGATCCGAGAGAAAATGCTTTGAAATCAGGAACTCCGGGGGAGGAAACAGTGGCGATCCGCCTGACCGAAGACCACCCGTCTAAGATCGTGTACATCGGTTCCTCCTTAACCAGTGTCCACCGTGAAGATTTGATCCGTTTCCTCACTGAATACCAGGACGTGTTTGCTTGGTCTCATAAAAGATATGCCAGGCATCGATCCCAATGTCATCGCGCATCGTCTCAACATTGACCCAAAGCATAAACCCGTACATCAGCGTCGACGTGCCTTTACTGCAGAAAGACAAATGGCAATCAAAACTGAAGTTGAGAAGCTGCTCGTGGCTAATTTCATAAAAGAAGTTGACTACCCAGAGTGGGTCGCAAACTTAGTTCTTGTCCGGAAAGCTAATGGCAAATGGAGGATGTGCGTCGACTATTCAGACTTGAACAAAGCATGTCCCAAAGATAGCTTTTCGACACCGCGGATCGACCAGTTGGTCGACTCGACAGCTGGACATGCTCTCCTCAGCCTTATGGATGCTTATTCTAGTTACAACCAGATTATGATGCATCCACCTGATAGCCAGCATACTGCCTTCATCACAGATCGAGGACTATATTGCTACCAGGTAATGCCGTTCGGTCTTAAAAATGCAGGGGCCACTTATCAACGTCTTGTCAACAAAATATTCGCTGCTCAAATCGGTAGGAATATGGAAGTATATGTTGACGATATGCTCGTGAAAAGCATCGTTGAAGATGACCACATTTCTGATCTTCGAGAAGCCTTTGATCTGATGAGGAAGTATCAAATGAAATTGAACCCAGAAAAATGCGCGTTTGGAGTGTCTGTAGGGAAATTTCTTGGGTTCATGGTTGGCCAGCGTGGAATTGAGGTGAATCCTGAAAAGATTAAAGCATTGATAGAGATGAAATCCCCCGTTACTCTGAAGGACGTCCAGCGTCTGGCTGGTCGCATCGCATCATTGAACAGGTTCATCTCGCGAGCATCTGACAAGTGCTTGGCCTTCTTCAAACTCCTTCGTGCAACGACCAAGTCTGATTGGAAGTGGACACCTCAGTGTGAAGAAGCTTTTCAACAACTGAAGCAATACATGAGCGCTCCCCCCATTTTATCTTAACCCGTAGCACATGAGCAACTCATTCTTTATTTATCTGTGTCTTCCACGGCCGTTAGCGCCGCTTTAATAAGAGAAGATTCCGGGGTGCAAAGGCCCGTTTATTATATCAATCGAGCAATGGTCGATGCAGAAACTAGGTATTCTGATATGGAGAAACTGGCCCTAGCCTTAGTCACGGCAGCTCGAAAACTGCGACCATACTTTCAAGCCCATGCTATTTTAGTACCAACAAATCATCCACTACGACAAGTCCTTCAAAAACCTGAGGCTTCCGGGCGCTTAACTAAATGGGCGGTCGAGATCAGTGAGCATGATATTTCATTCTGTCCTAGGACCGCAGTCAAGGGCCAGGCCGTGGCTGACTTCATCGCCGAATTTACATATTCTTCTGAAGATAATGTCACGACCAGCGACCAGCCTCCTTGGTCACTCTTCGTGGACGGGTTGTCGCGGGCCACTAGCAGTGGAGCGGGCCTGATTTTGGTGGCTCCCGACGGGTCGCATTTTCAATATGCTCTGCGTTTCGAATCACGCGTCTCCAATAATGAAGCAGAATATGAGGCCCTGATTGTTGGCCTCGAACTGGCCATCGTCCTCGCAGTCCAGAATTTGATAATTCATAGCAACTCTCAGCTCACTGTCAACCAAGTTCTTGGTGAATTCGAAGCCAAAGAAGACAGAATGGCCTTATACAAGTCTCGTGTCCTCATCCTGCTCGCCAAACTAAAGACTTATAAAATAATTCATATCCCTCGCGAGCAGAACCAACTTGCCGATTCCTTGGCAAAGCTCGCTTCTGCACCGGAATCGGAGTTATCACATTCGATCCCCATCGAGCACCGTCAGAACTTGAGTATCGACCAAGTGACTCTCGAGCAAGTTATATCGGTACAATCGTCTCCATGCTGGATGGATCCTATCATCCTTTATCTCAGAGATGGATACCTACCAGAAGACAAGAAAGCTGCAAGACAAATTCGGCTTCGAGCTGCCAGGTACACCTTACAAGATGGAATATTGTTGCGAAAAAGCTTCTCCTTGCCTTATTTAGGGTGCCTTCATCCAGAAGAAGCACTTCGTGTTCTAGATGAAGTACACCAGGGGGCATGGGGTAACCATCCCAGGGGGCGATCCCTAGCATATAAAGCGATGAGGCAAGGATATTATTGGCCCACTATAAAAGCAGACGCCATCGAATTTTCTAAAAAATGCGACAAGTGTCAACGATATCTACCTATACCTCGTGTACCGTCTGAGCGGATGACCCCGGTTGATAGCCCTTGGCCTTTTGCTCAGTGGGGGATCGATATCATCGGGCCCTTACCTATGGGAAAGGGACAGAATAGGTTCGCGATCGTGGCGGTTGATTATTTCACCAAATGGCCCGAGGCAGAACCATTAGCCAAGATTACTGAAAAACAAACTACTAAGTTTATATTGAGAAATATCATATGTCGTTTCGGACTTCCTCATACCATAATTACCGATAACGGAACGCAGTTCGACAACGCGGCCTTTGATGAATTTTGCGACAAATGGAAGATACGTAATCTCCGCACTTCTCCATATCATCCTCAGGCGAATGGGCAGGTCAAGGCAGTGAATAAGATCATAAAGCATCATTTAAAGACCAAGCTAGGTGAATGTAAAGGGGTGTGGCCAGAACTTCTTCCAGAGGCATTATGGGCCTATAGAACCACGGCTTGTACATCAACAGGTGAAACTCCTTTCTCTTTAGCATTTGGTGTTGACGCAGTGGTACCGGTGGAAATTCAAGTGCCCTCATATCGGATCGAGCAGTATGATCCCGCGAGCAATCAGGAAAACCTCCGACTTCATCTCGATCTCTTGGAAGAGCGAAGAAATGCTTCCCAAGTACGAGTGGCAGCATATCAACAACGTATTGCTCGTTATCGGAATGCGAAGGTTCAGCCTAGATCCTTCCAGTTCGGAGATTTGGTCCTAAGGCAAAATCTTGGAGTTCCTGCTCGTTCATTGGATCTGAATTGGGAAGGCCCGTACCGGGTTATTAGGGTTGTGCGACCTGGTACTTATTATCTTGAGGACATGCAAGGGAAGCCTGTACGTCGCCCTTGGCACGTGGAGCATTTGCTACGATACTACCCCTAGATTCGATGTAGTTTATTACAACGTTTTATGAATAAAGTGAAAGATATCTTTTGGCCGCTACTCCATTTATATGGACCTGAATAGCCCTGAAGAGAGTGCTTACACATCCTCTTGGCCAATTGCATACCTTTGGTAGGACTGAAATCGTTACTAGTTGGTTGCTTCTACATTTACATGGACCTGAATAGCCTCGAAGAGAATGTATACCATCTCTTGACCAACCTTCTGCCCTTGGTAGAATCAAAATCTCAATTGATAGATCAGTCTATCTCAACGCGAACACGGTCACACGACCCTCGGATTGAGTCCAATTCATTTTTTTCATGAGTTAGTTGCTCGCGACTGGTGAGAGAAGGGATCGCACTTCCGGAATGCGAGCACCGCAGCTCGTGTTCGAATTAAGGGGTCGTAGTCATATAACCTAATCGCGAGCACCGCAGCTCGTGCTTGAGTAGCAGTCATAGACCCTAATCGCGAGCACCGCAGCTCGCGCTCGAACCAGTCCTACACCCTAATTGCGAGCAGTGTAACTCGTGCTCGGATTAAGGGATCGCATCCTCTGATGAATCAATATGAAATCAACTTAGGAGTCTCAATCGATAGATCAGTCTATCTCCACGAGGGTTTAGTCGCAACGACCCCCGGATTGAGCACATTCTCATTGCAACAAGGCATTCAATACATGAAAAGAAAGTAAACAGAAACGAGAAGGCATTCATTGCGTACAAGGGAAAAGAGTAAACGAGGACAATACTTCCAAAAATATTTTTTCATTGATGATAAATGTTTACAATATCTATTCACGGATACAAGAGAGGAAAACAAAGAAAATCAATCCTTTGGAGGAGGAGCTGTGCTCTCAACTTCAGGGCCCATTTCTGGAGCCCCTTCAGCCTGAGTGGCCTTAGTCACCTCATTCTCAGGAGCAGCTTGCTCTTCGGCAGCTATGATGGTCGCGACTCGACCAAACTCCCCCATATCAAAGGATGGGATCATTCGTTGCACTACTCTTAGCGCAAAGTCGCGACCAGCATCATACGACTCGTACCTTTCGTCGTCATATAGCTGCGAAGTCCGAAACTCGGAAACCACCCGAGGACCTTCCTCCGAGAGCATTTTTACAAGGGCGACTCTCTCCTCGTCCCAGTGGATCGAGTCGTCCTTAAGCTGCGCAAGAGCGGTGCGCTCCCTGGTCAGGTTGTCGTAGGCCTCCTTGAGCTGCGACCTGACCTCCGCGAACTGCTCCTCCAACGAGATCTTGTCTTGTTGGAAGATCTCCCTCTCTCTTTCAGCCTTCTCCTTCAAACCCGTGAGCTTCACGTAGTCTGAGTCCAAGGCCTGATACCTGTCGGTCAGGACTTGGATCTTCTCGATGAGGATCTTTTTCTCCTCATCTCTCTTCGCGATCACTGCCTCACGAGCCTTGAGCAGTTGATCTCTTCCTTGAACTGCCTTTTCCAAGGCAGTCCTTTTTCCCTCAGCCTCATCTATCGTGCGACGGGCGGCAACGATATCACGCCTCGTTCGCAGAATAAGATCTAAGCCCTGCAAAAGAGATGAAAAATATAAGAGAGTACTCTGGAACGTAATAACAGATCGAAGCAGGTCTTGACGAAGTCTTACCTGAACCATCCTCATCCCCGCTTCGAGGAGAAGGTTCTCAGGACTTGGCTCGGGAAGAGAGCCGAAGGCATGAGGCGGGACGTTCTCAAACAAAAATTTGCATACTGGATGGAGATGGCGGGGAATAGAATATGTCCCGCTTCCCGACGGTTGGGCAACGACCAACCCGGTCGTCTCGCGAGGGGGAGGCATTGACTCGCAAGCAGATCCTTGCTCGGCAGAAGGGATCAGTTCGCGAGCAGGAGCCGGCTCTTGAGGCTCCATCTGCTCTCGAGCCTCTCCAGCTGGGGGGCAGCCGGACCCCACCCCATCCGGAGAATTATCAGCAATGTTAATCACTGTTGGTCCAGGTGCGACCACCAGTGAAGGAATAGTGGGCCCAGCTGGGGCCCCCGCCATGCTCGCGGGAAGGGCAGGCTGATCGCTGCCCGTGCGGATGGAAGATTGAGAAGGTTCGGCAGGAGTTCTCTTCTGCCTCTTGGAGCTTGTGCCCTTCAGTCGGGGCAGCAGGCCTCTCTTCCCTCCAGCCTTCGTCATCTCAACTTCCCTTCTGGATATGAGGCCCGCTTTGCAAGTCGCGAAGGAGACAAGCAAGCCTTGATATGCCTATCTCCAACAGGCACCTTGTACACTTTGACAATCTTCTCGTTGATCCCTCCCTTCAAATTCGGTTTTCTCAAGGCTGGGATACCTGCGAGCACAAACAGGGGTCAAATGAAGCAAAACCCTAAAAACCTATCTGGAGAAACTGCACAATGCGGGATTGTGTCTACCTTCACAGAAAAACCGGGTCACTCCTGGACCCCTGGAGGAGGCAGACTCCCAGCTCCCGGAAGCATAGAACCACCGCTTCCTCCAGCCGGGATAGTTCGAGGAGGGCTTCCCCAACACGAAATTATCCCAGTGCCAATAACACAAATAATACCAGCCTTCACTGGAGGGAGCTTTCTTCAGACGAAACATACGGAGGAACTCCTCCGCCGTGAGTTCCCCGTTGCCATCCTGAGCCCAAAGGGCAAAGGAGCCCAAAACTACCCTCCACCCGTTCACGATGAGTTGCCCGGGGGCAATCTTGTAACACCGGAGTACATCGCGAATGAAGGGATGGAGGGGAAGGCGTACCCCCAGGATAAGCTGGTACTCATAAAATGCTACGCATCCTGGGGGGGGGGGGGGGGGGGGGGGGAGTCTGGTGTTTCTCCACCTCCGAGCGCCCCTTCATTTTCCATCAGCGAAAAGGCTACGGAAAGCTGGCGCTCATTAATTCCAGCCCATCATGTGAGGTGCCGTTCTCGATGAAAGCAGCGGGCGGTTACGTGTGATAGTGAGCTAAGTCCTTCCCTTAAAAATTCTTGGCGGCAAGGACTTGGGGGGCATCTGTTATAGACAAAGTAATGGAGATCAGCTCAGCTATTAAAGATTGTACACGAGCGCCCATTCTACCCGCGAGATCATCTGATCGAGAGTCGCAGATCAGGAAAGTATCAGACTCTCGAGATCATCTGATCGAGAGTCATTGATCGGGTAAGTGTAGGTTGCCCATTCGACTCTTGAGATCATAAGCTCGAGAGTCGTAGGACGAATAAATACAGAGCACCTATTCGCAAGGCTTCGAGCTCCCTTAGTCTATGATCAGATAAAGCGAAGCAAAGATTCCTTCCCTGAATAGCGAGCAGACCTTCTCATAAGTCGTTGAAAGGAGTTACCTCAAAATGAGCGAGCACTTGGACTCGCGACCAGGTTCCAACATGCGAACAGCTTTTCTGCGGTTACATCTCTTATCCTTCAGTACCAGCATCCGATTCCCGTCGAGCAGTATGACTCTGCGAGGCCAAGCAGGGCTACATCCAGTTCGGTGGTTTCCGTCTTGTCGGCGTCTCCTTCCTTTTCAGAAGCTATGACTCCAACTACGGGCGTCTCCTTCCTTTTCGAAAGCTATGACTCCAACTACGGCTTCCAGTTTATCATGACACATCAGCGCTATTACTACGCTTACCGGCAGCCCGTATAGGTCGGTTTTTGGGCTTATCTTCTCTAAATGGTTCCGGATCTCAAGGGATTGCCATCAAGGGGCGTGATTGTTGAAATAAGTCATTGGGTTGGATCTCGACTCTAAAGATAGGATCTTATCCCACGAAATCAGCAAGATCTCGGTATCGTATGCGACATCATCGGGATTTCGATATCTTACGTAACAAATTGGGTTGCTTCAGATCTATATAAAGGGGTGACTCCATTAAGAGCAGGTACACACACAACATTTAATCTCTGTCCCGTTTTGCTTGGCTATTCTTCTTGCTTTGGCCTGACTTAAGCATCGGAGGGCTGACGGCTGGACCCCAGCCACCCTTAGTTGCAATCTATCTTCTTTCAGGTCTGTTGGAGGAAATCCCTGTTGGAGTGAAGGAAAACAACCGGAGGATCTCGTTGCAAAATTTGACATTAACAATCGTGATTGATTTCACTTGGCATTTGTAGGTATTTGGGCCATCAGGGCACTTCCCAGGGCCTGTTTACGATCTGATCGGAGGATTTGGTGAATACCTGTCACGATCGTCTTTGGATAGGGGTGGATTATGTCCACGAGGGTCGTAGTGCGATCGCACTTCGATTTGTTTAGCATGGGTCTATTTTCGAGCCGACTGGGCACTTCCCAAGGCTGAAAACAACTAAGTAGTGGGCCTGCTGACCACTTGATTAAGGTATTTGGGGCTCCTAAGTTTGGATAACCTTGTTGCGGTGCATGATTATGATATATCATGTTATAGCGGAGAGAAGTCTCCCTCTTGGGTTCGGTCAAATTTCGCTCGATTCCTCTCGATTTCGGCCGTTTCTGGTTCTTTCGGAAGGGTTTCTGAGGTTTACAATATTGGCTAAGTGTTGGCCTTTTTTATCAAATTGCTGATTTGGGCCCACTTAACATCGACCATTGACGAATCCGATCCGGGGGATGGATAGAGGACATTGATGTGTGTCTAGGAGCGTCCTCTTGATCGGAATGTGGGCCACATCAAAGGCGGGCCACATCACAGAAGGCCTCACCTCCCCATCAGCGTCCAGGCGCATCTCCCATGGGGTGTGGGCACATGTGATCCCAAGTTGGGTGCATGTGATCCCATCCCAAGCGCATGTGAGAGAAAGTGAGGAGAGAGAAGGAAGGGAAGGGAGGTAAGCGCATGTGCCTGCCCCTTGGGAGCACTTGTGCACATGTGGCTTCTCCCTTGGGTGCATGTCCTCCAAGGACTTGAGAAATTTCCCATTTGCTTCCAATAAAAGGATGAGCGCATGTCCCATGGGACTTGGAGGATTTTGCTCCGGTGGGAGAAATCCCTTTCCGGCGAGGGCATCCGGCGAAGGGATGGGCACATGTCCCTTTCACGGTGAGGATTCCAGTGAGGAATTTTTACCTCTACAAGAAGAGCGCTCTGGGAGTGATGATCTCGTCCCTGTCTCATCAAGTAGAGGGGTATTTATAGCATGTTAATCGGGTATCGGGTACCGGGCGCATGTTGCTTGCAAAAGGGAGAGCATGCGCATGCATTTGGAGAGAGGAGTCATGCGCATGTAATGGGAATCATGCACATGTCACCATGCATCAGGCGCATGTGGCTATGGCATGCGCATGCAATGGTGTGTAGGCGCACGTTGCAAAGAAGGTGGGCGCATGTGCCCTCTTCTGTGGTGCGCACATGTGCGCATGTGCTCACACTTATCACATATTTTGTTATTTTTTGATATTTTTGAAAATTTAAAATATGGAAAGGGAGAGAGAGGGCTCTCATGCGCATGTGGTGAGAGAGTGGGCAAATGCATGTTCCAACACTTATAATATTTCAGGTTTTAGGCTCCGACGGGCGACCTCCAAAGGGGGGCTACCTTTTCGGAGACCGAAGTCACTGACGCCAAGCCAATTTTAGGCCATAATCGACCTCCTGAATGAACGGGGTGGGGTACCGATGGTCATCTGCTGTGAATTTTGGTAGTTCTTTCCCAATTTGGACCCTCCCGATCAGCTCTTTGCATAGGAATATTGTTCCGGAAAGCGCGCACATGGAAATATGCACCGCAAGGACTTCAAACTTGCTACTTAAAGTTTTTTGGGCATTCCGGATCATTTTTCGGCCATCCGCATGTCTAATTCCAGCCTGAAATGGTACCTGTAAGCTTTCGGGCCCTTATAGTCGGATACGGTCAGGGCAAAAATGCATTTGGAAGCGCGCGGGTAAAGATATGCATCGTGCGACCTTGAAACTTACAGGTTAAGGATTTTAGGGCGTTTCGGATCATTTGGCGGTAATTCGCATGTCTGATTCCACCCTGAAATAGCATATTTAGGTTTCGATCATGAACGCGCATGTTTGGGTTGCACTGGCGTTTTCTGAGTATTTCGGATCTCGAAATCGGTCCAAATCATCGTAGATGGATCGCTGAATACTATTTTATAATGGGTACAAATTTGAGCCCCAACAAGTGCCCCCCCGATGCGCTGTGATGGATGCTTACGTCTGGCCAGTGCGGTGCACCGGTCCCCAGGCTCGAGTATAAATACCGGACTCACTGAGTCATTTGGTCATTTCTAAATCAAGAAAACCAAAATTCTAAGAGGTGAGAGAGCTCCTCATGAGGGAGTAGGCGCATGTGCTCTTCCCTTGGGCGCATGTGCCTCTCCAACTGATAATGGGCATATGGGATCTTGCTCCACGCGCATGTCATTGGCTCCATGCGCATGTAGAGATAGCTTAGGCTCACGTTTCTTGCCCCAAGCGCATGTAGTAGAGCACCTTTCATAAGTGGAAGGAAATTCACAAAATGGGCGCATGTGAGAGGTGATCAGGCGCATGTGAGAGGCCACATGCGCTTGGGGCATCTCCTTGGGCGCATGTGGTTACACTACTTAGTGAAATAATGGAATTTTGGCCCCAGCACCTGCCTTCAGTGAAAAAGTGGCATATCTGGCTCTATTCTCAGCCAAACTCGATGCCGTTTGTGGCTATCTAACTCAACGCTTGAATACGATTGGGACTTAGTGCTTGGGCCCCATAATATGTTGCTTATGCTGGTCTTTGATGGCTTGCAACTGCTCCCTTAAGCGGTTCTACGATGTGCACTTCCAAACGGGTGCTTATGCATCATTTGGGTTAGTGTGAATTTGTACGCACTCCGAGTGTACATGTAGGGTTGCTACTGTATTTGCTGCGCTATAATATGTGCACGCTTGCTTGTCGGATGTGCGCTCGAATTCCACTATTTCCATATTGTTGTGGGTCATGACTTTATGCATGTATTTACTGACGTATTTTGTGTGTGAAATCCGTGCTTGAATGATGCGGTGCTTACCTTATTGCGCTGCCTGTTGCATGCGCTGGTCTTCTATTTGATGCACTTTTGTTTGCGTGCTGCAGTGAATCATGACGACAGCAGCAGGATCTTCCAGTGAAGCTTCCAAATCGCAAGTCTCCGACGCTTCGTCTGTACGACGCAGTAAGAAGAGGGTGACTGGAGATACTGCTAACCCGTCTTCGGTAGAGTATCGTTCGCAATCCTTTGAGACAATTGAATCCGAAGTGAAGGATTTCTCTGATCGAATTAAGAAGCTCTCCCATGAAGTATTACTGCGTATCTATGTGGATAAAACCACATCTGAGCCTCCGACGCAAGGGACTGAAGAGGACTGGTCTGCCTGGTATTGTCAGTTCACTGATGTTGCTAATGTTGTTGAGGCAGGTCCTTCTAGCGTGCACGGCCGACATTTCGAGGATGATCAGGAAGATCGGAAGAAGAAGAGACGAAATCGAGGTAAGAAGCCGGCTAAGGAAGTTGACCAGGCGGCGCAATCGCCACAGCTCGTTGATCCGAAGAATGAGCGGATGAAGATCGGCTAGAATAGAAACAAGATCATTACGACATGCGGTTTTTCTATCGTCAACCCTTATACCGACCGAGTCATCTTGCATGAAAAATCTCTTACGAGGCACAGGCCCTTCCCGAGCATCGAACCATCCAACGTTCAAGGCCCTTTTCAGTTCTATGGAGTCGAGAGGTGGACATCTGCCCCCGAGCAGTTGTTCACTACCATACTGGTCGACGATGGGAGAGAACAGCGAGTAGGTTTCTCGAGAGAAATGGTTTTCCTTGCGCCTACTTGTGATCCTCACACTCCTTCTCCAGTCCATTATTTTGAGACAATGCAGCAAAGGTTTCGACACCTGGACAAGGCGACAATGTGGGCGACGAAGAGCTTTCATACGCGGGGTCATTTGAACGAGCGAGTTGGTTATGAGCCGTGGGCAAAAGAGATTTTGATCCGACATGAGAGGATTTTAAAACAAGTCGGCCTGTATCAGGCTATCGATGAGACTTCTGAACATGTCTCCCGAGATCCAACAATTCTTCGAAGCTTCTTGAACTACTGGTCTTCCGTTACCAATTCGTTCCACTTTCCATATGGAGAGATGAGCATAACTTTATGGGATCTCCGGATGATGGCTGGGTTGTCTGTGATAGGAGAATATTACCAGGAATACGTCCCAACTGATGAAGAGTTGTCTTCGTTTCGGCTCAAAAGTCCTCAAGATGCGTATCATTCAAAGGCTTGTCTAGAGTTGTTTGCTGAGTTGTCGCAGTTCGACAATATTACGAAGATTCACTATGACGACTGGTTGATCTACTTTAGCCAGAGGATGAAGTAATACTTCTTTCGATGCCTTCTTTTGTACTTCGTGCTCTACATACTTTAATTTCTTTATTTCTGACATGGGCACTTCTTTCTCCTCACAGCATTAATTACGAAGAGTATGAGATCTTACCCGAAGACCAGGCTTTAATGAAGGAACGTTTTGAACAAAAGTTTCGCAATCCGAATGAGCTTACACCGTCTTGCGAACTGGCAGGATTTTTAGCATACTGGTTGTCGGCGGTTATGTTGCCTAGCTCCAAGAGTGCTGACGGTGTTAGGGTTTCTTGCTTCGTCGTGACGGGAGCTCTTGCAAATGGTCACCAATTTTCTCTAGCACCACCGGTGCTATGTAGTTTATATAGGGCTTTTGGCAATATTGCGAGTCACAAAGACCAACCCTGGCGAGGGATGAACACGGCTTATTGCCCATGGCATTTCTTCTGCGGATGGTTGGGCATATATTTCCCGTGGACATACAGAGTAGATCTCTTCCAGTATCTCCACGCCGATCACGCACCTCTTTATCGCTATAGAAAACTTAACATGATAACGCAGTCGTCTGATTGGATAGCTTCCAAAATTGGCAGTTGGGCAGAGATTTGCTTCTACCACTTTCCTGTTTCTGATGCCGGAGAAGATCGAGAAGTCGTTGACGATGAACATTCTGTGGATGCCATTGATAGGGAATTTCTTGTGTCTATTCGTACTGCCTCACTTCCGCTGCGCGAAGGAATAGAGTTTTGGCGAGAACCTTATTACCCTAGTCGGTTTGCCAGGCAATTTGGGTACAATCAGGGCGTTCCGATGACATTACCAGATGTAACTAAAGTAGAGCGGGTGTACGGCACAGGTCCTGATCATTAGGAGTGGATATGGCATCAACTTTTGATGACGCGAACAGGCGCGAGGTTCATGCTTCCCGGCCTCTATCGAAAGACTAGCGGTCCTTATAGTTGGCTGAGATGGTGGGTGCATCAGTATGATCTGGTCCGGAACAACACCTCTGTTGATGATCCACTCTACATTCCTCCTCCAGGGTTGATAGAGGTCCTCGCTGACGGATTGGGTTATTATAGAGAGCAGGCTGAAGTGTATTTATCGTCGAGCATTAAGCATACGATCTCCCTGAGTGTGTCAATTGACCATCGTAAAGAGGATACTGCGTTGGATGGCTGGCATACTTTTGGAATACCTTTAGCGAAATGGTCTCAAGAAGTCGGGTTCACACGTCTTCTGGTGGTTGAAGGTGATAAGAGTGCCAGTCGATTAATTAGTGAAGATGACCCAACAACGACTGGGCCGGCGAATGAAATATCAGACCATGCTGGCGTGAGAGAGCAGGCTGGGCTGATTGGAGAGGATAATCTGCAAGGGTCCACTATGCCATGGAATGACACGACTGTATCTATGGTCCCTGGTGCCTCCAGTGTTGAGGGTATGACAGAGTCGCTGGCGGTAACTGAAATGATCGATACTGATAGCGATACTACTGAACTTCTGGATGTGACCTCGATGCTACTGATCGAGACTATTGAGTCGTTCACTGATGCGACGACATATACTACAGATTTCTCGAAACCCGTTGTTGACTCATCTACCGGTACGGTTCTTTCATAGCTCCTTAATGTATTCTTTTTCCATACTTATCATTTCATTAAATACTTGCTTTGCTCTTTTCGTTGCAGTTACTGCCAATTCTGAGGCGGCTGCCCACGGAGCATTCGACGTTCCTTGTTTTGATCATTTAGACTGTTTCGGGCAGAGTGTACGGAGGGGTCTACTATCCAACATTTCAAAGGCGTTGGCTGAGCCAAGCGAGTGGCATACACTAGGAGCAGGGGTGAAGGCATTGGAAGCTTGTGCAGGAGTAATCGGGCCTGATGTATCCAAAATAGTCTGTCGTATTTCTTCTTTCGAGGATTCTGTTGCGCAGGTTATTATAACTGAGCGGATTAAACCTGACCCTACGGCTGAAGAGAAATGGAGAGTGTTGTCTTCTTTACGGCCTGTCATAGAGCAGCGAGAATATTCAGCGGTTAAATCTAGAACAACCTTAGAAGATAGTGAGACTCAACGTCGCGGGTGTATCAATCATCTTGCTGATGTCAGATCTGAGATCACGCGGCTGCAAGCGGAAGAAACGGCCATAAATCTTGAGGTTGCCCGTCTTGATCTTGTCATTAATCAGAACCGTGTTGAGGTCGCACAACTCGAGAGTGAAAGAGAAGCGGCACGCAAGCAAATGGCAGACTTAGAAATCGAACTTCGTGATATTCCGAATCCTGCACTGACTCTAGCGGAGGCAAAGGCCACCATAGAGGCAACGCGGAAAGATGTGATGAAGTTCATAACAGGGTGTCTGGAGAAGCTGTAATTCTGTTCTTTTGCTTTTTACGGTCATTGTCAAACAAAAATAGTATTAGACGGCTGTCCTGAATACTTAACTGTCACTTGTATGCCGATGTAATCGACATCAGAACTTGTTAACCGCATGCTTCATGATCTAAAGTAAATGACAATGATTCTTTTGCTAAACCACTACTTGGTGTTGTGTGTTTGAGGCTAGTATGCATAAAATAATGTATTATGTGTGAATTTAATGTAAACTGAGTATATCAAAGCATAAAAAATGGAAAAAAACCCATAGGAATAATACTTCCCTTTTTACTTAACCTGCGTACCCTTGGGTCATCGCTTTCGAGAGACGTTCGTGTCATAAGCTCGAAACTTTCTTTTAGCTCCGTGTTTTTGGATTTATCTGTCATCCTTCCTGCCCTGCCCCCAGTCATTTCTTTCTGCAGACTTGAGATTTTGATAATATATTAGGGCTTGCCCCCAGTGCTTCTTCTTCTTATAAACTTGAATTTCATATAACATATTGGGGCTTGCCCCCAGTGCTTCTGGCTTGTCACTTTGTAAGACCACTTCATTCTAGTGAGACAAATCTTGTGCTTTAGGAATCCGTGCCGAATACCCGTCTGATCATAATCTTTAATTGCATATTCTTGTCGCAGAGTTCTTCATAAGAGGAAGTTGTTGATATGTTCAAGGTGAAGTGATACATAATAAAATGCCCTAATCGTCTTCATATAAGGCCGTATGTATACATATGTATGCAGGAGATTCCCAACCTTGACTTATCTTCATATACAGTAGAAGAATAATACGTAATGATGGGAGATCCATGACATAATACGAAAGCTGGATATAGATAGCGATGTTCCAATTATCTTCATATAAAACATTATGCAAAAGTATAAGAGATTGATAATAATAGAGTATCCCGGCCGTCTTCATGTAAAACCACATATACATATATATGAGAATCCATCAATTCTGAAGTATTTTCCTATTAAGCAGATGAATGCCAGAATACCAGGATACTTAATATGAGAACCTGTGACAAAGATACCATAATATGGGGATGTTGTGATTCGCGTAGAGTTTCTATAAGATATTCTCTCCTGATTCGACCGGTCTGATGAGGATATAATAAGTCGGTTGATGATTCGTGGAGTCGATTCTTTAATATTCTCTGACTATGGTACCTGTCATAAAGAAGAGCTCTACGAACATTTTATATTCATATGCACAACAGTATGATGTGAGTGAACATGTAAACAAGTATGAAGCACAGCATACAGATGAAGTAGATGCATGAGTGAAAATAAGTACATTCCTATCTACTTTATAAACCGCCAGGACTATTTGTAAATGTTCACGATTATTGAAGTTTAGGAAATGGAGTTCTTCGAGCAAAGTTCTTCCTAAGCGATATCTACTGGAACCGTACTGGCCGGGGTTTTATCAGACTCTCCCATTTTTAAACTGAAGACGCCTTGGTTTATCATCTTTTGTATCTTTCCTTTTAGGACGAAGCATTGCTCGGTTTTATGGCCTATACATCTGTGATATTCGCAATAGTTGGGATCATCCACGCGTCCTACTTCTGCTGGTCGAACAGACTTTGGGAGTCGCAATTTTCTTTCTTCGATTAGTCGCTCCATAATTGGGACAAGGTCTTTGATGTCAAATGTGTATGGTCCGTTCTTTTTATCTCGCTCACTGATTGTCATGTGCCGCGACTTCTGAGGTTCTTTGCCCTTATCTTTTGTCCTCATTACACTGGTCTCTGCCTCGTGTCCTCGATTCGGTCGTTTTCGGTTTCTAGGGTTCTTTCTTACGTCTACCCGTGTCCTCTTTCTCATTTTGTGTCTTGACTTTTCTGCTTGAGATCGTATTTCTGAAACGGATTGCTCTATCATGCGAACCTCTGCAGCCAGGTTACAAAGGGTGAAAGAGATATTGCCTAGCAGTTCGTATGGGATCATGGAGTCTGAACCCGACATACGTGCGTTTATTTGTTCAGTGTGGCTTTGTTGTCTTACTTCAACAACATTACGGGCTGCCCACGGTGCTTCTTCTTCCAACTGTTGGACAGGCAGAGCAGTACTAGGAGTCGATTTCTTTGAGACCAAGATGGCTAAAGCCTCCTGAACTTCTCCCATCTGTTTGGATAGCTCCCTATGGGCCTGGACCAATTTGCTGACTTGTTCTCAGATTGCCAACAATTCGACGTCGTGTCTTGCCGATTCCCTTTCTTTGACAGCTTGTACCATTGTTGTTCGTACCAGTCTTTCATCATGAACTGGTGTTATCATAGGTGCTATTGTCACCACAGCTGACGTAGCCCGACTGATTTCATCTGTCATTAGTTTAATAGTACCTTGGTTGATCAGTCTCTGTACTTTCCCTTTCAAGACGAGGCATTCTCCCGTCTCATGTCCCAGGCTTCAATGATACTTACAATAATTGGGGGCATCCGTTTGTCCTGCTTCCTCTGGTCAAATCAGTTCTGGCAATTGTAGCTCCCCTTCTTCGACTAGGCATTCCATTATTGGTATAAGGTCTTCCGGGTCAAACGAGTAACGTCCTTCTACCCTACCCCGTCCGACAATCGTCATCCTTTTCGATTTTCGTGGCCCTTCGGCTCTGAACTGAGTTTCTGCTGGCTTGCCTTTAATCTCGTGTTCTGGATGTGGCCGTTTTCGATCTTTCGAGGCTTTTCTTTTGTCGACGTAACTTGATGTGACCGTCTTCCCGATATCACGCTTCGGTCTTTCCGCTTTGAATTGCGTTCTTAGCGCTGGCTTCCTCTACCATATGGGCCTTTGTCGCTAGGTCCCTGAACGTTGAGAAGTTGTGTCCGGATAAACCAAACGAGATTATTGGATCCATGGCTTGGGTGCACATCTTGACTTGCTCAAGCTCGCTAGGCAACTCTCGGTATTGCGCCGCTATGGCTCCCCATCTATCAATAAACGCCTCCACTGACTCTCCTTGCCTCTGATGGACCTAGGCTAAATCTGTCAGCGAGACTTCTCGCTCAGTGGAGAAAAATTTGGAATGATCAAATCTTGCATCTGATCCCAGGTCTTGATAGACCCTGCGGGTAATGACATATACCATTGAAATGCCTTTCCAGTCAGCGTCGACCCAAACAATCGGAGGCAATATTGAGGTACTACGGACAAATTCCCTAGCACCATCATGAATTGGGTCATATGTTCCTCTGGTGACCCTTTACCGTCGAATTGTGGGAAGTCGGGATGCTTAAATTCATCAGGGAACGGGATTTCGTTAACTTCGGATGGATACGGTACCCGATATATATATTTTCCTATCTTCTCCTTTTCTCTTTCCTGAAGCATCAGGTTCGCGACTGTCTGGGACAACTCTTCTTTCGTGGCATGAGATGATTGCGGCGGAGCACGCTCGAATGCAACATTCCTTGGGTGAATTTGTGGTTCTACAGCTACTGGTTCTCCTGTTGTATCCTGTGACTCTCCCAGTGGTTGTCCAAAGGGAACGGTTGGGCTTCTGACTGCCCCCTGGGCGACTAGAGCCACTAATGCTTCTTTTATTTCTCTGATCTCTCTCGCTGTGTCTTCTTGGACCTGAATGATTTCATCTATTTGCGCTTGGATCGGAGGCAGCTCTGCATCTTGCTCGCTCTCCTCCCTTTCTACGACTTGCACCACTGCAACCTGCACTTGCTGTGGTCTAGCACTGGTCATATTAGTTTCAGTAGAGCATTCCTTCATTGCAGTCTCGGTCAATCCTCGGATAGTGAATTGATTCAGTGTTTTGACTGGTAGTGTTGTTCCCGTCATTACCGGGAAATCGGCAGCGACGAAGGAGAATTCTGGCCTGGGTGACACGGTAGCTCTGATAGCATTGCGGGTTTCATTATGTTCGCTCGCCTCAAGTGTAAGGCTGCGATGTAGTAATAAAAACTCGGTAAGACCGAGGTCGATCCACAAGGAAATAGTAACAACTCCCAAATCACTCCAGTAACTCAGTTTTTGAAAGAAATCAGTTTCAATTGAATGTTTACTTAAAACAAGAACTTAATGAAAAATCAGAGATATAAAGTACTAAAGCTTTCAAGGATCCACTTGTAGCAATCCCATGTCAATTCAGTCAATCCAAGTAGAGAACACAACTAGATTTGAAGTCCTATCTCTCATCTAGTTGGAAAATAAAGCATTCACACACATTCCATCACATTCAAGTTGAACTTCCAAGTTCTAGTTCCATTCAATCAATACAAACTCGAAACCATAGCCTGCGGAGTAACAGCCATGCCTCTGGACTATGGCCTGCTCAAGGATTACTACAATCCAAATTTAAACAAACAAATATGATAATCTCAGAGAATTAAAAGGAATTCATGTCCGGAGCACATAAACTCAGATAAAACGTCTCAAACTACCACTTTTTGGAACTAAAGCATGTAAAAATCCAAACTTGAATGTAAATTACTTGAATTAAACTGAAACCAATATGGAATTAGCTACAAGCTTCACCTCTCAGCCTTAGCTGAGAGGTTCTAGCCGAGCATTGTCATGCTACAACTAAAAACTCTGAAATAAAGCATAAAAACAGAAAAACCCGAATAAGAGAGTTGCAGCCGCTCCACAATCGCCTTCACTCTCCAAACTCACGTTCCTTAGCCTCTCTGATGACCTAGGAAGAACCCCTAGGTGTCTTTTTATAGCAAGCAACCTCCCTTGCGTCGGATTCTGCTAAAGACTACGCATTGTGCAGCGTTTTTCGGAGTCCAGATTTAGAAAGGACTCTCCATATGCAGAGCCGACCGGTCGTGACTGGTCGGACTAGCTTTTCAAACAGTCCAGGGAGTGCTGCCGACCGGTCAAGACCGGTCGGACATACCTGTCCATTGTTCCAGCAAGTGTGGCCGACCGGTCATGACCGGTCGGACCAAGTTGTCCATCATCCAGCGTATACAGCCGACCGGTCGTGACCGGTCAGGCTCCTCTTTCCAGCTTCCAGTGTGTATGGCCGACCGGTCAAGACCGGTCGGCCTGTTCTTCTATGTGATCAGCAACCGTGGCTGACCAGTCAAGAACGGTCAGCCCTCTTCAAATTTTTCTTCTTTCTTTCTTTTCTTCTCTTCTTTCCTTCTTTCTCTTCTCCTTGCTTTCTTCTATCTTCGATTCTCTTTCATTCTTCATCCAATGACTTCAAAAGCTTTCTTTTAATCCTAATTGAGTGAAGTCCGCTCTTATCCCTTGTAATCACAAAACATGTGTTAGATGGGCCTTTAAATCATGAAAATCATGCAAACCATGTCATGTAATGAGCAATGCAATGTATAAATTGGAGGTTCAACACATTCCTGCGGACCGGCTTCCACTGTTTCCTCACACTGCTCTGTGTCTTCGCTGTTTCTGCTCTATCTGAAGTCACTTGTCTGCTTTCGGCTTTCTTTGGTGATCGGCGTCTCTGGACGAGTTGCCAATCGGCTTCAGGAATCACTGTTTCTGCTGTCACGAGGTGAGGGAAGTGAAATCCCCCAGAAGCTAGGAAGAGCATAGTGGCTGTCATTTGTATAGTTTTGATGGTTGATTCTTTTCTGTCTTTCTGCACAGTCACACGCACATTAGAACACCCCACACCTTTGAAAGGAGAGAAGACATGTCCTTACCAATCGCGATATGGCTCAATGACTGACAAAAGCGTATAAGTGCAAATCATATACATGCCATGCGAGATTTTGAAATTCTTTTGGAAAAATTTTGCTTTAAAGATGAAGGGAAGAACGTTCCAGTTGAGAGCCGCCAGTTTGGCGCCCGTAAAGGCGCCGAACATTTCTCCCAGCGGAGCTTTCTCACGTATACCTCTGTGTTTGCGAATGATTTATCATAGAATGTCTATTCACTCAGAAATAACCAGAGATTCTGGTATTGTTCGAATCCCCAGCAGAGTCGCCAGTTTGTTAGAGCTTAGAAAAATCGAAACTGCTCGTCAGCAGTCTTTTTCCTGTGTTTCATTATTCTGGGGAATTCTAAGTATTGAGACATTCATAGACAATCATAACCAATCACAAAGTATACACGAGAAAGCACCGCGAGGTGAATTTTATTCCAGAGATGCCGAGATCTTTTACATTCCGGGCTGTGAGCTGGTCACGAACCATTAATTACATCAACGGATGATTGTTCGCTTCCCCAAGTGTAGGGTTGCGATGTAGTAATAATCTCGGTAAGACCGAGGTCGATCCACAGGGAAGGAAGTAAACAATTCAAACTATCCTAATAACTAGAATCAAAGAGGTTTGTGAAATTGATTTTTAACATAAAATAGAAAATCTGATAATGGAAAGATAACTAGAGCATCAAGGATCCACTTATAGCTTTCCTTAGATGCATAATTCGCTATGGTTTCTCATTCTCTCAACTAGAATCGACATTCCTGTCTATCTAGTCGGATGATAGAGCTGTTAAACCAAACAGTCTATAATATGTAAGTTCTATGCATAAGATTCACTCAATGCAGGCTGATCTGAGCATGCTCAATTGCATAGGTCATTCCCCTTTCCAAAAGGTCTAGTTCACAATCATAACCATCCTCAAGTCCTGTCACAAGACAAGGCTAGATCATGATTTGAACTAGATTCAAATCACATGCACAATTCATACATATTCAGAAAATCAGTAAAATAGAACTTTGGTAGGAAGTCCCTTTATGAAGATCATAGTACTAGAGCGCACTCCGATTCCTCGGATCATACAGGTCTAGACCGTCACAAACCAATTAAGCAATTAAGTAATTCTCCCAAACATCCATGAGTCATCATAAGACTAAGAAAAACTCCTCAAAAGCTTGTATAAACTTCAAACCATAGTTCATAATCATGAAAACCAATCTTAAAACCAATAAAACGAATTAAACAATCTAAGAAAACTATAAGGTTCACCTCTTAGCTCTAGCTAAGAGATTAGCTAATGAAAAGCATATTAAAAATAAAACTAGAACTAAGAGAAGGAAGAAAAACTAGCTGGAGGAGGCTAGGAAGCCTCCTATGACTTGAACTCCTTGCTCCCCACGTCCTTGGTTGCCCTGGAATAGAAGAGAGCACCTCCTTTTATAGTGCAGCACTAGTACAGCAACATAGCAGAATTTGTTTCGCTTGGTACGGCTTAACCAATGGTCGGATTGCCTTCAAATTTGATTTGTAGCTTCCTTGTAATGTGATCTTCCTCATAGATGATTTAGATTTCCAAGATTATCCTCTAAATGGGCCCACCAATCACATCACCGACCGCCTCTCAAAATCGCGCACTTCGGGTACCTTCAGAACCAGTCATCTTGCTTTCAACGCTCCGGAGTGTACAGAGGTCGGATTGATCTCAAATTTTGAACATGAGTAGAAAACTTCCTCCTCTACATGATAGATGGATTAGATTGTCCAAAACAATCCCAAAATATGGTCCGAAAATTAGAACAATTAGGGCTTTTATAAACTCTGCGCAGTTAGAGCTTTCTGGATGGTCCATCTTTCTTCAACCGGTACGATCAAACCACACATCCTCTTGATCTGAAACTTTTGTGGTTATTCATATATGGATGTGGTCTAAAAGATGGTCAAAGTAGATTCTTCATATCATCAATGATGGGCCACCTGGACCGGCCCATAGTGGAACAGCGAAATCTGGAACTTTCTGGACAGTTCGTATTGTTTTGGTCACCACGATCAATCCGTAACTCCGATCGACACGAAACCACTTGGGTTAGTTCGGCGTCGAGTTCCTCTTCGACATGGATGTGTTGGATTTTCAAATATCATCAAGATCAGCCCATAAAAGTGGTCTCAAAAACCAGGTGCGGGAATACATTGCTGTTTTAGAATCTGGAATCTGAAACTTGCATGGCCGACCGGTCACGACCGGTCGGACAGGGCTGGCCGACCGGTCGCGACCGGTCAGGCCCTCTTTGGCATTACTCCAGCAAGCATGGCCGACCGGTCAAGACCGGTCGGGCTCTTTTTCTTCTTGTTTTCTTCCTTTCTTTCTTCTATTTTCATCTTTCTTTGCTTCTTTCTTTACTTCCTTCTTCCTTCAGCCCTCCTTGGGTCTTCATCCAAGGTTCTAAATCAGCTCTTTTGGTCATCAATTGGTCAAAGTAACTCTCATTCCTACAACCACAAAACATGTATTTGATTAGTCTTTAAATTATGAAAACCATGCATAATGAGTGATGAATTGGGGTTAAAATATGCACAATTAAGAGCTCAACAATGATCACCCTTGATTAGAAGGCAAAAGTAAATGCATGCATGTATCATAAATGAGTTAAATAAATCATTGAAGGAGCATAAATATAAATAAAGCGCAGCATAGACGACACAGAGATTTTTACGTGGAAACCCTTACGGGAGAAAACCACGGCACAAAGCGACAAGATTCCATTATGAATTGCAGTTATACAATAGATGGAATATTAAAGGAATGAAGCTCGGATAGATCGAGCAAGTAGTTTAAATTGTCAGGGATTATAGTCTCGAGTTCATGGTCGTAGAAACCAAGTCTAGGATTTATTATGGACTAAGCCATCGTTAAGACCAGTTAGATGTCGGCCCATACTCCTCGGGCATTCCTAGTTGAGTAGCAACCAGGATTTTAACCGAGTCGTATATCTCACTGTCATGACGCGTCTCTATGGACGATATGACCTTCAGGGATACACTTCACGGTTTCCGTTTAGTGCAACTAGGGCCAGTGATCATCTCCGATGGGACGGGTGACTTGCTGGAAGGCACTCCATGGGGTCTTTATGCAAACAGGGTTTCGACCGAGTCGTATATCTCAGTGTCATGACGCGTCTCTGTGGACGATATGACTTTCAGAGATACACTTCAGGGCGTCCACTTACTACAACTAGGGCCAGTGACCGTCTCCGATGGGACGGGTGACTTATTGAAAGGCACTCCATGGGGTCTTTGTGCAAACAGGGTTTCGACCGAGTCGTATATCTCAGTGTCATAACGCGTCTCTGTGGACGATATGACTTTCAGAGATACACTTCAGGGCGTCCACTTACTACAACCAGGGCCAGTGACCGTCTCCGATGGGACGAGTGACTTACTGGAAGGCACTCCATGGGGTCTTTGTGCAAACAGGGTTTCGACCGAGTCGTATATCTCAGTGTCATGACGCGTCTCTATGGACAATATGACTTTCAGAGATACACTTCAGGGCGTCCACTTACTACAACCAGGGCCAGTGACCGTCTCCGATGGGACGGGTGACTTACTGGAAGGCACTCCATGGGGTCTTTGTGCAAACAGGGTTTCGACCGAGTCGTATATCTCAGTGTCATGACGCGTCTCTGTGGACGATATGACTTTCAGAGATACACTTTAGGGCGTCCACTTACTGCAACCAGGGCCAGTGACCGCTCCGATGGGACGGGTGACTTACTGGAAGGCACTCCATGGGGTCTTTGTGCAAACAGGGTTCGACCGAGTCGTATATCTCAGTGTCATGACGCGTCTCTGTGGACGATATGACTTTCAGAGATACACTTCAGGGCATCCACTTACTGCAACCAGGGCTAGTGACCGTCTCTGATGGGACGGGTGACTTACTAGAAGGCACTCATTACCTTAGCCACTCAATTGACGGATCCCGCCTTGGACAGGACGCACATCAACTGGTCTTAACGATGAAGTATTTCAGACGTTTAGAACTCTTTGGTTACAATTTTCGATGATAACCATAGTCCTCTTTGATTTAGTTTCGTAACTCGATCCGAGATGAAATAAATTCATGCAATGGATGCAAATGAGTACAGTACAAAGTAATTATGCTTTATGCATGCTCAAGAGAAGATCGCATTTATGCTAGATGTTAAGTGTATCAGACAAATTATGCATTTGCTTTGATCAACCCGCTTCGTATATATCTTTATGTCGTCGATATTTTGCCCTCGCGTCTTTGCGATCGTGATTGATTTCACTTGGCATTTGTAGGTATTTGGGCCATCAGGGCACTTCCCGAGGCCTGTTTACGATCTGATCAGAGGATTTGGTGAATACCTGTTACGATCGTCTTTGGATAGGGGTGGATTATGTCCACGAGGGTCGCAGTGCGATCGCACTTCGATTTGTTTAGCATGGGTCTATTTCCGAGCCGACTGGGCACTTCCCAGGGCTGAAAACAACTAAGTAGTGGGCCTGCTGACCACTTGATTAAGGTATTTGGGGCTCCTAAGTTTGGATAACCTTGTTGCGGTGCATGATTATGATATATCATGTTATGGCGGAGAGAAGTCTCCCTCTTGGGTTCGGTCAAATTCCGCTCGATTCCTCTCGATTTCGGCCGTTTCTGGCTCTTTCGGAAGGGTTTCTGAGGTTTGTAATATTGGCTAAGTGTTGGCCTTTTTGATCAAATTGCTGATTTAGGCCCACTTAACATCGACCATTGACGAATCTGATCCGGGGGATGGATAGAGGACATTGATGTGTGTCTAGGAGTGTCCTCTTGTTCGGAATGTGGGCCACATCAAAGGCGGGCCACATCACAGAAGGCCTCACCTCCCCATCAGCGTCCAGGTGCATCTCCCATGGGGTGTGGGCGCATGTGATCCCAAGTTGGGTGCATGTGATCCCATCCCAAGCGCATGTGAGAGTAAGTGAGGAGAGAGAAGGAAGGGAAGGGAGGTAAGCGCATGTGCCTGCCCCTTGGGCGCACTTGTGCGCATGTGGCTTCTCCCTTGGGCGCATGTCCTCCAAGGACTTGAGAAATTTCCCATTTGCTTCCAATAAAAGGATGAGCGCATGTCCCATGGGACTTGGAGGATTTTGCTCCGGTGGGAGAAATCCCTTTCCAGCGAGGGCATCCGACGAAGGGATGGGCGCATGTCCCTTTCACGGTGAGGATTCCAGTGAGGAATTTTTACCTCTGCAAGAAGAGCGCTCTGGGAGTGATGATCTCGTCCCTGTCTCATCAAGTAGAGGGGTATTTATAGCATGTTAATCGGGTATCGGGTACCAGGCGCATGTTGCTTGCAAAAGGGAGAGCATGCGCATGCATTTGGAGAGAGGAGTCATGCGCATGTAATGGGAATCATGCGCATGTCACCATGCATCAGGCGCATGTGGCTATGGCATGCGCATGCAATGGTGTGTAGGCACATGTTGCAAAGAAGGTGGGCGCATGTGCCCTCTTTTGTGGTGCGCACATGTGCGCATGTGCTCACACTTATCACATATTTTATTATTTTTTGATATTTTTGAAAATTTAAAATATGGAAAGGGAGAGAGAGGGCTCTCATGCGCATGTGGTGAGAGAGTGGGCAAATGCATGTTCCAACACTTAGAATATTTCAGGTTTTAGGCTCCGACGGGCGACCTCCAAAGGGGGGCTACCTTTTCGGAGATCGAAGTCACTGACGCCAAGCCGCTTTTAGGCCATAATCGACCTCCTGAATGAACGGGGTGGGGTATCGATGGTCATCTGCAGTGAATTTTGGTAGTTCTTTACCAATTTGGACCCTCCCGATCAGCTCTTTGCATATGAATATTGTTCCGAAAAGCGCGCACATGGAAATATGCACCGCAAGGACTTCAAACTTGCTACTTAAAGTTTTTTGGGCATTCCGGATCATTTGGCGGCCATCCGCATGTCTAATTCCAGCCTGAAATGGTACCTGTAAGCTTTCGGGACCCTTATAGTCGGATACGGTCAGGGCAAAAATGCATTTAGAAGTGCGCGGGTAAAGATATGCATCGTGCGACCTTGAAACTTGCAGGTTAAGGGTTTTAGGGAGTTTCGGATCATTTGGAAGTAATTCGCATGTCTAATTCCACCCTGAAATAGCATTTGTAGGTTTCGATAATGATCGCGCATGTTTGGGTTGCACTGGCATTTTCTGAGTATTTCGGATCTCGAAATCGGTCCAAATCATCGTAGATGGATCGCTGAATACTATTTTATAATGGGTACAAATTTAAGCCCCAACAGTTAGATCTTGGGTGATCAATTGCTATCATTTACATGTGCTTAATTGGTATATTATAGTGTAAATGCAATTGAGCTTTTAAATTTGCAAGAAAAATTAAAAAGTCCTATTCACCCCCCCTCAGGACATGAGCATACCTTCAAGCTTATCTCACTAGCGGTAAAACCGCAATTTCAATTGGTATCAGAGCGGGTTCCTCTTTAAGGGCTTAATTGCCTAGAGGTAGATCCTAAGTGAGCTTGTAAGTATGTCCAACTCAGAGGCAAGTTTGATTTCTAGTCCTCCACACTTTGATGGATCCGAGTATACATATTGGAAGGCTAGAATGAGCATATTTTTAATGTCACTAGATCCAGCTATATGTGACATAATTGAGAATGGTTGGTCGGTCCCTATTGTTCAAACTAAAAGTAAGACCACTTCCACTCCAAAAGATGAATTAAAATGGAGTAAAGGAGAAAGGGCCAATTCCATGAGCAATCTTAAAGCCCTTGATGTAATCCATTGTGCCCTCTCCCAAGAGGAACAAAATAGAATATCTACTTGCGAATCCGCTAAGCAAGCTTGGGAGAATTTGAATCTATTTATGAACATTCTTGCACAACTGATTCATCCATGCCTATCCTTTCTACTGAAAGAGTTGTAAGGATCAATTTAAGGGAGAATATAAGTAATGATGAGACATCTTCTAGTAGTGAAGAGGAAAATAATGATGAGGATGACCAATTACAAGATATCTATAATGAGCTCTATTGTGAAAGTTTAAAAGTTATGAAAGAGCTCAATAAAGAAAAGATTGAAAAACAAAAGTTAGAAATTGACCATGTCTCTCTAACTAAAGAAAAGAAAAATGTTCAAAATGAATTGAGAGAGGCATTAAAAAGAATTGAAGAGCTTGAGCTTGAACTTAAAATAGTTAAATATGAAAATCAAGCTCTAAAACTTGAGGTCAACCAACTTAAGACCTACACCAATGAGAACAAGGACCAAAAGACCTAAAATACGAAAATAAGTAAATCTTGTATTATGGGTAAAGATTTGGGAGAAAAATGGAGGTTACAAATATGTCAAGAAAACCCTTTCTCTGGTATTTGTGGAGGTTGAGTCTTCTTCACTTGAGAGCAAACCCAAGTCGGCTCTCTCATGCCACTTTTGTGGAGAGGCGGGACACTTTAAATTTCAATACCCAATTCCAAAACGACCGCCATGCACCTCAGTCCGACCTCAAATAGTTAAATCAATTGTGACTGAAAGAGTGACTCAAGAAAAGAAGAGCCAACATGGGAAGGCTCCAAAAATTGTGAAGAACTCAACCAAAGTTGAGAATGAGGAAAAATCTTGCAAGGTTGGCAAGAAAAGGAAAGTTTCATCCCCTTCTAAAAGATATGATTATGTGGGGGAGATGCTAAAGCAGGTTGCCCATTTGAACCAGAAAATTCAGAATATGATTAAGGGCAAACAACAAAGGATTTTTGAAAATCATATTGGCAATTCATATACCCAAAATCAATATTGTGCGCAAACCAAGACGAGACGGCTAGTTGACATCTTTAGACCTTTGGATTTTAGGAAATCCATGGGTGGCTTTGTTTACTAGTAGGGTAGTTAGCTATATGTGCATATTGGTAAATTTGAGGACTAAGCCTCATTCTCTTTTGATTAGTCTAACTCTTGTGTATCATGCTTAGACCATTTTGAGTTGAACTAATTGCTTTTGGATTAGCTTGGATTGATTGTGTGCTTTACTAATCCCTATTGTGGTCAATTTTGCTCAATAGTTAAAATCCATTTGTGACCATATATATGTTGCATGCTTCATTTGTAGTATGTGACATCCTCGGCTAAGTTCGTGTATCTTGATTTGATTGAATATCATTTAAAGCTTAATTGTTTAATCTTGCCGAGAAAATTCTGTTAATTGTGCTTTATAAGTAAACTTGAGGAAATCTAACCTCTTTAAACATTTTGTATCTATTGAACTTATCTTTGTATGCATAATTAGCATAACTAATCTTGAGTTCTTTAGATAGCCATCTCATATGCTATTATTTGTTTATCTTTATGTCTGAGATGATGTGGTTTGATGAATTTTTTGTGGCATGTGTAATTATATGAAAATCCTTCAATTAAACATCTTTGCCACATTTAGATGGTTATGGTTATGCTTCCTCCTCATGCTTTATTATAACATATTGGGAGTGATCTGGTAGAAAAATGGGATAACTAGATTCTAAATCCTATGGTGATAAAGAGCGAGAAATCATGCAAACCTTGACAATCTTCATCACCCTTCTCTCCCCACATCTATATATTTGGGAGAAAGCATTTGACCATAACACCTTGAGTATTTAAAGAAACATACTCCAATTATGAAGACAGAAATTATTGCCAAGAGGGTCATGAATGACAAGTAATCTCATAGCCTTATGCCAGCCCCATGAACTTGATCAATCTGTAATATCGTGGAAATTCATTGGTGGCTGTGCATTGGGGATTGGCTAACAAATTATCTATTTTGCAGGTTGTTAGCCTTTAGATAAATGTGGTTTACCATTTTATAGTAAAATCTGAGGGTCTTAGCCTCATCATTTATGAGCATAATAGGTATATCTGGATATAAGATCCATCATCACAGTTTGCTTAAAATTCGTTCATTTTTTGCATTAAAATTTCGTAAAATCATTTGGCCAAACCAATACTTTTGTTGTGAACTGTTAATAGACCGTTTGTCATCCTAGATTGCACAATTCTGTCACAAAAAAACCCATTTTTAAGAATTAAAAGTAAATCTAGCTGTGCAAATTTTCAAAAAGTTTACAGTTTTTGCAGTTTAGGGCCTACGACCGGTCGGGCAACCGGTCTTAGGACCGGTCGTGGACCGGACAGCGGGCGCGGGTTAGGGGGTGTTTAAAAGAAATTGGGCTGCCCCAAATCACTTCTATTCCCATTTTTTCTCCTCCTCTTTCATCCTAGAGGTCTCACCAGCCCTCCTCAAGCTTCCCTAGGTCTCCAATCGAAGATTAAAGCCCTCCTACGTGGTACATTGTCTTCCAATCATCATCTTCTTCATTGGTAAGGGTTTTAGTCTTGTTCTTCCTTGTTGTATCCTTCTCTTTTTTATTCCTAGGGCATATTTGTGTGGATTGTTCGGCTCCATTATGTCTTCTCGTGGGAGGAAAGATGCATCCCCTCCTCGGCGTGAATGCCGCTCGAAAATCTAACATGATGAGGGGCCCCCATAACCCACCTCCAAGAAGACAGTTTTCAAAGGAAAAGGGGTTGCTTCATCGTCTAAATCTCCTTCCAAACCCCGTCCTACTGCATCAGACACATCACATCTTACCAATTGGCACAATTTCAAAAATCGTGATGTGCTTTGTGAAAAATCCGCCAAACTTGTGGATTTGGAACCTTATCGGGTGGTCCAGCTTTTAGATGCAATAGGTTGGGAGCCTGTGCTCCATATGGGTTGTCCTGTTCAGAAAGAAGTAGTCAGAAAATTCTATTCCTGTTGTCGCATCATTCCCGATGACTCTTCTTCTTTCGAAGTCCATTTCACTGACGGGATTTAGACATTCGGTCTTCCTGCCATAGCTGAGGCTACTGGCGTATCTATTGTTGATGAGGATGAGCTTTTTGATGATGAGGAGACCGAACTCGTCTCTCGAGACACCATGACTCGAGCTTTATGCAATGGAGCATGCCCTAGATGGATTAACAACAATGCTCTTCGTGCCTTGTCAATGTCTTGGGATTATTGTCTTATTCACAACATATTCTTTAAAAACGTATTCCCGAAGAAGAGCAACAAGGCCGACCTTCCCGAAGACATGGTCACTATTCTTTATAATGTTAGTCAGGGCCGTAGAATGTGTCTTCCCTCACGTATTATGAAAGTCATTCGGTCCGCCATCTTAGTGTCCGATGGTCTGTCGGCGGGTCTTCCTTTTGGGTATCTCATCTGTAGGTTGGCCAAAACAGTAGGACTTGTTGATCCCTCAGATGTGATCGTAAAACCTCCCATTCTAAATTGCTCTATTATAACCAAAATGCGCAAGACACAAGAGGAACTCCAGCGTCGACTTCAGGAGGCTCAGCTGTAGCGTGAGGCCCCTCTAGGTTCCTCTAGGCCATCATAGCCTGGAGCAGTAACGACATCATCCGATCCCTCCATCGATCCTCGTTTTGCTCCTGGACGCTTCAGTACGCCCCCACGGGCGTTCTCCCATCGTAGCTCACCTGCTGCGGACTCTTCAGCTTATACTGCTGAGCTACACCAGCTTCAGGACCATCTTACACAGAGACTTGATCGGATAGAGCAGAGGATGAATCAGACCGAGTCTCAGCTGTTTCAGGGACAGGCCACTCTACTGGTACAGCAGGAGGCTATCATGGCTCGCCTTGCTCAAATTGACAGGTGTTTGGAGGCTTGGGAGCGAGCTACTGGTGATGATGCACCGCCACCAAATCTAGGCTACGGGACTGATTTTTAGCATCGTTGTATCATGTGTCTTGGTCAGGAGTATCTTTTTGGGTGACCAAGACACTTGTCGCTCGTCATGTTTTGTATTTGTACATTTTAGATGACTGTTAGAACCTTGGATGATTGCGCTTTATAGTTATATCTATTGATGTCATCACTTGTTTGGATCTTGTTCTTTTTTGAGCTTTATTGATTCATCTTTTGAAGATAGTGGTATTCTCTATGCTTTGTAGTGCTATATTTATGAGTCTATTGCTTTTTCTTGGTATATTGATAGGGGGAGGTTGGTTGGTTTGGGCATTAAGCCCTTATGGCTCATGGTTCTGGTTAATATAGCTTAATTGTGTTTCATTGCTCTTGATATACATGCCAGTTGGGGTGGATGGTTGATTGGGCGAAAGGCCCTTTGTGCGTAATGATTAATTGTATATCAGGTTTTTATGTGTTGCTTCTATTCTCCCATATGTTTCATGATCCATCTCTCCTAATTCATGGTTTAGCTTCGCTGCTCTTATAGGCAAATCTTTTTTAAGCTAACATTTGTCAATGACTGACAAAAAGGGGGAGAACTATATCCCACCAAGAAGCCGATTTGTTTTGTAGGCCTTCTTAGGTGCAGATGTTGAGGGGGAGAAATTGAAGATGTTTCGTGTCAGTACATGTCACTTTGTAAAGTTTTTATTATAAATTATGTTCTGACATGTAATTGGGTGTAAGTGTTTTTCTGTTTTGGCATGTTCATGATACGGAGATCATGAATTGTCTTAGTATGGGTTTTGTCAATTGTTTAATTATGTATGCATGATAGGAATGTATGCTAGGCACTAGATTGGCACATCCATGTACACAAGATGTACTTTCACTAAGTGTGTAGACTTGAGCTCATTGATCCATTCTCATAAGTCTACATAGGTTGCATAGGTTAGGAGCTTGATTAGTTAAATCATTTATTTACCTATGCATACTTAGACTAGGATTGTTTATTGCTTAATCATATGCTAGTCTTGTGATTGGACCCACTTAGGCTTGGAAGCCAAAGTGTTCTTGCTTACTTAGTTTAATTTGTTGAATTGTGTAATTAGGTGAAAAGAATTTCCAAAAGGTCCTAATCACCTCCCTCCTATAGGTTTAGCCATAATTCCAGTTGCTCTTTAAGCTTCCGCACATACGCAGGTTGCTCTTCAAGGACGTAACTGTCTAGAGTAAGATCCGGTACTGGAGCACTAGCATCATGTCTACCCAAAAAGGGGAATCTATGTTGCCTCATGTTGAACTATAAGTAAAATGATTAGTTGAGGTCAACAATAACTAGGGTAGGAACTATTGTCATATCCTCTACCAAACATTGCTCTCCAACTTGGAATGAACCTAAGGGAGAAAAATCTAGGATAGATGGATTCCCTCCCAACAAGCATGTTGTCCTATTTATCATACCCAAGGGGGTTGTGATCAAGGTTAGGTGACCTTAGGAGACTATATTGAGCTCAAATAAATATCTGAGGATCAAGCCTCATTTTGAGCAAATTGATGAACTTGAGGAATTTAGCCTCTTTGGAACAATAGGAAAATCTGAGGTTTTCAGCCTCATGTTTGTACTTATGGGCAAATCAGAGGATTCAAGCCTCATTAGTCCAAATTCGGTAGTTTAGCCTTGCTTAAATTTCTATATTTGCTTGCTAGCTATCATCTGTTGAACCTCCAATTTATACATTGCATTACACATTACATGACATGGTTTGCATGATTTTCATGATTTAAAGGCCCATTTAACATATGTTTTGTGATTATAGGGATGAGAGCGGACTTCATTCAATTAGGGACTGAAAGAATGCTTTTAGAGCTTTTGGATGAAGGATGAAAGAGGACCAAAGAAAGAAGAAAGCAAGGACAGGAGAAAGAAGAAGAAAGAGGAGAAAAGAAAGGAAGAAAAGAAAATTGAAGAAAGCCTGACCGGTCTTGACCGGTCGGCCAAGGGAGCCAGACCGGTCTTGACCGGTTGGCCACACACGCTGATCACATTGAAGACCAGACCGACCGGTCTTGACCAGTCAGCCATGTGCACTGGACAAAGCAAAAGAGAGACCGACCGGTCTTGACCGGTCGGCTATGCACGCTGACTGATTTTAAAACAAGCCCGACCGGTCTTGACCGGTCGGCTGTACTCCCTGGACTGTTTAAAAGACCAGGCCGACCGGTCTAGACCGGTTGGCTCTGCATAAATAGAGTTCTTTCTAAAACGGGACTCAGAAAACTACTGCGTACTGCGTAACCTTTCGCAGATTCTGGATGTTTCCGACGCAAGGGAGCTTTCTGACTATAAAAGGACACCTAGGGGCTCTTCTTAGGTCATCATAGAAGCTCAGGGACGTGGTTTTGGAGAGAGGAAGCTGTCGTGGAGCGTCTGTAACTCTCCAATTTTTGGTTTTTCTAGTTTTATGCTTTCATTAAGAGTTTTTAGTTGTAGCATGAATATGCTCGGCTAGAACCTCTCAGCTAAGGCTGAGAGGTGAAGCTTGTAGCCAATTCCATGTTGGATTCAGTTTAATTCAAGTAATTTCAATTCAAGTTTGGATTTTTCTCATGTTCTAGTTTCTTAAAGTGGTAGTTTGAGATGTTTTATGAGAGTTCATGTGCTCCGGACATGAATTCCTTGCAATTCTCTGAGATTATCATATAATGCTTGTTTAGATTCGAATTATAGTAATCCTTGAGCAGGCCATAGTCCATAGGCATGGCTGTTACTCCGAAGGCTATGGTTTTGAATTCTATATTGATTGAATGGACTAGAACTTGGAAGTTCAACTTGATTTGGATTGAGTGTGTGTGAATGCTTTATTTTCCAACTAGAAGAGAGATAGGACTTCTAATCTAGTTGTGTTCTCTACTTGGATTGATTGAATTGACATGGGATTGCTACAAGTGGATCCTTGAAGGCCTTAGTACTTTATATCACTGATTTTTTATTAACGTTACTGTTTTAGTTAATTACCAAATTGAATCTGATATTCTTACAAAATTGAGTTGCTGGAGTAGTTTGAAATTGTTTCTATTTCCCTGTGGATTGACCTCGGTCTTACCGAGTTTTATTACTACATCGCAGCCTTACACTTGAGGCGAGCGGACAAGTTTTTGGCGCCGTTGCCGGGGAAATTAGATAACGGTTTTCAAATAATTTCAGTGACTGTAGAAGTAGAAGTAGATAGGTTTTTTTTCTGATTTTCTTAGAACTAACAAATTTTCTGTTTTGTAGGAATTCTTCTCTAGTTCAAGCGCATTAGGTGATACCTTTCTAACTTATCTTTTTGCAGAATTTTTTTCAGATTAATTTCAGATTTCAGTTTTCTAGGATTTAGGATTAGTTTTAGTTTTTGGTTGAGTGGTTTATGTCCCGTTGGGAACGTAACCATTCGAATCGTCTCCAATCTGAAGGTGGTTTAGTTGGACCATTGTCAGTCCATAGACGAGTTCAAAATTACCAAGAGCATTGTGAAAGTTTGGGGAGTATGGAACAAAGACCTTTAAGGAATCCTCCCCCCCTACTCCAACTACAAACGCAAATCAGGAAGGAGTAGGAGAGAATGAGGTACATAATGTTCTTCCAATGAGATAACTACGGGACTACCTACAACCTGCCCGAGCAATTACACCCTCTTGCGTGGTTCTACTAGCAAACGGTGGAAACTTTGACATAAAACCTGGTGTAATTCAACTCTTACCAAAGTTCCATGGGCTAGACTCTGACCGCCCATACTTACACTTGAAAGAATTCGAAGAAGTGTTGGCCACCTTGCATTACACCAATGTTTCCGAGGATACTATCAGACTTAAACTTTTTCCCTTCACTTTGAAAGAAAGAGCCAAAGATTGGCTTCACTCTCTTAGACCACATTCGATTGGGTCATGGGTTGAGATGAACTGGGAATTCTTGAAAAAGTTCTTCCCGGCTCATAAAACGAACACCCTTCGAAGGGCCATAATGAATTTCTTGGCTAAAGAAGGTGAATCTTTCTTTCAATGTTGGGAAAGATTTAAAGATCTCCTGCTTGCTTGCCCACATCATGGCTATGAGAGTTGGCGAATTATAAATTTTTTCAATGATGGATTAAGTTCCAATATGCGCCAATTTGTGGAGATGATGTGCAATGGCGAGTTTATGAGTAAAAATCCAGATGAGGCTTGGAGTTACTTGGACATGTTGGCTGAAAATGCCCAATCTTGGGATACATCGGATAAACCTAATAACTCCAAACCCACTCAAGAGAAAGGAGGGATCTATGTCCTTAAGGAGGAAGACGATGTGAATGCAAGGATAGCCAACCTCACAAGGAAGGTTGAGGCCATGGAACTTAGTAAAAGTGGAGTTCCCAAGTCCAATGAAGCTGTTGAAACCATATGTGGAATTTGCCTCACCGATTTACACGCTACGCAAGATTGTCCCACAATTCCTGCATTTCAAGAGGTATTACATGAACACGTCAATGCCACATATGGTTATCAACGGCCTTTCAATGGACCGGTAGGTAATACGTACAATGAGAGTTGGAAGAACCACCCAAATTTTAGTTGGAAGAATGCTCCTACGAGTAATTCTACCAACTCTTAAAGAGGGCCACCCATGCAAAATATGGCCCCACCTCAATTCTCAATGGAGGATACCTTGAAGGCGTTTATACAAGGGCAAACGCAAATCAATCAAACAAATTAGCAATTGTTCCAAGAGCTTAAAGTCTCGGTTGATGAGATTAAGGGACGTTTGAATGCTAGGGAAGGGACCTTTTCGGCCCAACCTCAGCCCAATCCAAAGCAAGTACATGAATTAAGCATCCCTAATCCTTCCAACCAAAACATGGAGCAAGCCAAATCCATCACCACCCTTAGAAGTGGAAAACAAATTGACAAAACTATTCCGGTGAAGGCCGATGAGCCTAATGATCCGGTAAATTCTGAGGATGAAGATGGATCTAACTTAGCCCCACAACAACCAGAACGCATTTACAAGCCCGTAGCACCATTCCCTTCAAGATTGGTTGCCCCAAAATCTCTCCCAAATTCTCATGATATTTTAGAGATTTTTAGACAAGTCAAGATTAATATCCCTTTGCTTGATGCCATCAAACAAATTCCCTCTTATGCCAAGTTTCTAAAAGACCTATGCACAACAAAACGCAAATATAATATGCAGCAAAAGGCCTTCTTAACTGAGCAAATGAGTGCCATCCTCACTCAAAAGACCCCCCCAAAATTCAAAGATCCCGGTAGTCCCACCGTCTCATGTATCATTGGAGACTACCGGATTGAGCGTGCCTTGTTAGATTTGGGGGCGAGTGTGAACTTAATCCCATACTCGGTATATGAGCAATTGGGTCTTGGTGAATTAAAACCCACCAAAACCACGTTGCAACTCGCTGATAGATCTATCCGTGTACCGAGGGGGATAGTTGAGGATGTTCTAGTCCAAGTTGACAAATTCTACTACCCGGTAGATTTTATCGTCTTGGACACACAACCGGTTTTGGATGCTAACACCCAAATACCGGTAATATTAGGCCGCCCATTCCTTGCCACATCAAACGCAATCATCAATTGCCAGAATGGGGTGATGCAACTATCTTTTGGAAACATGACACTAGAGGTGAATGTGTTTCACTTGGGCAAAAGACATAGGGATGTCGAGGATGATGAGTTCTTCGAGGTAAACGTGCTTGAAACTTTTGAAGAAGAAGAACTCCTCCAACTTGAACCACTAGAAAGCTTAGAGACATGCTTAGCACATTTCATGGATTCTGAAGACCCCATCATTAGTGAGATTGTGCAGGCATTAAATATAGAAAGACCGGTAGTTGATACTAGCCGGTGGAGGCCCCATTTTGAAAAATTGCCACCAACCACATCAAGGCCTCTACCGTCTAACATCAAACCACCGAAGCTTGACCTTAAACCATTGCCATCTAAGCTTAAATACGTATATTTGGGTCAAGAGGAAATGTTCCCAGTTGTCATTGCCTCCCACCTTGAGAAAGACCAAGAGCTCAAGTTGATTGAGTTACTCAAAGAACATAGGGAAGTCATAGGTTGGACAATAGCGAATCTCAAAGGGATAGATCCTTCGATTTGCACTCACCGAATACACCTTGAAGAAAATGCAAAAACGACTAGACAACCTCAAAGACGGCTAAATCCAAACATGATGGAGGTTGTCAAAGCTGAGGTGTTAAAGCTATTGGATGTGGGCATTATCTACCCCATCTCAGATAGCCAATGGGTGAGTCCTACCCAAGTTGTCCCCAAGAAATCCGGTATTACCATCATTGAAAACGCCAATAACGAGCTTATACTGACTAGGGTGACCACCGGTTGGCATATGTGCATTGATTATAGGAGGCTCAACACGGTTACTAGGAAAGACCACTTCCCTCTCCCATTTATGGATCAAATTTTGGAGAGGTTGGCAGGCCATTCCTATTATTGCTTCCTAGATGGCTATTCCAGATACAACCAAATTGAGATATCCCCAGAGGACCAAGAGAAAACCACATTTACATGCCCGTTTGGCACCTTCACTTACCGAAGGATGCCATTCGGGTTATGTAATGCACCCGCCACATTCCAATGATGCATGTTGAGTATTTTCTTAGACATGGTGGGTAAGTTTCTTGAGGTGTTCATGGACGACTTTTCTGTTTTTGGTTGTACGTTTGATGAGTGCCTCAAGCACTTGAAGTTGGTCTTGATGAGGTGTGAGGAGAAGAAACTTGTATTAAACTGGGAAAAGTGCCATTTCATGGTACAAAGAGGAATAGTCCTTGGACATATCATCTCGTCCAATGGAATAGAGGTAGACCGGGCAAAAATTGACATAATTTCCAATCTACCACCACCCAAAAGCATACGCGATGTGCGGTCCTTCCTTGGACACGCCGGTTTCTAGAGAAGGTTTATAAAGGATTTTAGTCATATCTCAAGGCCTTTATGCAACCTTCTACAAAAGGAGAACCAATTTGAGTGGAGTGCCGAACGTCAATTATCTTTTTCAAAGCTAAAAGACATGTTGACAACCGCTCCTATCATGCAACCACCAGATTGGTCCATTCCTTTTGAGTTGATGTGCGATGCGAGTGATTTTGCTATTGGGGCGGTGTTAGGCCAAAAGAAGGATAAAAAGCCCCATGTTATCTACTACGCAAGTAGGACCTTGAATCCCGCCCAAGTTAATTATTCGACTACGGAGAAAGAGCTCCTAGCTGTCATTTTTGCCTTGGACAAATTCAGGCCATACTTAATAGGATCCAAAGTTATTGTTTATACGGATCATGCGGCGCTGAAACACCTTCTTTTTAAGAAGGATGCTAAGCCCCATTTGCTTAGATGGATCCTACTCCTTCAAGAATTCGACTTGGAGATCAAAGACAAGAAGGGGGTAGAAAATGTGGTGGCGGATCATCTATCCCGTCTAGTCCTACCAAATTCCATTGACGAGTCACCTATTGAGGACTCATTCCCTGAGGAGAAACTCTTTGTTGCTATGCATCCACCATGGTACGCTGATATAGCCAATTATCTTTCCACAGGTGCGATGCCGATTCATTGGACTGCGCAGGACAAACATAAATTTCTAAGGGAAGTGCGCAGATTTTTCTGGGATGAACCTCTATTGTTTAAATATTGCCCAGACCAAATTATAAGGAGATGCGTCCCCGATGATGAACATAATTCAGTCATCTCCTTTTGTCATGATCAAGCATGTGGGGGTCATTTTTCAGCCAAGAAAATAACTGCGAAAATTCTGCAGTGTGGTTTTTATTAACCCACGCTATTTAAGGACACCCACGAGTTTTGCAAAGCATGCGAGCGCTGCCAGAAGTTAAGAGGATTATCCCGTCGAAATATGATGCCTCTCACCCCAATTCAACATCTTGAAGTCTTTGACTGTTGGGGCATCGATTTCATGGGACCATTCCCCTCATCTTTTGGACATGTCTATATTTTGCTTGCCGTAGACTATGTGTCTAAATGGATAGAGGCTATCCCATGTAGAACCAACGATCATCGTACGGTTCTCAAGTTCCTCAAAGAAAACATACTTTCTAGATTTGGGACGCCTCGGGCCATCATTAGTGATGGTGGTTCTCACTTTTGCAATAGACCTTTCGAAACTTTAATGAAGAAATATGGTATTAGGTACAAAGTGATTACCCCATACCACCCATAAACAAGTGGGCAAGCTGAAATCTCCAATAGGGAAATCAAGCAGATTTTGGAAAAGACGATGAGACCGGATCGCAAGGATTGGTCCCTAAGATTAGATGATGCACTTTGGGCTCACCGTACCGCCTACAAGACACCCATTGGAATGTCCCCTTATAGACTTGTCTATGGGAAAGCTTGTCACTTGCCTGTGGAGATAGAACACAAAGCCTATTGGGCAATTTGGGCTTTAATTTTGACATGGACAAGGCTAGCTCGCTTCGCAAACTTCAATTAAATGAGCTTGATGAAATCCGGAACGATGCATATGAGAACTCGAGAATTTACAAGAGTAAGATGAAGGCTTTCCATGACAAGCACATCTTCAGGAAATCTTTCCATGAAGGACAGAAAGTACTCTTGTATAATTCCCGACTTCACATTTTTTCGGGAAAATTACGATCTCGATGGACCGGCCCATATATTATCAAAGAAATTTTTCCTCATGGGGTTGTTGAGATTGAAAATACAGCAAATGGTAACTGTTTTAAAGTTAATGGACAACGCCTTAAACCATTTGTTGAGAAATTTGATTCAGAGGACATGTCCATCACTCTGAATGATCCTGTCTATCAGGATGATTGATCTCCTAGTCTGATGGAGGTATAGCATAGGTAGGTTTTCTTTAGTTTTACTGTTTTAGTAGGTTTTAGTTGTTGGGGTGGAGATTTCCATGATCGCTCTCTCAGGTACTATTGATTCTCACTCTCTCATATTTTACCATTGCTCTCATGTTCATGCTACTTGAATATCTTTTTACATTGATGACAATGCAAGATTTGGTTGGGGGGGTGAGATGAGATTCCTCATCTAGCATGTTGCAACATTTCGAGCTTTATATGCGCAAATTTTTTTCGAATTTTCTAAAATTTCAAAGCTCTTTTAGAAAACCGTATTTCTATGCATTCGAGGTGATATGAGTATAACAGGAGGAGATACGAGGTGTGTGATGTTTTAGTCTTGAATTTCTCCTAACATAATGGTTTTATATGTTAGTCCCCCTATTGTTGTGATTGATAGAAAATTTGAACACCTTTACACCAAGTTCACATTACACGAATTTCATGAGTTGACAGGTTTATGTGATTTGTGGATTAGCTAGACTTTGATTTAAAGGTGTTGAGCAGCCAAGCCGGGGTATTTTGTCCATCCTTGTCCATGAGAAAATAATAAAAGATATGGATTTCTAAAAATCCTATCTAATTTAAAAGAAAAAGGAAAGAAAGGATGAAATCGGGAAGGAAAGAAAAATAGTGGAAAATTTCGAAAAGGGCTACCTATTACCAATCGGGGATGGCGAACTGTAACCAAAGCCGGAAATGGGACGTAGTGTGAAAGCCGTCGGAAGGACGGTAAGGCAAATTCCTTGTCATAGGCTTGTTGTTGCTCTATGCACCTTAAAATCCTTGGTTTACTTAATCTATGAAGAAGATGATCCCAGGAACTCATGAGATGAACTTTCACTATGCACACTAAGTTGAATTTGTTCGAGTTCTTCTATTTATCAATCAATCAGCGGGAATTTCATGTAGACACCTCTTATGTTTTGAGAGTCCAAGGTTTCAGCTTCTATCACCTAATTTTTCCAAATTTTACACTTGTACATCTTGGAATGGATAGAATCATGGGTTCTGAAGGAGAGTTGGGTTTGGAGGTTTGAAATTGTTTCACACATGTTTTGCACGGGACTAGCAAAAAGCTGGTTGGGGGTGTGTGTTGAACCTCCAATTTATACATTGCATTACACATTACATGACATGGTTTGCATGATTTTTATGATTTAAAGGCCCATTTAACATATGTTTTGTGATTATAGGGATGAGAGCGGACTTCATTCAATTAGGGACCGAAAGAATGCTTTTAGAGCTTTTGGATTAAGGATGAAAGAGGACCAAAGAAAGAAGAAAGCAAGGAGAGGAGAAAGAAGAAGAAAGAGGAGAAAAGAAAGGAAGAAAAGCAAATTGAAGAAAGCCCGACCGGTCTTGACCGGTCGGCCAAGGGAGCCAGACCGGTCTTGACCGGTCGGCCACACACGCTGATCACATTGAAGACCAGACCGACCGGTCTTGACCGGTCGGCCATGTGCACTGGACAAAGTAAAAGAGAGACCGACTGGTCTTGACCGGTCGGCTATGCACGCTGACTGATTTTAAAACAACCCCGACCAGTCTTGACCGGTCGGCTGTACTCCCTGGACTGTTTAAAAGACCAGGCCGACCGGTCGGCTCTGCGTAAATAGAGTTCTTTCTAAAACAGGACTCCGAAAATTGCTGTGCACTGCGTAACCTTTCACAAATTCTGGATGTTTCCGACGCAAGGGAGCTTTCTTACTATAAAAGGACACCTAGGGGCTCTTCCTAGGTCATCATAGAAGCTCAGGGATGTGGTTTTGGAGAGAGGAAACTGTCGTGGAGCGTCTGCAACTCTCCAATTTCTGGTTTTTCTAGTTTTATGCTTTCATTAAGAGTTTTTAGTTGTAGCATGAATATGCTCGGCTAGAACCTCTCAGCTAAGGCTGAGAGGTGAAGCTTGTAGCCAAGTCCATGTTGGATTCAGTTTAATTCAAGTAATTTCAATTCAAGTTTGGATTTTTCTCATGTTCTAGTTTCTTAAAGTGGTAGTTTGAGATGTTTTATGAGAGTTCATGTGCTCCGGACATGAATTCCTTGCAATTCTCTGAGATTATCATATAATGCTTGTTTAGATTCGAATTATAGTAATCCTTGAGCAGGCCATAGTCCATAGGCATGGCTGTTACTCCGAAGGTTATGGTTTTGAATTCTATATTGATTGAATGGACTAGAACTTGGAAGTTCAACTTGATTTGGATTGAGTGTGTGTGAATGCTTTATTTTTCAACTAGAAGAGAGATAGGAGTTCTAATCTAGTTGTGTTCTCTACTTGGATTGATTGAATTGACATGGGATTGCTACAAGTGGATCCTTGAAGGCCTTAGTACTTTATATCACTGATTTTTTTATTAACGTTACTGTTTTAGTTAATTACCAAATTGAATCTGATATTCTTGCAAAATTGAGTTGCTGGAGTAGTTTGAAATTGTTTCTATTTCCCTGTGGATCGACCTCGGTCTTACCGAGTTTTATTACTACATCGCAGCCTTACACTTGAGGCGAGCGAACATCATCCGGCTTAGATTAGCTATTCATCTTGAGTTATATGCTTCATTGTATGCTAATCTTTGTTTAGTATTGGTCTTGATATACCATTAGGGGAGGTTGGTTGATTGGGCTATAAGCCCTTTGTGCTTTTATTGCAAATGTATATCCTTGACCAATTTTGCATGATTAACTTTGTCTAGATAGTTACATTTTCTTGTTAATCATGTTCCTTAGCATGTTCCATGGTTTTATGAGTCATGCACCCTATACTCTCCTTGTTAGCATGTGCTTATAGTTATAACTGCGACATACTATCTTCTCTTACCTTAGCCTTATTGATATATCATTAAGGGGGAGAGAATAGTTTATCAATTCCTAACAAAAAGGGGGAGAAAGATCAAGTCCCACCAAAACTACTTTGCTATGTTTTGTGATACAGGGATTATGGGGGAGCAAACTAAAGAGGAGCAACTTAGATTAGGCATGTCAAGAGTCTTGTATTTAATGCTTTATTAATGTAATATCTTGAACATGTATTTTGTTTTGGTAGGTTAGGTTTTGTTACATAATTGACAAACGGGGGGATTGTTAGTGCACTGATTTGTGCATTGTATTGTCAATTGCATGATCGTTGAGTCAGTCAAGTCTCGTGAGCCCCGATGAAGATTGAAGACTCAAGACTTGAAGACCAAAGTAGCTTACCGCGCTCAAGTTCAAGCCAAATCAAGCTCGGAAGGTAAGTTGCATATAGACAGCCTATAGGATCCCAAAACATCCAAGTCCATGGCATTCGAATCACACTTTATGTTTGCCAATTGATCCACGGACTTAAGGTCAAGATGATCAGTCTTGGACCTCCATTATGTAGGTGCCAATCACTTGAAAAAGATAGGTAAATCATCTCTATGTGCACCATTTAAGCTAAGGGAGTTCACCCCATTTCAGGCCAGGAATTGAGCCTGACGACCGGTTGGGCGACCGGTCGGCTGTAGCAGGATTCAGATAGCTTTTAAAAGGAAAATTATCTTATATGTCTGGCTGAGGATCGGTCTGAAGACCGGTCGCATATGGACGAAATATATCCAGCAACATTTGGAGAAAATGGATTAAATAGGGAGACCGGTCGTGACCTCCCAAGACCGGTCGCTGTTGAGTCTCCAATTATACATTTGCCAATCCATTACATCACATTAGATGCATGGTTTTCATGTTTAAAAGACTCATCTAATACATATTTTTGTGATTGTAAGAATGAGAGGGAAACTTCACCAATTCATGGTTAAAAGATTCACTTTGGACACCTTGAGGATCAAAGGAAGAAAGCCGAAGAATGAAAGAAAAAAGTTATGGAAGATGGAGTTGAAAGACAAAGAAAAACACAGAAGAAATCATGTTAAAAGACCTGGCAAGGCCAGAAAAACCAAAGTGCAGAGCTGCAGGGTTATAAAAGTAAAATGCAGAAAGTTGCAGTTTCTAAAGATTGATCCAAAGATTGATCCATCGATTGATCGCTCAGCCTGAGCGATTGATCAACAGACTTGAGCGATTGATCGGTCATAGCAGAAATTTGACAGAATTGTTGCTCGAGAGAAGTGAAGAATTGCGATTGATCGCCCAGCCTGAGCGAATGATCGCCCAGCCTGAGCGATTGATCACCCATCCCATAGATCAATCGCTAGAATGCAGATTTTTAAGAAATTTGGAGAAAACTCTCTAGACACTTTTTGCACCCTCCGATTGATCGCTGCACATGATCGATTGATCGCCAGAAGTGACCGATTGATCTCTCAGCCAGCCAATTAATCACCAGATCCGAAAAGGCATTTTTTACAGTTATTTGAACTAGCGATTGATCGCCCGGTCTGAGCGATCAATCGACAATGCACTCAGTTTAGAAATTTTCAAGTCTGGCTTCGATTTTCTCTGCGCAGTGCGTAAATTCTACGTAAATTCTTGAAGATTCTTCATTTGTGGGGTATGAAAGCTATAAAAGGAGACCTCCACCTCATTCCTAGAGCATCTAGCAACGTGGGGAGAAAAGAGATCAAGACCTAGGAGGCTTCTTAGCTTCCTACAACTAGTTTCTTCTTCTTCTAGTTCTAGTTTATAGTTTTTAATGTTTTCTTTTAGCTAACCTCTTAGCTAGAGCTAAGAGGTGAAGTTTGTAGTTTGTTTCAATGCTTTAATTCGTTCTTCAAGTACCCTTTACTTATTTATGGATTTTCAAGTTCTAGTTTGAATAAAGTTTGGTTTTTTAGAAGTTTTGTGAGAGTTTGTGTACTTCGGACATGAGTTCCTTGCAATTCTCTGAGATTACCATGATTGGGTTGTTTGAATTCGAATTGTAATAACCCTTGAGCATGCCATAATCCATAAGCATGGCTGTTACTCCGAAGGCTACAAGTTCAAGTTCTATATGCTTCATTAGTACTAGAAATTTGATTTCCAGATTTAAGTGGGATTGTTTGTGCTTGAATGTTATATCTTCTAATTAGATGAGAGATAAGACTTTGATTCTAATTGTGTTGTACTTGGATGAATGGATTGGCATTGGACTACTACAAGTGGATTCTTGATGCTCTAGTTCTTCTTATTTTCAGATTTTCCTATTTTATGTGAAAAACTACTTTCTTAAACTTCTTAGATTCTAGTTATTAGAGTACTTAGAATTGTTTACCTCTTTCCCTGTGGATCGACCTCGGTCTTACCGAGATTTATTACTACATCGCAGCCTTACACTTGAAGTGAGCGAACAAGTTTTTGGCGCCGTTGCCGGGGAAAGAGGTTAAACGGTTCTAATTGTTCTAGTAGCTATAGAGTAGTCTTAGTTAGGTAGGATTTTCAATTTTTATAGAAGTAGATTTTCTGATTTTTTTTTTTTTAGATTACTAACAATTTTTTGTTGGATTTTGTAAGACATTGTTGCTGACATATATCTCACTCTATTGGGTAACATCTCTCCATCTCCCTTCTTTTTGTTCTTCTTTCTAAATTAGGGTAGTTTCCAACTCCTTAAAATTTCATCATGTATGATTGGATGAATGGTGCGTACAAGTACCTTTTAGAGGATGAGACGTCGAATTGGGGGACCCAAACTCATTGTGATCGGGATCCCTCCAAGCATGAGTATTTTTCTGAGATTCAAAGAGCCTCCACTAACCCCCACGTAAGACGATGCGTGATTACATTAATGAAAGCAATACGCATATTGAGACACGACGTAAGACGATGGGGGAATACCGAAACGAAGCATAATTGAATAATGATCATCCGGGGAAAACATTACGTGATTACTGGATTGAAAATAACTTGAGTGTTCCACCGGTTGTGGTAGGAGGTGTGCAACAACAAAAGGAACGAGTGAATAGTGGCCAACCGGTTAAGACTATGCGTGATCACTTGTATGGATATGCCTATCAACCATCATATAACTCTTCATCCTACAATGCGTACGGTCTTAATTGGGAAAACCACCATCCTCCTTGTTCAAGGGAGGAACCAACCATAGTTATTAACAATCACCCTAAAACGTCTTCCTCTTATGATGATAAGTATACACAAATACTTGAGGAAATATGGAATGAGTATGTAGATGAACAATCAAATCAAGCTTACTCACCATCTTATGAAGACGTTGAGCCCGAAATTGGGGGCATCGAATCAATTCCCTTTCATGAGGAGGATGGGGCTACCCAAGTCCCCCCTTCTTCGAATTTAATGAATAGACTTTTAGAGGAGATTGATTTTGATGATCCCAATGTCATCATCAATTATGGTGAGTCCACTATCTCTTTTGGATGCTTTGAACTTAATGATGAAGAGATTTCAATGATGGTTGACGAACCCGAGGAATATATTAAATATGAAAGCGATAGTGGGGTTACTTACAATGAGGGTTCAGTGGATGCTTATGAACCTATGGTTTCTTTTTCCCAAGGGCATAATGATTATGAGTCTCTAGAGGATATGCATGCTAGAGAGATGGCCGATGTTGATATTTTTGAGTCACTCCACCAACTTGCCATGCTTAATTTTAATGTGGAGAATGAGACTCCCATGAGTGAAAATTCAGATTCTTTGGACGAATGCTTGGCTCACTTTGAAAATTCAAACGACCCAATTATTCAAGAGATTGTTAAAGCCTTGCATACTTCCGACTTGGTGCCTCATACTAGTTATGGAGAACCTAGTTTGGAAGAATTCCACTCCATGGAGGGAGAGTCCCTCACCATCGAAACTGAATTTTTTCGCTCACTAAAGCAAGATCATGATCCTTCATCCTACTATCTCGATTTCCTAGAGGAATGCTTGGCCCAATCTTATGATCTTGATGATGAGATGATTAAGGAGTTAGGCATTTTGTTAGACACGGTGTCGGTGCCTGAAGAACACCTTTCCACTGATTTACACTATTTACCATTGTTTGTGGAAGCACCGTACAATTCTGAAATTGTGGAAGAGACAACTTTAACCAATGAAAACTCGATGAATGTCTCTCCACCGTCATGGGTCCTTCAGCCCATTGAAAATTCTGATTGGGAGGACCCATTTTTAATCAATCATAACCCAAATCAGAATTTGAGGAGATATCTTTTTGCTGCTCTTATCTCCTCCTTTTATGCATGTGGTGCACAATACGATTGGACTTCAATGATAAGAAGCACACATGCTTACTGTCGAGCAGGACTTTGGATGGTCCTCATGAGAAATTTATTGAAATTCATGAAGATCCTGCTCAACTTTGATCATGTAGTTGATCGGACTAATCAAAGGTAGGTAGGTAGGTTAGGATTTATTTTTCTGCAATTAGGATTGAATAAGTCTCATCGAGACAATGGAAGATGCTAGAATTGATCAACTTGCTACCTCAGGTATTCTCGTTCTCACTCTCCTTTGTTTTATTTCATTGCTCTCATGTCATGCTTATTGTATATCTTGTTACATTGAGGACAATGTAAGATTTTGGTTGGGGGGTGAGATGAGATTCCTCATCTAGCAGTTTGCAACATTTCGAGCATCATATGTGCAATTTTTTTGAATTTTCTAAAAATTCAAAACTTTTTTGGAAAACTTTATTTCTATGCATTCGAGATGATACGAGTATAAGAAAAGGAGATACGAAGTGAGTGATGTTGCAAGTCTTGAACTTCTCTTAATATAATGGTTTTATATGCGAATTCCACTATTTATGTGATTGATAGAAAATTTGAACACTCTTATACCTAGTACGCATTACACGATTTTCATGGTTGAAGGGATTATGTATTTTGTGGGTTAGCTAGACTTAGATTTGAGGTGTTGAGGAACCAAGCTGGGGTACTTTGTCCATCCTTGTCCATGGGAAAATAATGAAAGATACGAATTTCTAAAAATCCTATCTAATGAAAAAGAAAAAGAAAAAGGAAAAGGAAGGATGAAATTGGGAATGATGGAAAAATGGTGGAAAATTCCGAAAAGGGCTACCTATTACCAACCGGGGGATGGTCTACCCGTAACCAAAGCCGGAAATGGGACATAATGTGAAAGCCGTCGGAAGGACGGTAAGACAAATTCCTGTCATAGGCTTGTTATTACTCTGTACACCTTGAGATCTATAGTTTAGTTAATCTATGAAGAAGATGATCCCAGAAACTCATGAGATGAACTTTCACTATGCACACTAGGCTGAAGTTGTTCGAGTTCTTCTATTTATCAATCAATCAGCGGGAATTTCATGTAGATACTTATTATGCTTTGAGAGTTTAAGGTTTCAACTTCTATCACCTAATTTCTCCAAATTTTATACTTGTATGTCTTGGAGTGGATAGAAACATAGTTTCTAATGGAGAGTTGGTTTTGGAGGTTTGAACTTATTCACGCATGTTTTGCTCGGGACTAGCAAAAAGCTGGTTGGGGGTGTGTTGGGCCTCCAATTTATACATTTGCCAACCCATTACATCACATTAAATGCATGGTTTTCATGTTTAAAAGACTCATCTAATAAATATTTTTGTGATTGTAAGAATGAGAGGGAAACTTCACCAATTCATGGTTAAAAGAGTCACTTTGGACACCTTGAGTATTAAAGGAAGAAAGCCCAAGAATGAAAGAAAGAATTTATAGAAGATGGAGTTGAAAGACAAAGAAAAACACAGAAGAAATCATGTTAAAAGACCTGGCAGGGCCAGAAAAACCAAAGTGCAGAGTTATAGGGCCATAAAAGTAAAATACAGAAAGTTGCAGCTTCTGAAGATTGATCCAGAGATTGATTCGTCGATTGATCGCTTAGCCTGAGCGATTGATCGACAGACTTGAGCGATTGATCACTCACAGCAGAAATTTGACAGAATTGTTGCTGGAAAGAAGTGAAGAATTGCGATTGATCGCCCAGCCTGAGCGATTGATCGCCCATCCCATAGATCAATCGCCAGAATGCAGATTTTTAAGAAATTTGGAGAAAACTCTTTGGACACTTTTTACACCCTCCGATTGATCGCTGGACACTGATTGATTGATCGCCAGAAGTGACCGATTGATCTCTCAGCCAGCCGATTAATCGCCAGATCTGAAAAAGGCATTTTTTACAGTTATTTGAACTAGCGATTGATCGCCCGGTCTGAGCGATCAATCGACAATGCGCCCAGTTTAGAAATTTCCAAGTCTGGCTCCGATTTTCTCTGCGCAGTACGCAAATTCTCAATGATTCTTCGTTTGTGGGGTATGAAAGCTATAAAAGGAGACCTCCACCTCATTCCTAGAGCATTTAGCAACGTGGGGAGCAAAGAGATCAAGACCTAGAAGGCTTGCTTGCCTCCTACAACTAGTTTCTTCTTCTTCTAGTTCTAGTTTATAGTTTTTAATGTTTTCTTTTAGCTAACCTCTTAGCTAGAGCTAAGAGGTGAAGTTTGTAGTTTGTTTCAATGCTTTAATTCGTTCTTTAAGTACCTTTTACTTATTTATGGATTTTCAAGTTCTAGTTTGAATAAAGTTTGGTTTTTTAGAAGTTTTGTGAGAGTTTGTGTACTCCGGACATGAGTTCCTTGCAATTCTCTGAGATTACCATGATTGGGTTGTTTGAATTCGAATTGTAGTAACCCTTGAGCATGCCATAATCCATAAGCATGGCTGTTACTCCGAAGGCTACAAGTTCAAGTTCTATGTGCTTCATTAGTACTAGAAATTTGATTTCCAGATTTAAGTGGGATTGTTTGTGCTTGAATGTTATATCTTCTAATTAGATGAGAGATAAGACTTTGATTCTAATTGTGTTGTACTTGGATGAATGGATTGGCATTGGACTACTACAAGTGGATTCTTGATGCTCTAGTTCTTCTTATTTTCAGATTTTCCTATTTTATGTGAAAAACTACTTTCTTAAACTTCTTAGATTCTAGTTATTAGAGTACTTGGAATTGTTTACCTCTTTCCCTGTGGATCGACCTCGGTCATACCGAGATTTATTACTACATTGCAGCCTTACACTTGAGGCGAGTGAACAGTCGCTGACCTCCCACGACCGGTCTAACGACCGGTCGCAAATTGTCTAAAAACGACTAGAGACTTTAAGTTTTTTTTTAAGGAAGACTGGTCTCAAGACCGGTCGGAGGCACAACTAAGACCGGTCTTTGGGCTTTTTAGACAGGTCGTGTTCGCTTCCCCAAGTGTAGGGTTGCGATGTAGTAATAAACTTGGTAAGACCGAGATCAATCCACAGGGACTTATGTAGGATCTCACAAACTCATCCACAAGTGTCTATTGAAATCTACTAATCAGATTTTTATATGAAATTGATGTGAGTAACAGAAGTTTAATTAAATTGAAAGTAACTAATTATAAGAAGGCACTAGGGGTTTAAGGATCCACTTGTAGCAATCCTTGATGTTCAATCCGCTGTGGTTTCTCATTCTCTCAACTAGAATCGATATTCAAATCTATCTAGTCGGATGATAAAGCTGTTAATCCAAACAGTCTGTAATATGTAAGTTCCATGCATCAAATTCACTCAATGTAGGCTGATCTGAGCATGCTCAATTGCATAGGTCATTCCCCTTTTCTATAAGTCCAATTCACAATCATAACCATCCTCAAGTCCTCTCACAAGACAAGGCTAGATCAGGATTTAAACTGGATTCAAATTACATGCACCGTCATTACATATTCCAGAAAATCAACAAAAATAGAACTTTGGTAGGAAGTCCCTTCATGAAGAGCTTAGTACTAGAGCGCACTCCGATTCCTCAGATCATACAGGTCTAGACCGTTGCAAACGAATTAAGAAACTAAGTAATTCATCCAAACATCCATGAGTCATCACAAGACTAAGAAAAATTACTTAAAAACTTGTATAAACTTCAAACCAGAGTTCATAATCATGAATTCCAAACTGAAAACCACATAACTACGAATTAAAACATCTTGGATCCACTACAAGCTTCACCTCTTAGCCCTAGCTAAGAGGTTTAGCTGCTCATGGTCCAAGGAAACATGAAACAACTACAAAAAGCATGAAAACAGCAAAGCAAACCAAAAGGAGTTGTGAAACTCCAATCTATACTTCCACAATCTCCAACCTCGCTTGAACCCTTCTAGGATACCCTACGAACAATCCCTAGGTGTCTTTTTATAGTTTGGCGGCTCCACAACTTCTGAAGAATCGAGAAATTGCATAACACTTACGTAGCGCAGAGAATTTCGGGCTGAAATTAGAAATTTCTAAGTCTTCACGCACAGTCGACCGGTCATGACCGGTCGGTCTCAAGTGGAAAACACTCCAGCAAGTATGCTCGACCGGTCCTGACCGGTCGGGCCTATTTATCTTCCGTCCAGCAATGATGTCCGACCGGTCGGACGTTTTCACCCTTCCTTCAGCAGCTGTGGCCAACCGGTCAAGACCGGTCGGGCCTATTCATTAGAGTCCCAGCAGCCTTGTCCGACCGGTCATGACCGGTCGGACGTGATCCTACACCTCCCAATATGCATGGCTGACCGGTCGCTGACCGGTCTGGCTTCCTTGGCCGACCGGTCATGACTGGTCGGTCAGTCTTTTCTCTTCTTTTTCTTGCTTTCTTTCTTCTGCTTTCTTCTTCCTTTGCTTCCTTCTTCCTTTTCTTCTTTAGTCCTCCAATGTTCATTATCAAAATAGTCCCAAGTGAACCCTTTTTGTCTTCAATTGAGTGGAGTTCACTCTCAGTCCTGTAGTCACAAAACATGCATTGGATTAGCCTACAAATCATACAATCCTTGCACAATGAGTGATGAATTGGGGTTAGAATATGCACAATTAAGAGCTCAACACACCCCCCAACCAGCCTTTTGCTAGTCCCGAGCAAAACATGCGTGAAACTAATCCCATTCTTCAAAACTCAACTCTCCTTCAGAAACCCTCCTTCTATACATTCCAAGGTACATAAGCATAAAATTCAGAAATATTAGGCGACAGAGGTTGAAACCGTAAACCCTCAAAACATAATAAGCACTCATATGAAATTCCCGCTGATTGATTGATAAATAGAAGGACTTGAACAAATTCAACCTAGTGTGGGTAGTGAAAATTCATCTCACAAGTTTCTAGGATTATCTTCTTCATAGATCAAGTAGACTATAGAACTCAAGGTACATAGAGCCACATCAAGCCAATGACAGGAATTTGCCTTACCGTCCTTCTGACGACTTTCACACTACGTCCCATTTCCGGCTTTGGTTACGGGTAGACCATCCCCCGGTTGGTAGTAGGTAGCCCTAATCGGAATTTTCCACCATTTTTCCATCATTCCCAATTTCATCCTTCCTTTTCCTTTTTCTTTTTAAATTAGATAGGATTTTTAAAAATCCATATCTTTCATTATTTTCCCATAGACAAGGATGGACAAAGTACCCCGACCTGATTTCTCAACACCTTAATTCAAAGTCTAGCTAATCCATAAATCACATAATCCCTTCAACTCATGAAAATCGTGTAATGTGAACAAGGTGAAAAAGTGTTCAGGTTTTCTATCAATCACAAAAATAGGGGAGTTCACATATAAAACCATTATGCTATGAGAGATTCCAGACATCCAGCCCCATTCACTTCGTATCTCTTCCTCTTATGTTTATGTCATCTGGAATGCATAGAACCAATGTTTTCCAAAAGAGTTTCAAATTTTTGAAAAATCGAAAAATTTCCACATAATTGCCTGAAATGTTGCAAAACGCTGGATTCATCCAAGCGATCCTACACCCCCCAACCAAATCTTGCATTGTCCTCAATGTAAAAGATGCGCAATGAGCAAAACATGAGAGCAATTTGAAAATAAAAGGGAGTGAGGAATGATAGTACCTGAGAGAATGAAAAGTGAAAATCTTCCTCCTTCTAACAAACCTATGAAAATGAAAACAAAAGCAGCAAAATCCTAATCCTAACTACTCTATACCTCCATCAGACTAGGAGATCAATCATCCTGATACACAGGATCATTCAGAGGTATGGACATACCTTCTGAAGGGAATTTCTCAAAGAACGGCTTTAATCGCTGCCCATTTGCTTTAAAAATGTTGCCATTCCTCGGATTCAGTAGCTCGACAGTCCCATATGGATAGACAGTTTGCACAATGTAGGGACCGGACCACCGAGATCTCAATTTTCCTGGAAATAGATGTAAGCGAGAATTATACATGAGGACTTTTTGATTGATCATGAATGTCTTGCGAAGAATATTCTTATCATGGAATATCTTCGTCTTGTCCTTGTAAATTCTCGCATTCTCATAAGCTTCATTCCGGATTTCTGCAAGTTCATTCAATTGTAGTTTGCGTAACGCGCTTGCCTTGTCAGAATTGAAATTCATCTTCTTAATAGCCCAATATGCCCTATGTTCCAGCTCCACAGGCAAGTGACAAGCCTTCCCATAGACAAGTCTATAGGGAGACATGCCAATAGGGGTTTTAAAAGCTGTACGGTACGCCCAAAGCGCATCGGTAAGCCGAAAGCGACCAATCCTTGCGATCGGGGTTCACCGTTTTCTCTAAAATGTGTTTAATCTCCCTATTGGATATCTCAGCTTGTCCACTAGTTTGTGGGTGATAGGGAGTGCTCACTTTGTGTGTTACGCCATATTTCTTCATTAAGGCTTCAAAAGGGCGATTGCAAAAGTGGAGGGCAAAAGTGAGACCCTCCATCACTTATGATGACTCGAGGCGTTCCAAACCGGGAAAGAATATTTTCTTTTAAGAATCGAATGACCGTTTTATGGTCATTATTCCGGCAAGGGATGGCCTCGACCCATTTGGAAACATAATCAACGGCAAGCAAGATGTATAAGTTTCCAAAAGAAGATGGGAATGGGCCCATGAAATCGATGCCCCAGCAATAAAAAATTTTGATAATTAAGATGGGATTGAGTGGCTTCATATTTCTACGGGAGATTCCTCCTAATTTCTGACAAGGTTCACATGCTTTGCAAAACTCATGTGTGTCTTTGAACATGGTGGGCCAATAAAACCCACATTGCAGAATTTTCGCTGTGGTCTTTTTAGCCGAAAAGTGGCCACCACATGCTTGTGAATGACAGAAGGAGATGATACTTTGTTGCTCATTATCTGGGACACATCTCCTTATGATTTGATCGGGACAATACTTGAATAAGTATGGGTCGTCCCATAGGAATTTCCGCACCTCCGTGAAGAATCTATCCTTATCTTACTTTTTCCAATATGTAGGAATTGTACCTGTAGCAAGATAGTTAGCAATGTCCGCATACCATGGCAATTGGAAAACAGCAAAAAGTTGTTCATCAGGGAACATGTCATTGATTGCAGTCGTTTCAGGGGAATCAGTGAGGACAAGTCGAGAGAGATGGTCAGCTACTACATTCTCTACTCCTTTCTTATCACGTATATCTATGTCGAATTCCTGGAGTAGAAGGATCCATCTTAACAACCGTGGTTTAGCGTCCTTCTTAGAGAGAAGATACTTAAGCGCGGCATGGTCTGTGAATATAATGATCTTGGATCCGATCAAGTAGGACCTAAACTTGTCCAAGGCAAAAACTACGGCTAAAAGTTCCTTTTCAGTAGTGGTGTAGTTTGCTTGGGCTGAGTTTAGGGTTCTACTTGCGTAGTAGATGACACATGGCTTTTTATCTTTTCTTTGGCCTAGCACGGCCCCAATAGCATAGTCGCTAGCATCGCACATAATCTCAAAAGGAAGGCTCCAATCGGGTGGTTGCATTATTGGGGCACATGTCAACATACCTTTAAGGGTGGTAAAGGCCTTTTGACATTCTTCATTCCACTCGAATGAATTTTCCTTTTGAAGTAGGTTACATAAAGGGCGAGAGAGTGAACTGAAGTCCTTTATGAACCTTCTGTAGAATCCTGCGTGACCTAAAAAGGACCGCACATCTCGTATGCTTTTGGGTGGTGGAAGGTTAGAGATAAGATCAATTTTCGCTTTGTCCACCTCAATTCCATTTTGTGAAACGATGTGACCAAGTACAATTCCCTTTTGAACCATGAAGTGACACTTCTCCCAATTCAGCACAAGGTTCTTCTCTTCACATCTTTTCAGCACAGATTTCAAGTGCTCAAGGCACTCATCAAAGCTACAACCAAATACAGAAAAATCATCCATGAAGACTTCGAGGATGGTCCCCACCATGTCAGAAAAGATGCTCATCATACAACGCTAAAAGGTGGCAGGGGCATTACATAGTCCAAACGGCATCCGTCGGTAGGCGAAAGTGCCGAATGGACATGTGAATGTAGTCTTTTCTTGGTCTTCACGGGCAATTTCTATTTGGTTGTACCCTGAATAGCCATCAAGGAAGCAAAAGTGGGAATGACCCGTCAACCGTTCTAAAATCTGATCAACAAACGGTAGGGGAAAGTGGTCTTTCCTCGTGACAGTGTTTAGCTTCCTGTAGTCAATGCACATTCTCCAACCGGTAGTGACTCTAGTTGGCACGAGTTCGTTATTGGCATTGGCTATGATGGTTATTCCGGATTTCTTAGGCACCACTTGAGTTGGGCTCACCCATTGGCTATCAGATATTGGGTAAATGATACCTACATCCAATAGTTTCACCACTTCGGCCTTAACCACATCCTTCATGTTTGGATTTAGTCGTCTTTGTGGTTGCCGGGATGTCTTTGTATTTTCCTCAAGGTGTATGCGGTGAGTACAAATCAGTGGGTCTATGCCTTTGACATCCGCAATTGACCATCCAATGGCACTCTTGTGCTCTAATAGAGTGGCTATTAGCCTACTCTCTTGTTCCTCATCTAAGTGGGAAGAAATCACTACTGGATATGTCTCATCTCGACCTAAATAAACATATTTTAGCTCTCTTGGCAATGGTTTTAGGTCGAGTTTTGGTGCCTTGATGTTGGAAGGGAGGGCCTTGTTCTCATTTATAGGCAAAGGTTCAATTGGGGCCCTCCATCTTTTATTCTCAAGTACCAGTATCACATCTAGAATGGCATCCATCTCTTGTGTTGTGTCATCATTCATTTCGTGAAGATGGGCCACACATGCCTCCAAAGGGTCGGAAAATAGTGACAAGGGGACTGTATCCTCCACGAATGATTCAATCATGTTTAACTCGTGGATCTCATCATCAACCTCCCGTGGTTGTTTGCATAAATCAAATATGTTAAGCTCAAGGGTCATATTTCCAAAGGACATTTGTACAAGTCCGTTTCTACAATTGATAATGGCATTTGAAGTAGCTAGAAACGGTCATCCAAGTATGACGGGAATTTGAGCACCGGTGCCTATCACGGGATGTGTGTCCAAGACAATAAAATCTACTGGGTAATAGAATTTATCAACTTGGACTAGAACATCCTCTATCATTCCTCTCGGTATCCGGATGGATCTATCAGCAAGTTGGAGTGTGGTTTTGGTGGGTTTCAATTCACCTAACCCAAGTTGTTCGTAGACCGAATATGGAATGAGATTCACACTTGCCCCCAAGTCGAGTAGGGCTTGTTTGATCCGGTAGTCTCCTATGATGCATGAGATGGTTGGACTACCTGGATCCTTGTATTTTTGGGGCACCTCTTGTTTGATGATGGCGCTCAAATTCTCAGCCAAAAGAACTTTGTTGTGGACGTTGTGTTTCCTTTTGACTGTACACAATTCCTTTAGAAATTTGGCATAAGATGGTATTTGTTTTATTGCATCCAACAGCGGGATGTTGATCTTCACCTGCTTGAAAACTTCCAGAATCTCCAGATTCTTATCTAAAGGTTTAGGTGAAATCAACCTTTGTGGAAATGGGGCAACCGGCTTGTATTGCCTTTCCGGTTCTTTCTCTTGTGGAATCTTATTTGGGCTATCATCCTCTTTGGGAATTTCGGATCCTTAGGCTTTGGGGCCTTCACCGGATTAGATTTGTCAATTTCTTTCCCACTTCTCAAAGTGGTGATAGCTTGGACATGTTCCGTATGGTGGGAGGATGAGCTTGCATCTTGTATCTCATATTGGGTCCTTGGGTTAGGAAGAGGTTGAGCAGGAAGTGTGCCCTTCTCTCTAACACTAAGGTGAGCTTCAACTCTAGCCAGAGATGTTTTCAATTCATTGATGGCTTGGTTTGAGTTTTGATTGAATTTCAATTGCTCTTGCATGAACCCATCTATTTTTAGAGAATTTGTCTTGTTATACTCATTCTGGACCGATACGAATGCACCCAACATCTCTTCTAGTGATACTTTTGGAGTGTTGTTTGCATTTGCAGTGGGTCCATTCCTCCAACTGAAGTTGGGATGGTTCTTCCAATTAGGATTAAACGTGTTTGAGTTTGGAGCACCATATTGCTGTTGATAACTGTTTATGGCATTTGTTTGTTCTTGTAAGATGCCTTAGACTGCTGAAATTGTGGGACAATCTTGTGTAGCATGTTGACTTCCAACACAAATTCCACAAACAGTTTCAACGTCAGTGGAGTTGATTGTTTCTCCTTTCCTTAATTCCATGGCTTCGACCTTTCTTGTAAGGCTAGCCAACCGTGCACTTATGCTATCTTCTTCTGATAAGACATACATTCCTCCCTTTTCCTTTTGTTGGCCAGTCTTGGAACTTGTTGGTTTAGATGTGTCCCAAGACTGTGCACTCTCAGCCAATTCTTCTAAATAATCCCATGCTTCATCAGCTTCCTTATTCATGAACTCCCCATTACACATCATCTCTACAAATTGGCGCATGGATGAAGTCAGTCCTTCATAGAAAAAACTTATAATCCACCAAATTTAATAGCCATGATGTGGGCATGCATTTAATAGGTCCTTAAACCTCTCCCAACATTGGGAAAAGGTTTCATCTTCCTTTTGGGCAAAGTTCATTATAAGGCGCTTAAGCATGTTCGTTTTGTGAGTAGGGAAGAATTTTTTTATAAATTCTCTGTGCATATCAGTCCATGAACCAATTGATCTTGGTCTCAATGCATAAAGCCAACCCTTGACTTTATCCTTAAGAGTGAAAGGGAAGAATTTAAGTCTTACTACATCTTCAGTCACATTTGCAAAGTGCATGGTGGTGATTACCTCATCAAACTCCCTAAGGTGTTGATAGGCACTTTCACTGTCTAAACCATGAAATTTAGGGAGAAGATTGATCACTTCCGGTTTCAAATCCACATTCCCTGCATTTTGTGGAAAAACTATGCATGAGGGAGTGCTCGTTCTTGCAGGTTGCAAGAAATCACGTAAAGTCCTTGGTCGGGGAACATCCTCAACCACATTCTCCCCTGTTTCAGTTTGATTTTGGACCAGGTTAGGTTGATTTGCAGCCATATTTTCAGATAAAATTGGAGAATCTAGCTGTCTCCTAGCACGTGGCTCTCTATCAATTCCTTCTACTATCCCCCCTTCACTTATGAGTCGATTATTGGAATCCTGAGCCCAATGTGGCATACAAAACCAAAAATAAGAAACAAAAAGAAAGAAGAATTCTTCTTCCCTTTTCTTTACTCTTCTCTAAAACCGAAGCACAAGGTGTCTTGCAATGGCTAGGCCAGAAGCAAGGATAGAGACCGATTTCTCCTGGTCAATAGGGGTTCAGAGAACTCCCCACCCACTCTTTGAATCTTTTGAGAAAAAGTGCAGAAAAAGGAGAAAGAGGAGTAAAGATGAGAAAAGAAATCTCTGAGCACAAGGTGATCCAAGGCGGCAGAGCCGACCAATAGGAATCCAGGTGGCAAAAAGGCCGACCTTTCAGAGATCCAAAAGGAGTTTCCACCTACTCTACAAGAGATGAATAAAGTAGGAATAAATAGGAGAAGGAGAAGAGTAAGGTTTTAGAAGGATAGAACCTGATTCGCACTTGAAATCCTTGAATCTTCTTCAGCTTCCTAGAAATCCCTGAAAAGAAAAATCAAATAAACAAACTAAGTTAGTCTAAAAATCTAAAAAAAATCCTAAATAGATACTAATTTCAGAAATTTGTGAAAACCGTCAAAGTCCCCGGCAACGGCGACAAAAACTTGTTCGCTTCCCCAAGTGTAGGGTTGCGATGTAGTAATAAACTCGGTAAGACTGAGATCGATCCACAGGGACTTATGTAGGATCTCACAAACTCATCCACAAGTGTCTATTGAAATCTACTAATCAGATTTTTATATGAAATTGATGTGAGTAACAGAAGTTTAATTAAATTGAAAGTAACTAATTATAAGAAGGCACTAGGGGTTCAAGGATCCACTTGTAGCAATCCTTGATGTTCAATCCGCTGTGGTTTCTCATTCTCTCAACTAGAATCGATATTCAAATCTATCTAGTCGGACGATAAAGCTGTTAAACCAAACAGTCTGTAATATGTAAGTTCCATGCATCAAATTCACTCAATGTAGGCTGATCTGAGCATGCTCAATTACATAGGTCATTCCCCTTTTCTATAAGTCCAATTCACAATCATAACCATCCTCAAGTCCTCTCACAAGACAAGGCTAGATCAGGATTTAAACTGGATTCAAATTACATGCACCGTCATTACATATTCCAGAAAATCAACAAAAATAGAACTTTGGTAGGAAGTCCCTTCATGAAGAGCTTAGTACTAGAGCGCACTCCGATTCCTCGAATCATACAGGTCTAGACCGTTGTAAACGAATTAAGAAACTAAGTAATTCATCCAAACATCCATGAGTCATCACAAGACTAAGAAAAATTACTTAAAAACTTGTATAAACTTCAAACCAGAGTTCATAATCATGAATTCCAAACTGAAAACCACTTAACTACGAATTAAAACATCTTGGATCCACTACAAGCTTCACCTCTTAGCCCTAGCTAAGAGGTTTAGCTGCTCATGGTCCAAGGAAACATGAAACAACTACAAAAAGCATGAAAACAGCAAAGCAAACCAAAAGGAGTTGTGAAACTCCAATCTCTACTTCCACAATCTCCAACCTCGCTTGAACCCTTCTAGGATACCCTACGAACAATCCCTAGGTGTCTTTTTATAGTTTGGAGGCTCCACAACTTCTGAAGAATCGAGAAATTGCATAACACTTACGTAGCGCAGAGAATTTCGGGCTGAAATTAGAAATTTCTAAGTCTTCACGCACAGTCGACCGGTCATGACCGGTCGGTCTCAAGTGGAAAACACTCCAGCAAGTATGCTCGACCGGTCCTGACCGGTCGGGCCTATTTATCTTCCGTCCAGCAATGATGTCTGACCGGTCGGACGTTTTCACCCTTCCTTCAGCAGCTGTGGCCGACCGGTCAAGACCGGTCGGGCCTATTCATTAGAGTCCCAGCAGCCTTGTCCGACCGGTCATGACCGGTCGGACGTGATCCTACACCTCCCAATATGCATGGCTGACCGGTCGCTGACCGGTCTGGCTTCCTTGGCCGACCGGTCATGACCGGTCGGTCAGTCTTTTCTCTTCTTTTTCTTGCTTTCTTTCTTCTACTTTCTTCTTCCTTTGCCTCCTTCTTCCTTTTCTTCTTTAGTCCTCCAATGTTCATTATCAAAATAGTCCCAAGTGAACCCTTTTTGTCTTCAATTGAGTGGAGTTCACTCTCAGTCCTGTAGTCACAAAACATGCATTGGATTAGCCTACAAATCATACAATCCTTGCACAATGAGTGATAAATTGGGGTTAGAATATGCACAATTAAGAGCTCAACAGGTCGCACATGACCGTTTTCTATCCATTGGAGCCCGATTCTTGGAGCCTATAAAGGCATATTTCGAGGGCTTTGAGGGGATCACTTGCACACCCATTTAGAGCATTAATAGAGGCTATTAAGACTTTCATCTAATCTCTTTTGCTCATCATAGTCTTGAGTTCATCCTTCAAACCTAGCCATTAATGGCACTACATTGAGTATTCAAAGCTCGGTTTGAACAATGAACTCAAGCATGGCATTCATGGCTGTCCCTATCATTGAATCTTCATCTTGAAGTCATTTATAGCCATTGAATGATCCAATTGATGGTTCCTTCATTATCCATTGCATGGTAATAGGCATATGGAACATCAATACCTTCTCCCACCTACCCTGCACTAGTCCAGGAACATCATATGCATTGGTAGCTGATCGTGGGAGCATGGAGAGGAGCTAAGGCATTCGTGGAAGCTAAAGCTACTCATCAACGGCGCTGAATCGGGGCTCAATCGTCTAAGTATGTCTAGTATTTGAGAGTCCATTTATTGAATCACTATTCCCTGGATTGGGAAACTCTGGCGGGAGTGTACGTGACCATCCTTGGATTAGGATTGGTGAGAGTTTGAGATCCAAACTCGTCAAGTCCCTGGATTGGGCCATCGGTGAGTGGTAAACGCAGTCCTAGATCAAAGGATGTCAAGGTTGATGGTTAACCTGATTTAAAACCACGACTATAGTCAAATCCAGTGGTCTCATCGGTTGAGATCGTGAACCGGGAGTGTAGTAGACTTATCGCCGAACCACTATACATCGTGTGCAATGTGGTGAATGCATTTTGTCTATTATTGTTCCTTATTGATCAATCTTATAAGTACTTAATTGTTGCCCATCTTGTGTTTGACAAAATGCTCATATGCCATCTTTGAATGATTAACACAAGCATGTATATGAACTGTTTGACTAAATTCTTCTCTTAGAATAGTTGTCAAATTGAGTTAGATCTTGGGTGATCAATTGTTATCATTTACATGTGCTTAATTGGTATATTATAGTATAAATGCAATTGAGCTTTTAAATTTGTAAGAAAAATTAGAAAGTCCTATTCACCCCCCCTTTAGGACATGAGCATACCTTCAAGCTTATCTCACTAGTGGTAAAACCGCAATTTTAGATGCCAGCCCAAATTTGCAGCGAGAGATAAAGGAACGCGAATGGAGTTCATTTTTACTATTGGTGCAAAAGTTTCAGTATAGTCGATGCCATAGGTCTGGGTGAATCCTTTTGTAACAAAATGAGCTTTATATCAATCGATAGAACCCTTAGGTTTATATTTAAGAGTATATACCCATTTACAACCCACAGGATGCTTGCCCTCAGGTAGATTAACGAGTTCCCATGTATGATTCTTTTCTAATGCATCCATTTCTTCCATCATGACGTGTTTTCAGTTTGATTGAGATAAGGCAACATTCACCCTGGTGGGAATGGAGGTAGAGTCGACACTGGCAATAAAAGACCTGTATGTTAAGGAAATATAATCATAAGAAACAAAGTGGTGGATAGGATGAGAGGTGGAAAATGAGGTACTGTTACTGCTTGTAGATGTAGGTCCCGTAGCATCTGATGATGGTGATGGTAGTGAAGATGCATTCCGCATAGAGGTAGGTGCATAAGCATGAGAACATAAATAATCTTGTAGATAAGAGGGTCTTTTGATGAGACGAGGAGAATGGCATGGAACAGATGGAGGAGGTGGTGGTGGTAGTGGGGGTGGTGGAGAGGGAGTTGGGACAGGAAGAGGAGGATGAGGGTTGGGGGACGGGGAATCTAAGAAAGGTGTAGGAGTGACAGGGGAAGAAGAACTTGAGGACTTTGGAGAAGAAAATTTGAGGGACTCAAAAAATGTGGCATCAAGGGTAGCATAGCGTCTGTCAGTATCAGGATTGGCAAATTTATAACCCTTTTGGGTAGGAGAGTAGCCAACAAACATGCATGAAATGGATCGGGGAAAAAAATTTTTGCAGGAGGGAGAGAAGTCATGCATGTAAGCAGTGCATCCAAAGATACAAAGGGGAATAGTAGCAACATGATGTACCTTGTTGAAAAGAGAGATTGGAGTTTGAAAATTGAGAGCAGAATGTGGCAATCGATTGGCCAGGTAGCAAGTAGTGAGAACCGCATCTCCCCAATATTGTTTGGGAACATTCATCTCAGTAAGAAGACACCAAGTAATATTGAGAAGTTGTTGATTTTTTCGCTCGTTTGCCCCATTCTGTTGAGGTGTCAAGGCACAGGTAGTAGTGGATTCAATGCCATTTTGGCGAAGATAATAGAGAAAAGAAGTAGAGAGGTCTTCACCACCATTATCACAATGTAACATTTTGATTTTGGCACTGTTGGGGCTCAAATTTGTACCCATTATAAAACGGTATTCAACGGTCCATCTACGATGATTCGGACTGATTTCGAGATTCAAAATACTCGAAAAACGTCAGTGCAGCCCTAACATGCGCAATCGTGACTGAAACCTACGAATGCTATTTCGGGGTGGAATCGGACATGTGAATTACCGCCAAATGATCCGGAACGCCCTAAAACCCTTAACCTGCAAGTTTCGAGATCGTACAATGCATATCTTTACCCGCGCGCTTCCAAATGCATTTTGCCCTGACTGTATCCGACTATAAGGGCCCAAAAGCCTACAGGTACCATTTCGGGCTGGAATCAGACATGTGGATTACCGCCAAATGATCCGGAATGCCCAGAAAACCTTAAGTAGCAAGTTTGAAGTCGTTGCGGTGCATATTTCCACATGCATTCGTTCACTCTGTCTCCACATGCATTGGTTCACTCTCTCTCCACATGCATTCGTTCACTCTCTCTCCACATGCATTCGTTCACTCTCTCTCCACATGCGGATGTCATAAGGAAACATGCATTGGCTCTCTCACCACATGCGGATGTCATAAGGAAACATGCATTGGCTCTCTCACCACATGCGCATGAGAGCTCTCTCTCTCCCTTTTCAATATTCTAAAATTATAAAAACCATGAAAATATGTTGAGTGGGGTCACATGCGGCCAAAACAGAGGCCACATGCGCCCATACCAGTGGCACATGCGCGCATGCTATCCCACATGCGCCTGGTGCATGGGGACATGCGCATGATCCCATCACATGCGTATGACTCGTCTCTCCAAATATTTCCATGCGCATGATCCCCACAACATGCGCATGACTCGTCTCTCCAAAATATTTCCATGCGCATGCCCTCCCTTTTGCAAACAACATGCGCCCGGTACCCGATACCCGATTAACACGCTATAAATACCCCTCCACTCGATAAGACAAAGAGGACAAGATCATCACTCCTAGAGCACTCTTCTTGCAGAGGTAAAAATTCCTCACCGGAATCCTCACCGGGAAAGGGACATGCGCCCATTCCTGACATGCGCTCATTCCTTCGCCGGATGCCCTTGCCGGAAAGGGATTTCTCCCACCGGAGCAAAATCCTCCAAGTCACATAGTGACATGCGCTCACCCATTCTTGGGAGGGGAAATGTGCAAAAATCCCTAAGTCCCATGGGGACATGCGCCCATGGCTGGAATGTTGGGCGCATGTGCATGTCACATGCGCTTAATAACCATGCATTTGTAGCAGGACATGCGCTTGGGGCGAACAAGTGCATCCACCTAGGACATGCGCCTGGGGCGAATAAGTGCATCCACTTAGGACATGCGCCCATGTCTAATGCAACATGCGCCCAACCCAACCTCCCATGCGCCTGGACGCTGATGGGGAGGTGGGGCCTTCTGTGATGTGGCCCGCCTTCGACGTGGCGCGCCTTCCGATCGTATCAACACTCCTAGACACACATCAATGCCCTCTATCCATCCCCCAGATCGGATTCGCCAACGGTCGATGTTAAGTGGGCCAAATCAGCAATTTGATAAAAAAGGCCTACACTTAGCCAATATTGCAAACCTCGGAAATCCCTCCGAAAGAGCCAGAAATGGCCGAAATCGAGAGGAATCGGGCAGAATTTGACCGAACCCGAGAGGGAGACTTCTCTCCGCCATAACATGATACACCATAATCATGCATTACAATGAGATTACCTGATCTCAGGATCTCCGAGAAACCTTGATCAGACCATAAACAGCTCCACTACTTAGTCATTTTTAGCCCTGGGAAGTGCCCTGTTGGCTCAGAAATCGACTTACACTAAACAAATCGAAATGCGATCGCACTGCGACCCTCGTGGACATAATCCACCTCTATCCAAAGATGATCGTGACAGGTATTCACCAAATCGTAAACAGGCCTTGGGAAGTGCCCTGATGGCCCGAAAATCTACTAATGCCAAATGAAATCAATCGCGATATCAAAGACATGAGGGCAACATATTGATGACATAAAGATATATACGAAGCCGATTGATCGAATCAAATGCATAATTTGTCCGATACACTGAACATCTAGCATAAATGCAATCCTCTCTCGAGCATGCATAAAGCATAGTTACTTTGTACTGTACCCATTTGCATCCATTGCATGAATTCATTTCATCCCGGATCGAGATACGAAACTAAATCAAAGATGACTATGGTTATCATCGAAAACCATAATGAAAGAGTTCTAAACATCTGAAATACTTCATCGTTAAGACTAGTTGATGTGCGTCCTGTCCAAGGCGGGATCCGTCAGTTGAGTGGCTAAGGGAATGAGTGCCTTCCAGTAAGTCACCCGTCCAGCAGAGACTGGTCACTGGCCCTGGTTGCAGTAAGTGGAAACCGTGAAGTGTATTTCTGAAAGTCATATCGTCCATAGAGACGCGTCATGACACTGAGATATACGACTCGGTCGAAACCCTGTTTGCACAAAGACCCCATGGAGTGCCCTCCAGTAAGTCACCCGTCGAGCAGAGACGGTCACTGGCCCTGGTTGCAGTAAGTGGACGCCGTGAAGTGTATTTCTGAAAGTCATATCGTCCATAGAGACGAGTCATGACACTGAGATATACGACTCGGTCGAAACCCTGTTTGCACAAAGACCCCATGGAGTGCCCTCCAGTAAGTCACCCGTCCAGCAGAGACTGGTCACTGGCCCTGGTTACAGTAAGTGGACGCCGTGGAGTGTATTTCTAAAAGTCATATCGTCCATAGAGACGCGTCATGACACTGAGATATACGACTCAGTTGAAACCCTGGTCGCACTAAGACCCCATGGAGTGCCTTCCAGTAAGTCACCGTCCTAGCAGAGACGGTCACTGACCCTGGTTGTCCTAAATGGAAACCGTGAAGTGTATCCCTGAAAGTCATATCGTCCATAGAGACGCGTCATGACACTGAGATACACGACTCGGTTAAAATCCTGGTTGCTACTCAACTAGAAACGCCCGAGGAGTATGGGACCAACATCTAACTGATCTTAACGGTGAAGTATTTCATAATAAATCCTAGACTTGGTCTCGGCGACCATGAACTCGAGACTATAATCCCTGACGATTTAAACTACTTGCTCGATCTATCCGAGCTTTATCCCTTTGATATTCCATCTATTGTATAACTGAAATTCATAGTGGAATCTTGTCGCTTTGTGCCGTGGTTTTCTCCCGTAAGGGTTTCCACGTAAAAATCTCTGTGTGGTCTATGCTGTACTTTATTTATATTATGCTCCTTTAATGCTTTATTTAATTCATTTATGATACATGCATGCCTTTACTTTTGTCTTTTAAGTTAATGTAATTAAGGGTTCGTGACCAGTTCACAGCCCGGAATGTAAAAGATCTCGGAATCTCTGGAATAAAATTCACCTCGCGGTGCTTTCTCGTGTATACTTTGTGATTGCTTATGATTGTCTATGAATGTCTCTATACTCAGAATTCCCCCAGAATAATGAAACACAGGAAAAAGATTGCTGACGAGCAGTTTCGATTTTTCTTTTAGTTCTAACAAACTGGCGACTCTGCTGGGGAATCGAATAATACCAGAATCTCTGGTTATCTCTGAGTAAAGAGACATACTAAGATGAATCGTTCGCAGACATGGAGGTATATGTTGAGCTCTTAATTGTGCATATTTTAACCCCAATTCATCACTCATTGTGCAAGGTTTGTATGGTTTGTAAGCTAATTCAATGCATGTTTTGTGACTACAGGATTGAGGGTGAACTCTACTCAATTGAAGACATAAAGAGCTCACTTAGGATCATTCTGATGAAGAATGTTTGAGGACCAAAGAAGAAAAGAAAGAAAGAACCAAAGCAGAGAAGAAAGCAGATAAAAGAAAAGAAGAAAATAAGAAGAAAATGAAGCTGACCGGTCGTGACCGGTCGGCCAAGGAAGCCAGACCGGTCAGTGACCAGTCAGCCATGTATGTTGGGCATTACTGAAGAGGACCGACCGGTCATGACCGGTCGGTCATTGGTGCTGGAAAAGTGCTGAAGGCGTCTGACCGGTCATGACCGGTCGAACATGCTTGCTGGACCAAGGAGGAGTAAGCCCGACTGGTCATGACCGGTCGGAGATGCTTGCTGGAGTGTTTTCACTTGAGGCCGACCGGTCTTGACCGGTCGACCATGCGTACCGAGTTAGAACTTTCTAATTTCTTCCCGAAATTCTCTGCGCTGCGTAAGTGTTACGCAAATTTCCGATTCTTCCAACGTTGTGAAGCCTCTAGACTATAAGAGGACACCTAGGGATCGTTCCTAAGGCATCCTAGAAGGGTTCAAGCGAGGTTGGAGACTGTGGAAGTGGAGATTGGAGTTTCACAACTCCTTTTGGTTTGCTTTGCTATTTTCATGCTTTTTGTAGTTGTTTCATGTTTCCTTGGATCATGAGCAGCTAAACCTCTTAGCTAGGGCTAAGAGGTGAAGCTTGTAGTGAATCCAAGATGTTTTAATTCGTAGTTAAGTGGTTTTTAGTTTGGAATTCATGATTATGAACTAAGGTTTGAAGTTTATACAAGTTTTTAAGTAATTTTTCTTAGTCTTGTGATGACTCATGGATGTTTGGATGAATTACTTATCTTCTTAATTTGTTTGCAACGGTATAGACCTGTATGATCTGAGGAATCGGAGTGCGCTTTAGTACTAAGCTCTTCATAAAGGGACTTCAGGTCAAAGTTCTATTTTAGTTGATTTTCTGGAATATGTAAGGACTGTGCTGGTGATTTGAATCTAGTTTAAATCTTAATCTATCTTTGTCTTGTGAGAGGACTTGGGGATGGTTATGATTGAGAACTAGACCTATAGGAAAGGGGAATGACCTATGCAATTGAGCATGCTCAGCTCAGCCTAGATTGAGTGAATCTTATGCATAGAACTTACATATTACAGACTATTTGGTTTAACAGTTCTATCATCCGACTGGACGGACAGGAATGTCGATTCTAGTTGAGAGAATAAGAAACCACAGCGGATTGAACATCAAGGATTGCTACAAGTGGATCCTTGAAACCCTAGTACCTTCTTATAATTAATTACTCTCGATTTAATTCATCTTTTGTTACTCACATCAACTTTATACAACAATCTGATTAGTAGACTTTAATAGACACTTGTGGATGAATTTGTGAGATTCTACATAGTCCCTGTGGATCGACCTCGGTCTTACCGAGTTTATTACTACATCGCAACCCTACACTTGGGGAAGCGAACAAGTTTTTGGCGCCATTGCCGGGGACCTTGATGGTTTTCACAAATTTCTGAAATTAGTATCTATTTAGGATTTTTTTTAGATTTTTAGAACTAACTTAGTTTATTTATTTGATTTTTTTTCTTTACAGGGATTTCTAGGAAGCTGAAGAAGATACAAGAGTTTCAAGTGCGAATCAGGTTCTATCTTTCTAAACCTTACTCTTCTCCTTCTCCTATTCATTCCCATTCATCTCTTGTAGAGTGGGTGGAGATTCCTTTTGGATCTCTAAAAGGTCGGCCTTTTTGCCACCTGGATTCCTATTGGTCGGCTCAGCCGCCTTGGATCACCTTGTGCTCAGAGATTTCTTTTCTCATCTCTACTCCTCTTTTTCCTTTTTCTGCACTTTTTCTCAAAAGATTCAAAGAGTGGGTGGGGAGTTCTCTGAACCCCTATTGACCAGGAGAAATCGGTCTTTATCCTTGCTTCTGGCCTAGCCATTGCAAGACACCTTGTGCTTCGGTCTTAGAGAAGAGTAAAGAAAAGGGAGGAAGAATTCTCCTTTCTTTCTGTTTCTTATTTTTGGTTTTGCATGCCACATTGGGCTCGGGATTCCAATAACCGACTCATAAGTGAAGGGGGGGATAGTAGAAGGCATTGATAGAGAGCCACGTGTTAGGAGACATCTAGATTCTCCAATTTTATCTGAAAGTATGGCTGCAAATCAACCTAACCCGGTTCAAAATCAAACTGAAACAGGGGAGAATGTGGTTGAGAATGTTCCCCGACCTAGGACTTTACGTGATTTCTTGCAACCAGCAAGAACGAGCACTCCCTCATGCATAATATTTCCACCAAATGCAGGGAATGTGGATTTGAAACCGGGAGTGATCAATCTTCTCCCTAAATTCCATGGTTTAGACAGTGAAAGTGCCTATCAACACCTTAGGGAGTTTGATGAGGTAATCACCACCATGCACTTTGCAAATGTGACTGAGGAATGTATGTCATATCAGAAGAAGATAGCATAAGTGCACGGTTGGCTAGCCTTACAAGAAAGGTCGAAGCCATGGAATTAAGGAAAGGAGAAATAATCAACTCCACTGAGGTTGAAACTGTTTGTGGAATTTGTGCTGGAAATCAACATGCTACACCAGATTGTCCCACAATTTCAGCAGTCCAAGGCATCTTACAAGAACAGACAAATGCCATAAACAGTTATCAGCAGCAATATGGTGCTCCAAACTCAAACACGTATAATCCTAATTGGAAGAACCATCCCAACTTCAGTTGGAAGAATGGGCCCAATGCAAATGCAAACAACACTCCAAAAGTATCACTAGAAGAGATGTTGGGTGCATTCGTATCGGTCCAGAATGAGTATAACAAGACAAATTCTCTAAAAATAGATGGGTTCATGCAAGAGCAATTGAAATTCAATCAAAACTCAAACCAAGCCATCAATGAATTGAAAACATCTTTGGCTAGAGTTGAAGCTCACCTTAGTGTTAGAGAGAAGGGCACACTCCCTGCCCAACCTCTTCCTAACCCAAGGACCCAATATGAGATACAAGATGCAAGCTCATCCTCCCACCATACAGAACATGTCCAAGCTATCACCACTTTGAGAAGTGGGAAAGAAATTGATAAATCTAATCCGGTGAAGGCCCCAAAGCCTAAGGATCCGAAAATTCCCAAAGAGGATGATAGCTCAAACAATATTCCACAAGAGAAAGAACCGGAAAGACAATACAAGCCGGTTGCCCCATTTCCACAAAGGTTGATTTCACCTAAACCTTTAGATAAAAATCTGGAGATTCTGGAAGTTTTCAAGCAGGTGAAGATCAACATCCCGCTATTGCATGCAATAAAACAAATACCATCTTATGCTAAATTTTTAAAGGAATTGTGTACAATCAAAAGGAAACATAACGTTCACAATAAAGTGCTTTTGGCTGAGAATTTGAGCGCCATCATCAAACAAGAGGTGCCCCAAAAATACAAGGATCCAGGTAGTCCAACCATCTCATGCATCATAGGAGACTACCAGATTAAACAAGCCCTACTCGACTTGGGGGCAAGTGTGAATCTCATTCCATACTCGGTCTACGAACAACTTGGGTTAGGTGAATTGAAACCCACCAAAACCACACTCCAACTTGCTGATAGATCCATTCGGATACCGAGAGGAATGGTAGAAGATGTTCTAGTCCAAGTTGATAAATTCTACTACCCAGTAGATTTTATTGTCTTGGACACACATCCCGTGATAGGCACCGGTACTCAAATTCCCGTCATACTTGGACGACCGTTTCTAGCTACTTCAAACGCCATTATCAATTGTAGAAACGGACTTGTACAAATGTCTTTTGGAAATATGACCCTTGAGCTTAACATATTTGAGTTATGCAAACAACCGCGGGAAGTTGATGATGACGTCCACGAATTAAACATGATCGAATCATTCGTGGAGGATACAGTCCCCTTATCACTATTTTCCAACCCTTTGGAGGCATGTGTGGCCCACTCTCATGAGACAAATGATTACACAATACAAGAGAGGGATGCCATTCTAGATGTGATGCTAGTGCTTGAGAATAAAAGATGGAGGGCCCCAATTGAACCTTTGCCTGTAAATGAGAACAAGGCCCTCCCATCCAACATCAAGGCACCAAAACTCGACCTAAAACCATTGCCAAGTGAGCTAAAGTATGCTTATTTAGGTCGAGATGAGACATATCCAGTGGTGATTTCTTCCCACTTGGATGAGGAACAAGAGAGTAGGCTAATAGCCACTCTATTAGAGCACAAGAGTGCCATTGGATGGACAATTGCGGATCTCAAAGGCATAGACCCACTGATTTGCACTCACTGCATACACCTAGAGGAAAATGCAAAGACATCCCATCCCGACAACCACAAAGACGATTAAATCCAAACATGAAGGATGTGGTTAAGGCCGAAGTGGTGAAACTATTGGATGTAGGTATCATTTACCCGATATCCGATAGCCAATGGGTGAGCCCAACTCAAGTGGTACCTAAGAAATCCGGAATAACCATCGTAGCCAATGCCAATAATGAACTCGTACCAACTAGAGTCACTACCGGTTGGAGAATGTGCATTGACTACAGGAAGCTAAACACTGTCACAAGGAAAGACCACTTTCCCCTACCGTTTGTTGATCAGATTTTAGAACGGTTGGCGGGTCATTCCCACTTTTGCTTCCTTGATGGCTATTCAGGGTACAACCAAATAGAAATTGCCCGTGAAGACCAAGAAAAGACTACATTCACATGTCCATTCGGCATTTTCGCCTATCGACGGATGCCGTTTGGACTATGTAATGCCCCTGCCACATTTCAGCGTTGTATGATGAGCATCTTTTCTGACATGGTGGGGACCATTCTCGAAGTCTTCATGGATGATTTTTCCGTATTCGGTTGTAGCTTTGATGAGTGCCTTGAGCACTTGAAATCTGTGCTAAAAAGATGTGAAGAGAAGAACCTTGTGCTCAATTGGGAAAAGTGTCACTTCATGGTTCAAAAGGGAATTGTACTTGGTCACATCGTTTCACAAAATGGAATTGAGGTGGACAAGGCGAAAATTGATCTTATCTCTAACCTCCCACCACCCAAAAGCATACGAGATATACGGTCCTTTTTAGGACACGCAGGATTTTACAGAAGGTTCATAAAGGATTTCAGTTCACTCTCTCGCCCTTTATGTAACCTACTTCAAAAGGAAAATTCATTCGAGTGGAATGAAGAATGTCAAAAGGCCTTTAACACCCTTAAAGGTATGTTGACATGTGCCCCAATAATGCAACCACCTGATTGGAGCCTTCCTTTTGAGATTATGTGCGATGCTAGCGACTATGCTATTGGGGCCGTGTTAGGCCAAAGAAAAGATAAAAAGCCATGTGTCATCCACTATGCAAGTAGAACCCTAAATTCAGCCCAGGCAAACTACACTACCACTGAAAAGGAACTTTTAGCCGTAGTTTTTGCTTTGGAGAAGTTTAGATCCTACTTGATTGGATCCAAGATCATTATATTTACTGACCATGCCGCGCTTAAGTATCTGCTTTCTAAGAAGGATGCTAAACCACGGTTATTAAGATGGATCCTCCTACTCCAAGAATTCGACTTAGAAATACGTGATAAGAAAGGAGTAGAGAATGTAGTAGCTGACCACCTCTCTCGGCTTGTCCTCACTGATTCCCCTGAAACGACTGCAATCAATGACATGTTCCCTGATGAACAACTTTTCGCTGTCTCCCAATTGCCATGGTATGCGGACATTGCTAATTATCTTGCTACAGGTACAATTCCTACATATTGGAAAAAGCAAGATAAATTCTTCTCGGAGGTACGGAAATTTCTATGGGACGACCCATACTTATTCAAGTACTGTCCCGATCAAATCATAAGGAGATGTGTCCCAGATGATGAGAAACAAAGTATCATCTCCTTCTGTCATTCTCAAGCATGTGGTGGCCACTTTTCGGCTAAAAAGACCACAGCGAAAATTCTGCAATGTGGGTTTTATTGGCCCACCATGTTCAAAGACACACATGAGTTTTGCAAAGCATGTGAACCTTGTCAGAAACTAGGAGGAATCTCCCGTAGAAATATGATGCCACTCAATCCCATCTTAATTATCGAAATTTTTGATTGTTGGGGCATCGATTTCATGGGCCCATTCCCATCTTCTTTTGGAAATTTATACATCTTACTTGCTGTTGATTATGTTTCCAAATGAGTTGAGGCCATTCCTTGCCGGAATAATGACCATAAAACGGTCATTAGATTCTTAAAAGAAAATATTCTTTCCCGGTTTGGAACGCCTCGAGTCATCATAAGTGATGGAGGATCTCACTTTTGCAATCGCCCTTTTACAGCCCTAATGAAGAAATATGGCGTTACACACAAAGTGAGCACCCCCTATCACCCACAAACTAGTGGACAAGCTGAGATATCCAATAGGGAGATTAAACACATTTTAGAGAAAACGGTGAATCCCGATCGCAAGGATTGGTCACTTCGACTTACCGATGCGCTTTGGGCTTACCGTACTGCCTTTAAAACCCCTATTGGAATGTATCCCTATAGACTTGTCTATGGGAAGGCTTGTCACTTGCCTGTGGAGTTGGAACATAAGGCGTATTGGGCTATTAAGACAATAAATTTTAATTCTGACAAGGCAAGCTCGCTACGCAAACTTCAATTAAATGAACTTGCAGAAATCCGGAATGAAGCTTATGAGAATGCGAGAATTTACAAGGACAAGACGAAGATATTCCATGATAAGAATATTCTTCGCAAGACATTCACGATCAATCAAAAAGCCCTCATGTATAATTCTCGCTTACATCTATTTCCGGGAAAATTGAGATCTCGATGGACCGGTCCCTACATTGTGCAAACTGTCTATCCGTATGGGACTGTCGAGCTATTAAATCTAAGGAACGGCAATATTTTTAAGGCAAATGGGCAGCGATTAAAGCCGTTCTTTGAAAATTTTCCTTCAGAAGGTATGTCCATACCCCTGAATGATCCTGTGTATCAGGATGATTGATCTCCTAGTCTGATGGAGGTATAGAGTAGTTAGGATTAGGATTTTGCTGCTTTTGTTTTCGTTTTCATAGGTTTGTTAGAAGGAGGAAGATTTCCAATGTTCACTCTCTCAGGTAATATCATTCCTCACTCCCTTTTATTTTTAAATTGCTCTCATGTTTTGCTCATTGCGCATCTTTTACATTGAGGACAATGCAAGATTTGGTTGGGGGGTGTAGGACTGCTTGGATGAATCCAGCATTTTGCAACATCTCAAGCAATTATGTGGAAATTTTTCGATTTTTTCAAAAATTCGAAACTCTTTTGGAAAACATTGGTTCTATGCATTCGAGTTGATATGAGCATAAGAGGAGGAGATATGAAGTGTATAAGGCTGGATGTCTGGAATCTCTCATTGCATAATGGTTTTATATGTGAACTCCCCTATTTTTTTGATTGATAGAAAATCTGAACACTTTCACACCTAGTTCACATTACACGATTTTCATGAGTTGAAGGGATTATGTGATTTATGGATTAGCTAGACTTTGAATTGAGGTATTGAGCAATCAGGCCGGGGTACTTTGTCCATCCTTGTCCATGGGAAAATAATGAAAGATATGGATTTTTAAAAATCCTATCTAATTTAAAAAGAAAAAGGAAGAGGAAGGATGAAATTGGGAATGTGGAAAAACGGTGGAAAATTCCGATTAGGGCTACCTACTACCAACCGGGGGATGGTCTACCCGTAACCAAAGCCGGAAATGGGACGTAGTGTGAAAGTCGTCGGAAGGACGGTAAGGCAAATTCCTGTCATTGGCTTGATGTGGCTCTATGTACCTTGAGTTCAATAGTCTAGTTGATCTATGAAGAAGATAATCCTAGAAACTCGTGGAATGAATTTTCACTACCCACACTAGGATGAATTTGTTCAAGTCCCTCTATTTGTCAACCAATCAGTGGGAATCTCATATGAATGCCTATTATGCCTTGAGGATTTACGGTTCCAACCTTTGACGCCTAATCTTTCTGAATCTTACACTTATGAACCTTGGAATGTATAGAAGGATGGTTTCTGAAAGAGAGTTGAGTTTTTGAAGAATGAGATTAGCTTCACGCATGTTTTGCTCGGGACTAGCAAAATGCTGGTTGGGGGGTGTGTTGAGCTCTTAATTGTGCATATTTTAACCCCAATTCATCACTCATTGTGCAAGGTTTGTATGGTTTGTAAGCTAATTCAATGCATGTTTTGTGACTACAGGATTGAGGGTGAACTCTACTCAATTGAAGACATAAAGAGCTCACTTAGGATCATTCTGATGAAGAATGTTTGAGGACCAAAGAAGAAAAGAAAGAAAGAACCAAAGCAAAGAAGAAAGCAGATGAAAGAAAAGAAGAAAATAAGAAGAAAATGAAGCTGACCGGTAGTGACCGGTCGGCCAAGGAAGCCAGACCGGTCAGTGACCAGTCAGCCATGTATGTTGGGCATTACTGAAGAGGACCTACCGGTCATGACCGGTCGGTCATTGGTGCTGGAAAAGTGCTGAAGGCGTCCGACCGGTCATGACCGGTCGGACATGCTTGCTGGACCAAGGAGGAGTAAGCCTGACCGGTCATGACCGGTCGGAGATGCTTGCTGGAGTGTTTTCACTTGAGGCCGACCGGTCAAGACCGGTCGGCCATGCGTACTGAGTTAGAACTTTCTAATTTTTTCCCGAAATTCTCTGCGCTGCGTAAGTGTTACGCAAATTTCCGATTCTTCCGACGTTGTGGAGCCTCCAGACTATAAGAGGACACCTAGGGATCGTTCCTAAGGCATCCTAGAAGGGTTCAAGCGAGGTTGGAGACTGTGGAAGTGGAGATTGGAGTTTCACAACTCCTTTTGGTTTGCTTTGCTATTTTCATGCTTTTTGTAGTTGTTTCATGTTTCCTTGGATCATGAGCAGCTAAACCTCTTAGCTAGGGCTAAGAGGTGAAGCTTGTAGTGAATCCAAGATGTTTTAATTCGTAGTTAAGTGGTTTTTAGTTTGGAATTCATGATTATGAACTAAGGTTTGAAGTTTATACAAGTTTTTAAGTAATTTTTCTTAGTCTTGTGATGACTCATGGATGTTTGGATGAATTACTTATCTTCTTAATTTGTTTGCAACGGTATAGACCTGTATGATCTGAGGAATCGGAGTGCGCTCTAGTACTAAGCTCTTCATAAAGGGACTTCAGGCCAAAGTTCTATTTTAGTTGATTTTCTGAAATATGTAAGGACTGTGCTGGTGATTTGAATCTAGTTTAAATCTTAATCTATCTTTGTCTTGTGAGAGGACTTGGGGATGGTTATGATTGAGAACTGGACCTATAGGAAAGGGGAATGACCTATGCAATTGAGCATGCTCAGCTCAGCCTAGATTGAGTGAATCTTATGCATAGAACTTACATATTACAGACTGGACGGACAGGAATGTCGATTCTAGTTGAGAGAATAAGAAACCACAGCGGATTGAACATCAAGGATTGCTACAAGTGGATCCTTGAAACCCTAGTACCTTCTTATAATTAATTACTCTCGATTTAATTCAGCTTTTGTTACTCACATCAACTTTATACAACAATCTGATTAGTAGACTTCAATAGACACTTGTAGATGAATTTGTGAGATTCTACATAGTCCCTGTGGATCGACCTCGGTCTTACCGAGTTTATTACTACATCGCAACCCTACACTTGGGGAAGCGAACAGTATACATGAGAAAGTTTTGCTGGGAGAAATGTTCGGCGCCTTTATGGGCGCCAAACTGGCGACTCTCAACGGGAACGTTCTTCCCTTCATCTTTAAAGCAAAAGTTTTCTAAAAGAATTTCAAAATCTCGCATGGCATGCATATGATTTGTACTTATAAGCTTTTGTCGGTCATTGAGCCATATCGTGATTGGTAAGGATGCATCTTCTCTCCTTTCAAAGGTGCGGGGTGTTCTAATGTGCGTGTGACTGTGCAGAAAGACAGAAAGACAGAAAAGAATTAACCATCAAAGCTATACAAATGGCAACCACTATGGTCCTCCTAGTTTCTGAGGGATTTTACTTCAATAATCGTGAGCGCTTACAAATAATTCTGACGGTTTATAAAGTAGATATGGATATACTTATGTTCTCTCATGCATCTATTTCATCTGTATGTTGTGCTTCATACTTGTTTACAGGCTCACTCACATCATACTGTTGTGCATATGAATATAAAATGTTCGTAGAGCTCTTCTTAATGACATGTACCATAGTTGGAGAATATTAAAGAATCGACTCCACGTATCATCAAACGACTTATTATATCCTCATCAGACCAGTCGAATAAGGAGAGAATAGCTTATAGAAAGTCTACGCGAATCACAACATCCCCATATTATGGTATCTTTGTCACAAGTTCTCATATTAAGTATCCTGGTATTCTGGCATTCCTCTGCTTAATAGGAAAATACTTCAGAATTGATGGATTCTCATATATATATGTATATGTGGTTTTACATGAAGACGGCCGGGATACTCTATTATTATCAATCTCTTATACTTTTGCACAATGTTTTATATGAAGATAATCGGAACATCGCTATCTATATCCAGCTTTCGTATTATGTCATGGATTTCCCATCATTATCGCATTATTCTTCTACTGTATATGAAGATAAGTCACGGTTGGGAATCTCCTGCATACGCATGTATACATACGGCCTTATATGAAGACGATTAGGGCATTCTATTATGTATCACTTCACCTTGAACATATCGACAACTTCCTCTTATGAAGAACTCTGCGACAAAAATATGCAATTAAAGATTATGATCAGACGGGTATTCGGCACGGATTCCTAAAGCACAAGATTTGTCTCACTAGAATGAAGTGGTCTTACAAAGTGACGAGCCAGAAGCACTGGGGGCAAGCCCCAATATATGATGAGAAACTCGAGATTATAAGAAGGGGGGCAAGCCTTAATATATTATCAAAATTTCAAGTCTACAGAAAGAAATGACTGGGGGCAGGCCAGGAAGGATGATATATAAACCTGAAAACATGGAGCTAAAAGAAAGTTTTGGACTTATGACACGAACGTCTCTCGAAAGCAATGACCCAAGGGTACACAGGTTAAGTAAAAAGGGGAGTATTATTCCTATGGGTTCTTCCATTTTTATGCTTTCATATACTCAGTTTACATTAAACTCATACATCATACATCATTTTATGCATATTAGTCTTAAACACATAACACCAAGTAGTTGTTTAGTAAAAGAATCACTGTCATTTACTTTAGATTATGAAGCATGCGACTAACAAGTTCTGATGTCAATTACATCGGATACAAGTGACAGTTAGGTATTCAGGACAGCTGTCTAATACTATTTTTGTCTGATAATGACCGTAAAAAGTAAAAGACAGAATTACAGCTTCTTCAGGCATCCTGTTATGAACTTCATCACATCCTTCCGTGTTGCCTCCGTTAGCGTCAGCGCAGGATTTGGAATATCACGAAGTTCGATTTCTAAATCTTCCACTTGCTTGCATGCCGCCTCTCCTTCACTCTCGAGTTGTGCGACCTCGGCACGGTTCTGATTAATGACAAGATCAAGGCGAGCAACCTCAAGATTTATGGCCGTTTCTTCCGCTTGTAGCCGCGCGATCTCAGATTTAACGTCAGCAAGATGATTAATACACCCGCGACGTTGAGTCTCGCTATCTTCTAAGGTTGTTCTAGCATTAACCGCCGAACATTCTCGCTGCTCTATGACAGGCCGCAAAGAAGACAGCACTCGCCGTTTCTCTTCAGCCGTAGGGTCAGGTTCAATCTGTTCAGTCATAATAACCTACGTAACAGAATCCTCGAAAGAAGAAATACGACAGACTATTTCGGATACATCAGGCCCGATTACTCCTGCACAAGCTTCCAATGCCTTCACCCCTGCTCCTAGTGTATGCCACTCGCTTGGTTCAGCCAACGCCCTTGAAATATTGGATAGTAAACCCCTCAATATGCTTTGTCCGAAACAGTCTAAATGATCAAAACAAGGAACATCGAATGCTCTGTGGGCAGCCGCCTCAAAATTGACAGTATCTGCAACAAGAGGAACAGAGCGAGTATGCAATGAAATGACAAGTATAGAAAAAGAATACACCAAGGAACTATGAAACAACTATACCGAAAGATGGGTTGAATACAGCTTCTGAGGAAGTTGCAGTATGTATCGTCGCATTAGGGAAAGGCTTAATAGTCTCAGTCAGTGGTGTCGAGGTCACATCCAGAAGTTCAGTAGTGTCACTATCAGTATAGACTATTTCAGTTACCGCTGGCGACTCCGCCGTACCCTCAACACTGGAAGCACCAGAGGCTATAGATACAGTCGTGTTATTCCCCGGCATAGTGGACCCTTGCAGATTATCCTCTCCAATCGGCTCAGCCTGCTCTCTCATGCTAGCATGATCTGATATTGCCCTCGTCGACCCAGTCATCGTCGGGTCATCTTCACTAATTAACCGACCGGCATCCTTATCGCCTTCAATCATTAGAAGACGTGTGAACCCGGCTTCTTGAGACCATTTCACTAAAGGTATTCCGAAAGTATGCCAGCCATCCAACGCGGTGTCCTCCTTACGATGGTCAATTGACACACTCAGGGAGATCTTATGCTTAATGCTCGACGATAAATACGCTTCAGCCTGCTCTCTATAATAACCCAATCCGTCAGCGAAGACCTCTATCAGCCCAGGAGGAGGAATGTAGAGTGGATCATCAATAGAGCTGTTTTTCCGGACCAGAGCATACTGATGCACCCACCATCTCAGCCAGCTATAAAAACCGCTAGTCTTCCGATAGAGGCCGGGAAGCATGAATCTCGCGCCTGTTCGCGTCATCAAAAGTTGATGCCATATCCACTCCCAATGAACAGGACCTGTACCATATGCCCGCTCTACTTTAGTTACATCTGCTAACATCATTGGAACACCCTGATCGTACCCAAATTGCCTAGCAAACCGACTAGGGTAATAAGGTTCTCGCCAGAACTCTATTCCTTCGCGTAGCGGAAGTGAGGCAGTACGAATAGACACCAGAAATTCCCTACTAGTGACATCCACAGAATGTTCTTTGTCAACGACTTCTCGATCTTCTCTGGCATCAGAAACAGGAAAGTGGTAGAAACAAATCTCCGCCCAATTGCCAATTTTGGAAGCTATCCAATCAGACGACCGCGTTATCATGTTAAGTTTTCTATAGTGATAAAGAGGTGCGTGATCAGTGTGAAAATACTGGAAGAGATCCACTCCGTAGGTCCACGGGAAATATATGCCTAACCACCCGCAGAAGAAATGCCATGGGCAATAAGCCACATTCATCCCTCGCCAGGGTTGATCTTTATTACTCGCAATATTGCCAAAAGCCCTATATAAACTGCATAGCACCTGGCGGTGCTAGAGAAAATTGACGACCACTTGCAAGAGCTCCCACCACAATGAAGAAAGAAACCCTGACGCCATTAGCACTCTTGGAGCTAGGCAACATAACCGCCGATAGCCAGTATGTTAAGAAACCCGCCAATTCACAAGACGGATGTAAGCTCGTTCGGATTGCTAAACTTTCGCTCAAAACGTTCCTTCATCAAAGCCTGGTCTGCGGGTAAGGTCTTCTACACTTCGTAATCAATGCTACAAGAAGAAAGAAGTGCCCATGTCAGAAACAAAGAAATTAAAGTATGCAGAGCACGTAATACAAAAGAAGGCATTGGAAGAAGTATTACTTCATCCTCTGGCTGAAGTAAATCAAACAGTCATCATAATGAATCTTTGTAATATTATCGAACTGCGACAACTCAGCAAACAGCTCTAGACAAGCCTTTGAATGATAAGCATCTCGAGGACTTTTGAGCCGAAACGAAGACAGCTCTTCATCAGTTGGGACGTATTCCTGGTAATATTCTCCTATCACAGACAACCCAGCCATCATCCGGAGATCCCATAAAGTTATGCTCATCTCTCCACATGGAAAGTGGAACGAATTGGTAACGGAAGACCAGTAGTTCAAGAAGCTTCGAAGAATTGTTGGATCTCGGGAGAAATGTTCGGAGGTCGCATCGATAGCCTGGTACGGCCGACTTGCTTTAAAATCCTCTCATGTCTGATCAAAATCTCTTTTGCCCACGGCTCATAACCAACTCGCTCGTTCAAATGACCCCGCGTACGAAAGCTCTTCTTTGCCCACATCGTCGCCTTGTCCATGTGTTGAAACCGTTGCTGCACTGTCTCAAAATAATGGACTGGAGAAGGAGTGTGAGGATCACAAGTAGGCGCAAGGAAAACCATTTCTCTCGAGGAACCTAGCTGCTGTTCTCTCCCATCGTCAACCAGTATGGTAGTGAACAACTGCTTGGGGGCAGATGTCCACCTCTCGACTCCATAGAATTGAAAAGGGCCTTGAACGTTGGATGGTTCGATGCTCGGGAAGGGCTTGTACCTCGTAAGAGATTTCTCATGCAAGATGACTCGGTCGGTATAAGGGTTGACGACGGAGAAACCGCATGTAGTAATGATCTTGTTTCTATTCCAGCCGATCTTCATCTGCTCATTCTTCGGATCAATGAGTTGTGGCGATTGCTCCGCCTTATCAACTTCCTCAGCCGGCTTCTTACCTCGATTTCGTCTCTTCTTCTTCTGACCTTCCTGATCATCCTCGGAATGTCGGCTGCGCACGCTAGAAGGGCTTGCCTCAACGACATTGGCAGCATCAGTAAGCTGACAATACCAGGCGGACCATTCCCCTTCAGTCCCTTGCGTCGGAGGCTCAGATATGATTTTCTCCACATAGATACGCAGTAATACTTCATGAGAGAGTTGCTTAATTCGATCAGAGAAATCCTCCACTTCGGATTCGATTGTCTCGAAGGATTGCGAATGACACTCTACCGGAGACGGGTTAGCAGTATCTCCAGTCTCCCTCTTTTTACCGCGTCGTATAGACGAAGAGCTGGAAACTTGCGATTTGGAAGCTTCACCAGATGAACCTGCTGCTGTCGCCATGATTCACTACAATACGCAAACAAAAGTGCATCAAACAGAAGACCAGCGCATGCAACAGGCAACACAATAAGGTAAGCATTGCATCATTCAATCACGAATTTCACACACAAAATACATCAGTAAACACATGCGTAAAGTCATGACCCACAGCAATATGGAAACAGTGGAATTCGAGCGCACATCCGACAAGCAAGGCGCACATATCATAGTGCAACAAATACAGTAGCAGCTCTACATGTACACTCTGAGCGCGTGCGAATTCGCACTAACTCCAAATGATTCATGCACGCCCGCTGGGAAGCGCACATCATAGAACCGCTTAAGGGAGAAATTACAAGCCATCAAAGACCAGCATAAGCAACATATTATGGGCCCCGAGCACCAAGTCCCAATCATATTCGAGCATTGAGCGAGATAGCCACAAACGGCATCGAATTTGGCTGAGAATCGAGCCAGATATGCCACTTTTTCACCGAAGGTAAGTGCTGGGGCCAAAATTCCATTATTTCACTAAGTAGTGGAACCACATGCGCCCAAGGAGATGCCCAAGCGCATGTGGCCTCTCACATTGGCCTGATTACCTCTCACATGCGCCTAATGCATCTGCAACATGCGCCCACTCTATAGAAAGCACTACACATGCGCCTGGAACTAATGGCATGCGCTTGGAGCAAGATCCCATATGCCCATTATCAGTTGGAGGGGCACATGCGCCCATGGGAAGAGCACATGCGCCTACTCCCTCATGAGAAGTTCTCTCACCTCTTAGAATTTTGGTTTTCTCGATTCCGGAATGACCAAATGACTTAGTGAGTCCGGTATTTATACTTGAGCCTGGGGACCGGTGCACCGCACTGGCCTGACATAAGCATCCATCGCAGCACACCGGGGGGGGGGGGGGGGGGGCACTTGTTGGGGCTCAAATTTGTACCCATTATAAAATGGTATTCAACGGTCCATCTACGATGATTCGGACTGATTTCGAGATCCGAAATACTCGAAAAACGTCAGTGCAACCCTAACATGTGCAATCGTGACTGAAACCTATGAATGCTATTTTGGGGTGGAATCGGACATGCGAATTACCGCCAAATGATCCGGAACGCCCTAAAACCCTTAACCTGTAAGTTTCGAGATCGCATGATGCATATCTTTACCCGCGCGCTTCCAAATGCATTTTGCCCTGAGTATATCTGACTATAAGGGCCCAAAAGCCTACAGGTACCATTTTGGGCTGGAATCAGACATGTGGATTACAGCCAAATGATTCGGAATGCCCAGAAAACCTTAAGTAGCAAGTTTGAAGTCGTTGCGGTGCATATTTCCACATGCATTCGTTCAATCTCTCTCCACATGCATTTGTTCACTCTCTCTCCACATGCATTCGTTCACTCTCTCTCCACATGCATTCGTTCACTCTCTCTCCAAATGCGGATGTCATAAGGAAACATGCATTGGCTCTCTCACCACATGCGCATGAGAGCTCTCTCTCTCCCTTTTCAATATTCTAAAATTACAAAAATCATAAAAATATGCTAAGTGGGGTCACATGCGGCTAAAACAGAGGCCACATGCGCCCATACCAGTGGCACATGCGCCCATGCTATGCCACATGCGCCTGGTGCATGGGGACATGCGCATGATCCCATCACATGCGCATGACTCGTCTCTCCAAATATTTCCATGCGCATGATCCACACAACATGCGCATGACTCGTCTCTCCAAAATATTTCCATGTGTATGCCCTCCCTTTTGCAAACAACATGCGCCCGATACCCGATACCCGATTAACACGCTATAAATACCCCTCCACTCGATAAGACAAAGAGGACAAGATCATCACTCCCAGAGCACTCTTCTTGCAGAGGTAAAAATTCCTCACCGGAATCCTCACCAGGAAAGGGACATGCGCCCATTCCTGACATGCGCTCATTCCTTCACCGGATGCCCTTGCCAGAAAGGGATTTCTCCCACCGGAGCAAAATCCTCCAAGTCACATAGTGACATGCGCTCACCCATTCTTGGGAGGGGAAATGTGCAAAAATCCCTAAGTCCCATGGGGACATGCGCCCATGGCTGGAATGTTGGGCGCATGTGCATGTCACATGCGCTTAATAACCATGCATTTGTAGCAGGACATGCGCTTGGGGCGAACAAGTGCATCCACCTAGGACATGCGCCTGGGGCGAATAAGTGCATCCACTTAGGACATGCGCCCATGTCTAATGCAACATGCGCCCAACCCAACCTCCCATGCGCCTGGACGCTGATGGGGAGATGGGGCCTTCTGTGATGTGGCCCGCCTTCGACGTGGCCCGCCTTCCGATTGTGTCAGCACTCCTAGACACACATCAATGCCCTCTATCCATCCCCCGGATCGGATTCACCAACGGTCGATGTTAAGTGGGCCAAATCAGTAATTTGATCAAAAAGGCCTATACTTAGCCAATATTGCAAACCTCGGAAATCCCTCCGAAAGAGCCAGAAATGGCCGAAATCGAGAGGAATCGGGCAGAATTTGACCGAACCCGAGAGGGAGACTTCTCTCCGCCTATAACATGATACACCATAATCATGCATTACAATGAGATTACCTGATCTCAGGATCTCCGAGACACCTTGATCAGACCATAAACAGGTCCACTACTTAGTCGTTTTTAGCCCTGGGAAGTGCCCTGTTGGCTCGGAAATCGACTTACACTAAACAAATCGAAATGCGATCGCACTGCGACCCTCGTGGACATAATCCACCTCTATCTAAAGACGATCGTGACAGGTATTCACCAAATCCTCCGATCAGATCGTAAACAGGCCCTGGGAAGTGCCCTGATGGCCCGAAAATCTACTAATGCCAAATGAAATCAATCGCGATCTCAAAGACGCGAGGGCAACATATTGATGACATAAAGATATATACGAAGCCGATTGATCGAATCAAATGCATAATTTGTCCGATACACTGAACATCTAGCATAAATGCAATCCTCTCTCGAGCATGCATAAAGCATAGTTACTTTGTACTGTACCCATTTGCATCCATTGCATGAATTCATTTCATCCCGGATCGAGATATGAAACTAAATCAAAGGGGACTATGGTTATCATCGAAAACCATAATGAAAGAGTTCTAAACGTCTGAAATACTTCATCGTTAAAACCAGTTGATGTGCGTCCTGTCCAAGGCGGGATCCGTTAGTTGAGTGGCTAAGGGAATGAGTGCCTTCCAGTAAGTCACCCGTCCAGCAGAGACGGTCACTGGCCCTGGTTGTAGTAAGTGGACGCCGTGAAGTGTATTTCTGAAAGTCATATCGTCCATAGAGACGCGTCATGACACTGAGATATACGACTCGGTCGAAACCCTGTTTGCACAAAGACCCCATGGAGTGCCCTCCAGTAAGTCACCCGTCCAGCAGAGACGGTCACTGGCCCTGGTTGCAGTAAGTGGACGCCGTGAAGTGTATTTCTGAATGTCATATCGTCCATAGAGACGCGTCATGACACTGAGATATACGACTCGGTCGAAACCCTGTTTGCACAAAGACCCCATGGAGTGCCCTCCAGTAAGTCACCCGTCCAGCAGAGACGGTCACTGGCCCTGGTTGCAGTAAGTGGACGCCGTGGAGTGTATTTCTGAAAGTCATATCGTCCATAGAGACGCGTCATGACACTGAGATATACGACTCGGTTGAAACCCTGGTCGCACTAAGACCCCATGGAGTGCCTTCCAGTAAGTCACCCGTCCTAGCAGAGATGGTCACTGGCCCTGGTTGCACTAAACGGAAACCGTGAAGTGTATCCCTGAAAGTCATATCGTCCAGAGAGACGCATCATGACACTGAGATACATGACTCGGTTAAAATCCTGGTTGCTACTCAACTAGGAACGCTCGAGGAGTATGGGACCAACATCTAACTGATCTTAATGGTGAAGTATTTCATAATAAATTCTAGACTTGGTCTCGGCGACCATGAACTCGAGACTATAATCCCTGACGATTTAAACTACTTGCTCGATCTATCCGAGCTTTATCCCTTTGATATTCCATCCATTGTATAACTGAAATTCATAGTGGAATCTTGTCGCTTTGTGCCGTGGTTTTCTTCCGTAAGGGTTTCCACGTAAAAATCTCTGTGTGGTCTATGCTGTGCTTTATTTATATTTATGCTCCTTTAATGCTTTATTTAATTCATTTATGATACATGCATGCATTTACTTTTGCCTTTTAATCAAGGGTGATCATCCGTTGATGTAATTAAGGATTCGTGACCAGTTCACAGCCCGGAATGTAAAAGACCTCGGAATCTCTGGAATAAAATTCACCTCGCGGTGCTTTCTCGTGTATACTTTGTGATTGCTTATGATTGTCTATGAATGTCTCTATACTCAGAATTCCCCCAGAATAATGAAACACAGGAAAAAGATTGCTGACGAGCAGTTTTGATTTTTCTTTTAGTTCTAACAGGCACTAAATTGATTTATCAACCAAGTAAGAAAGTATCAAAAATATCAAACACTTCGCTTTTATGTTTTAGGAGATAAATCGACATCATCTTAGTGGTAGCATCCATAAAGGAAACAAAGTAACGAAAGCCCAAAGAAGAGGGAATAGGAGAGGGTCCCTACACATCAGATTGAATATAAGAGAATATGGGAACTGATTCTTTATTTAAAACCAGAGGAAAAGAAACACGCCTTTGTTTGGACAAAGCACATGTACTACACTGAAAAGTAGTATTGTTTTTCTTGGGGCATAAAGAGAGAAATAAACTACGTAAAACTGGAAAAGAAAGATGGCCATAACGACAGTGCCATTGATAAATATCCTCATGATCAATGAAAATTTGATGAGCAGAAGCTTGGAGGTGGACACCTGCATCAAAACGGTAAAGGCTGCCGTCTTCACGACCACCACCAATCATCTTTCGTGTTCAGAGATCCTGAAATAAACAATGAGAAGGAAGAAAGATGGCAGCATAGTTAAGTTGTTTGGTCAGGGCGGACACAGAAAGTGAGTTTGAAGCAAGCCTAAGAACAAGAAGAGTTTTGTCAAGGGTGACATTAGAGGAAAGAGGAATGGAACCCATCCCAGTGATGGGGGTAATATTTTCATTCGCTAATTTAACAGACCCTAAGGAAGAACTGGAGGTAAAGTTGGAAAAAAGATGAGACATACCAGTCATATGGTCAGTGGCCCCGGTATCAATGACCTAGGGTTGAGACTGAAGAAACAGTGGTGGATGTACCTTGCACAACCGAACTGGAAATAGCCGAAGATTTAGAAACAGATAAGACTGCTTTCTAAGTCGTGAGGCGTTCGTATTCTTCTTGTGGAACCTGGACCATAATGGGAGAGGAGTTAAAAGGGGCTTCTTCATATTCAGAAACAGATAAATAGGCACCACGTCTAGTAATCGAGCGACCACGCCCACGAGAAAGACCCCCATGCATTGGAGGTCGACCATGAAGTATCCAGCACGTATCCACCATATGGTTTGTATGCTTTCAATGAGTGCAAAAAAGGTGATGTCGAACATATCCTCAAGTGCCACAACTACGGCCACGATCAGAAAAAAATGAAGAAGAGGTATCAGCCTGTAAGGCAGACTGAGTGAGGGAGACAGGGGAAATCATGACCTGTTTCCGTTTTTCTTCTCGAGCTAGTGTGGCATAGACCTAGTTCAAGGTCATATTCTCAGCATCACGAATAATTTGCTGTCGAAGTCCATCATACTCATCTTTAAGGCCATCTCAAAATTTGAAAATACGCCGTCACTCTTGAAGTTTTTTATTAGAACCACATCCTTAGCACAGTAAGTGTCTTTCTTATCATGATACGCTAGTTCTTCCCATAAACTTCGTAGTGTAGCATAATACTCGATGAGACTCTTGTCCTCTTGTTGAAGAGAGGCAATCTCCTTTTCCAATTGAAAGATGAGGGACATATTATGTGCATCATTGTATAGCTCTTTGACGGTATCCTATATTTCTTTCGACGTCTTGAGGAAGAGAAGACCACTGCGAACACTAGCATCCATAGAATTTCATAGCCATGACATGACAATCATGTCATCTGATTCCCATTTTGCCTTTTTCGGATCATCTTTGGGAAAAGGAAGAGACCCAGTGATGTGGCCAAGTTTTCGCTTGCCGCCAATAAAAATACGTACAGCTTGTTGCCATTGGAGAAAATTTGGCCCTGTGAGAGGAGAAGAGGTGATCCTGCAACCCAGGATTATCTGAATGGCGAAGTTCAATATCAGAAGAGGCCGACGATTAATAGCCATGAGGGAGAAAAAAAAGGCAGAGAAAGGCTGTAGAGAGGCTCAAGAGTTAGGGCATTAACAAGGAGAGATAAAGGACATGTGGAGGAACAAGAGTTAGGGCATTGGCAAGGAGAGGCACCAGCGCGTGAGGTAAGGAAGGGAAGATAGTATTCAGGAGGAAAAATGTTGAGCTCTTAATTGTGCATATTCTAACCCCAATTCATCACTCATTATGCAAGGTTTGTTAGTGCACTTTTCCGTGACATACTAGTGCACCTTGTTTGTCAATCACTTACGTCAGTGAGTCTAGTGTCGGTTGAGCCCAATGAAGACAAAGACCGAAGACTCAGATGGCCTCACTGCATCAAGGAAGAAGAATTAGGTAAAACATGATGCCTTGGTGCCTTAACCTTGTCCAAATCCTAACCCCTTTGCTTCTTTGATGACCTTGACCATATTAGGGAACATTTAGTCATCATAGCATGGCCCTAGGTGTCCCAAACGTGCATCCAAAACTTGGCCATTGCTTGAGGGTTGAGAGAGGATTGGATCAGCGAATAGCTAAGCTGAACCATGCTGGTCCGACAGGTCAAGACCGGTCGGCCAGACCTAACAGCAACTTGCTGTGATGAATGATGCTGGGCAGCCGACCGGTCAAGACCGGTCGGCCAGCAATATGAAGCCTGTCCAGCAAATATAGCCGACCGGTCTTGATAGGTCGGCCTTCACATGTCAAGGGTGTACAGCAAGCATTGCCGACCGGTCTTGACCGATCGGCCTGGAGACATCAGGCTGGCAGCAAACACAGCCGATCGGTCAAGATCGGTCGGCCTGCATTATCCATGCACTCCAGCAAGGGGATCCGACCGTTTGGGACCGGTCGGGACAGGTCGGCCAAAGCCGTTTTCTGCCCGTTTTATGACTATTGGAGCTCTCCTTTCTTACATATAGAGCTTGGTTTTTGGGCATTTTGAAGGGGATTTTGAGAGGAGTGAAGCCATCATTGTTGGAGACCATTTGAGGCTCATTCCCAACCTATGCAAGGCATCTTCCTTGTGCTTTAAGATAAGATTAGAGCATTCCAAACTCATGAAGAAGATGACCTTCATCCCCTCTTGATTTCTAGATTTTGGAACCTTCTTGATTGGCAAATCCTTAGTCCAAAAATCTAAAATGAGATCGTTGTAGGAAAGAGACTCTAGGCAACCCATTCCCACTAGTTGTAGAGTTCTCAAACCTACCCTCCTAGCACCTTGGGCATCTCAAAGGCATCGCATGCAAGGTGTTTGATCAAGTGTGGCTGAGGCATTGGCGACGCAACGACAACACAATCGAGGGAGCAAGGGAAGCTGATTGAAGCACGGGAGAGCGAAGATCAAGCAACCCAATCAGCGCTAAACAAGGGGCTCATCCGACAAGTAGGTTGTCTTAATTGAGAGTCCATTTAGAGTTTGTTTGTCGAACTCGACCTAGGGACGTTAGCCATTCCTTAGCTCGTTAGCCGGGCCTAAACTTAGTCTCCAAGGGGGAGCCTCCGACACGGGAGTAAACGTGTGTTGGGTTGAGAGTTAGCCTATGTCTAAAACTCCGGTTATGGTTGAGAGGTGAACCGGTAAAACCTCCGTGTAAAGGTTGAGAGGTGAACCTCATTTAAAACCTTCGATAGTGAATGCCGGCGTGCTCAAAGGGGTTGAGTACTTGAACCGGGAGTGGAGTAGACAAGTAGTCGAACCACTATACATCCTTGTGTTTGTGATTGTTCTTGAGCACATTTATATCTTAGCATTGTTAGTTTAATTGTTTAATTATAAAGGCTTGATAGGAATGTATGCTAGGCTCTTTTTAGGCTCATCCACACACAAGATGTACCTTCATTAGTTGTGTAGACTTGAGCTCATTGATCCACTGTCATAAGTCTACACAAGATGCATAGGTTAGGAGCTTGATTAGTTGAATCATTTATTTACCTATGCATGCTTAGACTAGGATTGTTTATTGCTTAACCTTTTGCTAGTCTTGTGATTGTACCCACTTAGGCTTGAAAGCCAAAGTGTTCTTGCTTACTTAGCTTAATTTGTTGAATTGTGTAAGTAGGCGAAAAGAATTTCAAAAAGGTCCTTATCACCCCCCTCTAGGTCCTTAGACATATCTCCGAGTATCTCTATAAGCGGTAAAATCGCTAATTTCAAGGTTTTCATGAATTAACGACTAATATAATGCATGGATTTGTGATTGTAGGGATAAGAGAGAGGATTCATCAATTAGAGACTTAAAGACGCCATTTACAAGCAAAGAAGATCAAAGGACTAAGCGTCAAAGGATGAAAGAAAGAAGTCAGAGGATAGAAGAAAGAAGGCAGAAGAATGTGCCCAAGACTAGTCGTCCGACCGGTTGTCCATAGCCCAGGACCGGTCGTCCGACCGATCCAACCACTCAACGGAAGGGGCCCTGCGGCCACAACTCTCTGGACCTGTTAAGACCGGTCGTGCGACCGGTGGTCCTCTGCTCAGACCGGTCGTGCGACCGGTCCTTGAATTAAATCTTTGGGTCTGAATTTTTTAGAAACTCTCTAGATGTTTTTTACACTTTTGCGACCGGCCGTCTAAGAGCTCAGACCGGTTGTGTGACCGGTCATTTGCGTAACAGTGCGTGTTCTACAAGCTCCGAATTTTTTTGCTGCACTGCGTAACCTTACGCAAATTCGAGATGTTTCCAAAGCAACCGAGCTTCCCCACTATAAAAGGACACCTTGGGGCTCTTCCTAGGGCATCTGAGAAGGGATTGAGCACCGGTGGGAGACGGCGGAAGTCGATTTCAGAGTTCTACAACTCCTCCTAGTTTGCTTTCTAGTTTTATGTTTTTTAGTTGTTTTCATGTTTCCTTGGATCATGAACGGCTAAACCTCTTAGCTAGGGTTAAGAGGTGAAGCTTGTAGTGAATCTAAGATGTTTCAATTCGTTTGATTTGGTTTTAAGTAGGATTTATATTGAAGAACGATGGTTTGAAGTTTAATTCAAGTACTAAGTATTTTTTCTTAGTCTTATGATGACTCATGCATGTTTGGAAGAATTGCTTGAGTTTTTAATTGTTGTGAACTAGTCTAGACTTGTATAATCTGAGGAATTGGAATACGCTCTAGATTTATGATCTTCATGTGGGAACTTCTTACCAAAAGTTTATTTTTCTAAAATTATGAAGTATGTGAGACTGTGTATGTGATTTGAATCAAGTTCAAATCATGATATAGTTTTGTCTTGTGACAGGATTTAATGATGGTTATGATTGTGATCTTAGCCTATTGGAATTGGGACTGACCTATGTAATTGAGTATGCTCGTCCTAGCTTGCATTGAGTGAATCATATACATGGATGATACATATGACAGATTGTTTGGTTTAACTGCTCTATCGTCCGACTAGATAGATCTTAATTTCGATTCTAGTTGAGAAAGTTAGAAACCACAGCGAATTGAGCATAAAGGATTGCTACAAGTGGATCCTTGAACCCCTAGTGCCTTTTCATTAATTGATTACCTTCAATTTAGTTCAAAATTACTATTTACATCAATCTTTTACAAATCTATTTGTTAGCTTTTCAGCAGAACTATTGGAAGTGTTTTGTGGATTCCTACATAAGTCCCTGTGGATCGACCTCGGTTTTACCGAGATTATTACTACATCGCAACCCTACACTTGGGGAAGCGAACAAAAAACATGGGAAGGACCAAGAGGAGGATAAAAATCAACACTTTTTTTTCTTTTTTTTTACTCGGATAGTAAGGAAAATCATCAAAGGAGACTTGGATGTCGCTGCCATTGAGAATGCCTTACCTCAGGTAACAAGAGAGAATCAAGTATAAGTAATCGAACACATAAATGTTTGGCAAGAGCCTTTACCAAGGTTTCTTGGCATAAGTCAGATCCTGTAGGACCCGATATTAATATCCGCGGGCTTACAATAGCAGAGGCTGTGACGGAAGGGGTCAAAGACGGACGATTTGGGTGGAGAGATGGGTCAGCGGGTATCTTTGATGGATGGGGGTGGTGGACAGAGGCAGCATGCAGGGTGGACGGGTGGACAACGTTGTGGATAGTGTGTGGGATCAGTGATGGAGATGGGGACGGTGGTGGTGGAGGAGATGGCTAAAGGGGTTGTGCACAGTGTTCAGCGGCGGTGGAGGAGATGGGACGGCGGCGGTGTGGCAGCGGTCGTGGGATGGGGGCTAGATGAGATGGAGGCTTGGGTTTGTAAAAGAGAAGATGAGGAGGGATGGGGGTGATGGGGGCTATGGTTTTGAGAGGGGGGCTAAGGTTTTGAGAGGGGGACTAGGGTTTCTCTTTGATACCATGTTGAAGGAGAGAGAGTCTTAGGTTAAACCCCCAACCTCTCTATTTATTTATAATAAAACTCAATAAAATCCAACCTTTGATTTATGGACTACAATCATATAAATGCAAACTGACTATAAAGAAAAGATCAGGGCGGTCCACTAGATCAGGGTGGATCATGGCTTCGACGGATGTGGATCGGATGTTTCCACTTCTCCTTTAATAACACAGGCATATTGTCTCTAGTGTTGAGCAAAGTGGTGCATCATTGGTTAAGCAATTATCTTAAATATTAGTCATCATTGTTTATATCTGTTTGGGATGCCGTGATCACTATTTATATATGCTATCCAGGCAACCTGTGCATTAAGTGACACCTAACACGATGACCGGATTCTCCAAACATCAGGTCTATCTGATCATTAAGCGGGGCACATGTTCACTCTCCAAGTATAGGGTTGCGAAGTAGTAATAATTCAGAAAGATCGAGTATCGTTCCCACATAGATTTATGTATGGGTATCCTCAGAATTTGTCTAAAGTAACCAATAATTAAGATCCTATTAAGAACTAAAACTAGAAAATAGCAATTTGGGTTTAAACAGTGAGTGTGTAAGGTAATTTCAATCTAAAAAGGCACTAGAACGCCAAGGATCCACTTTTGATAAGTTTCAATGTATCAACACAACTAGGTCTCTCATAACTCAATCGGAATCGAATTCATATCTCTATCCGATCGGAATATAGAGCGGTTCAATCAACAATTATCCAAAACAAGTGCTTATTCACTGATTTAATTCCCACAACCATGCTCAGGCCTTGGGCACACTCAATTGTGTAGGCCAAGCCTTCTTTCCAATCTAGTTGAGATTCATAACCATAGCTTTCACCAAATCTTGTCACTAGACCTGATTACAACTCATGATTAGAACTCTAATTAAATCAAAATCAATCAATAAACAACTATTTCAGATTATATAACAAAAGATAAGAACTTCAGTTGAATGAGTTCCCACATGAAAATCAGGCCATTGCATACAAGGCAATCAAAGCGTCTCCCATGCCCGGAGTCGATGGTAGATCAATGAACTACACAAGCATAAACAATGTTCAAAAGCTAAGATACTAAATTAGGATCACTAAGAATCACATGAGCCCGGAGTCATCAAGAGATCAAAGTAAAAACCAAAATAGTACTCGATTCAAACTCATATTGAACTAAAATTCATCAATTAAAACATAAAAGGAAACCTAGATTGCATCAATCCATCAAAAACGAATTAAAAGCTTCACCTCTTAGCCCTAGTTAAGAGGTTTTAGTTCATCTCTAACATCCTTGAACTAGAAGCCTCTAAAAACATAAAAAATAACTAAAACAGGAAGAAAACTAGAAATTCGAAGTAGAATCCGTCTCCCAAGCAATCCCCACGTCCTCGCATGCTTTGGTATGAAGAGAAAATGTCCTTTTATAGCTTGGAGGTGTCCTTTACGCAAGAAAGTTCTAGATTTCGTGTAAAGTTACGCACTTGCGCAGAAGATTTCGGAATCCCAAAATAAAAACAGCCTATTTATGCATGGCCGACCGGTCTGGACCGGTCGGATTGGCCTGGCCGACCGGTCTTGACCGGTCGGGCCTGTGAATCCCTTTAGTCCAGTAGCTATGGCCGACCGGTCTTGACCGGTCGGACTGGGTAGTTCGACTGTCCAGCGAGTCTTCTTTGCAGGAATGAGGTGGCCGACCGATCTTGAACGGTCGGGCTTCCTTGGCCGACCGGTCAGCCGACCGGTCTAGGCCGTTTTCTTCTTTATTTCTTTCTTTCTTTCTTCTTTCCTCTTCTCTCCTTGCTTTGTCTTTCTTTGGTCCTTCTTCAACCTTCATCCAATGAACTTCAATGCTCATAAAGAGCTCTATTTAGCCTTCAATTGGTGAAATCTCCATCTTGTTCCTACAATCACAAATCATGCATTAGAGTAGTCCTTTAAACATGTAAACCATGCATAATGAGTGATGAATTGGGGTTAGAATATGCACAATTAAGAGCTCAACAGCACACTATAGAAAACAGTTAAACAACCCAATGAAAATCTTTCATTCAGGTCATGGCCCACGATATGGTTGAATCATCCCAACTTTTGGAAGGTCATACTTTTGTTGTGGGGAACCCTTCTAGACATTTTGGATGTCATACATGTTAGCATATATATCATATGGTGGCCCACATGCTTGGATGTGCTTACAAGTTAGGTATTTATGTAAACTTGGCCTCCTTGGCTTCAAAACCTAACGAAGAAGAAAATATCATATTAATGAAATTAATTAGAAACTAAAAACTGTAAAGACCATCCATATGGTTAATCCTATTTCTAGTTCATGATTTTCTAATTGATATCATTACATATGTACATTTTTCATATTGCATAATCCTTATTATGAAATCATAATCGTTCATTCGATTATAGCTCAAGGCCATTTTGTTTCTCAATGGTGGTACAAATTTAAAATCGTTTGCGCTTATGAACTAGTTGTTGTATGAAGCCTTCAATCTGCACAAGTTAAGGGGGTTTTGGGTGACCAACCGATTGGTCGGATGACCGAAGTTGCCCCAAATTATACAGCTTGGTCTCTGAACATTTTTTTGGCAAGTTTGGGTGATCGAACTCCTGGTCTTTGGGCCACTAAAGGCGTTTTGGGAGGTCCTCAGGCACCTGATGGGTCGATCAACAGTTTTCGAGGTTTTGCATGGTTTTACATAAATTGTTTCTAATTTTGGTTGTAGCTTATATAAGCGGGTGTAATATGAAATTAGGGTATCTAAGTGCTTTTTAATTGCAAATTAGGGTTCTTGAGAGAGTTTTGAGAGAGAGAGAGGGCTTGACTTTTCTTTTGGGGTATTTGTTTTGGGTTGTTCATCTCTTGTAAACTTCCGAGATCACAGTGATATCGCTTTGTGCCTTGGTTTTTTTCCCACAAGAGTTTTTCCACGTAAAAATTAGATTGTCTCTGTGTGGGATTGCTTGTGTTGTGTGGTTTTGTAATGCCTTGAATTTTCCTGAAATGGATTTGAAAGTTTAGTATAATATATTATGTGTAAAATCCCCATTGACAATACCAAAACGACAAATTACATGTCAAAGCAAAATAATTAAAACTCACAATACATTAAGACATGTAACACTAAGCAATGCTCTTCTCCGATTGCTCCCCCATAATCCATCAACTCACTACAAAAATAAACAGATTCTGCAAAACAAAATATAAACTTATTTTCGTGGGACTTGATCTTTCTCCCCCTTTTTGTCAGCAATTGACATACCAATTTCTCCCCCTTAATGGTACATCAATTAAGTTAGGGAATGATAAGTTATAATGTTTACAGTTTTAACTATAAGCACATGCTAACAAGAGAGATTAAGGGTATATGGACATTTAAAATATGGAGCATGCAAAGACATGATCACAAAATATATTCCTACCTAAGCATAGGTGATCATGCATAAATGGTCATTTCAATATATTCGTGAAAGCATAAATGACCAAGGCATAAATTAACATGCATGAAGCTTAAAATTCAGCAAGATAAGCTAATCTAAGCAAGATGATAGTTTAGCAAACTAAATATGCCAAAATCAAGCATATGCTAAACTATCAAGAAGGGGCTAATGAGGTCAGAATACTCTAATATGCCCATAAGCACACTAAAGAGGCTGAAATCCTCATATTTACCTATAGTATTCAGATTCTATCTACTCTTACTAAGATTTCTAGTTAATCATCCTAAGGGTAACCTAATTTCCTTTAACTCTCTCATAAAATTCAGCATACGAGGAGGGATTGTGAACTCCTTCTCCTAGAAGAGATAATGGTCATGATCATCTCTTAGATTAAAAGGGAGAAAGGTTGTGGTAGAGGCCATTAGAATAGACAATGGTTTTTGGTCTTCATCACTAGCAGAGTCACTAGATTCAGATTTTATCTCCTCTGTATCATTCCATGTTGCTATCATAGCCTTCTTCCCTTTAGCTTTAGGTTAATCCGGACAATATAGGATAACATGACCATATTCATCACAACCATAATATCGGACATTCTTAAATTTGAATGATTTTCCTTTGTATTTCTCACAATTCTTGTCCATCTTATCACAACTCTTCCTTTTATTCATTTTGAGGAATTTTTTAAGTTGTCTATTAAATTTTCCTTCCTTATCTTCCTTATCACTATCTTCTTCTTCATATTCACTTGTAATTTTCTTTTGTGAGTGCTTGTATGAAGTCTTTAAGATAGTGTTTTCTTTCTAGAGGGGGTCCTAAAGTATATTTCATGAGTTTGTAGGGAATTTAAGAGTTCTTCAACTTTCATCATGTGTATGTCTTTACACTCTTCTAAGGTTATGACTTTGGAGGTAAATCTCTCTGGGAGGGACCTAAGTATTTTCCTACATATCCGCCCATCCAGAACACTTTCTTCTAAGCCTCACATGGAGTTACAAATTGTAATTACGCCTTTTAGATTAACACACTTGTAAAGGAGAATGTCTGCAGAAGCTAAAGAGCGGAGCAACTAGAATTATGGCTTAGTCCAAGAAGAAGGGGGGGGGTTGATTAGGACCTTTTTGAAAATCTTTTCGCCTACTTAATAGTTTTATCAATTTAAACAAGCAATAACACTTCAGCTTCCAAGCCTATGTGGGTCCAATCAAAAGACTAGCATATGATTAAATCAATTAACGACCTAGTCTAAGCATGCATAGATTAACATATGATTAAACTAATCAAACACCTAATATATGCAACTTATGTAGACTATATAAGAATGGATCATAAAGTTCAAGTCTATACAACTAAGTGAAAGTACATCTTGTGTGTGGATATGCCTATCTAGTGCTTAGCATACATTATAATTAAGAATTAATAATTACACAATTAAACACAATGTATAATAAGAAATGTGCTCAAATACAATCACAAACACAATGATGTATGGTAGTTTGACTTTAGGTCTACTCTACTCCTGGTTCAAGTGCTCAACCCCTTTGAGCACACCGATATTCACTGGGGAGTTTAAATCAGGTTCCTCCCAACCTAGGTGTTTTAACTAAGATCCACCCTACCGGGGAGTGTTCGCTTGCCTCAAGTGTAAGGCTATGATGTAGCAATAATCTCGATAAGATAGAGGTCGATCCACAGGGAATTAGGGAAACCAATTCAAATTATTCTAGCAACTTCAACTTCAATAATTTAGAAGTTTAAATTTATAAACTAAGTAAAAACGGTAACTTTATAAAAATCTGTAATTAATGGAATTAAGACCTCAGGGATCCACTTGTAGTAGTCCCATGTGAATTCATTCATCCAAGCATAAATACAACTAGATTCGAAGTTCTATCTCTCTTCTAGTTGGAAGATTTAGCATTCAAACACATACAATCCCACTTAAATCAGAAAATAAGATTTTAGTTCTAATGAAGCACATAGAATTCAAATATGTAGCCTTCGAAGTAACAACCATGCCAAGAGACTGGTATGCTCTAGGGCTACTACAATTTGAATCTAATCAATCCAAACATGATAATCTCAGAGAATTGCAAGGAACCCATGTCCAAAGCACATGAACTCTCATAAAACATCCAAAAATACCAACTTTATTCAAACTAGAACTTAAATATCTAAACTTTAAGTACTTGAATCAAACGAATTCTACATGATAACTAACTACAAGCTTCACCTCTTAGCCTTAGCTAGGAGGTTCTAGCCGGGCAAAATTATGCTTCAATGGAAAACTAATGAAAAGCATAAAAAATCGGGTTTGGAAGAGTTTGTAGGTGCTCCACGACGATCTTCTTCACCTCCCATGAAGTCTCAAGCCTTCTATGATGGCTTAGGAATGATCCTTAGGTGTCCTTTTATAATAGAGAGACCCCACCGACTCAGAAATTTCCAGAATTGCGTAGCCACTTACGCAACGCATAAAAATCCAGAACTTGTAGAACAAGCTGCTAGATCTTTGCAGATTTTATACTGGCCAACCGGTCTTGACCGGTCGAACCCATCCTGGTCAGTGTCCAGTAATTACAAAGGAGGGGAGGGCATATGGCTGACTGGTCTTGACCGGTCAGACCTGTCTGGTCCTGAGTCCAGCAAGCTCCTTTGAAGAGGAGTGAAAATTGTGCTGGAGTGTTCTGTGAATGGCTAGCCGACCGGTCTTGACCAGTCAGCCCCTTGGTCGATCGGTCTTGACCGGTCACGCCCTTTGGTTTTTGCTGAATTTTCACTCCTCTTCTCTCTCTTCTTTCCTTGCTTCTTCTTCCTTCTTTGGCACACCTTCAATCGTCATCAAAGGGCTTCTAAATGGGGTCTTTCAAGCATGAATTAAGCAAAGTCTCTCTCTCATTCCTACAACCACAAAACATGCATTAGATAGGTCTTTTAACATGCAATTCATGCATACAATGTGATGTAATGGGTTGAAATATGTATAAATTAGGAGCTCAACACACTCCCCGCAATTTGCTAGTCCCGAGCAAAACATGCCTGAAACAATCCACTTCTCTAAAAACTCAACTCTCTCTTGGAAACTATACTTTATAAACTCTGAGACACATAAATGTAAAATTCAGAAGAATTGAGTGATAAGAATTTGAAGTCCTAAGCTCCACAAACATAATAAGCGTTCTCATAAAATCCCCACTGATTTATTGACAAATAGAAGAATCCGAACATGTATGGTCTAGTGTGAATTGTGTATGTTCATCTCATGAATTTTCAGGATTACCTTCTTCATAAATCAATGAAACAAAAGATCTAAAAGTGCACAGATAAACTAAATGCCTATGATAAGAATTTTCCTTACCGTTCCTTCAACGGCTTTCACATTGCTTTCCATTTCCAGCTTTGGTTACGGGTAGACCATCCCCTAGTTGGTAATAGGTAGCCATTTTTGAAATTTTTCACAAATATTCAATGAACACCATATCCTCATTATCTTTTTCATAAACATTAGATAGGATTTTTAGAAATCCATATCTTTCATTCTTTTCTCTTATTCCACATGAACAAGGATGGACAAAGTTCCCCGGCTTGGTTCCTTAACACCTTGAAATCTTAGTTCATCCAACCTACATATCTACATAATCCTTTTAAACCATGAGAATCGTGTAATGTGAACTAGACTCAAAAGTGTTCAAATGTTCTATCGATCACATAAATAGGGGAATTCACATAGAAAACTATTATGTTTAAGTTAATTTAGAGATCTCAAAATCATAGCAATTCATCTTTCGTCCTTTCATACTTATGACATCTCAAGTGAATAGAAATAAGGTTTTCCAAAAGAGTTTTGATGGTTAAGAAAAATTGAAAAATTTCTACAAAACATTGCTCGAAATGTTACAATTTGCTAGATTCTAGGAATCTGACCCCCAACCAAATCTTGCATTGTCCTCAATGTAAAAGATATCCAAACAACATGATCATGAGAGTAATGATAAAAACTAAAAGAGGGTGAGTATGAGAGTACCTGAGTGAGTCGATCATGGGAGTCTACCTCCTGCATCTAAATGTATTAAAGCAATAAACCTAAAACAGAAAAACAAACTAAACCTAATATACTCTATACCTCTATCAGCCTAGGAGATCAATCATCCTGATACACAGGATCGTTCAGAGTGATGGACATATCCTCTGAATCAAATTTTTCAACAAATGGTTTAAGGCGTTGTCCATTCACTTTAAAGCAATTACCATTCGCTGCATTTTTTATCTCGACAGCCCCATGAGGAAAAACTTCTTTAACAATATATAGGTCGGTCCATCGAGATCTCAATTTTCTCGAAAAAAGATGAAGTCAGGAATTGTACAAGAGCACTTTTTGGCCTTCATGGAAAGATTTCCTGAAGATGTGTTTGTCATGAAAGGCCTTCATCCTACTCTTGTAAATCCTTGAGTTCTCGTAAGCATCGTTCCGAATCTCATCAAGCTCATTCAATTGGAGTTTGCGAAGCGAGCTAGCTTTGTCAATGTCGAAGTTCAATGCCCGATTGCCCAATAGGCTTTATGTTCAAGTTCCACTGGCAAGTGACAAGCTTTGCCATAGACAAATTTATAGAGAGACATTCTAATGAGGGTCTTGTAAGTGGTACGGTGAGCCCAAAGGGCATAAACTAATCGCAGCAACTAATCTTTGCGATCCGGTTTCACCTTCTTTTCCAAAATCCGTTTGATTTCCCGATTGAAAATCTCAGCTTGCCCACTTGTCTGTGGGTGGTAAGGGGTACTTACTTTATGCCTAATGCTATATCTCTCCATTAAGGCTTCAAAAGGCCTATTGCAAAAGTGAGAACCACCATCACTTATGATGGTTCGAGGCGTTCCAAATCTAGAAAGTATATTTTCTTTAAGGAACTTTAGAACCGTATGATGATCGTTATTTCTACATGGAATGACCTCTATCCACTTGGACACATAGTCTATGATAAGCAATATGTAGACATGTCCAAAAGATGAGGGGAATGGTCCCATGAAATCGATGCCCCAACAATCGAAGACATCGAGTTGTTGAGTTGGGTTGAGAGATATCATATTCCGACGGGACAATCCTCCTAGCTTTTGACAACACTGGCGTGCTTTGCAAAATCGTGGGTGCCTCTAAACAAGGTAGGCCAATAAAAACTATACTGCAGAATTTTTGCAGTAGTTTTCTTGACGAAAATATGACCTCCACATGCTTAACTACGACAAAAGGAGATGACAGAATTTTGTTCATCATCAGGGATACATCTCCTAATTATTTGATCTGGGGCAATATTTGAAAAGTAATGGTTCATCCTAGAAAAACCTGCGCACTTTCCTTAGAAATTTCCTTTTATCTTGTGCAGTCCAGTGAACCGGCATTGCACCTGTGGAAAGATAATTTGCTATGTCAGTGTATCATGGTGGATGCATAGCAATAAAGAGTTGCTCATCAAGGAATGAATCCTCAATGGGTGACTCATCAATGGAATCAGGGTAAAACTAAGCGGGACAGATGATCCGCCACTACATTCTCTACTCATTTCTTATCTTTAATTTCTAAGTCAAATTCTTGAAGGAGTAGGATCCATCTTAGCAAACGGGGCTTGCATCTTTCTTAAAAAGAAGATGTTATAGCGCCGCATGGTCCGTGAAAACAATGACCTTGGATCCTATTTAAGTAAGGCCTAAATTTGTCCAAGGCAAAAAAATGGCTAGGAGCTCTTTCTTCGTAGTCAAGTAATTAACTTGGGCGGGATTCAAGGTCCTACTCACATAGTAGATAACGTGGTGCTTATTATCCTTCTTTTGGCCTAGCACCACCCCAATAGCATAATCGCTCACATCACATATTAAGTCAAAAGGAACGGACCAATCCAGTGGTTACATGATAGGAGCGGTTGTCAATATGTCCTTTAACTTTGAAAAAGCCAATTGACATTCGTCACTCTACTCAAATTGGTTCTCCTTTTGGAGAAGGTTATATAAGGGCCTAGAGATATGGCTGAAATCTTTTATGAGCCTTCTATAAAAATCGATGTGTCCAAGAAAGGACCGCACGTCGCGTATGCTTTTGGGTGGTGGTAGGTTGGAAGTGATATCGATTTTGGCCCGGTCCACCTTTATTCCATGGATGAGATGATAAGTCCAAGGACTATTCCTCTTTGTACCACAAAATGACACTTCTCCCAATTTAAAACAAGGTTCTTCTCCTTGCACCTACTCAAGACCAACTTTAAATGATTGAGACACTCATCGAATGTATAACTAGAAACAGAAAAGTCATCCATGAACACTTCGAGAAACTCACCCACCATGTCTAAAAAAATACTCAATATGCATCATTGGAATGTGGTAGATGCCTTGCATAGTCCGAATGGCATCCTTCGATATGCAAAAGTGCCAAATGGGCATGTAAAAGTAGTATTCTCTTGGTCTTCCGGGGCTATTTCAATTTGGTTGTAGCAAGAATAGCCATTGAGAAAGAAATAATAGGAGTGACTCGCTAACCTCTCCAAAATTTGATCCATGAATGGGAGAGGGAAGTGGTCCTTCCTAGTGACAGTGTTTAGCTTCGAGAATCTATGCACATACACCAACCCCTGGTCACTCTAGTCGGTATAAGCTCGTTGTTGGCATTCTCTACAATGGTAATATCGAACTTCTTAGGGACAACTTGGATATGACTCACCCATTGGCTATCCGAGATGGAGTAGATGATACCCAAATCTTGTAGAACCTCCATCATGTTTGGATTTAGCCTCCTTTGAGGTTGTTCAGTCTTAATCTCGAATTAAAAGGTTTGTTTCTACTCATATTTGGCCTATCTGTTTGGGTTTGTTTCTACTCATAGTCTCGGATTAAAGGGGACCTCCATCAAGGAACGTAATCAGCCAGGGGACCTCTATCAAGGAACGTAATAAGCCAGGTGTCTAATCTGATAAGATAAGTATCTTATCCCTTGAAATCAAGAAGATCTTAACAACTTATGTAACAAACTAGATCATTCGGATCTGTATAAATAGATGGTCCCACAGGTGATAAAGGTACACAACATTAAAACTTACGTTTCACACTTCATCTTACTTTCAAGCAATCTCTAACTTAGGCATCGGAGGGTAAACAGCAGAGCGCCAGCCACCTTTAGTTTCTCTCCTTATTTTTCAGGTGGGGAGGAGTGATTCATCTTTGGAAAGATCATGCATTTGTGGAGGAGGGAACATGTGACCAGAATCTGACATTAACAGATTGGCGTTGTTTATGGGAACGAGTATTCAATTCGTTCTTACCACTAATTCTTACCTCCCATTATGCCTCGTAAGAAGACGACTCATCCTTCCACCTCCAAGTAGACACTACCTCCAGTAGAAGATCCTGAGCCAAATCCAAATCTCCCTCAAACTGCGCCTGGAATTCCTCTGGGGCAGTCCAACCCACCTGATTCTATACCACAAAATCCATTCCAAGATATATCTGGTGGCTTTGACGGTATTATGTACTTTGTAGGGGAAACAATCCTTTTTCTCCAAGAAGGATTTCAAACACTTTATAATCAATTTAATCAACACTTTCCTCAACCACAGCAAGCTTCGGAAGGACCACCATTACAATCTATGCCTGCGACTTCCAGACAGTCCCCAAGCGAACCTCAATCTCAACAAAATCCTCCTCCAAACCATACCTCTCGCGACAATCAAATTCTGATTCAACGGCCGCAATCTATCCGCTCTAGTGCTGCTCAACAACATCAACCTGAAGAACCTGATGCCGAAACGTCCAGTTATACTTTACCCTGGGAGGGAGATCTTAGAAGAATCGAGGATTGTTTCACTGATATCGAACAACAATATTAATCCAACCTCCTGGCTTCCACTCTCGCATCAATCCATCGAGCTGAACCTCCCTTTACTTGTGAGGTAATGGAGGCCCCTTTGCCTAAAAAGTATCGAACACCCAGCATTGTTCCATATATCGGTATCGGTGATCCTCTCGAACATCTGGAGACGTATAGATCTCTCATGGAGCTAGAAGGATATAGCTCGAAAATTATGTGTAGGAATTTTCCTTAACTCTAAAGGAAGCGGCGCGTACTTGGTTCCGTAGTCTAAAGCCTCGATCCATAGAGTATTTTTCTCAATTATTAGATCTTTTCCTTTCTCAGTTCATGGGAAGTATCCGCACCAAAAAGCCCACATCTCATCTATCAAATCTGAAGCAACAACATGGAGAAACAATTAAAGAATTCACAGTTCAGTTTATGGCAGAAGCAGTCTAGACGGAGGGTTATACAGAAGACAAAGGTCTCACTGCCCTTATAGTGGGAATTACGAGCGCAAAGTTCCGGTTCGCCCTAGATAAAAATTCCCCTAAAACTATGACTAAATTTCAGGCCAAAGCCCAAAAATATATTAATGCTGAAGAAGTAGCCTTGGCTCATCGTGGCATTCAAGGAAAGGAAAAAAATATGAAAAAATTATCCATTTGATAGAAAATATCGACGTGATCGACGAGATTATTCTCCTAAGAAGTCTTATTCTTGAAAATATCACAATTATACACCTCTCAATCAATCTCCAGAAAAGGTATTGATGGAGATCAAGCATAAATCTTATGTTAAATGGCCTCCAAGAATCAAATCAGATCCAAAAAAAAGAGACAAGAGGAAGTTCTGCTACTTCCATAAAGACCATGGGCATAATACCCAAGACTGTATATCTCTTAAGGATCAGATAGAAGCTCTCATTTGAAAGGGACATCTCTGAGATTATGTCGCATGACAAGATTGTTCACCCAAAGAATCCAGTTCCTTGATGCATCTTGAGAATCGAGCACGGAGGAAAAAGTCACTGCAACATCACCCTTCACAGGAAGATGCCGAACCTGCAGGCGAAATTCAAACCATTGCAGATGGTCTGGCTTGTGGAGGAGATTCTCAAGCCTTGAGAAAAGCTTATGCTCGAAAGGCATGTCAGAAGCCTCAATATATTTACTCAGTGAAAAAATCATTTAGATTGTCAAGTTCGAGCCATCATCCAATCTCTTTCTCTCATGAAGACGCTGAAGGAATCCATTTTCCTCAAGAGGACTCCATCGTGGTAGCTTTAAAGGTATCAAATTATTTAACTCATCGCATTATGTTGGATACAGGTAACTCTGCAGACGTCCTTTATCTTGAAGCCTTCAACAAAATGGCTCTCGCTAGAAACCTGCTCAAACCAATCTCCACTCCCCTCGTTAACTTCAGGGGTGAGGTGGTAGCACTAGAAGGAAGTATCAACCTCCCCGTTACTTTCGATGAAGCTCTAACCAAAGTCACTATTTTTATTAACTTTCTTATGGTTGATCGAAAATCTACGTACAATGTTATCTTAGGCCGACCGTCGCTCACCAAGATAAGAGCAGCTCTACATCCCCTCTACTTATACATTAAGTTCCCCACTCCAAATGGAGTTGGGGTAGTTCAAGTGAACCAAAAAGAAGCTCGAGCGTGTTATGAAATCGCGGTACAAGATCGGAAGAATGTCTAAGTAGCTCATATTATGACAATCTCAGGAGATTCAGTAGACTCTCCAATTGCAACAACGCTAGACCTAAGGGAGGATATATATTAAGCAGGTGCTCTCGGAGAAGAAACGGTCGAAGTTCAGTTATCTAAAGATGATCCTTCCAAGAAGGTCCACGTTGGATCATCTTTGAATTGTACCTTTCGAGCCCACCTGACCAAAATTTTGAACGAATATCAAGACGTGTTCACCTGATCTCATGAAGATATGCCAGGTATCAACCCCGAAGTTGCTGTTCATCATCTGAATATTGATCCAAAGTTTAAACCCATTCATCAATGTCGACGAGCATTCACAGCTGAAAGGCAGATGGTTATAAAAATAGAAGTCGACAAATTACTGGCCGTTGATTTTATCGAAGAGGTCGATTATCCAGAGTGGGTCGTAAATGTCGTTCTCGTCCGCAAGACGAACGGCAAGTAGAGAATGTGCGTAGGTTATTCCAATCTAAACAAGGCATGTCTGAAGGATAGCTTCCCAACTCCCCGTATCGACCAATTAGTTGATTCAACACTAGGAAACGGTTTACTCAGCTTCATGGATGCCTATTCTGGCTACAACCAGATCATGATGCATCCACCCGATCATGGGAATACCACCTTTATCACTGATCGAGGTCTATATTGTTATAAAGTGATGCCGTTCGGTCTTAAGAACGTTGGGGCCACTTATAAACTCTTAGTCAACAAAATATTTGCTGCACAAATTAACAGGAATATGGAAGTGTACGTCGATGATATGCTCGTAAAAAGTGTTATGGCTAATGATCATCTTGCAGATCCCTAAGAGGCCTTCAACCTCATGAGGAGATATTAGATGAAGTTGAACCCAAAGAAGTGCACTTTCAGGGTTTTCGCTGGAAAATTTCTTAGGTTTATGGTTGGTCAACGGGGGATCAAAAGAAACCCCGAAAAGATTAAGGCCTTGATAGAAATAAAATCTCACTCCACCGTCTAAGAGGTCCAATGATCGGGGACGAATTGCATCTTTAAACATGTTTATTTCGCGTGCCTCCGATAAATGTCTCCCTTTTTTCAAACTACTTTGTGCACTACAAAATCTGACTAGGCATGGACCCAATAATGTGAATAGGCATTTCAGAAACTGAAGCACTATATGAGCGCGCCTCCCATTCTGTCAAAACATGTTCCATATGAGCAGCTCTTTCTTTACTTATCTATATCTTCCACGGCCGTTAGTACTGCCTTAATAAGAGAAGATTTTGGGGTGCAGAAACTTGTCTATTATATTAGTCGCACAATGGTGGATGCTGAAACTAGATACTCAAATATGGAGAAACTTGCTCTGGCATTGGTAGTCGTAGCACGAAAGCTACGCCCTTATTTTCAGGCCCATTCTATAATAGTACCTACAAATTATCCATTGAGGTAAGTCCTTAAAAAACCTGAAGTATCTAGGCGATTAACTAAATGGGGATCAAACTTGGTGAACACGATATTGCCTTCTGCTCACGAACTGCCATTAAAGCCCAAGCCATAGCAGACTTCATTGCCGAATTTACATATTCAACCCCAATTCATGCTGAAGCAGCTGTTAAAACTAAAAAAATGCTCGTTAGTAGTTTTTCCTGAAATTGCGTCAGGTAGTCTAATCACGACACCCTATGCATACACATCCGGAAGCTTAAAGAGCAACTAGAATTATGGCTAAACCTATAGGAGGGGGTGATTAGGACCTTTTCAATATTATTTTCGCCTACTTACCAGATTTAACAAATTAAGCTACGTAAGCGATAAACACTTCGGCTTCCAAGCCTAAGTGGGTCCAATTAATAGACTAGCAAAAGATAAAGCAATTAACAACCTAGTCTAATCAACTCATGTAGACTAGAGAGGATGGATCAAGAAATGCTCAAGTCAACATGAGGTAGTGAAAGTACATCTTGTGAGTGTAGATGTGCCTATCAACTGCCTAACATACATTCCTAACTAAGCATTCATAATTAATCAATTAAACATAATGCATAAAGAGAAATGTGCTCAAGAACAATCACAAACACAACGATGTATAGTGGTTCGACTACTTGTCTACTCCACTCCCGGTTCAAGTACTCAACCCCTTTGAGCACAACGACATTCACTGGGGAGTTTAAATCTAGTTCCTCCCAACCAAGGTGTTTTAAATCGGATCCACCCAACCGGGGAGTTTACAGGTTCCTCCCAACCTACACGTTTGCACCCGTGTTGGTGGCTCCCCCTTGGAGACTTTGTTTAGGCCCGACTAACGTGTCAAGGAATGGCTGACGTCCCTAGATTTTAGGCCCAACTAATAGGCCAAGGATCGGCTAACGACCCTAGGTCGAGTTTGTCAAACAAACTCTACACTCAACCCCCACAGGGAATTGAGTGGATGGACTCCTAACAAGACAACCTTACTTGTCGGATTGAGCCCCTTTGTAGCACCGCTTTGGGTTGCTTCTTCTCGCTCTCCCGTGCTTGAATCAGCTCCCCTTGTGCTCCCCCGATCTTTGACGCCGCTGCTTTGCCAAGGCTTCAGCTCCAAGATCAGCTACCTTGCATGTGATGCTCCATTGGAGATGCCCAAGGTGCTAGGGAAGGTAGGTTTGAGATCTCTACAACTTATGGGAATGGATTACCTAGAGAGTCTCACCTACAACGATCTCATCATAGAGTATTGGATAGGAATATGACTATCAAGATCAATCCAATCTCTAGAGATCAAAAGAGGGACAAGTGCATCTTCTTCTTGAGCTTTGAATGCTCCATACTTGTGATAAATCACAAGGAAGATCACTTGTTTGGGTTAGGAATAGGGCTCTTAATGATCTTCAACAATGGTAGCTCCTATCTCCTTAAAATCCCCTCTCTTGGCTCAAAAACGAATCCCCCATGTTAAATAGATTTTCTTCCAACAGTTAAAAAACGGGCAGATTCGCGCATCTCCGATTGATTGGAAGAAGGTCCGATTGATCAGGAGACCTATCCGATTGATCAGAGACAAGTCCGAGTGATCGGAATTCTATGCAGTGAAGTCTCTGGAAGATATTCCGATTGATCGGAACATTGTCCGATTGATCGGACGGACCCCTTCCAATGGATCAGAAGACTGTTCGATTGATCGGAAATATGTCCAGTGGATTTTCAAGGTTGCTGGAAAAATTTCCGATTGATCGGAGCTTCTGTCCGATTGATCGGAGTCCTATCGAGACAACGTCCGATTGATCGGAGATCAATCGGAAACTGCTGTTTTGAGCTGTTTTGTTTACAACAGCTTCCGCCTCTTAAATTAGTCTAACTTATCATGTTTTTCATTAAGTTATAAGACTAATGATGATGACTAAGGGTATACCTAGTTGGTCCAAGTCATCTAAGAGGTTTTGGGTTAGGTTTTGGTCAAGGTTAAGGCACACCAAGGCATCACTTTTACCTGTTTCTTCTTCCTTGATGCAGCAGGGCCACGTGAGTCTTCGGTCTTCATCTTCATTAAGCTCAACCGACACTAGACTCACTGACCTAAATAATTGACAAACAAGGTGCACTAGTATGCCACAAAAAAGTGCACTAACAGTTAAAACTAAAAAAATGCTTGTTAGCAGTTTTTCCTGTGTTTCGTTGTTCTAGGGAATTCTGAGTATAGAGACATTCATAGATAATCATAAGTAATCACAAAGTGTACACAAGAGAGGTATTGCAAGGCGAATTTTATTCTAGAGATTCTGAGATCTTTTACATTCTAGGCTGTGATACTGGTCACGAGCCTTTAATTACATCAATGGTTGATCACCCTTGATTAGAAGGCAAAAGACTAATCTGCCAAGGATTATGGTCTTGAGTTCATTCTCATATAAACCTATTTGTTTTCTTGTAATGGACTGATCCATGTTTCTAGACAAGTCGGATGTCTATGTCCCATTTTCTTTTGGATTGTCTGGGTTGAGGGACTGTCAGGATTTTATCAAGTGGTGCAACTCTGAGCCGTTGGCCTCTGGAATACACGAGCATTGAATGTTAGTCGGCACAACCCAAGGCCCGCGCCCGTGTTTTTATAATAGGTGACCCTAGGAAGGCACTCCACAACTTCCTAAGCGAGGTTTTTAATCAAGTGGTTCAACTCTGGGCCATTGGCCTTTGGAATACACGAACATCGAAATGTTGTTCGGCATGACCCAAGGCCCGTACATGTATTTTTTTATGATGGGTGACCTTAGGAAAGCACTCCACAACTGCCTCATCAGCTCAACCTACAGACCCGTTATCGATGGGTAGGGCATCGACTGTCTTTTTCATAGTGGTAATCCATAGCAGGATATTTCAAGTGTTCATTTGAACTCTTTTGTTTATGGTTTCTTATGATACCATAATCCCTTAGGTTTAGCCTTGGACTTTTATTCGGGATGAATAGATTTGTACAATAAAGTAAATATGTTCATTCTGGAGTCCGGTGACTCATAATCGAGAACATTCTTTCTTCTAAGTACGTTCTGATGATCTATTTGAGATCGAATAGGCTACATCGAGCCAAGATCCTTTGAGGATTCAAGTTCAATAGGCTGGATCAGCTATTTTCGATGCCTGCAAGTGGCTAAGTATCGGGTCCGATAGGTTCCCGTATATGCCAATTTCTGATAATTAATGGGGATCGGTGCGTTTAACTTAGCTGTTTTATAGCTTGAGTACATTAGCTTTGCCTTAACGTCTTCGAGATCGTGGTTGATTTCATTTGGCATTAGTCGATTTTCGAGCCAACAGGACACTTCCTAAGGTAGAAAATGACTAAGTAGTGGACTTGTTTGCGGTCTGATCGGGATATTTAGTGAATACTGGTGAAGATTGTCTTTGAACAGGGATGGATCGTGTCCACGAGGATCGCAATGATACTAGACTCACTCTGACATCAGTGAGATAGCATTTTCCTTCAGTGCTATGTAAGTCGATTTTCGATCCAACAGGGCACTTCCCAGGGCTGAAAATGACTAAATACTGGGCCTGGTGACCGCTTAATCAGGGTATTCGAGGGTCCTAAGATCGGATAACCTCATTGTGCTTTGTTGAGCTCTTAATTGTGCATATTCTAACCCCAATTCATCACTCATTGTGCGAGATTTTTATGATTTAAAGACTAATTGAATGCATGTTTTATGATTGCAGGATTGAGAGTGGGCTCCGCCTAATTGAAGATGAAAAGAGCTTATTTGGAACTATTTGGATGAAGATCGAAGGAGGACCAAAGAAAGAAGGAAGCAAGGAAAGAAGAAAAGCATGGAAGAAAGAAGCCAGAGAAATGAAAAAAAGAATGCAGAAGAAGGTGCCCACGACCGGTCGTCTGACCGGTCCGCACATGCACAGAGGAGGCACAGAGGCCATAGCTCTTTGGACTGTTCACAACCGGTCGTGCGACCGGTCGTCCACTTCTGCGACCGGTCGTACGACCGGTCCTTAAATTAATTTTCCAAGCTAAAACTCTCTGGACTGTTTTTGGTCATTTTGAGACTGGTTGTCAAGCATCCACAACCAGTCGTCCAGCCATTGCGACCGGTCGCCTGCTTAAGATTCAAACCTTCTATTTCTGGTTCCGATTTTCTCTGCGCAATTCATAAGTGTTACGCAGATTCTCGAATCTTCTGAAGTTGCGGAGCCTCCCCACTATAAAAGGACACCTAGGGATCGTTCCTAGGGTATCTTAGAAGAGTTTAAGCAAGGTTGGAGGAGGCAGAAGTGGATTTTGGAGTTCCACAACTCCTTCTAGTTTGTTTTTACTGTTTTATGCTTTTCTTAAGTTGTTTCATGTTTCCTTGGATCATGATCAGTTAAACCTCTTAGCTAGGGCTAAGAGGTGAAGCTTGTAGTGAATCTAAGATGTTTCAATTCGTATTTAGTTGGTTTTAAGATTGAAATTCATGTTTATGAATAATGGTTTGAAGTTTATACAAGTTTTAAGTAGTTTTTCTTAGTCTTATGATGACTCATGGATGTTTGGGAGAATTACTTAAATTCTTAATTGGTTTGTATTAGTCTAGACCTGTATGATCCGAGGAATTGGAGTACGCTCTAGTACTATGATCTTCACGTGGGAACTTCCTACCAAAGTTCTACTTTTCTGAATTTCTGTGCTATGTATGGGACTGTGCATGTGATTTGAATCAAGTTCAAATTGTAATCTAGCCTTGTCTTGTGACAGGACTTAAGGATGGTTATGATTGTGATATGAGCCTATTGGAATTGGGACTGACCTATGCAATCGAGCATTCTCAGCCTGGCTTACATTGAGTGAATCATATGCATTGGACTTACATATGACAGATTATCTGGTTTAACAGCTCTATCATCCGACTAGATAGATCTTAATATCGATTCTAGTTGAGAAAGTGCGAAACCACAGCGGATTGAACATCAAGGATTGCTACAAGTGGATCCTTGAACCCCTAGTGCCTTTTTATAATTGATTACCTTCGAATTAGTTTAAAATTTTTATTCACATGAACTTCATACAAAATCTGGTTGTTAGCTCCCAATAGACACTATTGGATGTGTTTGTGAATTCCTACACAAGTCCCTGTGGATCGACCTCGGTCTTACCGAGTTTATTACTACATCGCAACCCTACACTTGGGGAAGCGAACGAGTTTTTGGCACCGTTGCTGGGGACTTTGACGGGTTTTCACAAATTTCTGAAAATAGAATCTATTTAGGACTTTTAGGAATAGTTCTAACTTAGTTTATTTTGATTTGTTTTTCTTTTGCAAGGATTTCTAGGAAGTTGAAGAGGACGTAAGGATCTCAAGTGCTTGAATCAGGTTCTATCTTTCTAAACCTTACTCTTCTCCTTCCCCTATTCATTCCTATCATCTTCATCTCTTGTAGAGTGGGTGGAGACTCCTTTTGGATCTCTGAAAGGTAGGCCTTGTGCCACCTGGATTCCTATTGGTCGGCTCTGCCGTCTTGGATCACCTTGTGCTCAGAGATTTCTTTTCTCACCTCTACTCCTCTTTCTCCTTTTTCTGCACTTTTTCTCAAAAGATTCAAAGAGTGGGTGGGGAGTTCTCTGAACCCCTATTGACCAGGAGAAATAGGTCTCTATCCTTGCTTCTGGCTTAGCCATTGCAAGACACCTTGTGCTTCGGTCTTAGAGAAGAGTAAAGAAAGGGAGGAAGAATTCTTCTTTATCTTTGTTTCATATTTTTTTGGTTTTGCATGCCACATTGGGCTCGGGATTCCAATAACCGACTCATAAGTGAACGGGGGATAGTAGAAGGAATTGACAGAGAGCCACGTGCTAGGAGACATCTAAACTCTCCAATTTTGTCTGAAAGTATAGCTGTGAATCAACCTAATCCAATGGCCAATCCTAATCTGGGCCAAAACCAAACTGAAACAGGGGAGAATGTGGTTGAGAATGTTCCCCGACCTAGAACTTTACGTGATTTCTTGCAACCAGCAAAAGCGAGCACTCCCTCATGCATAATTTTTCCACAAAATGCAGGGAATGTGGATTTAAAACCGGGAGTGATCCAACTTCTTCCGAAATTCCATGGATTAGACAGTGAAAGTGCCTATCAACACCTTAAGGAGTTTGATGAGGTAATAACCACCATGCACTTTTCTAATGTGACTGATGATGTGGTGAGACTTAAATTCTTCCCGTTTACTCTTAAAGATAAAGCTAAAAGTTGGCTTTATGCATTAAGGCCAAGATCAATTGGTGCATGGACTGATATGCACAGGGAATTCATAAAAAAATTCTTCCCTACTCACAAAACAAACATGTTGAAGCGCCTTATCATGAACTTTCCCCAAAAGGAAGATGAAACCTTCTTCCAATGTTGGGAGAGGTTTAAAGACCTATTAAACGCATGCCCACATCATGGCTATTAAATTTGGCGGGTTATAAGCTTTTTCTATGAAGGACTGACTTCACCCATGTGCCAATTCATAGAGATGATGTGTAATAGGGAGTTCATGAATAAGGAGGCTGATGAAGCATGGGATTATTTGGAAGAATTGGCTGAGAATGCACAGTCTTGGGATACATCAAAACCAACAAATTCCAAGACTGGCCAACAAAAGGAAAGAGGAGGAATGTATGTCTTATCGGAAGAGGATAGCATAAGTGCACGGGTGGCTAGCCTCACAAGAAAGGTCGAAGCCATGGAATTGAGGAAGGAGAGACGATTAACTCCGATGACGTTGAAACTGTTCGTTGAATTTGTGCCGGAAATCAACATGCAACACAAGATTGTCCCACAATTTTAGCAGTTCAGGACATCTTACAAGAACAATTAAATGCCATAAACAGTTATCAACGACAATTTGGTGCTCCAACCTCAAACCCGTTTAATGCTAGTTGGAAGAACCATCCCAACTTCAGTTGGAGGAATGAACCCACTACGAATGCAACCCCTATCCCTCAAGCTCAACCTATACGAGGACCATCTCTAGTCATTACTCCAAAAGTGACGCTAGAGGAGATGTTGGGTGCATTCGTATCGGTCCAAGCTGAGTATAACAAGACAAATTCTCTGAAAATAGATGGGTTCATGCAAGATCAATTGAAATTCAATCAAAATTCAACTCAAGCCATCAATAAATTGAAAACATCAACGGCTAGAGTTGAATCTCATCTTAGTGTTAGAGAGAAGGGCACACTTCCTGCCCAACCTCTTCCTGACCCAAGAACCCAGTTTGAAATACAAGATGTAAGCTCATCTTCCCATCATACGGAGCATGTTCAAGCTATCAACACTTTGAGAAGTGGGAAAGAAATTGACAAATCTAATCCGATGAAGGCCTCGAAACTTAAGGATCCGAAAATTTTCAAAGAGGATGATAGCTCAAACAATACTCCACAAGAGAAAGAACGGGAAAGACAATACAAGCCAGTTGCCCCATTTCCACAAAGGTTGATTTCACCTAAACCTTTAGATAAAAATCTGGAAATTTTAGAAGTTTTCAAGCAGGTGAAGATTAACATCCCGTTGTTGGATGCCATAAAACAAATACCATCATATGCCAAATTTCTTAAGGAATTGTGTACAGTCAAAAGAAAACACAATGTTCACAACAAAGTACTTTTGACTGAGAATTTGAACGCCATCATCAAACAAGAGGTGCCCAAAAAATACAAGGATCCGGGGAGTCCAACCATCTCATGCATCATAGGAGACTACCGGATTAAACAAGCCATACTCGATTTGGGGGCAAGCGTGAATCTCATTCCATACTCAGTCTACGAGCAACTTGGGTTAGGTGAATTGAAACCAACCAAAACCACACTCCAACTTGCTAATAGATCCATTCGTATACCAAGAGGAATGATTGAGGATGTTCTAGTCCAAGTTGATAAATTTTACTACCTAGTAGACTTTATTGTCTTGGATACACATCCCGTGATAGGCACCGGTGCTCAAATTCCTGTCATACTTGGCCGACCGTTTCTAGCTACTTCAAATGCAATTATCAATTGTAGAAACAAACTTGTACAAATGTCCTTTGGAAATATGACTCTTGAGCTTAACATATTTGATTTATGCAAACAACCACGGGAGGTTGATGATGATATCCACGAACTAAACATGATTGAATCATTCGTGGAAGATACATTCCCCTTGTCACTATCTTCCGACCCTTTGGAGGCATGTGTGGCCCATTCTCATGAGATAAATGATGACACAATACAAGAGATGGATGCCATTCTAGATGTGATGCCGGTGCTTGATAATAAAAGATGGAGGGCCCTATTTGAGACTTTGCCTGTAAACGAGAACAAGGCCCTCCCATCCAACATCAAGGCACCAACACTTGACCTAAAACCATTACCAAGTGAGCTGAAATATGTCTATTTAGGTCGAGATGAGACATACCCAGTGGTGATTTCTTCCCACTTGGATGAGGAACAAGAGAGTAGGCTAATGGCCACTCTATTAGAGCACAAAAGTGTCATTGGATGGTCAATTGCGGATCTCAAAGGCATAGACCCACTGATTTGTACTCATCGCATACACCTTGAGGAGAATGCGAAGACATCCCGACAACCACAAAGACGACTAAATCCAAACTTGAAGGATGTGGTTAAGGCCGAAGTGGTGAAACTATTGGATGTGGTTATTATTTACCCAATATCCGATAATCAATGGGTGAGCCCAACTCAAGTGGTGCCTAAGAAATCCGGAATAACCATCATAGCCAATGCCAATAATGAACTCATGCCAACTAGAGTCACTACCGGTTAGAGAATGTGCATTGACTACAGGAAGCTAAACACTGTCACGAGGAAAGACCATTTCCCCCTACCGTTTGTTGATCAAATTTTAGAACGGTTGGCAGGTCATTCCCACTTTTGCTTCCTTGATGGCTATTCAGGGTACAACCAAATAGATATTGCCCGTTGTTGGGGCTTAAATTCGCACCCATTGTAAAACAGTATTCAGCGATCCATCTACGATGATTTGGACCGATTTCGAGACCCAAAATACTCAGAAAACACCAGTGCAACGCAAACATGCGCGATTGTGACTGAAACCTACAAATGCTATTTTGGGGCGGAATCAGACATGCGGATTACCACCAAATGATCTGAAACACCCTAAAACCCTTAACCTGCAAGTTTTGAGGTTGCACGATGCATATCTTTACCCGCGCGCTTCCAAATGTGTTTTTCCCTGACCGTATCCGACTATAAGGGCCCGAAAGCCTACAGGTACCATTTCAGAGTGGAATCAGACATGCAGATGGCCGCCAAATGATCCGAAATGCCCAAAAAACCTTAAGTAGCAAGTTTGAAGCCCTTACGGTCCATATTTCTACATGTACGCTTCCCGGAACAATATTCCTATGCAAAGAGCCGATCGGGAGGGTCCAAATTGGGAAGGAACTACCAAACTTCACAGCAGATGACCATCGATACCCCACCCCATTCATTCAGGAGGTCGATTATGGCCTAAAAGAGGCTTGGTGTCAGTGACTTTGGTATCCGAAAAGGTAGCCCCCCTTTGAAGGTTGCCCGTCGAAGCCCAAAACCTGAAATATTCTAAGGGATGGAACATGCATTCGTTCACTCTCTCTCCACATGCATTTGTTCACTCTCTCTTCACATGCATTCGTTCACTCTCTCTCCACATGCATTCGTCCACTCTCTCTCCACATGGGGATGCCATGAGGAGACATGCATTTGCCCTCTCACCACATGCGCATGAGAGCCATTTCTCTCCATTTTCCATATTTTCAAAATTCTAAAAATATCAAAAATCATAAAAATGCATGATAAACATGACACATGCACCCACTTTAGAGGGCACATGCGCCTCATCAGTGGCACATGCGCCCAAGGTATGGGCACATGCGCCCACCCTCTCACAACATGCGCAGATCCCTCTTCGCAATCACATGCGCTTGGTGAAATTTAATTTTTGGTGGACCCGGGACCCGATTAACATACTATAAATACCCCCACTCACTTCGAAATTAGGCAGAGAGAGGCTTCATTTTCTGGAAAGGATCATCAGAGCAAGGTAAAAATCCTTGCCGGAATCCTCCATGGGCTATTCACATGCGCCCACACTTCACTGGATGCCTTCGCCGGAAAGGAATTTCTCCCACCGGAATGAGAAGATTCAAAACTTCTCCAAAGTCACATAGCATGCGCTTGGAAGGGGAAATATGCAAAAATCCCTAAGTCCCATGGGGACATGCGCCCATGGCTGGGATGTTGGGCGCATGTGCATGTCACATGCGCTTGATAACCTCTCTGTCCTCACATGCATTTGTGGTGGTAGGACATGCGCCTGGGGCAGATAACATGCATCCACCTAGGACATGTGCCCATGCCTAATGCAACATGTGCCCAACCCAACCTCCCTTGCGCCTGGACGCTGATGGGGAGGTGGGGCCTTCTGTGATGTGGCCCGCCTTCCGATCGTGTCAGCACTCTTAGACACACATCAATGCCCTCTATCCATCCCCCGGACTGGATTCACCAACGGTCGATGTTAAGTGGGTCAAATCAACAATTTGATCAAAAAGGCCTACACTTAGCCATATTGCAAACCTCGAAAACCCTTCCGAAAGAGCTGGAAATGGCCGAAATCGAGAGGAATCGAGTGGAATTTGACCGAACCCGAGAGGGAGACTTCTCTCTGCCATAACATGATATATCATAATCATGCACCGCAATGAGTTTATCTAAACCTGGGAGCCCAGAATACCCTAATTAAGTGGCTAGCAGGTCAACTACTTAGTCATTTTCGGCCCTGGGAAGTGCCCAGTCGGCTCGGAAATAGACCCATGCTAAACAAATCGAAATGCGATCGCACTGCGACCCTCGTGGACATAATCCACCCCTATCCAAAGACGATCGTGACAGGTATTCACCAAATCCTCCGATCATATCGTAAATAGGCCCTAGGAAGTGCCATGATGGCCCAAATATCTAACTTAATGTCGCATCTTCCATACGAAGTTTTCCGTGGTTATATTCCTCAATCAGGTCCGGAATTTCTTTGAGATTGTATAATCTTTCATCTGAGTCATCGTCTTCCTCCCTACATTTCTCGACCAGACCGGGTATCTCTCTAGCCCTACCAGAAGAATATAGGACCAAAAAGTCCATCCGCAACAGCTGATGAAGTATGCTGCGTGCTTCCGCTACGCTCCAGTTTGTGGAGGACATGATCAGAAAATGACTTAACTGTAAATGTAGATTATCAACAAGTCAATTCAGGAAAAAAATAATGACTTGTAAAACATATATACATGTAAAAATCAAATTAATCGAATTGAAATGAGTTTAGGATTAGGTTTAGTCATAGGTTGAGATTTTCGGGTTCGGGATAGCGTTTCGGGTTAGGTTTTCATATTTGGGTCTAGGTTTATGTTAGGTGAATGGATTCAGGTATAGCTGTAGGTTTAGTTTAAGTGATTTGAATTTAGGATTAGGCTTAGGTATAGGTTGAGATTTTCGGGTTCGGGATCGGGTTTCGGGTTAGGTTTTCGTGTATGGGTTAAAGTTTAGGTTAGGTGAATGGATTTAGGAATAGGTGTAGGTTTAGTTTAGGTACTTTGAGTTTAGGATTAGGTTTAGGCATAGGTTGAGATTTTCGGGTTCGGGATAGCGTTTCGGGTTAGGTTTTCATATTTGGGTCTAGGTTTATGTTAGGTGAATGGATTCAGGTATAGGTGTAAGTTTAGTTTAAGCGATTTGAATTTAGGATTAGGCTTAGGTATAGGTTGAGATTTTCGGGTTCGGGATCGGGTTTCGGGTTAGGTTTTCGTGTTTGGGTTAAAGTTTAGGTTAGGTGAATGGATTAAGGAATAGGTGTAGGTTTAGTTTAGGTACTTTGAGTTTAGGATTAGGCTTAGGCATAGGTTGAGATTTTCGGGTTCGGGATAGCGTTTCGGGTTAGGTTTTCATATTTGGGTCTAGGTTTATGTTAGGTGAATGGATTCAGGTATAGGTGTAGGTTTAGTTTAAGTGATTTGAATTTAGGATTAGGCTTAGGTATAGGTTGAGATTTTCAGGTTCGGGATCGGGTTTCGGGTTAGGTTTTCGTGTTTGGGTTAAAGTTTAGGTTAGGTGAATGGATTTAGGAATAGGTGTAGGTTTAGTTTAGGTACTTTGAGTTTAGGATAAGGTTTAGGCATAGGTTGAGATTTTCGGGTTCGGGATAGCGTTTCGGGTTAGGTTTTCATATTTGGGTCTAGGTTTATGTTAGGTGAATGGATTCAGGTATAGGTGTAGGTTTAGTTTAAGTGATTTGAATTTAGGATTAGGCTTAGGTATAGGTTGAGATTTTCGGGTTCGGGATCGGGTTTCGGGTTAGGTTTTCGTGTTTGGGGTAAAGTTTAGGTTAGGTGAATGGATTTAGGAATAGGTGTAGGTTTAGTTTAGGTACTTTGAGTTTAGGATTAGGTTTAGGCATAGGTTGAGATTTTCGGGTTCAGGATAGCGTTTCGGGTTAGGTTTTCATATTTGGGTCTAGGTTTATGTTAGGTGAATGGATTCAGGTATAGGTGTAGGTTTAGTTTAAGTGATTTGAATTTAGGATTAGGCTTAGGTATAGGTTGAGATTTTCGGGTTCGGGATCGGGTTTCGGGTTAGGTTTTCGTGTTTGGGTTAAAGTTTAGGTTAGGTGAATGGATTAAGGAATAAGTGTAGGTTTAGTTTAGGTACTTTGAGTTTAGGATTAGGCTTAGGCATAGGTTGAGATTTTCGGGTTCGGGATAGCGTTTCGGGTTAGGTTTTCATATTTGGGTCTAGGTTTATGTTAGGTGAATGGATTCAGGTATAGGTGTAGGTTTAGTTTAAGTGATTTGAATTTAGGATTAGGCTTAGGTATAGGTTGAGATTTTCAGGTTCGGGATCGGGTTTCGGGTTAGGTTTTCGTGTTTGGGTTAAAGTTTAGGTTAGGTGAATGGATTTAGGAATAGGTGTAGGTTTAGTTTAGGTACTTTGAGTTTAGGATAAGGTTTAGGCATAGGTTGAGATTTTCGGGTTCGGGATAGCGTTTCGGGTTAGGTTTTCATATTTGGGTCTAGGTTTATGTTAGGTGAATGGATTCAGGTATAGGTGTAGGTTTAGTTTAAGTGATTTGAATTTAGGATTAGGCTTAGGTATAGGTTGAGATTTTCGGGTTCGGGATCGGGTTTCGGGTTAGGTTTTCGTGTTTGGGGTAAAGTTTAGGTTAGGTGAATGGATTTAGGAATAGGTGTAGGTTTAGTTTAGGTACTTTGAGTTTAGGATTAGGTTTAGGCATAGGTTGAGATTTTCGGGTTCAGGATAGCGTTTCGGGTTAGGTTTTCATATTTGGGTCTAGGTTTATGTTAGGTGAATGGATTCAGGTATAGGTGTAGGTTTAGTTTAAGTGATTTGAATTTAGGATTAGGCTTAGGTATAGGTTGAGATTTTCGGGTTCGGGATCGGGTTTCGGGTTGGGTTTTCGTGTTTGGGTTAAAGTTTAGGTTAGGTGAATGGATTTAGGAATAGGTGTCGGTTTAGTTTAGGTACTTTGAGTTTAGGATTAGGTTTAGGCATAGGTTGAGATTTTCGGGTTCGGGATAACGTTTCGGGTTAGGTTTTCATATTTGGGTCTAGGTTTGTGTTAGGTGAATGGATTCAGGTATAGGTGTAGGTTTAGTTTAAGTGATTTGAATTTAGGATTAGGTTTAGGTATAGGTTGAGATTTTCGGGTTCGGGATCGGGTTTCGGGTTAGGTTTTCGTGTTTGGGTTAAAGTTTAGGTTAGGCGAATGGATTTAGGAATAGGTGTAGGTTTAGTTTAGGTACTTTGAGTTTAGGATTAGGTTTAGGCATAGGTTGAGATTTTCGGGTTCTGGATAGCGTTTCGGGTTAGGTTTTCATATTTGGGTCTAGGTTTATGTTAAGTGAATGGATTCAGGTATAGGTGTAGGTTAGTTTAAGTGATTTGAATTTAGGATTAGGCTTAGGTATAGGTTGAGATTTTCGGGTTCGGGATCGAGTTTCGGGTTAGGTTTTCGTGTTTGGGTTAAAGTTTAGGTTAGGTGAATGGATTTAGGAATAGGTGTAGGTTTAGTTTAGGTGACATGAGTTTAGGATTAGGTTTAGGGCATAGGTTTGGATTTGCGGGTACGGGATCGGGTTTAGGGTCTCATTTTCGTGTTTGGGTCAAGGTTTAGGTTAGGTGAATGGATTTAGGAATAGGTGTAGGTTTAGGTTAGATGACATGAGTTTAGGATTAGGTTTAGGGCATAGGTTTGGATTTGCGGGTTCGGGATCGGGTTTCGGGTTTGGTTCTCGTGTTTGGGTCTAAGTTTAGGTTAGGTGAATGGATTTAGGAATAGGTGTAGGTTTAGGTTAGGTGACATGAGATTAGGTTTAGGGCATAGGTTTGGATTTGCGGGTTTGGGATCGGGTTTAGGGTCGCATTTTCGTAGCTTATAGGGTCTAGGTTTAGAGTTAGATGAATTGAGTTTAGGTTTCGGTTTAGCCATAACTTATAGGTTTTAGTTTTAGGTTTATGGTTTCGGGTTTAGGGTGTAGGTCTTGGAGACCCAAGCAACTAAAGGATAGCTCCGACGCACATCCGGGTCTGCTCCACACAAAGCGGGCCTGTCCAAATGGCCAGGCCACCCATATTGCTGTCCATAGGAAATGGACAGCTTCATCATCATGGTCATAACAGCGGTTCCCACCTTCCAGGGACCCCCGCTAAACACCCGGATAGCTCCGACGCACATCCGGGTCTGCTCCATTAATTTCGAGCTAATACATGAACACGAGCCTGTCCAAATGGCCAGGCCACCCATATTGCTGTCCATAGGAAATGGACAGCTTCATCATCATGGTTATAACAGCGGTTCCCACCTTCCAGGGACCCCCGCTCAACACCCGGATAGCTCCGACGCACATCCGGGTCTGCTCCATTAATTTCGAGCTAATACATAAACACTGGCCTGTCCAAATGGCCAGGCCACCCATATTGCTGTCCATAGGAAATGGACAGCTTCATCATCATGGTCGTAACAGCGGTTCCCACCTTCCAGGGACCCCCGCTCAACACCCGGATAGCTCCGACGCACATCCGGGTCTGCTCCATTAATTTCGAGCTAATACATAAACACGGGCCTGTCCAAATGGCCAGGCCACCCATATTGCTGTCCATAGGAAATGGACAGCTTCATCATCATGGTCATAACAGCGGTTCCCACCTTCCAGGGACCCCCGCTCAACACCCGGATAGCTCCGACGCACATCCGGGTCTGCTCCATTAATTTCGAGCTAATACATAAACACGGGCCTGTCCAAATGGCCAGGCCACCCATATTGTTGTCCATAGGAAATGGACAGCTTCATCATCATGGTCATAACAGCGGTTCCCACCTTCCAGGGACCCCCGCTTAACACCCGGATAGCTCCGACGCACATCCGGGTCTGCTCCATTAATTTCGAGCTAATACATAAACACGGGCCTGTCCAAATGGCCAGGCCACCCATATTGCTGTCCATAGGAAATGGACAGCTTCATCATCATGGTCATAACAACGGTTCCCACTTTCCAGGGACCCCCGCTCAACACCCGGATAGCTCCGACGCACATCCGGGTCTGCTCCATTAATACATAAACACGGGCCTGTCCAAATGGCCAGGCCACCCATATTACTGTCCGTAGGAACAGGACAGCTTCATCATCATGGTCTAAACCGCGGTTCCCACCTTCCAGGGACCCCCGCTCAACATCAACATCAATCAACTACTCTTAATCACAAGTATCATGTTCGTCATCTAATTTGCCATTAAATGATAATATAATAAAATCAGTCGCCCATCCAAGGATGGATAGATTGAAATGCTATCATTATTTCCATTTAAATGCCCAAGCCTAAATTTCGACAGCATCTCCCCCTATCTCTCCAGATATATTTATCTTACATTTAATTTCCACGTCAACTATCCACACATTGTGTGGATTAAATTGACAATGGAATTAAACATAAGAAACATATCCAGAGAGAATAGGAGAGTTACCGCACGAAACTAATGACAGAGCATGTAAATGACAAACAACGATAACATTCCAATCTATCCAACCTTTGACTGTCCAACAGGACAATTTGGCAGATTTCTATAACCTCCAAAACACACTTTATCTATGCTCGGCAATATAGAAATCTCCAAATGGGCTAACTGATTCTATTATACTACCATTTGTGGACAAAAAATAACTATTAATAATAAGTCAAATACATCCACAACATACATCCACATAAATCAACCACGGGTAGCTCCGACGCACATCCCAGGTTTGCTCCATCAATTCCAGATACACAAGCACATAAAATGACAGAATCATCAACACCATGAATCAAGTCTAATCAAATACCTAATGACTGCTACTTTCTCAACAAATAAGTATGTATGGGGCCCACCATGGGAATCGGATTGCGTTCAGAGTAACTCTGCACGCTCTTATCATGTAGAGTAAATTCAGTTGGGCCCACCTAGAATGTATGTGATTTATCTATTCCGTCCTTATGTTTTTTCAGCTCATTTTAGTGGTTGAGCCCAAAATTTAAGCATATCCAAATCTCAAGTGGACCATGCCATGGGAAACCGTGGGAATAATGATTTCCACCATTCCCAGGACCTACAGTGATCATTATTTGTCATCCAACCTGTTCATAAGATCACATGGATATGGATGAAGGGAAAACACAAATATCAGCTTGATCCAAAACTTCTGTGTCCTCTAAGAATTTTTCAATGATAGACATTCAGTTCACACTTGTGCTGTGGTCCACTTTAGATTTTGATATGCTTCATTTTTTGGCACCAGCGGTTCCCATCTTCGGGGGCCCCACAGCCAGTGGACAGCGACGGTGGGCCCCATAGGCAGTGGACAGCGACGTGGGCCCCACAGCCAGTGGACAGCGATGGTGGCCCCACAGGCAGTGGACAGCGACGTGGGCCCTACAGGCAGTGGACAGCGATGTGGGTCCCACAGCAGTGGACAGCGACGTGGGCCCCACAGCCAGTGGACAGCGACCGTGGGCCCCAGACAGGCCCAGTAGTGGACAGCGACGTGGGCCAGCCAGTGGACAGCGACCGTGGGCCCCACAGCCAGTGGACAGCGACATGGGCCCCACAGCCAGTGGACAGCAACGGTGGGCCCCACAATTACGTATTTCATTTTTTTTTAATTTGTAAAACAAAATTTTGGATTTTAAATTTTTAAATCCCTAATTAGGGATTTTAATATTGAAATCCCTAATTAGGGGATTTTAATTTCGAAATCCCTAATTAGGGATTTAATAAATCAGTGGGCCCCACCAAATTGTAGACAGCTAAGGTGGACCCCACATGCAATGGACTATGGAAAGCGACGGTGGGACCCACATGCAATGGACGATAGAAAGCGACGGTGGGACCCACCAACATGCATTGGACAGCGATGGTGGGACCCACATGCATTGGATTTTGGGAGTGGGCCCCACAATCAATAACGAGGAGAGAGGGAGAGAGGGGAAATGGAGCAAGAAGAAAGGGGGAGAGGGTTACCGGAGGAGGCGGTGGCGTACGGAGGTCGGTGGAGGCGAGTGGCGACCGGCGACACTGGTCGGCTGGGGGGGGGGGGGGGGGGGGGTGGTCGGCTGAGGCGGTGGGCCGCCGGTAACGTTGACGGCCGGCGGTCGGAGATGAGAGAGAGGGGTGGGCCGGCAACGCACGCGCGAGAGAGAGAGAGGAGAGAGAACAGAGCGAGAGTGAGAGAGATGGAGAGAAATGAGGGAGGCCGATCGGGTAAGTGAAATAAAAGACTTTTACCGACGAAAATTTTCGTCGGTAAAAGCAACATTTTTCGTCGGTAAAAGTCCTCTTTTTCACTTGGGCGGGAGTCAAATATTATTACCGACAGGCAATAATCGTCGGGAAAAATGACTTTTACCGACGAAAACTTTTGTCGGTAAAAGTCCTCAACTTACGCAGATACCACACATTATTACCGACAGGCAATAATCGTCGGGAAAAATACTTTTACCGACGAAAACTTTCGTCGGTAAAAGTCCTCTTCATTAACTTACACAGATACCACACATTATTATCGACAGACAATAATCGTCGCCAAAAAAAGACTTTTACCGACGAATATTTTCGTCGGTAAAAGCCAAATTATTTTTTAGCGACGGGTAGTTTCGTCGGTAATAAACTTTTTACCGACGAAATCATGATTTCGTCGGTAAAAGTGTGTACTGAATGTATTTTACCGACGATTATTTTATTTCGTCGGGGAAATGGCTTTTTACCGACGAAATTATTTTCGTCGGTAATACTTTCGTCGGCAAAACACCATTTTCTTGTAGTGATCTCTGAAAGTCATATCGTCCACAGAGACGCCTCATGACACTGAGATATACGACTCGGTCGAAACCCTGTTTGCACAAAGACCTCATGGAGTGCCTTCCAGCAAGTCACCCGTCCCATCAGAGACGGTCACTGGCCCTGGTTGCAGTAAGTGGACACCGTGAAGTGTATCTCTGAAAGTCATATCGTCCACGGAGACGCGTCATGACACTGAGATATACGACTCGGTCGAAACCCTATTTCCACAAAGACCCCATGGAGTGCCTTCCAGCAAGTCACCCGTCCCATCAGAGACGGTCACTGGCCCTGGTTGCACTAAACGGACACCGTGAAGTGTATCCCTGAAAGTCATATCGTCCATAGAGACACGTCATGACACTGAGATATACAACTCGGTTAAAATCCTGGTTGCTACTCAACTAGGAACGCCCGAAGAGTATGGGACCGACATCTAACTGGTCTTAACAATGGCTTAGTCCATAATAAATCCTAGACTTAGTTTTTGCGACCATGAACTTGAGACTATAATCTCTGACGATTTAAACTACTTGCTCGATCTATCCAAGCTTCATTCCTTTAATATTCCATCTATTGTATAACTGCAATTCATAGTGGAATCTTGTCGCTTTGTGCCGTGGTTTTCTCCCGTAAGGGTTTCCACGTAAAAATCTTTGTGTTGTCTATGCTGTGCTTTATTTATATTTATGCTCTTTTAATGCTTTATTTAATTCATTTATGATACATGCATGCATTTACTTTTGCCTTCTAATCAAGGGTGATCATCCGTTGATGTAATCGAGGGTTCGTGACCAGTTCACAGCCCGTAATGTAAAAGATCTCAGAATCTCTGGAATAAAATTCACCTCGCAGTGCTTTCTCGTGTATACTTTATGATTGCTTATGATTGTCTATGAATGTCTCTATACTTAGAATTCCCCCAGAATAATGAAACACATGGAAATAGACTGCCGACGAGCAGTTTCAATTTTTCTAATGCTCTAACAAACTAGCGACTCTGCTGGGGACTTGAATAATACCAGAATCTCTGGTTATTTATGAGTGAATAGACATTCTATGATAAATCATTTGCAAACATAGAGGTATACGTGAGAAAGTTCCATTGGGAGAAATGTTCGGCGCCTTTACGGGCGCCAAACTGGCGACTCTCAACGGGAACGTTCTTCCCTTCATCTTTAAAGCAAAAGTTTTCTAAAAGAATTTCAAAATCTCGCATGGCATGCATATGATTTGTACTTATATGCTTTTGTCGGTCATTGAGCCATATCGCGACTGGTAAGGACACATCTTCTCTCCTCTCAAAGGTACAGGGTGTTCTAATGTGCGTGTGACTGTGCAGAAAGACAGAAAGACAGAAAAGAATCGACCATCAAAACTATTCAAATGACAGCCACTATGTTCTTCCTGGCTTCTGGGGGATTTTACTTCCCTCACCTCGTGACAGCAAAAACAGTGATTCCTGAAGCCGATTGGCAACTTGTCCAGAGACGCCGATCACCAAAGAAAGCCGAAAGCAGACAAGTGACTTCAGTCAGAGCAGAAACAGCAAAGACACAGAGCAGTGTGAGGAAACAGTGGAAGCCGGTCGGCAGGAATGAAACCCGCAATGCTATCGAAGCCACCATGTCACCCAGGCCAGAATTCTCCTTCGCCGCTGCCGATTTCCCAGTAATGACAGGAACAACACTACCAGTCAAAACACCGAATCAATTCACTATCCGGGGATTGACTGAGACTGCAATGAAGGCATGCTCTACTGAAACCAATATGACCAGGGCTAGACCACAGCGAGTGCAGGTTGCAGTGGTGCAAGTCGTAGAAAGGGAGGCGAGCAGGCAAGATGCAGAGTTGCCTCCAATCCAAGAGCAAATAGATGAAATCATTCAGGTCCAAGAAGACACAACTAGAGAGGTCGGAGAAATAAAAGAAGCATTGGTGGCTCTAGTCACCCAGGGGGTAGTCAGAAGCCCAACCGTTCCCTTTGGACAACCATTGGGAGGGTCACAGGATACAATAGGAGAACCGGTAGCCGTAGAACCACAAATTCACCCAGGGAATGTTGCATTCAAGTGTGCACCGCCGCAACCATCTCGTGCCACGAAAGAAGAGTTGTCCCAGACAGTTGCGAACCTGATGCGTCAGGAAAGAGAAAATGAGAAGAGAGGGAAATATGTATATCGGATACCGTATCCATCCGAAGTTAAAGAAATCCCTGTTCCCTGATGACTTTAGACATCCCGACTTCCCACAATTCAGCGGCAAAGGGTCACCAGAGGAACATATGACCCAATTCATGACGGTGCTAGGGAATTTGTCCGTAGTACCTCAATATTGCCTCCGATTGTTTGGGTCGACACTGACTGGAAAGGCATTTCAATGGTATATGTCATTACCCGCAGGGTCTATCAAGACCTGGGATCAGATGCAATATTTGTTCATTTCAAAATTTTTCTCCACTGAGCGAGAAGTCTCGCTGACAGATTTAGCCTTAGTCCATCAGAGGCAAGGAGAGTCAGTCGAGGCGTTTATTGACAGATGGGGAGCCATAGCGGCGCAATGCCGAGAGTTGCCTCGCGAGCTTGAGCAAGTCAAGATGTGTACTCAAGCCATGGACCCAATAATCTCATTCGGTTTATCCGGACACAATTTCTCAACGTTCAGGGACCTAGCGACAAAGGCCCATATGGTAGAGGAAGCTGCGCTAAGAATGCAGTTCAAAGCAGAGAGACCGAAGCGTGAGATTGGGAAGACGGTCACATCAAGTTACGTCGACAAGAGCAAAGCCTCGAAAGATCGAAAACGGTCACATCCAGAACACGAGATTAAAGGCAAGCCAGCGGAAACTCAGTTCAGAGCCGAAGGGCCACGAAAATCGAAAAAGATGATGATTGTTGGACGAGGCAGGGTAGAAGGACGTTACTCGTTTGACCCGGAAGACCTTATCCCAATAATGAAATGCCTAGTCGAAGAAGGGGAACTACAGTTGCCAGAACTGATTCGACCAGAGGAAGCAGGACAAACGGATACCCCCAATTATTGTAAGTATCATCGAAGCTTGGGACATGAGACGGGGGAATGCCTCATCTTGAAAGGGAAAGTGCAGAGATTGATCAACCAGGGTATCATTTAGCTAACGACAGAAGAAATTAGTCGGGTTACATCAGCTGTAGTGACAATAGCACCTGCTGATACCACTAGTTCACGATGAAAGACTAGTACAAACAACAATGGTACAGGCTGTCGAAGAAAGAGAATCAGCAGGACACGACGTCGAATTGTTGGCGATCCGAGAGAAAGTCAGCAAATTGGTCCAAGCCCATAGGGAGCTATCCAAACAGATGGGAAAAGTTCAGGAGGCTTTAGCCATCTTGATCTCACAGAAAGCGACCCCTAGTACCGCTCTGCCTGTCCAATAGTTGGAAGAAGAAGCACCAAGAGCAGCCCGTAATGTTGTTGAAGTAAGACAACAGAGCCACACCGAACAAGTAAACGCGTATATGTCGGGTTCAGACTCCATGATCCCATACGAACTGCTAGGCAATATCTCTTTCACGCTTCGTAACCTGGCTGCAGAAGTTCGCATGATAGAGCAATCCGTTTCGGAAACACGATCTCAAGCAGAAAAGTCAAGACATAGAATGAGAAAGAGGACACGGGTAGACGTAAGAAAGAACCCTAGAAACCGAAAATGAGCGAATCCAGGGCATGAGGCAGAGACCAGTGTAATGAGGACACAAGACAGGGGCAAAGAACCTCAGAAGTCGCGGCACATGACAATCAGTGAGCGAGATGAAAAGAACAGACCGTATACATTTGACATCAAAGACCTTGTCCCAATTATGGAGCGGCTAATCGAAGAAAGAAAATTGCGAATCCCAAAGTCTGTTCGACCAGCAGAAGTAGGACGCGTGGATGATCCCAACTATTGCGAATATCACAGATGCATAGGCCATAAAACTGAGCAATGCTTCGTCCACAAAAGATGATAAACAAAGGCGTCGTCAGTTTGAAAATGGGAGAGTCTGATAAAACCCCGGCCAGTATGGTTCCAGTAGATATCACTTAGGAAGAACTTCGCTGGAAGAACTCCATTTCCTAAACTTCAATAATCGTGAACATTTACAAATAGTCCTGGTGGTTTATAAAGTAGATAGGAATATACTTATGTTCACTCATGCATCTACTTCATCTGTATGTTGTGCTTCACACTTGTTTACATGTTCACTCACATCATACTGTTGTGCATATGAATATAAAATGTTCGTAGAGCTCTTCTTAATGACAGGTACCATAGTCGGAGAATATTAAAGAATCGACTCCACGAATCATCAACCGACTTATTATATCCTCACAGACCGGTCGAATCAGGAGAGAATGTCTTATAGAAAGTCTACGCGAATCACAACATCCCCATATTATGGTATCTTCGTCACAGGTTCTCATATTAAGTATCCTGGTATTTTGGCATTCCCCTGCTTAATAGGAAAATACTTCAAAATTGATGGATTCTCATATATATGTATATGTGGTTCTATATGAAGACAGCCGGGATACTCTATTATTATCAATCTCTTATACTTATGCACAATGTTTTATATGAAGATAATCGGAACATCGCTATCTATATCCAGCTTTCGTATTATGTCATGGATCTCCCATCATTATCGCATTATTCTTCTACTGTATATGAAGATAAGTCACAAGTTGGGAATCTCCTGCATACATATGTATATATACGGCCTTATATGAAGACGATTATGGCATTCTATTATGTATCACTTCACCTTGAAAATATCGACAACTTCCTCTTATGAAGAACTCTGCGACAAGAATATGCAATTAAAGATTATGATCAGACGGGTATTCGGCACGGATTCCTAACGCACAAGATTTGTCTCATTAGAATGAAGTGGTCTTACAAAGTGACGAGCCAGAAGTACTGGGGGCAACCCCCAATATGTTATGAGAAATTCAAGTTTATAAGAAGAAGAAGCACTGGGGGCAAGCCCTAATATATTATCAAAATCTCAAGTCTGCAGAAAGAAATGACTGGGGGCAGGCCAGGAAGGATGACAGATAAACCCAAAAACACGGAGCTAAAAGAAAGTTTCAAGCTTATGACACGAACGTCTCTCGAAAGCGATGAGCCAAGGGTACGCAGGTTAAGTAAAAAGGGAAGTATTATTCCTATGGGTTCTTCCATTTTTATGCTTTGACATACTCAGTTTACATTAAATTCACACATAATACATCATTTTATGCATACTAGCCTCAAACACACAACACCAAGTAGTGGTTTAGCAAAAGAATCATTGTCATTTACTTTAGATCATGAAGCATGCGGTTAACAAGTTCTGATGTCGATTACATCGGATACAAGTGACAGTTAAGTATTCAGGACAGCCGTCTAATACTATTTTTGTTTGACAATGACCGTAAAAAGCAAAAGAACAGAATTACAGCTTCTCCAGACACCCTGTTATGAACTTCATCACATCTTTCCGCGTTGCCTCCATGGTGGCCTTTGCCTCCACTAGAGTCAGTGCAGGATTCGGAATATCACGAAGTTCGATTTCTAAGTCTGCCATTTGCTTGCGTGCCGCTTCTCTTTCACTCTCGAGTTGTGCGACCTCAACACGGTTCTGATTAACGACAAGATCAAGACGGGCAACCTCAAGATTTATGGCCATTTCTTCCGCTTGCAGGCGCGTGATCTCAGATCTGACATCAGCAAGATCATTAATACACCTGCGACGTTGAGTCTCACTATCTTCTAAGGTTTTTCTAACATTAACCGTTGAATGTTCTCGCTGCTCTATGATAGGCTGCAAAGAAGACTAGCACTTGCCATTTCTCTTCAGGCCGTAGGGTCAGGTTCAACCTGTTCAGTCATAATAACCTGCGCAACAGAATCCTCGAAAGAAGAAACGCGACAGACTATTTTGGATACATCAGGCCCGATTACTCCTGCACAAGCTTCCAATGCCTTCACCCCTGCTCCTAGTGTATGCCACTCGCTTGGCTCAGCCAACGCCTTTGAAATGTTGGATAGTAGACCCCTCAGTACACTTTGCCCGAAACAGTCTAAATGATAGAAACAAGGAACGTCAAATGCTCTGTGGGCAGCCGCCTCAGAACTGACAGTAACTGTAATGAAAGGAGCAAAGCAAGTATTTAATGAAATGATAAGTATGGAAAAAGAATACATTAAGGAGATATAAAAGAACCGTACCGGTAGATGAGTCAACGACGAGTTCCGAGAAATCCGCTGTATATGTCGTCGCATCAGTGAACGACTCAATAGTCTCGGTCAGTAGCATCGAGGTCACATCCAGAAGTTCAGTAGTATCACTATCAGTATCGATCATTTCAGTTACGACCGGCGACTCTGCCGTACCCTCAGCACTGGAAGCACCAGGGGCCGTAGATACAGTCGTGTCATTCCCTGGCATAGTGGACCCTTGCAGATTATCCTCTCCAATCGGCCCAGCCTGCTCTCTCACGCCAGCATGGTCTGATATTTCATTCGCCGGCCCAGTCGTCATTGGGTCATCTTCACTAATTAATCGACTGGCACTCTTATCACCTTCAACCACCAGAAGACGTGTGAACCCGGCTTCTTGAGACCATTTCGCTAAAGGTATTCCGAAAGTATGCCAGCCATCCAACGTAGTATCCTCTTTACGATGGTCAATTGACACACTCAGGGAGATAGTATGCTTAATGCTCGACGATAAATACACTTCAGCCTGCTCTCTATAATAACCCAATCCGTCAATGAGGACCTCTGTCAACCCTGGAGGAGGAATGTAGAGTGGATCATCAACAGAGCTGTTGTTCCGGACCAGATCATACTGATGCACCCACCATCTCAGCCAACTATAAGGACCACTAGTCTTTCGATAGAGGTCGGGAAGCATGAACCTTGCGCCTGTTCGCGTCATCAAAAGTTGATGCCATATCCACTTCCAATGAGCAGTACCTGTGCCGTATGCTCGCTCTACTTTAGTTACATCTGGTAACGTCATCGGAACACCCTGATCGTACCCAAATTGCCTGGCAAACCGACTAGGGTAATTGTTATAGGCAAAATGAGAGATGAGATTTCACGCGGAAATGCCCACTTCGCTCTCGCTCTCGAGATTATCTGATCGAGAGTCGAATATTGGATAAGTGCGGGACGTCCATTCGACTCTCGAGATTATATGATCGAGAGTCGAATATTGGATAAGTGCGGGACGACCATTCGACTCTCGAGATTATATGATCGAGAGTCGAATATTGGATAAGTGCGGGACGACCATTCGACTCTCGAGCTCACCTGATCAGGAGTCATAGATTGAAAAATATGGAGCAGCTATTCGCAAGTCTCGAGTCTTCATAACCGATAGTCAAATACGGCAAAGCTCGATCCGCGAGCAGACCTTCTCACAAGTCGTTGAAAGATGTTACATCCAAAATATGTACTTGGACTCGCGACCACACTTTAACCTGCGAGCAGCTTTCCTACGGGTTGCGACCAGTTCGGAGGCTATGACTCCAACTACGGGCGTCCCCTTCCTTTTCGGAGGCCATGACTCTAACTACGGGCGTCTCCTTCCTCTTCGGAGGTCATGACTCCAACTATGGTTTCCAGCCGGATCCAGCCGGATTTCAAGGGATTACCATCTAGGGGCGTGATTGTTGGAATAAGTCATTGGGTTGGATCTACTAAAAAGATAGGATCTTATCCCAAGAAATCAGCGAATTCTCAGTATCGTATGCGACATCAACGGGATTTCGACATCTCACGTAACAGATTGGATTGCTTCAGATCTATATAAAGGGGTGGCTCCATTGAGAGCAGGTAGGTAGACATCATTCAATCTTGGTCCCTGTTTTGCTTGGCTTCTCTTCTGTGGTCTAACTTGAGCATCGGAGGGCTAACGGCTGGTCCCCAGCCACCCTTATTCGCTGTCTTGCTTCAGGTCTGGTGGTGGAAATCCCTGCTGGAGCGAAGGAGAAAAGCCGGAGGATCTCGTTATGAAATTTGACATTAACAGTTTGGCGCCGTCTGTGGGAACGACTTGATCATCAAAATCAATCGTGTTAACCATCGATCATAATCCTTCGGTGATGCCTCCTAAAAAGACTGTTCATCCTTCAACTTCGAGGCAGGCACCACCTCCGCCCGGTGAGACGGAATCCGCACCTGCCCTCCCACCTGTTCCGATGGATATCCCTCAAGGAGCCCCAAATATACCATCAACAAATCCATTATTGGAGGCCTCTGGAAATCAGGATGATGTCCTACGATTCCTCGGGAACACTCTCCTAACTTTAAACGCCGGAGTTCAGGCACTGTCAAATCGGCTTGATCAGCACATTCCCTGAACCTGCAAAGACAACCCTCCGAAGGGTTACCACCGCCACCCATACCAGTTGCTTCCAGACATTCTATGGATGAACCACAGGTCCCACCACTTGGCGGCCATCCCCCTGTGCCGTCTCCACATTCTATACATTCCAGTTCGTCTCGACAACCTCAACCGCAAGGCTCCACCGCCGAAACGTCTAGCTATACCTTGCCATGGGAAGGAGATCTCAAAAGAATCCAAGATCGTTTTGATGTCATGGAGCAGAGATACCAGGCAAATCGGCCATCTGCTGTCATGGCGGCAATACATCAATCTGAATCTCCCTTCACAAGCGAGGTCATGGAAGCCCCGTTGCCCAGAAAGTATCGAACGCCTGTTATCGCTCCGTATACAGGTATTGGCGATCCTCTGGAACATCTGGAAACCTATAGGTCCCTCATGGAGTTGGAGGGACATGGTTCAGAAATCATGTGTAGGGCTTTTCCCCTTACATTGAAGGAAGCGGCTCGTACGTGGTTTCGGGGGTTAAAGCCTCTTTCCATCAGTTCCTTTTCCCAATTATCGGAGATATTTCTTTCTCAATTCATGGGAAGTATTCGCATTAAAAAGCCAGCCTCCCATCTGATGAATCTGAAACAGCAACATGGGGAGACAATAAAAGAGTTCACAGTACGGTTCACTGCCGAAGCCGTTCAAACTGAGGGTTACACTGAAGAAAAGGGTCTCACAGCCCTCATTGCTGGAATAACGAGCGAGAAATTTAGGTTTGCCTTAGATAAGAGCCCACCGAAAACTATGGCGGAATTCAAGCCAAAGCTCAGAAATATATCAATGCAGAAGAAGTCGCATTGACACGCCATGGAGTACAGAGTAAGAAACGCAAGCCAGAAGGAACTTCTACAGATAAAAAATACCATCGCGATCAGCGCGATCGTTCTCCCAGGAAGCCTTATTCTGGTAAATATCATAATTACACTCCTCTTAATCGGTCTCCTGAAAAGGTTCTAATGGAGATAAAACACAAGCCATATGTGAAGTGGCCTGCAAAGATTAAATCCGATCCCGAGAAGAGAGATAAGAGTAAGTTCTGTTACATTCCACAAAGATCACGGGCATAGGACCCAGGACTGTATCTCTCTACGAGACCATATCGAAGCCCTTATTCGAAAAGGCCATCTCCAGGATTATGTTGCTCATAAGAATCGGTCACCAGAAAGGGCGAAGACCTCATCTCGCCAAAAGGAACCGTCTCATCATCAAACCGACCAAGAGGATGCTGAGCCCACAGGAGAAATTCGCACTATCGTCGGGGGTCCAGCTTGCGGGGGTGACTCTCAAGCTTCAAGAAAGGCATACGCCCGAAAGGCGTCCAAAGAACCCCAGCAGATCTATTGGCTGGAACAAACGTCCAACTCATCGAAGGCTAGCCATCCCCCAATTTCTTTCACCCTCGAAGATGCAGCGGGAATTCATTTCCCTCATGAAGATTCCATCGTAGTCACACTGAAGGTATCAAATTATCTGACTCATCGAATTATGGTGGATACAGGTAGCTCGGCCGATATCCTGTATTTGGAGGCTTTCGACAAGATGGCACTTGCCAGAAACCTCCTCAAGCCAGTATCGACCCCTCTTGTCGGCTTTGGAGGAGAAGTGGTAACACCTGAAGGAAGTATCGATCTCCCGGTCACCTTTGGGGAGAGTCCAGCGAAGACCACCGTCTTCGTAAACTTCCTCGTCGTGGATCGAAAATCAGCATATAACGCCATCTTGGGGAGACCGTCTCTAACTAAGGTTGGAGCGGCCTTGCACCCTTCATATTTATGTGTTAAATTTCCGACCCCAAATGGCATCGGGGTCGTGCGAGGAAGTCAGCAGGAGGCACGGTCCTGTTACCAAATAGCCCTCCAAGATCGAAAGAAGGCTCAAGCGACACCTGTCATGGAAATAGTTCAAGGTTCATCCGACGTTCTCGCCACCGCGTTGGATCCAAGGGAAAATGCTCTGAAATCAGGAACTCCAGGGGAGGAAACAGTGGCGATCTGCTTGACCGAAGACGACCAGTCTAAGATCGTGTACATCGGTTCCTCCTTAAACGGTATCCACCGTGAAGATTTGATCCGTTTCCTCACTGAATACCAGGACGTGTTTGCTTGGTCTCATAAAGATATGCCGGGCATCGATCCTGATGTCATCGTTCATCGTCTCAACATTGACCCGAAGCATAAACCCGTACATCAGCGTCGACGTGCCTTTACTGCAGAAAGACAAATGGCGATCAAAACTGAAGTTGAGAAGCTGCTCGCGGCAAATTTCATAAAAGAAGTTGACTACCCACAGTGGGTCGCCAACGTAGTTCTCGTCCGGAAAGCTAATGGCAAATGGAGGATGTGCGTCGATTATTCAGACTTAAACAAAGCATGTCCCAAAGATAGCTTCCCGACACCACGAATCGACCAGTTGGTCGACTCGACAGCTGGACATGCCCTCCTCAGTTTTATGGATGCTTATTCTGGTTACAACCAGATTATGATGCATCCACCTGATGGCCAACATACTGCCTTCATCACAGATCGAGGACTATATTGCTACCAGGTAATGCCGTTTGGTCTCAAAAATGCAGGGGCCACTTATCAGCGTCTTGTCAACAAAATATTCGCTGCTCAAATCGGTAGGAATATGGAAGTATATGTTGACGATATGCTCGTGAAAAGCATCGATGAAGATGACCACATTCCTGATCTTCGAGAAGCCTTTGATCTGATGAGGAAGTATCAGATGAAATTAAATCCAGAAAAATGTGCGTTTGGAGTATCTGCAGGGAAATTTCTTGGGTTCATGGTTGGCCAACGTGGAATTGAAGCAAATCCCGAAAAGATTAAAGCATTGATAGAGATGAAATCCCCAGTGACTCTGAAGGACGTTCAGCGTCTAGCTGGTCGCATCGCATCATTGAACAGGTTCATCTCGCGAGCATCTGACAAGTGCCTGCCCTTCTTCAAACTCCTTCGTGCAACGGCCAAGTCTGATTGGAACTGGACACCTCAATGTGAAGAAGCTTTTCAACAACTGAAGCAATATATGAGCGCTCCCCCCGTTTTATCTAAGCCTGTGGCACATGAGCAACTCATTCTTTATTTATCTGTCTTCCACGGCCGTTAGTGCCGCTTTAATAAGAGAAGATTCCGGGGTACAAAGGCCCGTTTATTATATCAGTCGAGCAATGGTTGATGCAGAAACTAGGTATTCTGATTTGGAGAAACTGGCCCTAGCCTTAATCACGGCAGCTCGAAAACTGCGACCATACTTTCAAGCCCATGCTATTTTAGTACCAACAAATCATCCACTACGTCAAGTCCTTCAAAAGCCTGAGGCTTCCGGGCGCTTAACTAAATGGGCGGTCGAGATCAGCGAGCATGATATTTCATTCTGTCCTAGGACCGCAGTCAAGGGCCAGGCCGTGGCTGACTTCATCGCCGAATTTACATATTCTTCTGAAGATAGCGTCATGACCAGCGACCAGCCTCCTTGGTCGCTCTTCGTGGACGGGTCGTCGCGGGCCAGTGGCAGTGGAGCGGGCCTGATTTTAGTGGCTCCAGACGGGTCGCATTTTCAATACGCTCTGCGTTTCGAATCACGCGTCTCCAATAATGAAGCAGAATATGAGGCCCTTATTGTTGGCCTCGAGCTAGCCGTTGTCCTCGCAGTCCAGAATTTGATAATTCATAGCGACTCCCAGCTCATTGTCAACCAAGTTCTTGGCGAATTCGAAACCAAAGAAGAAAGAATGGCCTTATACAAGTCTCGTGTCCTCATCCTGCTCGCCAAACTGAAGACTTACAAAATATTCCATATCCCTCGCGAGCAGAACCAACTTGCCGATTCCTTGGCAAAACTCGCTTCTGCACCAGAATCAGAACTATCACATTCGATCCCCATCGAGCACCGTCAACACTTGAGTATCGACCAAGTGACTCCCGAGCAAGTTATATCGGTACAATCGTCTCCATGCTGGATGGATCCTATCATCCTTTATCTCAGAGATGGATACCTACCAGAAAACAAGAAAGCTTGCAAGACAAATTCAGCTTCGAGCTGCCAGGTACACCTTACAAGATGGAATCTTGTTGCGAAAAAGCTTCTCCTTGCCTTATTTGAGGTGTCTTCATCCAGAAGAAGCACATCGTGTTCTAGATGAAGTACACCAGGGGGCATGTGGTAATCATCCCAGGGGGCGATCTCTAGCATATAAAGCGATGAGGCAAGGATATTATTGGCCTACTATGAAAGCAGACGCCATAGAATTTTCTAAAAAATGCGACAAGTGTCAACGATATCAACCTATACCTCGTGTACCGTCTGAGCGGATGACCCCAGTCGACAGCCCTTGGCCTTTTGCTCAGTGGGGGATCGATATCATCGGACCCTTACCTATGGGAAAGGGACAGAATAGGTTCGCGATCGTGGCGGTTGATTATTTCACCAAATGGGCCGAGGCAGAACCATTAGCCAAAATTACTGAGAAACAAACTACTAAGTTTATGTGGAGAAATATTATATGTCGCTTCGGACTTCCTCATACTATAATTACCGATAACGGAACGCAGTTCGACAACGCAGCCTTTGATGAATTTTGCGACAAATGGAAGATACGTAATCTCCGCACTTCTCCATATCATCCACAGGCGAATGGGCAGGTCGAAGGCAGTGAATAAAATTATAAAGCATCATTTAAAGACCAAGCTAAGTGAATGTAAAGGGGTGTGGCCAGAACTTCTGCCAGAAGTGTTATGGGCCTATAGAACCACGGCTTGTACATCGACAGGTGAAACTCCTTTCTCCTTAGCATTTGGTGTTGACGCAGTGGTACCAGTGGAAATTCAAGTGCCCTCATATCGGATCGAACAGTATGATCCCGCGAGCAATCAGGAAAATCTCCGACTTCATCTCGATCTCTTGGAAGAGCGAAGAAATGCTTCCCAAGTACGAGTGGCGGCATATCAACAACGTATTGCTCGTTATCGGAATGCGAAGGTTCGACCTAGATCCTTCCAGTTCGGAGATTTGGTTCTAAGGCAAAATCTTGGAATTCCTGTTCGTTTATTGGATCCGAATTGGGAAGGCCCGTATCGGGTTATTAGGGTTGTGCGACCCGGGTACTTATTATCTTGAAGACATGCAAGGGAAGCCTGTACGTCGCCCTTGGCACGTGGAGCATTTGCTAAGATACTACCCCTAGATTCGATGTAGTTTATCATAACATTTTATGAATAAAGTAAAAGATATCTTTTGGCCGCTACTCCATTTATATGGACCAGAATAGCCCTGAAGAGTGCTTACACGTCCTCTTGGCCAATTACCTACCTTTGGTAGGACTGAAATCATTACTAGTTGGTCGCTTCTCCATTCTCATGGACCTGAACAGCCTCGAAGAGAATGAATACCATCTCTTGACCAACCTTCTGCCCTTGGTAGAATCAAAATCTCAATCGATAGATCAGTCTATCTCAACGCGGACATGGTCTCACGACCCCCGGATTGAGTCTAATTCATTTTTTCATGAGTTAGTTACTCGCGATTGGTGAGAGGAGGGATCGCACTCCAAAATGCGAGCACCGCAGCTCGTGCTCTAATTAGGGCAGCAAACGGGGTCACATCCTGATCTCGAGCAGCTTAGCTCATGCTCGAATTAAAGGGTCACATCTGACGAATCCATTCAAGATTAACAAGCAAAAAATGAAAGATGAAGGGAGAACAGCAATGAAACAGCAACACTTCCAAAAATATCTTTTTATTGATAATCAGATGATTACATATACATGAGCGCAGATACAAGAGAAAAAAAAATAAAGGAAATCAATCGCTAGGAGGAGCCACGCTCTCGACTTCAGGGCCCATTTCAGGAGCCCCTCCAGCCTGCGTGGCTTCGGTCACCTCGTTCTCGGCAGCAGCTTGCTCTTCTGCAGCTATGATGGTCGCGACTCGACCGAATTCCCCCATATCGAAGGATGGGATCATTCGTTGCACTACTCTTAGTGCAAAGTCTCGACCAGCATCGTATGACTCATATCGTTCATCGTCATACAGCTGCGAAGTCCGGAACTCAGAAACTGCCCGAGTACCTTCCTCCGAGAGCATTTTTACAAGGGCGACTCTCTCCTCGTCCCAGTGGATCGAGTCGTCCTTAAGCTGCGCAAGAGCGGTGCGCTCCCTAGTCAAGTTGTCGTAGGCCTCCTTGAGCTGCGACCTGGCTCCCGCGAATTGCTCCTCTAACGAGATCTTGTCCTGTCGGAAGATCTCCCTCTCTCTCTCTGCCTTCTCCTTCAGACCCGTGAGCTTCACGTAGTCTGAGTCCAAGGCCTGATATCTGTCGGTCAGGACTTGGATCTTCTCGATGAGGATCTTTTTCTCCTCATCTCTCTTCGAGATCACTGCCTCACGAGCCTTGAGCAGTTGATCTCTTCCTTGAACTGCCTTTTCCAAGGCAGTCCTCTTTCCCTCGGCCTCCTCTATCGTGCGACGGGCGGCAACAATATCACGCCTCGTTCGCAGAATAAGATCTAAACCCTGCAAAGAGATGGAAAATATAAGATTTCTGGAACGTAACAACAGGTCGAAACAGATCTTGACGAAGTCTTACCTAAACCATCCTCATCCCCACTTCAAGGATAAGGTTCTCAGGACTTGGCTCGGGGAGAGAGCCGAAGGCGTGAGGCGGGACGTTCTCGAACAAAAACTTACATACAGGGTGGAGGTGGCGTGGAATCGAGTACGTCCCGCTCCCAGATGGTTGGGCGACGACCAAACCGGCCTGCTCGCGAGGTGGAGGCATGGACTCGCGAGCAGGTCCCTGCTCGGCAGCTGGGACTAGTTCCCGAGCAGGAGTCGGCTCTTGAGGCTCTACCTGCTCTCGAGCCTCTTCAGCTGGGGGGCAGCTGGACCCCACCCCATCTGGGGAATTATCTGCAATGTTGATCACTGGTGGCCCAGGTGCGACCACCAGTGAAGGAATAGTTGGCCCAGCTGGGGCCCCCGCCATGCTCGCGGGAAGGGCAGGCTGATCGCTGCCCGCGCGGATGGAAGATTGAGACGGTTCGGCAGGGGTTCTCTTCTGCCTTTTGGAACCTGTGCCCTTCAGACGGGGCAGTAGGCCTCTCTTCTCTCCAGCCTTCGTCATTTCGACTTCTCTTCTGGATATGAGGCCTGCTGCTGCAAGTCGCGAAGGAGATAAGCAAGCCTCGATATGCCTATCTCCGACAGGCACCTTATACACTCTAACGATCTTCTCGTTGATCCCACCCTTCAAATTCGGTTTCCGCAATGCCGGGATACCTGCGAGCACAAATAATGGTCAAACGAAGCAAAACCCTAAAAATTATTCTAAGGAAACTGCACAATACGGGATTGTGTCTACCTTCACAGAAAAATCGGGTCACTCCTGGACCCCTGGAGGAGGCAAACTCCCAGCTCCCGGAAGCATAGAACCACCGCTTCCTCCAGCCGGGATAGTTCGAGGAGGGTTTACCCAACACGAAATTATCCCGGTGCCAGTAACATAAATAATACCAGCCTTCTCTGGATGGAGCTTTCTTCAGACGGAACATACGGAGGAACTCCTCCGCCGTGAGTTCCCCGTTGCCAGCCTGAGCCCAAAGGGCAAAGGAGCCCAAAACCACCCTCCACCCGTTCACAATGAGTTGCCCAGGGGCAATCTTGTAACACCGTAGTACATCGCGAACAAAGGGATGGAGGGGAAGGCGTACCCCCAGGATGAGCTGGTACTCGTAAAATGCTACGCATCCTGGGGGGGGGGGGGGGGGGGGGAGTCGGGTGTTTCTCCACCTCCGGGCAAGCAGAGAGTTACAGAGTCAGGGATTTGGTATCTCTCCCGTAGCTCAGCCAGCCGGTCCTCCGATAAAACGGAAGGATATCCGGCTGCTGTGTATCTCCCCGCCGAAATCCTTGCACTGCTGGAGGCAGAGGACTTCGGAGTGGCATCACCAAGGGGGACAGTAGTCTCGTCAGAGTTCCCAGCCATGGGGAGATGAAAATAAAAGAAGAAGAAAAAGGAAGTATACCGGAAAAAGGAAAGAATGAGCACCGGAAGAGGAAGAAGAATGGAAAGAAAGGATTGCAGGTTTCTTTCGAAAAAACTTCTGTAGAAAATCAAAGAAATGGCGGACTCCGTATATTTATAGGCAATCATTCCGCCGTATCTGATGGCACGTGGCAGTCCCTCTTTGGACACAGCGCTCGAGCAGGCACGCCCATTAACTCCTCAAACACGTGGCGAGCGCCCCTTCATTTTCCATAAGCGAAAAGGCTGCGGAAAGCTGGCGCTCATTAATTTCAGCCCATCATGAGGGGTGCCGTTCTCGATGAAAGTAGCGAGCGGTTTCGTGTGATAGTGAGCTAAGTCCTTTCCTTGAGAATTCTTGGCGGCAAGGACTTGGGGGGCATCTGTTATAGGCAAAATGAGAGATGAGATTTCACGCGGAAATGCCCACTTCGCTCTCGCTCTCGAGATTATCTGATCGAGAGTCGAATATTGGATAAGTGCGGGACGTCCATTCGACTCTCGAGATTATATGATCGAGAGTCGAATATTGGATAAGTGCGGGACGACCATTCGACTCTCGAGATTATATGATCGAGAGTCGAATATTGGATAAGTGCGGGACGACCATTCGACTCTCGAGCTCACCTGATCAGGAGTCATAGATTGAAAAATATGGAGCAGCTATTCGCAAGTCTCGAGTCTTCATAACCGATAGTCAAATACGGCAAAGCTCGATCCGCGAGCAGACCTTCTCACAAGTCGTTGAAAGATGTTACATCTAAAATATGTACTTGGACTCGCGACCACACTTTAACCTGCGAGCAGCTTTCCTACGGGTTGCGACCAGTTCGGAGGCTATGACTCCAACTACGGGCGTCTCCTTCCTTTTCGGAGGCCATGACTCCAACTACGGGCGTCTCCTTCCTTTTCGGAGGTCATGACTCCAACTATGGTTTCCAGCCGGATCCAGCCGGATTTCAAGGGATTACCATCTAGGGGCGTGATTGTTGGAATAAGTCATTGGGTTGGATCTACTAAAAAGATAGGATCTTATCCCAAGAAATCAGCGAATTCTCAGTATCGTATGCGACATCAACGGGATTTCGACATCTCACGTAACAGATTGGATTGCTTCAGATCTATATAAAGGGGTGGCTCCATTGAGAGCAGGTAGGTAGACATCATTCAATCTTGGTCCCGTTTTGCTTGGCTTCTCTTCTGTGGTCTAACTTGAGCATCGGAGGGCTAACGGCTGGTCCCCAGCCACCCTTATTCGCTGTCTTGCTTCAGGTCTGGTGGTGGAAATCCCTGCTGGAGCGAAGGAGAAAAGCCGGAGGATCTCGTTACGAAATTTGATATTAACAGTAATAAGGTTCTCGCCAGAACTCTATTCCTTCGCGCAGCGGAAGTGAGGCAGTACGAATAGACACCAGAAATTCCCTATCAGTGGCATCCACAGAATGTTCATCATCAACGACTTCTCGATCTTCCCCGGCATCTGAAACAGGAAAGTGGTAGAAGCAAATCTCTGCCCAACTGCCAATTTTGGAAGCTATCCAATCAGACGACGGCGTTATCATGTTAAGTTTTCTATAGCGATAAAGAGGTGCGTGATCGGCGTGGAGATACTGGAAGAGATCTACTCCATATGTCCATGGGAAATATATGCCCAACCATCCGCAGAAGAAATGCCATGGGCAATAAGTCGCGTTCATCTCTCGCCAGGGTTGGTCTTTGTGACTCGCAATATTACCAAAAGCCCTATATAAACTACATAACACCGACGGTGCTAGAGAAAATTGGTGACCATTTGCAAGAGCTCCCGCCACAACGAAGCAAGAAAACTAGACACCATCAGCACTCTTTGAACTAGGCAACATAACTGCCGACAACCAGTATGCTAAGAATCCTACCAGTTCACAAGACAGTGTAAGCTCATTCGGATTGCGAAACTTTTGTTCAAAACGTTCCTTCATTAAAGCCTGGTCTTCGGGTAAGGTCCCATACTCTTCGTAATCAATGCTGCAAGAAGAAAAGAAGTGCCCATGTCAAAAATAAAGAAATTAAAGTATGTAGAGCACGAAGTACAAAAGAAGGCATCGAAAGAAGTATTACTTCATCCTCTGGCTGAGGTAGATCAACCAGTCATCATAGTGAATCTTCGTAATATTGTTGAACTGCGACAACTCAGCAAACAGCTCAAGACAAGCCTTTGAATGATAAGCATCTCGAGGATTTTTTAGCCGAAACGAAGACAGCTCTTCATCAGTTAGGACGCATTCCTGGCAATATTCTCCTATCACAGACAACCCAGCCATCATCCGGAGATCCCATAAAGTTATGCTCATCTCTCCATATGGAAAGTGGAACGAATTGGTAACGGAAGACGAGTAGTTCAAGAAGCTTCGAAGAATTGTTGGATCTCAGGAGAAATGTTCAGAAGTCGCATCGATAGCCTGATACAGGCCGACTTGGTTTAAAATCCTCTCATGTCAGATCAAAATCTCTTTTGCCCATGGCTCATAACCAACTCGCTCATTCAAATGACCCCGTGTACGAAAGCTCTTCGTCGCCCACATTGTCGCCTTGTCCATGTGTCGAAACCTTTGCTGCACTGTCTCAAAATAATGGACTGGAGAAGGAGTGTGAGGATCACAGTAGGCACAAGGAAAACCATTTCTCTCGAGGAACCTACCTGCCGTTCTCTCCTATCGTCGACCAGTATGGTAGTGAACAACTGTTCGGGGGCAGATGTCCACCTCTCGACTCCATAGAACTGAAAAGGGCCTTGAACGTTTGATGGTTCGATGCTCGGGAAGGGCCTGTGCCTCGCAAGAGATTTTTCATGCAAGATGACTTGGTCGGTATAAGGATTGACGATGGAGAAACCGCATGTCGTAATGATCTTGTTTCTATTCCAGCCGATCTTCATCCGCTCATTCTTCGGATCAACGAGCTGTGGCGATTGCTCCGCCTTGTCAACTTCTTCAACCGGCTTCTTACCTCGATTTCGTCTCTTCTTCTTCTGACCTTCCTGATCATCCTCGGAATGTCGGCCGCTCATGCTAGAAGGACTCGCCTCAACGACATTGGTAGCATCAGTGAACTGACAATACCAGGCAGACCATTCCTCTTTAGTCCCTTGTGTCGGAGGCTCAGACGTGGTTTTATCCACATAGATACGCAGTAATACTTTATGGGAGAGCTGCTTAATTAGATCAGAGAAATCCTTCACTTCGGATTCGATTGTCTCAAAAGATTGCGAATGACACTCTACCGAAGACGGGTTAGCAATATCTCCAGTCACCCTCTTCTTACCGCGTCGTATAGATGAAGAGCTGGAAACTTGCGATTTGGAAGCTTCACCAGAAGAACCTGCTGCTGTCGCCATGATTCACTGCAATACGCAAACAAAAGTGCATCAAACAGAAGACCAGCGCATGCAACAGGCTACGCAATAAGGTAAGCGCCGCATCATTCAAGCACGGATTTCACACACAAAATACGTCAGTAAACACATGCTTAAAGTCATGACCCACAACAATATGGAAATAGTGGAATTTGAGCACACATCCGACAAACAAGAGCGCACATATCATAGTGCAGAATACAGTAGCAGCCCTACATGTACACTCGGAGTGTGTGCAAATTCGCACTAACCCCAAATGATGCATGAGCACCCGTTTGGAAGTGCACATCGTAGAACCGCTTAAGGGAGTAGTTGCAAGCCATCAGAGACCAGCATAAGCAACATATTATGGGGCCCAAGCACTAAGTCCCAATCGTATTCGAGCGTCGAGTGATATAACCGCAAACGGCATCGAATTTGGCTGAGGATCGAGCCAGATATGCCACTTTTTCACCGAAGGCAGGTGCTGGGGCCAAAATTCCATTATTTCACTAAGTAGTGGAACCACATGCGCCCAAGGAGATGCCCCAAGTGCATGTGGCCTCTCACATGCGCCTGATCACCTCTCACATGCGCCGATTTTGTGAATTTCCTTAAGGTGCACTACTACATGCGCTTGGGGCAAGAAACGTGCGCCTTAGTTATCTCCACATTCGCCTGGAGCAAAGGGCATGCGCCTGGAGCAAGATCCCATATGCCCATTATCAGTTGGAGGGGCACATGCACCCATGGGAAGGCCACATGCATCTACTCCCTCATGAGAAGTTCTCTCACCTCTTAAATTTTAGTTTTCTTGATTCGGAAATGACCAAATGACTTAGTGAGTTCGGTATTTATACTTGAGCCTGGGGACCGATGCACCGCACTGGCCTGTAGTAAGCATCCATCGCAGCGCACCGGGGGGGCACTTGTTGGGGCTCAAATTCGCACCCATTGTAAAACAGTATTCAATAATCCATCTACGATGATTTGGACCGATTTTGAGACCCGAAATACTCAGAAAATGCCAGTGCAACCCAAACATGCGCGATCGTGACTGAAACCTACAAATGCTATTTTGGGGCGGAATCAGACATGCGGATTACCGCCAAATGATCCGAAACACCCTAAAACCCTTAACCTGCAAGTTTCGAGGTCGCACGATGCATATCTTTACCCGCGTGCTTCCAAATGTGTTTTGCCCTGACCGTATCCGACTATAAGGGCCCGAAAGCCTACAGGTGCCATTTTGGAGTGGAATCAGACATGCGGATTGTCGCCAAATGATCTGAAATGCCCAGAAAACCTTAAGTAGCAAGTTTGAAGTCCTTGCGGTCCATATTTCTACGTGTACGCTTCCCGGAACAATATTCCTATGCAAAGAGCCGATCGGGAGGGTCCAAATTGGGAAGGAACTACCAAACTTCACAGCAGATGACCATCGATACCCTGCCCCATTCATTCAGGAGGTCGATTATGGCCTAAAAGCGGCTTGGCGTCAGTGACTTCGGTCTCTGAAAAGGTAGCCCCCCTTTGAAGGTTGCCCGTCAAAGCCCAAAACCTGAAATATTCTAAGGGATGGAACATGCATTCGTTCACTCTCTCTCCACATGCATTTGTTCACTCTCTCTCTACATGTATTCATTCACTCTCTCTCCACATGCATTCGTCCACTCTCTCTCCACATGCGGATGCCATGAGGAGACATGCATTTGCCCTCTCACCACATGCGCATGAGAGCCCTTTCTCTCCATTTTCCATATTTTCAAAATTCTAAAAATATCATAAATCATAAAAATGCATGATAAACATGACACATGCGCCCACTTTAGAGGGCACATGCGCCTCATCAGTGGCACATGCGTCCAAGGTATGGGCACATGCGCCCACCCTCTCACAACATGCGCATGATCCCTCTTCGCAATCACATGCGCTTGGTGAAATTCAATTTTTGGTGGACCCGGGACCCGATTAACATATTATAAATACCCCCACTCACTTCTAAATCAGGCAGAGAGAGGCTTCATTTTCTGGAAAGGATCATCAGAGCAAGGTAAAAATCCTTGCCGGAATCCTCCATGGGCTATTCACATGCGCCCTCACTTCACCGGATGCCTTCGCCGGAAAGGGATTTCTCCCACCGGAAGGAGAAGATTCAAAACTTCTCTAAAGTCACATAGCATGCGCTTGGAAGGGGAAATATGCAAAAATCCCTAAGTCCCATGGGGACATGCGCCCATGGCTGGGATGTTGGGCGCATGTGCATGTCACATGCGCTTGATAAGCTCTCTCTCCTCACATGCATTTGTGGTGGCAGGACATGCACCTGTGGTAGATAACATGCATCCACCTAGGACATGTGCCCATGCCTAATGCAACATGCACCCAACCCAACCTCCCTTGCGCCTGGACGCTAATGGGGAGGTGGGGCCTTCTGTGATGTGGCCCGCCTTCGATGTGGCCCGCCTTCCGATCGTGTCAGCACTCCTACACACACATCAATGCCCTCTATCCATCCCCCGGACTGGATTCACCAACGGTCGATGTTAAGTGGGCCAAATCAACAATTTGATCAAAAAGGCCTACACTTAGCCAATATTGCAAACCTCGGAAACCCTTCCGAAAGAGCCGAAAATGGCCGAAATCTAGAGGAATCGAGCGGAATTTGACCGAACCCGAGAGGGAGACTTCTCTCCGCCATAACATGATATATCATAATCATGCAACGCAACGAGTTTATCTAAACCCGGGAGCCCTGAATACCCTAATTAAGTGGCCAGCAGGCCGACTGCTTAGTCATTTTCGGCCCTGGGAAGTGCCCAGTCGGCTCGGAAATAGACCTATGCTAAACAAATCGAAATGCGATCGCCCCGCGACCCTCGTGGACATAATCCACCCCTATCCAAAGACGGTCGTGACAGGTATTGACAAAATCCTCCGATCAGATCGTAAACAGGCCCTGGGAAGTGCCCTGATGGCCCAAATATCTACTAATGCCAAGTGAAATCAATCACGATCGCGAAGACGCGAGGGAAAAATATCGACGACATAAAGACATATACGAAGTAGATTGATCAAAGAAAATGCATAATTTGTCTGATACACATAACATCTAGCATAAATGTGATCTTCTCTTTGAAATTGCGTCGGGTAGCCTAACACGACACCCTACGCATACGCGTGCGGAAGCTTGAGGAGCAACTAGGATTATGGCTAAACCTATAGGAGGGGGGTGATAAGGACCTTTTTAAAATTATTTTCGCCTACTTAAACAATTCAACAAATTAAGCTACGTAAGCGATAACACTTCGGCTTCCAAACCTAAGTGGGTCCAATCAAAAGACTAGCATATGATAAAAGCTATAAACAACCTAGTCTAAACAAGCATAGATTAATAAAATGATTAAGCTAATGAAGAACCTAATCTATGCTACTCAAATAGACTTGAGTGAGGATGGATCAAGAAGTTCAAGTCTACTTGAGGTAGTGAAAGTACATCTTGTGAGTGTGGATGTGCCTATCAAGTGCCTAGCATACATTCCTAACTAAGCATTCATAATTAATCAATTAAACATAATGCATAAAGAGAAATGTGCTCAAGAACAATCACAAACACAACGATGTATAGTGGTTCGACAACATGTCTACTCCACTCCCGGTTCAAGTACTCAACCCCTTTGAGCACACCGGCATTCACTGGGGAGTTTAAATCTGGTTCCTCCCAACCAAGGTGTTTTAAATCGGATCCACCCAACCGGGCAGTTTACAGGTTCCTCCCAACCTACATGTTTGCACCCGTGTTGGTGGCTCCCCCTTGGAGACTTTGTTTTAGGCCCGACTAACGTGCCAAGGAACGGCTGACGTCCCTAGATTTTAGGCCCAACTAATAGGCCAAGGATCGGCTAACGACCCCGGGGCGAGTTTGTCAAACAAACTCTACACTTAACTCCCACAGGGAATTGAGTGGATGGACTCTTAACAAGACAACCTACTTGTCGGATTGAGCCCCTTGTTCAGCGCCGTCTTGGGTTGCTTCTTCTCGCTCTCCCGTGCTTGAATCAGCTCCCCTTGTGCTCCCCCGATCGTTGACGCCGTTGCTTTGCCAAGGCTTCAGCTCCAAGATCAGCTACCTTGCATGTGATGCTCCATTGGAGATGCCCAAGGTGCTAGGGAATGGTGAAACCTCTACAAATGGTAGGAAATGGGTTTCTTAGAGGAATGCACCTAAATGGACTCCTAGGTAGTGTTTAGACAAAGGATTTAACTATAATCAAGGTGTCTAAACCCTAGGAATCAAGAGGGAACAAGTCCTATTCTCAAGATGCCATTGAATGGCCCAAGCTTGTGATGAAAACACAAGGAGAATGGCTTGCTATAGGTTTGGGATAGAGCCTCTAATGATCTCTAGCAATGGTGGCTTCTATCTCCTAAAAATTCCCTCTTAGCTCAAAAACGAATCCCCCATCTTAAATAGATTTTCTTCCAATGGTCAAAAAACGGGCAGATTCGCGCATCTCCGATTGATCGGAAGAAGGTCCGATGGATCGGAGACCTGTCCGATTGATCGGAGACAAGTCCGATTGATCGGAAATCTATCCAGTGAAGTCTCTGGAAGATATTCCGATTAATCGGAACACTGTCCGATTGATCGGACGGACCCCTTCCGATGGATCGGAAGACTGTCCGATTGATCGGAAATATGTCCAGTGGATTTTCAAGGTTGCTGGAAAAATTTCTGATTGATCGGAGCTTCTGTCCGATTGATCGGAGTCCTATCAGAGCCAGTGTCCGATTGATCGGAGTCCTATCGGAAACTGCTGTTTGAGCCTATTTGATTACAGCAGCTTCCACCTCTTTAATTAGTCTAATTTATCATGTTTTTCATGGAGTTCTAAGACTAATGATGATGACTAAAGGTATACCTAGGTGGTGCAAGTCATCTAAGAGGTTATGGGTTAGGTTTTGGTCAAGGCAAGGCACACCAAGGCATCACATTTACCTGTTTCTTCTTTCTTGATGTAGCCGGGCCACTTGAGTCTTCGGTCTTCGTCTTCATTAAGCTCAACCGACACTAGACCTACTGACCAAAGTAATTGACAAACAAGGTGCACTAGTATACCACAGAAAAGTGCACTAACACTCTTGAGCATGCATAAAGCATAATTACTTTGTACTGTACTCATTTGCATCCATTGCATGAATTTATTTCATCTCGGATCGAGTTACGAAACTAAATCAAAGGGGACTATGGTTATCATCGAAAATCATAACCAAAGAGTTCTAAACGTTTGAAATACTCCATCGTTAAGACCAGTTGATGTGCGTCCTGTCCAAGGCAGGATCCATCAGTTGAGTGGCTAAGGTAATGAGTGCCTTCCAGCAAGTCACCCGTCCCATCAGAGACGGTCACTGGCCCTGGTTGCAGTAAGTGGACACCGTGAAGTGTATCTCTAAAAGTCATATCGTCCACAGAGACGCGTCATGACACTGAGATATACGACTCGGTCGAAACCCTGTTTGCACAAAGACACCATGGAGTGCCTTCCAGCAAGTCACCCGTCCCATCAGAGACGGTCACTGGCCCTGGTTGCAGTAAGTGGGCACCGTGAAGTGTATTTCTGAAAGTCATATCGTCCACAGAGACGCGTCATGACACTGAGATATACGACTCGGTCGAAACCCTGTTTGCACAAAGACCCCATGGAGTGCCTTCCAGCAAGTCACTCGTCCCATCAGAGACGGTCACTGGCCCTGGTTGCAGTAAGTGGACACCGTGAATGTATCTCTGAAAGTCATATCGTCCACGTAGACGCGTCATGAAACTGAGATATACGACTTGGTCGAAACCCTTTTTGCACAAAGACCCCATGGAGTGCCTTCCAGCAAGTCACCCGTCCCATCAGAGACGGTCACTAGCCCTGGTTGCACTAAACGGACACCGTGAAGTGTATCCCTGAAAGTCATATCGTCCATAGAGACGCGTCATGATACTGAGATATACGACTCGGTTAAAATCCTGGTTGATCTCAACTAGGAACGCCCGAAGAGTATGGGACCGACATCTAAGTGGTCTTAACAATGGCTTAGTCCATAATAAATCCTAGACTTGGTTTCTGCGACCATGAACTCGAGACTATAATCCCTGACGATTTAAACTACTTGCTCGATCTATCCGAGCTTCATTCCTTTAATATTCCATCTATTGTATAACTGCAATTCATAGTGGAATCTTGTCGCTTTGTGCCGTGGTTTTCTCCCGTAAGGGTTTCCACGTAAAAATCTTTGTGTTGTCTATGCTGTGCTTTATTTATATTTATGCTCTTTTAATGCTTTATTTAATTCATTTATGATACATGCATGCATTTACTTTTGCCTTCTAGTTAAGGGTGATCATCCGTTGATGTAATCGAGGGTTCGTGACCAGTTCACAGCCCGGAATGTAAAAGATCTCGGAATCTCTGGAATAAAATTCACCTCGCAGTGCTTTCTCGTGTATACTTTGTGATTGCTTATGATTGTCTATGAATGTCTCTATACTCAGAATTCCCCCAGAATAATGAAACACATGGAAATAGACTGCCGATGAGCAGTTTCGATTTTTCTAATGCTCTAACACCTGTGAAGACCAAGAAAAGACTACATTTACATGTCCATTCGGCACTTTCGCCTATCGACGGATGCCGTTTGGACTATGTAATGCCCCTGCCACCTTTCAGCGTTGTATGATGAGTATCTTTTCTGACATGGTGGGGACAATTCTCGAAGTCTTCATGGATGATTTTTCCGTATTTGGTTGTAGCTTTGATGAGTGCCTTGAGCACTTGAAATCTGTGCTGAAAAGATGTGAAGAGAAGAACCTTGTGCTGAATTGGGAGAAGTGTCACTTCATGGTTCAAAAGGGAATTGTACTCGATCACATCGTTTCACAAATTGGAATCGAGGTGGACAAAGCGAAAATTGATCTTATCTCTATCCTTCCACCACCTAAGAGCATACGAGATGTACGGTCCTTTTTGGGACACGCAGGATTTTATAGAAGGTTCATAAAGGACTTCTGTTCACTCTCTCATCCTTTATGTAACCTACTTCAAAAGGAAAATTCATTCGAGTGGAATGAAGAATGTCAAAAGGCCTTTACCACCCTTAAAGGTATGTTGACATGTGCTCCCATAATGCAACCACCTGATTGGAGCCTTCCTTTTGAAATTATGTGCGATGCTAGTGAGTATGCTATTGGGGCCGTGCTAGGCCAAAGAAAAGAGAAAAGGCCATGTGTCATCTACTATGAAAGTAGAACTCTAAACTCAGCTCAAGCAAACTACACCACTACTGAAAAAGAACTTTTAGCCATAGTTTTTGCCTTGGACAAGTTCAGGTCCTACTTGATTGGATCAAAGATCATCATATTCACTGACCATGCCGCGCTTAAGTACCTTCTCTCTAAGAAGGATGCTAAACCATGGTTGTTAAGATGGATCCTTCTACTCTAGGAATTTGACATAGAAATACGTGATAAGAAAGAAGTAGAAAATGTCATAGTTGACCATCTCTCTCGACTTGTCCTCACTAATTCCCCTGAAACGACCGTGATCAATGACATGTTCCCTGATGAACAACTTTTTTCTGTTTCCCAATTGCCATGGTATGCGGACATTGCTAACTATCTTGCTATAGGTACAATTCCTACACATTGGAAAAAGCAAGATAAGGATAAATTCTTCACGGAGGTGCGAAAATTCCTATGGGACGACCCATACTTATTCAAGTATTGTCCCGATCAAATCATACGGAGATGTGTGCCAGATGATGAACAACAAAGTATCATCTCCTTCTATCATTCTCAGGCATGTGGTGGCCACTTTTCAGCTAAAAAGGCCACAGAGAAAATTCTGCAATGTGGGTTTTATTGGGCCACCATGTTCAAAGACACACATGAGTTTTGCAAAGCATGTGAACCTTGTCAGAAATTAGGAGGAATTTTCCGTAGAAATATGATGCTACTCAATCCCATCTTAATAATCGAATTTTTTTTATTGTTGGGGCATTGATTTCATGGGTCCATTCCCATCTTCTTTTGGAAACACATACATCTTGCTTGCCGTTGACTATGTTTCCAAATGCGTCAAGGCTATCCCTTGCCGGAATAATGACCATAAAACAGTCATTCGCTTCTTAAAAGAGAATATTCTTTCCCAGTTTGGAACACCTCGAGTCATCATAAGTGATGGAGGGTCTCATTTTTATAATTGCCCTTTTGAAACTTTAATGAAGAAATATGGTGTAACACACAAGGTGAGCACTCCCTATCACCCACAAACGAGTGGACAAGCTGAGATATCCAATAGGGAGATTAAACACATTTTGGAGAAAACGGTAAACCCCGATCGCAAGGATTGGTCACTTCGACTTACCGATGCGCTTTGGGCTTACCGTACCACTTTTAAAACCCCTATTGGAATGTCTCCCTATGGACTTGTCTATGGGAAGGCTTGTCACTTGCCTGTGGAGTTGGAACATAGGGCATATTGGGCAATTAAGAAGATGAATTTCAATTCTGACAAGGCAAGCTCGTTGCACAAACTACAATTGAATGAACTTGCAGAAATCCGGAACGAAGCATATGAGAATGCGAGAATTTACAAGGACAAGATAAAGATATTCCATGATAAGAATATTCTTCGCAAGACATTCACGACCAATCAAAAAGTCCTCATGTATAATTCTCGCCTACATTTATTTCCGGGAAAATTGAGATCTAGATGGACCGGTCCCTACATTGTGCAAACTGTTTATCCATATGGGACTGTCAAGCTGTTAAATCCGAGGAACGGCAACATTTTTAAGGCGAATGGGCAACGATTAAAGCTGTTCTTTGAGAAATTTCCTTCAGAAGGTATGTCCATACCCCTGAATGATCCTGTGTATCAGGATAATTGATCTCCTAGTCTGACGGAGGTATAGAGTAGTTAGGATTAGGATTTTGTTGCTTTTGTTTACCTTTGCTTAGGTTTGTTAGAAGGAGGAAGAATTCCACTTTTCACTTTTTCAGATACTCTCATTCCTCACTCCCTTTTAGGTTCAAATTGCTCTCATGTTTTGTTTATTGCACATCTTTTACATTGAGGACAATGCAAGATTTGGTTTGGGGGTGTAGGATCACTTGGATGAATCCAGCGTTTTGTAACATTTCAAGCAATTATGTGGAAATTTTTTGATTTTTTTTAGAAATTCAAAACTCTTTTGGAAAATTTTGGTTCTATGCGCTCAAGATGATATGAGCATAAGAAGAGGAGATATGAAGTGTATGAGGTTGTAAATCTTGATCTTCTCTTGGCATAATGGTTTTATATGAGAATTCCCCTAATTCTATGATCGATGAAAAATCTGAATACTTTTACACCTAGTCCACATTACACGATTTTCATGGGTTGAAGGGATTATGTAATTTATGGATTAGCTAGACTTTGAATTAAGGTGTTGAGAAATCAAGTCGGGGTACTTTGTCCATCCTTGTCCATGGGAAAACAGTGCAAGATATGGATTTCTAAAAATCCTATCTAAATTAAAAGAAAAAGGAAAAGGAAGGATGAAATTGGGAATGATGGAAAAATGGTGGAAAATTTCGATTAGGGCTACTTACTACCAACCGGGGGATGGTCTACCCGTAACCAAAGCCGGAAATGGGACGTAGTGTGGAAGTCATCGGAAGGACCGTAAGGCAAATTCCTGTCATTGGCTTGATGTGGCTCTATGTATCTTGAGATCTATAGTCTGGTTGATCTATGAAGAAGATAATCCTAGAAACTCATGAGATGAGTTTTCACTATCCACACTAGATTGAATTTGTTCAAGTTCTTCTATTTATCAACCAATCAGCGGGAATTTCATATGAATGCTTATCATGTCTTGGGGGTTTACGATTTCAACTTCTGTCACCAAATATTTCTGAATCTTACACTTGTGTGTCTTGGAACGTATAGAAGAATGGTTTCTAAAAGAGAGTTGAGTTTTGAAGAATGGAATTAGTTTCACGCATGTTTTGCTCGGGACTAGCAAAATGCTGGTTGGGGGGTGTGTTGAGCTCTTAATTGTGCATATTCTAACCCCAATTCATCACTCATTGTGCGAGATTTTTATGATTTAAAGACTAATTGAATGCATGTTTTGTGATTGCAGGATTGAGAGTGGACTCCGCCTAATTGAAGATGAAAATAGCTTATTTGGAACTATTTGGATGAAGATCGAAGGAGGACCAAAGAAAGAAGGAAGCAAGGAAAGAAGAAAAGAATGGAAGAAAGAAGCTAGAGAAATGAAAGAAAGAATGCAGAAGAAGGTGCCCACGACCGGTCGTCCAAGGCCAAGGACCGGTCGTCCGACCGGTCTGCACATGCACAGAGGAGGCACAGAGGCCATAGCTCTCTGGACTGTTCACGACCGGTTGTGCGACCGGTCGTCCACTTTTACGACCGGTCGTACGACCGGTCCTTAAATTAATTTTCCAAGCTGAAACTCTCTGGATTGTTTTTGGTCGTTTTGAGACAGGTCGTCAAGCATCCACGACTGGTCGTCCAGCCACTGCGATCGGTCGTACGACCGGTCGCCTGTGTAAGATTCAAACCTTCTATTTTTGGCACCGATTTTCTCTGCGCAGTGCGTAAGTGTTACGCAGATTCTCAAATCTTCTGAAGTTGCGGAGCCTCCCCACTATAAAAGGACACCTAGGGATCGTTCCTAGGGTATCTTAGAAGAGTTTAAGCAAGGTTGGAGGCGGTGGAAGTGGATTTTGGAGTTCCACAACTCCTCCTAGTTTGTTTTTACTGTTTTATGCTTTTCTTAAGTTGTTTCATGTTTCCTTGGATCATGAGCAGCTAAACCTCTTAGCTAGGGCTAAGAGGTGAAGCTTGTAGTGAATCTAAGATGTTTTAATTCGTATTTAGTTGGTTTTAAGATTGGAATTCATGTTTATGAACAATGGTTTGAAGTTTATACAAGTTTTAAGTAGTTTTTCTTAGTCTTATGATGACTCATGGATGTTTGGGAGAATTACTTAAATTCTTAATTGGTTTGTATTAGTCTAGACCTGTATGATCCGAGGAATTGGAGTACGCTCTAGTACTATGATCTTCATGTGGGAACTTCCTACCAAAGTTCTACTTTTCTGAATTTCTGTGCTATATATGGGACTGTGCATGTGATTTGAATCAAGTTTAAATTGTAATCTAGGCTTGTCTTGTGACAGGATTTGAGGATAGTTATGATTGTGATCTGAGCCTATTGGAATTGGGACTGACCTATGCAATCGAGCATGCTCAGCCTAGCTTACATTTGAGTGAATCATATGCATTGGACTTACATATGACAGATTGTCTGGTTTAACAGCTCTATCATCGGACTAGATAGATCTTAATATCGATTCTAGTTGAGAAAGTGCGAAACCACAGCGGATTGAACATCAAGGATTGCTACAAGTGGATCCTTGAACCCCTAGTGCCTTTTTATAATTGATTACCTTCGAATTAGTTTAAAATTATTATTCACATCAACTTCGTACAAAATCTGGTTGTTAGCTCCCAATAGACACTATTGGATGTGTTTGTGAATTCCTACACAAGTCCCTGTGGATCGACCTCGGTCTTACCGAGTTTATTACTACATCGCAACCCTACACTTGGGGAAGCGAACATGCTTCATGATTATGGTGTATCATGTTACGGAGAAGAGAAGTCTCTCTCTCGGGGTTGGTCCAATTCTGCCCGATTCTCCTTGATTTCGGCCATTTTTCGCTCTTTCGGAGGGATTCCAGGGTTTGTAAATTTGATTAAGTATTGGTCAGTTTGGATTAAATCATTGATTTAGACCATTTATCATCGACCGTTGGGGAATCTGATCCGTTGGATGAAAAGATATTGCCAATATGTGTCTAGGAGCACTGGTGCGATCGAGAGGCAAGTTAGATCGGAAGAGGGCTACACGACGAAAGGTCCCACCTCCCTATGACCATCTAGCCGCATGTGGGTATGGGAGTAGGTGCATGTGGCATAGAGGCAGGCGCATATGCCCCTCCCCTCTCCTGGGCGCATGTATGCAAGGTGTCAGGCGCATGTGGATATGGGTTGAACGCATGTCTCCCCTTTCCTGGCGCATGTCGCCAACTTTAAGAGAGAATAAGAAGGTGGATTCCCTTCAGGCACATGTTGCTTTGCACATGCTCCTGACTCCTTGGGGTAAGCGCATGTGAAATTGCATCGGATAGCCTAACACGACACCCTACGCATACGCGTGTCGAAGCTTGAGGAGCAACTAGAATTATGGCCGAACCTATAGGAGGGGGGTGAATAGGACCTTTTTCAAAATCTTTTCGCCTACTTAACAAATTCAACAAATTATACTATGTAAGTGATTAACACTTCGGCTTCCAAGCCTAAGTGGGTCCAATTAAAAGACTAGCAAAAGATAAGAGCAATCAACAACCTAGTCTAAACAACTCATGTGGACTATAGAGGGTGGATCAAGAAAGGCTCAAGTCAACATGAGGTAGTGAAAGTACATCTTGTGAGTGTGGATGTGCCTATCAAGTGCCTAGCATACATTCCTAACTAAGCATTCATAATTAACCAATTAAACTCAATGCGTTAAAGAGAAATGTGCTCAAGATCAATCACAAACACAAGGATGTATAGTGGTTCGACTACTTGTCTACTCCACTCCCGGTTCAAGTACTCAACCCCTTTGAGCACACCGGCATTCACTGGGGAGTTTAAATCTGGTTCCTCCCAACCAAGGTGTTTTAACTCGGATCCACCCAACCGGGGAGTTTACAGGTTCCTCCCAACCTACACGTTTGCACCCGTGTTGGTGGCTCCCCCTAGGAGACTTCGTTTTAGGCCCGACTAACGTGCCAAGGAATGATTGACGTCCCTAGATTTTAGGCCCAACTAATAGGCCAAGGATCGGCTAACGACCCCGGGGCGAGTTTGTCAAACAAACTCTACACTCAACTCCCACAGGGAATTGAGTGGATGGACTCTTAACAAGACAACCTTACTTGTCGGATTGAGCCCCTTGTTGCGCCGTCTTGGGTTGCTTCTTCTCGCTCTCCCATGCTTGAATCAGCTCCCCTTGTGCTCCCCCGATCGTTGACGCCGTTGCTTTGCCAAGGCTTCAGCTCCAAGATCAGCTACCTTGCATGTGATGCTCCATTGGAGATGCCCAAGGTGCTAGGGAAGGTAGGTTTGAGATCTCTACAACTTATAGGAATGGGTTACTTAGAGAGTCTCACCTACACCGATCTCATCATAGAGTATTGGATAGGAATATGACTATCAAGATCAATCCAATCTCTAGAGATCAAAAGAGGGACAAGTGCATCTTCTTCTTGAGCTTTGAATGCTCCATACTTGTGATGAATCACAAGGAAGATCACTTGTTTGGGTTAGGAATAGGGCTCTTAATGATCTTCAACAATGGTGGTTCCTATCTCCTCAAAATCCCCTCTCATAGCTCAAAAACGAATCCCCCATCTTAAATAGATTTTCTTCCAACGGTCAAAAAACGGGCAGATTCGCGCATCTCTGGTTGATCGGAAGAAGGTCCGATTGATCGGAGACCTGTCCGATTGATCGGAGACAAGTCCGATTGATCGGAAATCTTTCCAGTGAAGTCTCTGGAAGATATTCCGATTGATCGGAACACTGTCCGATTGATCGGACGGACCCTTTCCGATGGATCGGAACACTGTCCGATTGATCGAAAATATGTCCAGTGGATTTTCAAGGTTGCTGGAAAAATTTTCGATTGATCGGAGCTTCTGTCCGATTGATCGGAGCTTATGTCCGATTGATCGGAGTCCTATCGGAGCCAACGTCCGATTGATCGGAGATCAATCGAAAACTGCTGTTTTAAGCTGTTTTGTTTACAGCAGCTTCCACCTCTTAAATTAGTCTAACTTATCATGTTTTTCATGGAGTACTAAGACTAATGATGATGACTAAGGGTATACCTAGTTGGTCCAAGTCATCTAAGAGGTTATGGGTTAGGTTTTGGTCAAGGCAAGGCACACCATGGCATCACTTTTACCTGATTCTTCTTCCTTGATGCAGCCGGTCCGTCTTGAGTCTTCGGTCTTCGTCTTCATTAAGCTCAACCGACACTAGACTCATTGACCTAAGTAATTGACAAACAAGGTGCACTAGTATGCCACAGAAAAGTGCACTAACAGCATGTTGCTTTACAACTTGTGATATTTTTGAATTTTTCAAAGGGGGGCCAAGGGAGTGGGCGCATGTGCCCTCTGCATGTGGTCTCCGCATGTAAGCTCCGACTATTGCCTCCGACTGTTGCAAACTTAGGGAGTTTTCTAGATTTCCAGGCTCCGACTGTTGCCTCCTCTCCGACTGTATCCTTTTTTGGTGAGGGATTCCGGCGAGGAAATCCACTCTGAGAGGGGATCTGACGAGGGAAGACAGAGCAAGTGCATGTTACCTCTTGCGTTGCTCTGATACTGTCTGAAGATGATCTCTCCTTCTAACATCAGGGGCTTACTATTTATATTATCCTAAATGGATACGGGTCTGGACCAACGGATACTTCAAACGTGTGTGCTCTCCACATGTAGGCTTCGCATGTAGGCTCCGCATGTAGGCTCCGACTGTTCAGAGGACAGGTACCTTTCCGGAGGCCAAAGTCATCGACGCTAGGGCATTTTATGCTTCTCATCAGGTTATGAAATGAATGAGGTGGGGGATGGATGATCAATTGCCGCCAATTTTGGTGGTTCCTTCCCAATTTGGACTCCCATACTTAGAATATTCTTCAAACTTCAGGCTCTGACTGTCTAAAGGACAGGTGCCTTTTCGGAGACCGAAGTCACTGACGCCAAAGCACTTTAAGCCTCTCATCAGGCTATCAAATGAACGAGATGGGGTGCAGATGACCAGATGTTGCGAACTTTGGTAATTCCTAATTTGGAACCTCCGGGTCGGCTCTTCGTGTAAAAAATCTCTTCAGAAAGCGCGCATATAAAAATGGGCATCACAAGACATTTAAACTTGTAGGTTAAGGTTTTATGGCATTTCGGATCATTTGGAGGCAACCTGCATGTCCAATTCCTCTCTAAAATGGTACCTATAGGCTTTCGAACCCTTTCGATCAGCTCCGGACAGGGGTAAAATGCATTTCGAGGTGCACAGGTAAAGACATGTGCCGCGTGACTTCGAAACTTGCAAGTTAAGGGTTTTAGGGAATTTTGGATCATTTGGCTCCAACCCGATGTCTGATTTCGCTCTGAAACGACATTTATAGGTTTTAGTCATGGCTATGCATGTTAGTGTTGCGATGACATTTTCTAGATATTTCTGATCTCAAAACTGATCCAAATCGTTGTAGATGGACCGCTGGATGTTATTTTGTAATAGATGCAAATTTGAGCCCCAACAGCAGCTACCCCTCCTACTCTCGAAGATGACTCACCAGAAAAGGAGCAAGTATCTTTGTCGTTGTACGTAAATGGTTAATCCTGCTCCTTTGGCAGTGGAGCTAGATTGATTTTAATCTCTCCCAATGGATCACAATTCAAATATGCTTTGTGCTTCGACTTTCGTGTGTCAAATAATGAAGCAGAATACGAAGCCTCAATAATAGGTCTCCAATTAGCAAATATGCTTGCAATAAGGAACCTGCTCATCCACAGCGACTCACAGCTCATTGTAAATCAAGTGCTTAACAAATTTGAGGCAAAAGGAGAGAGGATGGCTTCGTATAAAGCCCAAGTATTAATCGTACTTGCCAAATTCAACAAATATGAAATAATTCATATTCCTCGAGAAGAAACTCACAGATTCTTTAGCGAAATTAGCTTCAGCACTAGAATCCAATCTAACACGAGCTGTCCCTATTGAACACCTCTCTGCCCCGAGCATCGATCAAGTCACTCCAGAACAGGTCGCCACAGTGCAACTATCTCCATGTTGGATAGATCCCATCGTCCTTTACCTACAAAGTGAAAAGCTCCCAGATGACAAAAAATCAGCCCGACAAATTCGCTATCGTACTGCCAGGTACATCTTACAAGATGGCAAATTGTTACGAAGAAGTTTTACTTTACCATATTTAAGGTGTCTCCATCCAAAAGAAGCACAACATGTTTTAAATGAAATACACCATCAGGCATGGGGTAATCATCCCAAAGGACGGTCTCTAACATACAAAGTAGTGAGACAAGGGTACTATTGGCCCATTATAAAGGCAGACGCCATCGAATTTTTCATGAAATGTGACAAATGTTAACGATATGCTCCAGTTCCTCATTTACCATCTGAACAAATGACGCCAATGGACGACCCCTGACCTTTCGCTCAATGGGGAGTCGATATAATCGGGCCATTACCCATGGGAAAAGGACAAAACAGGTTCGCGATTGTGGTAGTCGATTACTTCACTAAATGGGTTGAAGTAGAACCTCTCGCTACCATCACTGAAAAACAGACTACTAAATTCATATGGAGGAATATCATATGTCGTTATGGACTTCCCCACACCATAATTTCTGGCAACGGAAGACAATTTAATAATGCTGCGTTCTCCGAATTTTACGAGAAATGGAAGATACATAATATTCTAACTTCTCCATATCATCCTTAAGCCAACGGACAAGTAGAGGCAATTAATAAGATTATGAAGCACCATTTGAAGACCAAGCTTGATGAAGGTAAATGTATGTGGTTAGAACTTCTACCAAAAATTTTATGGGCTTACAGAACGACAACCCGCACATCGACAGGAGAAACACCTTTCTCTTTAGCATTTGGTATTGAAATGGTTGTCCCAGTGGAAGTCAAAGTACCCACTCATCAAGTAGAACATTATGAGGCAATGAATAAGAAGAAGGCTTAAAACTTCATCTCGATCTCCTAGAAGAAAGAAGGGACACATCTCGACTCTGGGCAGCGGTCTATCAACAGCGTATAGCCCGTTACCACAATGTTAGAACTTAGAAAAAGTCAACTGCTCGTCAGCAGTCCTTTTTTCCTGTGTTTCTTTATTCTGGGGAAATTCTGAGTATAGAGACATTCATAGACAATCATAAGCAATCACAAAGTGTACATAAGAGAGAGGTATCGCAAGGCAAATTTTATTCCAGAGATTATGAGATCTTTTACATTCCAGGCTGTGATACTGGTTACGAGCCTTTAATTACATCAACGGTTGATCACCCTTGATTGGAAGGCAAAAGACTAATCCGCCGGGGATTATGGTCTTGAGTTCATGGTCGTATAGACCTTTGTTTTCTTGTTATGGACTGAGCCACATTTCTTAGACAAGCCGGATGTCTATGTCCCATTTTCTTTCAGACTGTCCAGGTTGAGAGACTGTCAGGATTCGAGTGGTGCAACTCTGGGCCCGCGCCTGTTACCGTGAACCGGTGACTGCTGGAATACATGAACATCGAAATGTTGGTTGGCATAACTTAAAGCCCGCGCCCGTTACTGTGAACTAGTGACCTTAGGAAAGCAATCCGCAACTGCCTATCAGCTCAACCGACGAACCCGTTGTCGATGGGTAGGGCATCGACTGTCTTTTTCATAGTGGCAATCCATAGCAGGATGTTTCAAGCTTAGTTTGAACTCTTTTGTTTGTGGTTTCTCATGGTAACCATAACCCCTTAGGTTTAGCCTCGGACCTTTATCCGGGATGAATGGAGCTTTGTACAGTAAAGTAAATGCGTTTCTTCTGGAGTCGGGCGACTCATCTTTGAGAACACTCTTTCTTCTGAGTATTTTCAATGATCTATTTCAGATCAAATAGGCTTTATCGAGCTAAGATCTTTTGATGATGTCAATTCAATAGGGTGGATCGGCTGTTTCCGATGCCCGCAAACGGCTAAGTATAGGGTCCGATGGGTACCCACATATGCCAATTTCTTATGAATAATGGGATCGGTGCCCCGTAAATGCTTAACTCGGCTGTTGGATAGCCTGAGCACTTCAACTTTGTCTCAGCGTCTTGGAGATCGCGGTTGATTTCATCTGGCATCAGTCAATTTTCAAGCCAACAGGGCATTCCCAGGGCTGAAAATGACTAAGTAGTGGACCTGTTTGTGGCCTGATTAGGGAAATCGGTGAGTATTATCAATAATCTTCTTTGAACAGGGGTGGATTATGTCCACGAAGCTCGCGGTGAGATCTCGTTTTGATTTGCTTAGCAGAAGTCGATTTTCGGGCCAACAGGGCACTTCCCAAGGCTGGAAATGACTAAGTAGTGGACCTGTTTGAGGTCTAATCAGGGAAATTGGTAAATATTATCGATGAACGTCTTGGAACAAGGGGTGGATTATGTCCATGAGGATCGCGGTGCGATCGCGTTTCGATTTTCTTAGCAGAAGTCGATTTTCGGGCCGACAGGGCACTTCCCAAGGCTGGAAATGACTAAGTAGCGGGCCTACCGACCGCTTGATTAGGTATTCGAGGGTCCTATGATCGGATAACCTCATCGCGGTGCATGATTATGGTGTATCATGTCATGTAGAAGAAAAGTTTCCCTCTCGGGCTCGGTCCAATTCCGCCCAATTCTTCTCGGTTTCGGTCGTTTTCGGTTCTTTCAGAGGGATTTTCGGAGCTGCCAAATTGATTAAGTGTTGGACATTTTGGACCAAAACACTGATTTGGGCCATTTATCATTGACCGTTGGAGAATCTGATACGGTGGATGGATAGATCTCATCGAGATGCATCTAGGAGATGCAGTTTCATCAAAATCTGATCCCGGACGAAGGTGGGCCGCACGATCGAAGGCCCACCCCTCCAACCAGTGTCCAGGCGCATGGAGGGGGTATGCAGGCGCATGTGGCATTGCAACAGATGGTGAGCGCATGTGGTGGCGAGTTGGGCACATGTGCCCATCTCCCAGGCGCATGTGCCCATTTTTCGGGTGCATGTGCCCATTTCTCATGAAAAATAGATGAAGGAGAGGTGTTCCGGGCGCATGTGGTAGTGCACGTGCGCCTGGACCCAAATGGTGGGCGCATGTCATTTCAAACTTGATGGAATTTCATGATTTTTCGGCCAGAAAAGCCAGCGCATGTGGGGAAAAGCCGGCGCATGTAAGGGAAAAAGCCGGCGCATGTGCCCAGCACTTAGAAAATTTCAGGATTTCCCTCCGAACTTGGGATTCCGGCGAGGAAATTCCTTTTCGACGAGGGATTCCAGTGAGGGAATCCACTCCAACCAAGGCATCCGGCAAGGGGCAATGGAGTAGGCGCATGTACCTCTTGCGTCGTCCTGAGGTCGGCAGAAGATGATCTCGTGCTGATGAAATGAAGTGACTCCATTATTTATAGGGGGTAATCAGGTTCGGGTCTGGCCCGACGGGTATTTCTCGACGAATGTGGCAGAAAACAGGTTAGGCGCATGTGGAAAAAATACATCAGGCGCATGTGGAGGATCCGGGCGTATGTCCTTTTCCGACGCATTTCCTGGCGCTTTCCGAAAAAGTATTCAATTTACTTCCTTTCATCAATAGGGTGTAGGTGCATGTGGTGGGAGGCCAGGCGCATGTCCTTTGCCGACGCTTTTCCCACTACTTAGCCAGATTTTCAGGATTCCAGCACTTAGAAAATTTTAGGATTTCAGCTCCGACGGGAGACCTCCAAAGGACAGCTACCTTTTCTAGACATGCACTCACTATCGCCAAGCCACTTCTAGGCTAGGATTGACCTCCTGAATGAATGAGATGGGGTGTGAAAGTCTAGATGTTGCCAATTTTGGTACTTCCTTACTAATCTGAAGCCTCCGGGTCGGCTTGTCGTATAGGAACGTTGTTCCAGGGAGCACGCGCATGGAAATACGCACCATAATGACTTCAAACTTGCTATTTAAGGGTTTTGGGGCTCTCTGGATCATTTGGCGGTGAAGCGCATGTCCATTTCTGCTCTGAAATGGTAGCTGTAGGCTTACGGACCCTTTTTGGTTAGCTCCGAGAAGGGATGAAACGCATTTCGAGGTGCGCAGGTAAATTTATGCACCGGATGACTTTGAAACTTACAGGTTAAGGGTTTTAGGACATTTTGGATCATTTGGCGGTGAAGCACATGTCCAGTTCCACTCCGAAAAGGTAGCTGTAGGCTTATGGACCCTTTTTGGTCAGTTCCGGCAGGGACGAAATGCATTTCGAGGTGCGCAGGTAAATATGTGCACCGGATGACTTTGAAACTTGCTGGTAAGGGGTTTTAGGATGTTCCGGACCATTTGGCGGTGAAGCGCATATCCAGTTATGCTCCAAAATGCTGTTTGTGGATTTTGGTCGTTACCAAGTGATTAGGGTTGTGCTGGCATTTTCAGGGCTTTCCCGGCCTCAAAACTGATCTAAACCATTGTCAATAGATCACGGGATATTATTTTATAATGAGTGTAAATTTGAGCCCCAACAAGTGCCTCCCTAGTGTGCTGCGTTGGATGCTTACGTCATGCTAGTGCAATGCACTGGTCCATTAGGCTCAAGTATAAATAGTTGACTCACTGAGTCATTCCAACATTTTCTCGAGTCAGAAAATCCAATTTTCCCAAGGTGAGAGAGCTCTCCCTTAGGGTACAGGTGCATGTGGTCCCCTTGTGGGCGCATGTGGCCTGCTATCATTACTTTTTTTGGCAAAGCACTTCCTCCAGGCGCATGTCAGATGCCATACATGAATGGGCGCATGTTGTTCTGGGCATGCGCCTAGGGCACTTCCCAGGACTTGTGTTTTCCCAAAAATTAGAGGTGGGCACATGTGGTGATGCACATGCGCCTGGTGCATTGAATTCCAAACTCATTCGTTTCTTTCTTTTGAGCCGGGCGCATGTCAGATTGCACATGCGCCTGAGGCCTTAAGTGATGAAGTTGCACCTTCGAATTTTATGGATTGGGCGCATGTGAGGGGCCACATGCGCCTGGGGCTCCACCTTGGGCGCATGTGAGCCCAAGACTTAGCCGAAATTTCCATTTTTAGCCCCTGTATTGCACTCGGTGAAGAAATGGCATTTTCGGCTCCGTTTCTCAGTCAAATTCAGTGTTGTTTGAGGCTAGATCACTTAAAATTCAAGCATGATTGGAGCTCAGTGCCTTAGGCCTACAGTTGGTTGCCTACTTTGGCTTGTCACAGCTTGCAACTGTCTATTTTTAGGCAAGTTCGGAGTATGTCTGCCAGAGTGCACTCATAGCGTCTCGATTGCTTGTGAAGTTGCTGTGTACGAACAGTTGCATATATATGATGCTGAAACCGTCTACTGACCCTATCCAGTACCTGCTCATAGGCACCTGAACTTGTCAAGGCTGCTTTTGGGCTAAATGCATGGATGTATTGTGGGTTTAATCTGTGATTTTGTATGTGCATCAATCACATGTATGCGTGCATGTATGATAGCAATTGCTTTGTTGTGAAATGAATATGCTGACTGATATGCTATGCTCTTGATTTGGTTGCTTTCATGCTTTGTTTCTTGTGCTCTACGTGATGTGCTTGTGTTTGTGATACGATTTCGTTAGGCTATTTGCCCTTGTGTATCGAGTTGTTTTCTGATGTTGTTCTGTTTACGCATTGCAGTGAATTGCGGTAGCGACAATGGGATCTTCTAGTGAAACCTCTGGGTCACATGCTTCTGGTCCGACGCCGATGAAGTGCGGTTGGAAAAGAACGGCTGAAGGTCCTTCTAACCCTCCTCCTCCAAGACGTAACTCTCGCTTCTTTCCTACGGTCGAACCCGAGATAAAGGATTTCTCGGAGCGTATTGGGCAGCTTCCTCATGAAGTGCTGGTGCACATCTTCGTCAACAAGACAGCTCCCAAGCCTCCAAAGCAGGGAACATAACAAGAGTGGGTCTATTGGTATGCCCAATTTGCTGGTGTGGCGAGTGCCATCGAGGCAGGTCTTCAAGATATACTTGTTCAAAATGCAGAAGAAAACCTGACAGGTCAGAAAGGTAAGAAGAAAGGAGGATGAGGAAAACAACCGACCAAGGCACTCAGTCAAGCAGAGCGATTGACACAGCTCCTCGACTTGAAATATGAAAGGATGAAGATTGGATGGGAGAGCAATGAGATTGTTGCTGAGCGTGGCATCTGCATCACGAATCCCTACGATGGCGAAGTCATCATTCACCAGAAGTCTCTTATGAGGTGTAAACCTTTTCCGAGCATCGAGCCATTTGATGTTCGTAGACCTAGCCAATTCTATAGAGTGGAGAGATAGTCTTCAGTTCTTGAGAGATTACTCACCGCCACTCTGGGAAGCAACGGGAAGCAACAAAAGGTTGGTGAGATTAAGGAGATGAATTTCGTTATGCCTACGTGTGATCCGCATGCACCTTATCCGACTCATTTCTTTGAGACGGTGCGTCAAAGGTTCCTTTTTATAGCACGTCCGCAATGTGGGAGACTTCGAGCTTCCGTACACGAGGGCATCTGAGTCGTCGTGACAGCTACATACCATGGGCAAAGGAGATTCTGATCTGGCACGAGGCTGTGCTTAGGGAGGTCGGGCTCTACTATGCAATTGAGGCGACTGCCAGCTTCTTTCCACGAGATCCGACAATTCTCAAGGGCTTCTTAAATTATTGGAGTTCCATTACCAATTCTTTCCATCTTCCTCAAGGGGATATGAGTATAACCCTCTGGGATCTTAAGGTGATGGCAGGCTTGCCCATACGCGGCGGGTATTGTCATGAATATATCCCCTCTGATGAAGAATTGTCTGGCTTCAGACGCGAAGGTGATCGGAAGGCTTATCATTCCAAGGCGTGTTTGGAGTTATTCCATGAATTACAATAGTTCGACTGCATTACAAAGATACACTATGAGGATTGGTCAGTCTACTTCAGCCACGGCTTGAAGTAAGTCTTCACGGGACGTCTCTTTCTTTCTTCTTATGATGTATGCTCTTTCCTTTTGCGTAGCTTCTTATGTGAAATTCTCTCTCCTTTCTCTCTTTCAGGATCGACTACGAGAAATACAAGGTTGATGCTAAAAGAATAAGGGCCTTACGGCAACGGTTTCAACGAAAATTTTCTTGCCCGAATGTATTGTCTCCCACTTGCGAGCTAGCAGGCTTCCTCGTTTACTGGTTGTCTGCGGTCACGCTTCCTAGCTCGAAGAGTGCTGATGGCATCAGAGTTTCTTGCTTCGTCATGGCAGGTGCCCTTGCCAGTGGTCAATGTCTTGCTATAGCGCCACCTGTACTCTGTAGCATATATAGGGCGTTTGGTTATGTTGCCAGTAATCCGGACAAACCTGCTGATGGCATGGATGCTGCCTATTGTCCGTGGCATTATTTATGTGGCTGGCTAGGCGTTTATTTTCCATGGGTATATGGCATGAAGCCTCACGCCTATTTCTTTCCGGACTGAGCGCCTCTTATCAGGTTCATGAAGGCTAAGATGGTGCTTAAGACGCAAGAATGGGTGTCTTCAAGGATCTGCAGTGAGAATGAAGTTGACTTCTACCATTTTCCTGCTTCCATTGCTGATGAAGATATCGAAGTCGTCGATGATGAGGACTCGGTTGACTCTTCTGAAAGAGAATTCCTAATATCGATCCGGATCGCCTCTCTCCTGTTCCGCGAAGGCATGGAGTTCTGGCGTGAGCCTTATTATCTGAGCAGGTTCGTCAGACAGTTCGACTACGATCAGGGTGTTCCGTCGACTCTTCCGAGCGTGACGAGGATAGAATGAGCATATGGCATGGGTCCTGTCCATTGGGAGTGGATGTGGGACTAGCTTTTGCTGACGCGAACTGGCGCGAGGTTCGTGTTGCCTGGCGGTAGTCGACGTCCCGCGACTTCTTATGGTTGGATGAGATGGTGGGGGCATCAGTACGCGCGCATCCGAGATGCCAAGCCTGTCGATTTCCCTCTCTATCTCTCTCCTCCGAGGTTGAATGACATTCCTGAGGACGGTCTTGGTTATCTTCGTGAGCAACGTGAAGCTGTCGGAGTTCTTGGTACCAGCCATCTGACTTCCTTGAACGTGCCGATCACTCGTAGGAAAGAAGATGGAGCGTTAGACGGATGGTATTGCTTTGGGTTCCCTATACAGAGGTGTCAACAAGAGGTCGGATCTTCGTGTCCTCCGACAGAGACTGCTCCTCCGTCTGTGGAAGAGGGTGAGCCTACGGAAGGCATGGCAAGAGTTAGACCTTCTGATGATTGCATTGATGATCTTCCACCGGGCCGCGCGAGAGATCAGTTGAGAGTCAAGATAAAACTCACACCTAAGGTTCGCCCGTCAGCACCTGAGAAAAACTTAAGAAAGGCAGAAATGTTACATATCAAGAAGTGGGGGAGTTTGGATCCGTCGTTGCAGATCAATCCTCCAGAAGTAGTGGCAGGAACGACTGTTGCCGATAGTCGCGAAGAAGGTGAGCTTCGGTCTGGTGCTACGGAGGAGATTGCAGAGGAAGAAGATAGGATTGTTTATAATCGTAACGGAGGTGAGTCCGAGCCTGCAGATGTCGAGGGGGACAATGACGAAGGCGGTTTTGAAGCCAGTGATGGTCAGGGAGCGGCATGCCTCGATGATTCAGGGTCGCAGCTTGAAGATGAACCTGTAGATTATTCTGGCGATGACTGGGGAGTGGATCGTGCCAATGATCATAACAACGATGATTCCCTTGCGAACTATTATGATAACGATGACAGTATCGGGGGTGCAGGTGATCTTAACGATGTTGTCATAGCAGCATTCGAAGCACAACTCTACGACAACGTCAGGGTCCAGCCTTCTTCCGAGCCTTTAGTCTTCGTTTCTCAGGCTGTTGTGCCACCGACTATGGGGTTGTCGACGGATATTCGTCCTTGTTTGCCCGTTCGTGCTGATAACGCCGAGGAATCCGTTCCTGGAGTTGAGATACGTGAGGGGAACGTCGATCTTTCTTTGGTCCTTCCATCAGGCTGTTCATTGCAAGTAGACTGTCCTGTTGAGTTGGGGGTCGTGGATACGTCATGCTCTGCTGCGGTCGAAGTCGGACCCGACATTCCGCAAGCATAAGGTAAGAAACGCGACTGTGGTTCTGCTTTATACTTTTCTTCTATGATTCCTGCATAATCATACTAACCATATTTTGTTATTATTATCTTATTTCTACAGATCTTATTGAGTCGATACCTACCTCTGCCACTTCCGTCGCATCGCCGCCGGTTGTGACTATTGAACTGTCGGGTGAAGCTTTGGAAACAATTGTTGATTCTGGGACATGCATTGGGGGACTTTCAGAGCCTGCTGTTGATCTTCCTGCCATTCCTGGTATGACTCCTTCACACTCGACATTAGATTATGACTTGTAGTTTCATGCTTTCCTTTTTTTTTGCTAATGCGTCATTTGTTTGCCTTGTGTTCTTTCTCGCAGTGGCCGTCGATTCTAACATCACCATTGCTATGATGCCGGACATTCCTGCATTTGAACATTTAGATTGTTTTGGTCAGAGCGTGCTGAAGGGCCTGCTGTCTAGCCTCACGAAGGCATTGGCTGATCCATGAGAATGGCATATGCTGGGTGCTGGCATGAAAGCGCTGGAAGCTTGTTTCGGAGTAGTTGGGTCTGATGCGCTTGTGGTTGTAGATCGCCTCTTTGCGTTCGAAAGCTCCCTCGCAAATGTAGCGGCTACCGAGCGCGTCGAGCCCGATCCTACTATCGAGGAGAAACAGAGGATTGCGGAGTCTTTGGGACCTGCAGTGGAACGTCATGCACATTCGACGACGAACGCACGAGAATCCCTATAAAATAATAAGATGCAGTATGAAGGGTGCATAGGTCGTATAGCTGAAATCGACGCTGAGATTGAGCGTCTGCAGGCGGAGAAGATCGCCGTGAGCTTCGAAGCTGCCCGTCTCGAGTCAGTAGTTGCTCAGGGTCAGATAGCAGTCACACGGCTCAAGAGTGAGGGCGAAGCAGCGCGCAAGCAGTTGGAAGATTTGACTGCTGAACTTCAACATGTTCCTAATCCTGCGGAGGTGTTATCTGCAGCAAAGTCAGCGATGGAAACTACCAGGGTGGCCGTGATCAGGCTAATATCGTGATGTTTGGAGAAGCTTTGATCTTTCGCTCCTGATACTCTCTTTCTTGACTTCAAATGTATAGAAATGATCATAGGATCTTACTTTTAGAAAATTTTGTAGTTGGTGTAAGAGATACTTACCTTTTGACCATTCATGTATACGGCGTCGGAAAAGATGTCAACCAAACTTTTGTAAAATGAAATGACAATAGCAATTACTTTTTCTATCGTGTTATGTTTGTGTGATGTGTGTTAGAATGGTTGTTGAGCCCCTAATTGTGCATATTCTAACCCCAATTCATCACTCATTGTGCGAGGTTTGCATGATTTATAGATGAATCTAATGCATGTTTTGTGACTACAGGATTGAGAGTGAACTCCACCCAATTGAAGATAAAAAGGGCTGATTTAGAACCTGAGATGAAGATCCAAGGAGGGCCGAAGGAAGAAGGGAGCAAAGAAAGAAGTAAGGAAAGAAGAAAGCAGAAGAAAGAAAGGAAGAAAACAAGAAGAAAAGGGAGCTGACCGGTCGTGACCGGTCAGCCATGTACATTGGGAGACTGCTAAAGACATCCGACCGGTCATGACTGGTCGGACACAGTCACTGGAGGAAGATTGTATAAGGCCGACCGGTCATGACCGGTCGGCCATGGCTGCTGGAATATAAAGGAAAACGTCCGACCGATCATGACCGGTCGGACATGCTTGCCGGATTAACATTGAACAAGGCCAACCGGTCATGACCGGTCGGCAATGCTTGCTGGAGTGAGAACTTAGAAGCTTCCAAATCAAGTCCGATTTTCTCTGCGCTGCATAACTCTTATGCAATTTCTCGATTCTTCCGAAGTTGTGGAGCCTCCAGACTATAAAAGGACACCTAGGGGTCATTCCTAAGGTATCCTAGAAGGGTTCAAGCGAGGTTGGAGGCTGTGGAAGTGGAGATTGGAGTTTCACAACTCCTTTTGGTTTGCTTTACTGTTTTCATGCTTTTTGTAGTTGTTTTATGTTTCCTTGGATCATGAGCAGCTAAACCTCTTAGCTAGGGCTAAGAGGTGAAGCTTGTAGTGGATCCAAGATGTTTTAATTCGTAGTTAAGTGGTTTTAAGTGTGGAATTCATGATTATGAACTAAGGTTTGAAGTTTATACAAGCTTTTGAGTAGTTTTTCTTAGTCTTATGATGACTCATGGATGTTTGGGAGAATTACTTAATTGCTTAATTGGTTTGTGACGGTCTAGACCTGTATGATCCGAGGAATCGGAGTGCGCTCTAGTACTATGATCTTCATAAAGGAACTTCCTACCAAAGTTCTATTTTTCTGTTTTTCTGGAATATGTATGGACTGTGCATGTGATTTGAATCCAGTTCAAATCCTGATCTAGCCTTGTCTTGTGACAGGACTTGAGGATGGTTATGATTGTGAACTAGACCTTTTGAAAAGGGGAATGACCTATGCAATTGAGCATGCTCAGATCAGCCTGCATTGAGTGAATCTTATGTATAGAACTTACATATTACAGACTATTTGGTTTAATAGCTCTCTCATCCGACTAGATAGACCTTTATGTCGATTTTAGTTGAGAGAATGAGAAACCAAAGCGGATTGAACATCAAGGATTGCTACAAATGGATCCTTAAACCCCTAGTGCCTTCTTATAATTAGTTACTTTCAATTTAATTCAACTTTTGTTACTCATATCAATTTCATACAAAAATCTGGTTAGTAGATTTCAATAGACACTTGTGGATGAGTTTGTGAAATTCTACATAAGTCCCTGTGGATCGACCTCGGTCTTACCGAGATTATTACTACACCGCAACCCTACACTTGGGGAAGCGAACAAGTTTTTGGCGCCGTTGCCGGGGATTTTTTTTTACGGTTTTCACAAATTTCTAAAATTAGTATCTATTTAGGATTTTTAGGATTTTAAGACTATCTTAATTTATTTATTTGATTTTTCTTTTCAGGGATTTCTATAAAGCTGAAGAAGATACAATGATTTTTAAGTGCGTATCAGATTTATCTTTCTAAACCTTACTCTTCTCCTTCTCCTATTCATTCCTATCTTATTCATCTCTTGTAGAGTGGGTGGAGACTCCTTTTGGATCTCTGAAAGGTCGGCCTTTTTGCCACCTGGATTCCTATTGGTCAGTTCTGCCGTCTTGGATCACCTTGTGCTCAGAGATTTCTTTTCTCATCTCTACTCCTCTTTCTCCTTTTCTGCATTTTTTCTCAAAAGATTCAAAGAGTGGGTGGGGAGTTCTCTGAACCCCTATTGACCAGGAGAAATCGGTCTTTATCCTTACTTCTGGCTTAGCCATTGTAAGACACCTTGTGCTTCGGTCTTAGAGAAAAGTAAAGAAAAGGGAGGAAGAATTCTTCTTTCTTTCTGTTTCTTATTTTTGCTTTTGCATGCCACATTGGGCTCGGGATTCCAATAACCAACTCATAAGTGAAGGGGGGATAGTAGAAGGAATTGATAGAGAGCCACGTGCTAGGAGACATCTAGACTCTCCAATTTTATCTGAAAATATGGCTGCAAATCAACCTAACTCGGTCCAAAATCAAACTGAAACAGGGGAGAATGTGGTTGAGAATGTTCCCCGACCTAGGACTTTACGTGATTTCTTGCAACCTGCGAGAACGAGCACTCCCTCATGCATAGTATTTCCACCAAATGCAGGGAACGTAGATTTGAAACCGGGAGTGATTCAACTGCTCCCTAAATTCCATGGATTAGATAGTGAAAGTGCTTATCAACATCTTAAAGAGTTTGACGAGGTAATCACCACCATGCACTTTGCAAATGTAACGGAAGATGTGGTGAGACTTAAATTCTTCCCTTTCACTCTTAAAGATAAAGCTAAGGGTTGGCTTTATACATTGAGGCCAAGATCAATTGGTGCATGGACTGATATGCACAGAGAATTCATAAAGAAATTCTTCCCTACTTACAAAACGAATATGTTGAAGCGCCTTATCATGAACTTTGCCCAAAAGGAAGATGAAACCTTTTTCCAATGTTGGGAGAGGTTTAAGGACCTATTAAATGCATGCCCACATCATGGCTATGAAATTTGGCGGGTTATAAGCTTTTTCTATGAAGGACTGACTTCACCCATGCGCCAATTTGTAGAGATGATGTGTAATGGGGAGTTCATGAATAAGGAAGCTGATGAAGCATGGGATTATTTGGAAGAATTGGCTGAGAGTGCACAGTCTTGGGACACATCTAAACCAACAAATTCTAAGACTGGCCAACAAAAGGAAAAGGGAGGAATGTATGTCTTATCAGAAGAAGATAGCATAAGTGCACGGTTGGCTAGCCTCACAAGAAAGGTCGAAGCCACGGAATTAAGGAAAGGAGAAACAATCAATCCCACTGACGTTGAAACTGTTTGTGGAATTTGTGCTGGAAATCAACATGCTACACAAGATTGTCCCACAATTTCAGCAGTCCAAGGCATCTTACAAGAACAAACAAATGCCATAAACAGTTATCAACAGCAATATGGTGCTCTAAATTCAAACACGTTTAATCCTAATTGGAAGAACCATCCCAACTTCAGTTGGAGGAATGGACCCAATGCAAATGCAAACAACACTCCAAAAGTATCACTAGAAGAGATGTTGGGTGCATTCGTATCGGTCCAGAATGAGTATAACAAGACAAATTCTCTAAAAATAGATGGGTTCATGCAAGAGCAATTGAAATTCAATCAAAATTCAGCTCAAGCCATCAATGAATTGAAAACATCTCTGGCTAGAGTTGAATCTCACCTTAGTGTTAGAGAGAAGGGCACACTTCCTGCTCAACCTCTTCCTAACCCAAGGACCCAGTATGAGATACAAGATGCAAGCTCATCCTCCCACCATACGGAACATGTCCAAGCTATCACCACTTTGAGAAGTGGGAAAGAAATTGACAAATCTAATCCGGTGAAGGCTCCAAAGCCTAAGGATCCGGAAATTCCCAAAGAGGATGATAGCCCAAACAATATCCCACAAGAGAAAGAACCGGAAAGACAATACAAGCCGGTTGCCCCATTTCCACAAAGGTTGATTTCATCTAAACCTTTAGATAAAAATCTGGAGATTTTAGAAGTATTCAAGTAGGTGAAGATCAACATCCCGCTGTTGGATGCAATAAAACAAATACCATCTTATGCCAAATTTCTAAAGGAATTGTGTACAGTCAAAAGGAAACACAACGTTCACAACAAAGTTCTTTTGACTAAGAATTTGAGCGCCATCATCAAACAAGAGGTGCCCCAAAAATACAAGGATCCAGGTAGTCCAACCATCTCATGCATCATAGGAGACTACCGGATCAAACAAGCCCTACTCGACTTAGGGGCAAGTGTGAATCTCATTCCATATTCGGTCTACGAACAACTTGGGTTAGGTGAATTGAAACCCACCAAAAACACACTCCAACTTGCTGATAGATCCATCCGGATACCGAGAGGAATGATAGAGGATGTTCTAGTCCAAGTTGATAAATTCTACTACCCAGTAGATTTTATTGTCTTAGACACACATCCCGTGATAGGCACCGGTGCTCAAATTCCCGTCATACTTGGACGACCGTTTCTAGCTACCTCAAATGCCATTATCCTGTAGAAACGGACTTGTACAAATGTCCTTTGGAAATATGACCCTTGAGCTTAACATATTTGATTTATGCAAACAACCACGGGAGGTTGATGATGATGTCCACGAATTAAACATGATTGAATCATTCGTGGAGGATACAATCCCCTTGTCACTATCTTTCGACCCTTTGGAGGCATGTGTGGCCCATTCTCATGAGATAAATGATGACACAATACAAGAGATGGATGCCATTCTAGATGTTTTGCCGGTGCTTGAGAATAAAAGATGGAGGGCCCCAATTGAACCTTTGCCTGTAAATGAGAACAAGGCCCTCCCATCCAACATCAAGGCACCAAAACTCGACCTAAAACCATTGCCAAGTGAGCTAAAATATGTTTATTTAGGTCGAGATGAGACATATCCAGTGGTGATTTCTTCCCACTTGGATGAGGAACAAGAGAGTAGGCTAATAGCCACTCTATTAGAGCACAAGAGTGCCATTGGATGGTCAATTGCGGATCTCAAAGGCATAGACCCACTGATTTGTACTCACCGCATACACCTTGAGGAAAATACAAAGACATCCCGGCAACCACAAAGATGACTAAATCCAAACATGAAGGATGTGGTTAAGGCCGAAGTGGTGAAACTATTGGATGTAGGTATCATTTACCCAATATCCGATAGCCAATGGATGAGTCCAACCCAAGTGGTGCCTAAGAAATCCGGAATAACCATCGTAGCTAATGCCAATAACGAACTCGTGCCAACTAGAGTCACTACCGGTTGGAGAATGTGCATTGACTACAGGAAGCTAAACACTATCACGAGGAAAGACCACATCCCCCTACCATTTGTTGATCAGATTTTAAAACGGTTGGCGGGTCATTCCCACTTTTGCTTCCTTGATGGCTATTCAGGGTACAACCAAATAGAAATTGCCCGTGAAGACCAAGAAAAGACTACATTCACATGTCCATTCGGCACTTTCGCCTATCGACGGATACCGTTTGGACTATGTAATGCCCCTGCCACCTTTCAGCGTTGTATGATGAGCATCTTTTCTGACATGGTGGGGACCATTCTCGAAGTCTTCATGGATGATTTTTCCGTATTTGGTTGTAGCTTTGATGAGTGCCTTGAGCACTTGAAATCTGTACTGAAAAGATGTGAAGAGAAGAACCTTGTGCTGAATTGGGAGAAGTGTCACTTCATGGTTCAAAAGGGAATTGTACTTGGTCACATCGTTTCACAAAATGGAATTGAGGTGGACAAAGCGAAAATTGATCTTATCTCTAACCTTCCACCACCCAAAAGCATACGAGATGTCCGGTCCTTTTTAGGACATGTAGAATTTTACAGAAGGTTTATAAAGGACTTCAGTTCACTCTCTCGCCCTTTATGTAACCTACTTCAAAAGGAAAATTCATTCGAGTGGAATGAAGAATGTCAAAAGGCCTTTACCACCCTTAAAGGTATGTTGACATGCGCTCCAATAATGCAACCACATGATTGGAGCCTTCCTTTTGAGATTATGTGCGATGCTAGCGACTATGCTATTGGGGCCGTGTTAGGCCAAAGAAAAGATAAAAAGCCATGTGTCATCTACTATGCAAGTAGAACCCTAAACTCAGCCCAAGCAAACTACACCACTACTGAAAAGGAACTTTTAGTCGTAGTTTTTGCCTTGGACAAGTTTAGGTCCTACTTGATGGGATCCAAGATCATTATATTCACCGATCATGCCGCGCTTAAGTATCTTCTTTCTAAGAAGGATGCTAAACCATGGTTGTTAAGATGGATCCTTCTACTCCAGGAATTCGACATAGAAATACGTGATAAGAAAGGAGTAGAGAATGTCGTAGCTGACCACCTCTCTCGACTTGTCCTCACTGATTCCCTTGAAACAACTGCAATCAATGACATGTTCCCTGATGAACAACTTTTTGCTGTTTCCCAATTGCCATGGTATGCGGACATTGCTAACTATCTTGCTACAGGTACAATTCCTACATATTGGAAAAAGCAAGATAAGGATAGATTCTTCTCGGAGGTGCAAAAATTCCTATGAGACGACCCATACTTATTCAAGTATTGTCCCGATCAAATCATAAGGAGATGTGTCCCAGATGATGAGCAACAAAGTATCATCTCCTTCTGTCATTCTCAAGCATGTGGTGGCCACTTTTCGGCTAAAAAGACCACAGCGAAAATTCTGCAATGTGGGTTTTATTGGCCCACTATGTTCAAAGACACACATGAGTTTTGCAAAGCATGTAAACCTTCTCAGAAATTAGGGGGAATCTCCCGTAGAAATATGATGCCACTCAATCCCATCTTAATAATCGAAATTTTTTATTGTTGGGGCATCGATTTCATGGGCCCATTCCCATCTTCTTTTGGAAACCTATACATCTTGTTTGCTGTCGACTATGTTTCCAAATGGGTCGAGGCCATCCTTTGTCGGAATAATGACCATAAAACGGTCATTCGATTTTTAAAAGAAAATATTCTTTCCCCGTTTGGAACGCCTCGAGTCATCATAAGTGATGGAGGGTCTCATTTTTGCAATCGCCCTTTTGAATCCTTAATGAAGAAATATGGCGTAACACACAAAGTGAGCACTCCCTATCACCCACAAACTAGTGGACAAGCTGAGATATCCAATAGGGAGATTAAACACATTTTAGAGAAAACGGTGAATCCCGATCGCAAGGATTGGTCACTTCTGCTTACCGATGTGCTTTGGGCTTACCGTACTGCCTTTAAAACCCCTATTGGAATGTCTCCCTATAGACTTGTCTATGGGAAGGCTTGTCACTTGCCTGTGGAGTTGGAACATAGGGCATATTGGGCTATTAAGAAGATGAATTTCAATTCTGACAAGGCAAGCTCGTTACGCAAACTACAATTGAATGAACTTGCAGAAATTCGGAATGAAGCTTATGAGAATGCGAGAATTTACAAGGACAAAACGAAGATATTCTATGATAAGAATATTCTTCGCAAGACATTCACGATCAATCAAAAAGTCCTCATGTATAATTCTCGCTTACATCTATTTCCGAAAAAATTGAGATCTCGATGGACCGGTCCCTACATTGTGCAAACTGTCTATCCATATGGGACTGTCGAGCTGTTGAATCTAAGGAACGGCAACATTTTTAAAGCAAATGGGCAGCGATTAAAGCCGTTCTTTGAGAAATTCCCTTCAAAAGGTATGTCCATACCTCTGAATGATCCTGTGTATCAGGATGATTGATCTCCTAGTCTGATGGAGGTATAGAGTAGTTAGGATTAGGATTTTTGCTGCTTTTGTTTTCTTTTTCATAGGTTTGTTAGAAGGAGGAAGATTTCCACTTTTCACTCTCTCAGGTACTGTCATTCCTCACTCCCTTTTATTTTCAAATTGCTCTCATGTTTTGCTCATTGCACATCTTTTACATTGAGGACAATGCAAGATTTGGTTGGGGGGTGTAGGATCACTTGGATGAATCCAGCGTTTTCCAACATTTCAAGCAATCATGTGGAAATTTTTTTCGATTTTTCAAAAATTCGAAACTCTTTTGGAAAACACCGGTTCTATGCATTCAAGTTGATATGAGCATAAGAGGAGGAGATATGAAGTGTATGGGGCTGGATGTCTGGAATCTCTCATAGCATAATGGTTTTATATGTGAACTCCCCTATTTTTGTAATTGATAGAAAATCTGAACACTTTTACACCTAGTTCACATTACACGATTTTCATGAGTTGAAGGGATTATGTGATTTATGGATTAGCTAGACTTTGAATTAAGGTGTTGAGAAATCAGGCTGGGGTACTTTGTCCATCCTTGTCCATGGGAAAACAATGAAAGATATGGATTTTTAAAAATCCTATCTAATTTAAAAAGAAAAAGGAAAAGGAAGGATGAAATTGGGAATGATGGAAAAATGGTGGAAAATTCCGATTAGGGCTACCTACTACCAACCGGGGGATGGTCTACCCGTAACCAAAGCCGGAAATGGGACGTAGTGTGAAAGTCGTCGGAAGGACGGTAAGGCAAATTCCTGTCATTGGCTTGATGTGGCTCTATGTACCTTGAGTTCTATAGTCTACTGGATCTATGAAGAAGATAATCCTAGAAACTCGTGAGATGAATTTTCACTACACACACTAGGTTGAATTTGTTCAAGTCCTTCTATTTATCAACCAATCAGGGGGAATTTCATATGAATGCTTGTTATGTTTTGAGGATTTACAGTTTCAACCTTTGACACCTAATCTTTTTGAATCTTACACTTATGAACCTTGGAATGTATAGAAGAATGGTTTCTGAAAGAGAGTTGAGTTTTGAAGAATGGGATTAGTTTCACGCATGTTTTGCTCGGGACTAGCAAAATGCTGGTTGGGGGGTGTGTTGAGCCCCTAATTGTGCATATTCTAACCCCAATTCATCACTCATTATGCGAGGTTTGCATGATTTATAGATGAATCTAATGCATGTTTTGTGACTACAGGATTGAGAATGAACTCCACCCAATTGAAGATAAAAAGGGCTGATTTAGAACCTGAGATGAAGATCCAAGGAGGGCCGAAGGAAGAAGGGAGCAAAGAAAGAAGTAGGGAAAGAAGAAAGCAAAAGAAAGAAAGGAAGAAAACAAGAAGAAAAGGGAGCTGACCGGTCGTGATCGGTCAGCCATGTACATTGGGAGACTGCTAAAGACGTCCGACCGGTCATGACCGGTCAGACACAGTCGCTGGAGGAAGATTGTATAAGGCCGACCGGTCATGACCAGTCGGCCATGGCTGCTGGAATATAAAGGAAAACGTCCGACCGGTCATGACCGGTCGGACATGCTTGCCGGATTAACATTGAACAAGGCCGACCGGTCATGACCGGTCGGCTATGCTTGCTGGAGTGATCATTAATTGAGGCCGACCGGTCATGACCGGTCGGCCATGCGTAAGAACTTAGAAGCTTCCAAATCAAGTCCGAATTTCTCTGCGCTGCGTAACTCTTACGTAATTTCTCGATTCTTCCGAAGTTGTGGAGCCTTCAGACTATAAAAGGACACCTAGGGGTCGTTCCTAAGGTATCCTAAAAGGGTTCAAGCGAGGTTGGAGGCTGTGGAAGTGGAGGTTGGAGGCTGTGGAAGTGGAGTTTCACAACTCCTTTTGGTTTGCTTTGCTGTTTTCATGCTTTTTGTAGTTGTTTTATGTTTCCTTGGATCATGAACAGCTAAACCTCTTAGCTGGGGCTAAGAGGTGAAGCTTGTAGTGGATCCAAGATGTTTTAATTCATAGTTAAGTGGTTTTAAGTGTGGAATTCATGATTATGAACTAAGGTTTGAAGTTTATACAAGCTTTTGAGTAGTTTTTCTTAGTCTTATGATGACTCATGGATGTTTGGGAGAATTACTTAATTGCTTAATTGGTTTGTGACGGTCTAGACCTGTATGATCCGAGGAATCGGAGTGCGCTCTAGTACTATGATCTTCATAAAGGAACTTCCTACCAAAGTTCTATTTTTCTGTTTTTCTGGAATATGTATGGACTGTGCATGTGATTTGAATCCAGTTCAAATCCTGATCTAGCCTTATCTTGTGACAGGACTTGAGGATGGTTATGATTGTGAACTAGACCTTTTGAAAAGGGGAATGACCTATGCAATTGAGCATGCTCAGATCAGCCTGCATTGAGTGAATCTTATGTATAGAACTTACATATTACAGACTGTTTGGTTTGATAGCTCTATCATCTGACTAGATAGACCTTAATGTCGATTCTAGTTGAGAGAATGAGAAACCACAGCGGATTGAACCTCAAGGATTGCTACAAGTGGATCCTTGAACCCCTAATGCCTTCTTATAATTAGTTACTTTCAATTTAATTCAACTTTTGTTACTCATATCAATTTCATACAAAAATCTGGTTAGTAGATTTCAATAGACACTTGTGGATGAGTTTGTGAAATTCTACATAAGTCCCTGTGGATCGACCTCGGTCTTACCGAGATTATTACTACACTGCAACCCTACACTTGGGGAAGCGAACAATGGTTTGCAACAATAATAATAATAATCACAATTCTAATAAGTGACAAATGTAGAATGAAATGAAAAGAGTAATACTTCCCTTTGTCATCGATTTCGGGAGTGTCCTGGATTTCTAAGCTCAGGATACGCTCGCGTCGTAGACGAATGGTCCTTCTTGGTTATTTCTCCATAGTAAGGGTAAGGAAGACCTGCAAGAATCCGGAGTAACTGATTAGCTTTTGCAACTACAGGCTTATCTACTGTATTCTACTCCATTTCATTCTTCATTTCTATCCTTACTTATTACATTTCCTCTCTTGGGGAGTTTACATTTCTCATATTTTATGTAAAAGGAAGTAATAGGTTAACCGTTAGGGGTAATATTTCTTCAGAAATCGGCCATTAATTGCAAAACCGGCTCCGCCACCGTCGAAATTTACTAAGCGGTAGGCCCCGTTGGAGTAAACTTCTTCTATGATGCATATCGGGTCCCACTTAGGGTCGAACTTGCTCTTTTGTAGTGTGCGCGGCTGTCGATCGCTTCATTACGAGTACCAGGTCGCCCTTCTTGAAGGATCTACCACTGACTCGCTTGTCGTATGCAGTTGAGATATGCTTTTGGTACATCTCTAGCCGTTGCTATGCCGCGAGCCTCTTCTCATCCAAGGCATCGAGCTCGACCATCCTGAGCTCAGCGTTACGTTCATCTGTCAAGGAGTTTTGAAGTGCTACTCACAGGGACTCGACCTGAACTTCCATCATGATAATGGCCTCCGTGCCGTATACTAGTGAATAGGGAGTAGACCGCGTTGCTGTGCGATGCGTAGTACGATATGCCCAGAGCGCTTCGTGCAACCGTTTGTCCCAATCTTTCTTATTCTCTGCCACCGTTTTCTTCAAAATCTTCACGATGGTTTTGTTGAATGCCTCAGCAAGCCCGTTTGCAGGAGGATAATAGGGTGTTGAGTAGCAATGCTTGATCTTAAACTTGGCACACAGCTTGTCAATCACAGCATTTCGGAAGGGCGTGCCGTTATCTGTGACAATCCGATTGGGAATACCGTGTCAGTAGATGATGGTGTTGCGGATGAAACCCTCCACTTGTTTAGCTTTCACGTTCTTCAGGGCCATAGCCTTAGCCCACTTAGAGAAGTAATCTATTGCCGCTAGTATGTACTAGTGCCCTTGAGAGGAAGAGGGGCTATTGGCCCTATCACATCCATACCCCAGGCCACAAAAGGCTAAGACATCACTGACTGATGCACTTCTTCTGGAGGTATATGTATGATGTCAGCATGTATCTGACACTGATGGCATTTCCTGACGTAGTCCATTGCGTCTTTCACCATGGTGGGCCAATAATAACCCATGTGCCGCACTCGATGATGCAGGTTCCGACCGCCTTGGTGGGCACCACATTCTCCTCTGTGCGCCTCTCTCAGCGTATCATGAACTTCTTCTCGAGCCAAGCATCTTGATAGTGTTCCGTCGCTGGAGCGTCAGTACAACACTTCTTCTAAGAGGACGAACGAGCTGGCGCGCCTTCTGACTTGAGTGCACATTTGTGGATCCTCGGGTAAGAACCCATACTTCAAGTAATTAGAGAATGGTCTTCTTCAATCTTCTTCTTCTGTGATCTCAAAGCAATGTACTGGGCTTGCACTCATGACATTTTCTGCTGCTGTGAGGGATGGCAGTATCCTCCTTTCTTCTATGGTAACTTAAAGTGGGCTGCCCCCTGGGTGCGCGAGAGCTGCGGCCAGTTAGCCAATGCATCTGCTTGAGAATTTTCAGCTCTTAGGACGTGCGACACCATACTATCCCGGAAGTGATCAAATAGGGCTCGGGCCTGATGGCAAAGGGATGACAGCTCTGGCTTGTGGACTTCATATTCCGTCATAAGCTATCCCACAACTAACCGAGAATCACCGTATACCTGTAGTGATCGGATTTACATGTCTCGTGCCAACTGTAACCCAATGATGAGGGCCTGATACTATGCCTCGTTGTTTGTGCACGACGGCACTAATGTGAATGAGTAGGGCAATAAGTCGCCTTGAGGACTGTGAAGATCACACCGGCCCCAGATCCTGCAGCTCTGGAGGCTCCGTCGAAATACATCTGCCACTGTCTCGCGACCCTTACCATCATGGCTTGGTCGTCAGGCAGATCACATTCCATTTCCATGTTATCCAGTATCGAGTGAACTGCTAGAAAATCGGCTATTGCCTGCCCTTTAACAGCTCGAGACGGTAGATACGTAATGTCGAACTCGGATAGCAGTAAGGCCCATTTGGCTAATCGCCCAGACAACATAAGTCGGTTCATCAGGAACTTGATAAGATCTACTTTAGAGATCAATGTAATTTGGTATGACAAGCAGTAATGCCTCAGCTTCTTCACAACAAATATCAAGGCCAGACATATCTTCCCAATCGGTGAGTAATTAAACTCAGCGTCGACGAGAGTGTGGCTCAGGTAATACAGAGCATTCTCTTTTCCTTCTTCATTCTTCTGGGCGAGCAATGCCCCCAGTGAGTTCTCTCCCACTGCTACATATAGTATTAGAGACTTTCCCTCGATTGGCGCTACGAGAACTAGAGCTTTTCCGAGTAACTCTTTGAGGGAATCGAAGGCTTTCTGACACGCTTCGTCCCACTCGAAGCAGATGTCTTTCTTGTTCAGCCGAGAGAAAGGCTGGCAGCGACCTGACAAGTTCGAGATGAACCGCAGCAAGTAAGCGACTCTCCCTTGGAAGCTCTTCAGTTCTTTCAAGTTCTTCGGAGGAGGCATTTCTCGGATCGCCTTGATCTTCGTGGGGTCAATCTCGATTCCCCGATGCCTGATCATAAAGCTAAGGAATTTTCCAGAGGACACCCCAAAGGCGCACTTCAACTGGTTCATGCAGAGGCTCTTCTTCCTCAACCTTTAAAATACTAACTTCAAATGTTTGTGATGCTGCTGATGTCCGTCGGACCTCACTACTAGGTCATTGACGTAGCATTCCACATGCTTGTGCATCATGTCTTGAAAGATTACCTGCATTGCTCTCTGATACGTGGCGCCCGCATTTTTCAGCCCAAACAACATCACCCGATAACAGAATATCTCGAGAGATGTGCTGAAGCAGTAGACTCTTCGTCTTTTGGAGCCATTCGGATCTGATTATACCCTGAGTAGCCATCCATAAAGGACATCGTTGTATATGCTGATGTGCTATCAATCAGGAGCTCCGGAATGGGTAGAGGAAAGTCATCTTTAGGACAAGCCTCATTCAGGTTGCGGAAATCAACGCACACCTAGATCTGGCCGCTTTTCTTCTTTACAGGTACTATGTTCGAGATCCATTTGGGATACTAAACTTCCCTGATAAACCTAGCCTGAAGCAGCTTCTTCACCTCTTCTATTTTCGGGACGATGTCAGGATGGAAGCGCCTCTGTGGCTGCTTAACTGACCTCTTCTCCTTCGCGATATTCAACCTGTGCATCGCGATTGTCGGGTTCAGTCCTGGCATTTCAGAATAGGTCCATGCGAACACGTCTCTGTTCTCTTTCAGGAGTTGAATGTAGCTCTCCCTCTCTTCTTCTGGAATGTTCTTACTGATATAAGTATTCCTCGGCTCTTCGATGGTCCCTAGATTGACTTCTTGTAGCTCATCTATCGTGGGCTGACCCCCATCTTTGATCTGCTCTGGGCTGTATGACTTCATTCGGTCCAGCGGGCCTCACCTCTTCCACGGGACTAATCGTCACCATGTTAATATGCCTGATCTCACATCCTGCCCCCAGGGCTTCTTTTCTCTGTATACCTTCGTCTTTACTTCGAAGGGTGCTAGCATGCCTTTCCGAGCTGGCGGTTCTGAACAAATGAACCCCATATTTCTCATTATGTTTCTACTGGCCTTGCTATATCTTTCTTCTTCAATGGGCGGTATCTGTACCGGCGTTCTCTTCGCGTTCTCTTCGATCTGCAACTGGTTGCGGAGTCCAGCCTGAAACCTTATGTCATGTCTGGCTCCCATTGTCGGCGGCACGCAGAACTAGCTCGGAGCTTTACAGAAGGGGCGAATCCTCTCAACCTTTGGATCCGGCATATTGAAGCTGGACTGTGACACGCTCATCTGTTGGCTTGTCATCTGTTTCAACACTGACTGCCCTTCCTTCCAGAGGTGCTTCGGGATCAGGTAAAACTTCTTCCTTTGCAACAGAATTCCTCCATGAGCCCTTGTCGCTTCAGCGACCACTTGCGGAGCTTCGTTCGCTTGTCTTGGATTCTTGCCCTGGTGTTCTGCCCCCTGTGTCACCTTTGTCGGTTCGTTGGCTTTTCTGGTGGTCTTGGCCCCGTCGCTCTCCTGATAGTATTGTGCATCTACCAAGAAGGATTCAGTGACGGAGTACGGCCTCGGGTCTGCCGCTACTCTATAGTGGACGCCATTCCTATTGTACTTGAAGCATTGATGGTATGCCGAGGGAATGATACCGTATTGATGAAGCCACGGTTGTCCCAACAAGATATTGTATGTCGTCATCACATCGATTACCTGACAGGTGACTTTAGTGTTCAGTTCTTCTATTTCCAGCATGACAGTAATGGACCCTAGGACATGCTGGCCATCCTGATTGAACCCTTGGATAACCATGGCGCTTAGGCGAAGTGCTGTCTATCTGAAACCCAACTGCTGCAATGTCTTCAGGGACATAATATTCACAGCGGATCCGTCGTCCAGCATGCACCTTCGAATCTCTATGTCTCGGATGAGACCTGTCACCATCAACGGGCGATTGTGGTCTGTCAGGCTGATCGTTCTGTCTTCTTCAGAGAATGTGATCATGGACGATCGGTAAATCTGCATGACCTGTTCTACGGATTGATCCTCAGTTCCCGTTATCTTCATTTCTTCCATTTTTTACTCAATCTCTGCTATCATGACCTCACGAGCTTCTTGATCGAGCAATGCATTGAGCAACATTTCCTGATATTTCTTCAAAAGGCATAGGGCATCGTAGATGCTGAGTCGGGCCGGGACCTTCTTCAGATGAGACACCACATCATAAATCACTGGTGCCTTATCTCGAGCGTGATCTCGCTGTTCAGCTGTTGGTTCCTTGATTGCTTCTGTCGGTTCTTTTTCTCAAGGTGTTCCTGATGGCTCACCTATGACCACATTTGTTCTTCTAGGGTCTGGTCGCCTAGGAAATTCTTTCTGTACGACTTGCTTTCCTGATCGCAAAGCTACTACATTGACTTCTCCTCTCTTTAAGACTTGGTCCTTGTCACTGGCCCCTGGCTGAGCGACCACTAAGACCATGGCGCTGTTGGGGCTCAAATTTGTACCCATTATAAAATAGTATTCAGCGATCCATCTACGACGATTTGGACCGATTTCGAGATTCGAAATACTCAGAAAACACCTGTGCAACCCAAACATGCGCGATCATGACCGAAACCTACAAATGCTATTTCAGGGTGGAATCAGACATGCAGATTACCGCCAAATGATCCAAAACGCCCTAAAACCCTTAACCTGCAAGTTTCAAGGTCGCACGATGCATATCTTTACCCACGCGCTTCCAAATGCATTTTTGCCCTGACTGTATTCGACTCTAAGGGCCCGAAAGCTTATAGGTACCATTTTAGGCTAGAATTAGACATGAGTATGGCTGCCAAATGATCCGAAATGCCCAAAAACCTTAAGTAGCAAGTTTGAAGTCCTTGCGGTGCATATTTCCATGTGCGCGCTTCCCGAAACAATATTCCTATGCAAAGAGCTGATCGGGAGGGTCCAAATTGGTAAAGAACTACCAAAATTTATAGCAGATGACCATCGGTACCCCACCCCGTTCATTTAGGAGGTTGATTATGGCCTAAAAATAGCTTGGCGTCAATGACTTTGGTATTTGAAAAGGTAGCCCCCCTTTGAAGGTCGCCCGTCGGAGCCCAAAACCTGAAATATTCTAAGGGATGGAACATGCATTCGTTCACTCTCTCTCCACATGCATTTCGTTTCTCTCTCCATATGCATTCGTTCACTCTCTCTCCACATGCATTTCGTTTCTCTCTCCACATGCATTCGTTCACTCTCTCTCCACATGCATTCATTCACTCTCTCTCCACATGCGGATGACATGAGGAGACATGCATTTGCCCTCTCACCACATGCGCATGAGAGCTCTCTCTCTCCCCTTTCAATATTCTAAATAAAATAAAAATATAAAAAAATCATGAAAATATTCTAAGTGGGGCCACATGCGGCAAACACAGAGGCCACATGCGCCCATACCAAGGGCACATGCGCCCACACCAAGCCACATGCGCCTGATGCATGGTGACATGCGCATGACTCCTCTCTCCAAATGCATGCGCATGCTCTCCCTTTTGCAAACAACATGCGCCCGGTACCCGATACCCGATTAACATGCTATAAATACCCCTCTACTTGATGAACAGGGACGAGATCATCACTCCCAGAGCACTCTTCTTGCAGAGGTAAAAATTCCTCACTGGAATCCTCACCGTGAAAGGGACATGCGCCCATCCCTTCGCCGGATGCCCTCGCCGGAAAGGGATTTCTCCCACCGGAGCAAAATCCTCCAAGTCACATAGTGACATGCGCTCACCCATTTGAGTTTTGGGGAGGAAAAATGCAAAAATCCCTAAGTCCCATGGGGATATGCGCCCATGGCTGGGATGTTGGGCGCATGTGTAGTGTCACATGCGCTTGATAACCTTTCTCTCTCTCCTCACATGCATTTGTGGCAAGCCACATGCGCACAAGTGTGCCAAAGGGGCAGGCACATGCGCTTACCTCCCTTCCCTTCCCTTCCCTCTCTCTCCTCACTTTTCTCTCACATGCGCTTGAGGGAGAGGGCACATGCGCTTACCTCCCTTCCCTTCCCTTCCCTCTCTCTCCTCACTTTTCTCTCACATGCGCTTGAGGGAGAGGGCACATGCGCCCACCTCAGCCACATGCGCCCACATCCCATAGTGGATGCGCCTGGATGCTGATGGGAGGTGGGGCCTTCTGTGATGTCGCCCGCCTTTGATGTGGCCCGCATTCCGATCAAGAGGACGCTCCTAGACACACATCAATCTCCTCTATCCATCCCTCGGACCGGATTCGCCAACGGTCGATGTTAAGTGGGCCAAATCAGCAATTTGATAAAAAAGACATACACTTAGCCAATATTGCAAACCTCGAAAACCCTTCCGAAAGAGCCGAAAATGGCCAAAATCGAGAGGAATCGAGCAGAATTTGACCGAACCTGAGAGGGAGACTTCTCTCCGCCATAACATGATATATCATAATCATGCAACGCAACAAGGTTATCCAAACTTAGGAGCCCCAAATACCTTAATCAAGTGGTTAGCAGGCTCACTACTTAGTTGTTTTCAGCCCTGGGAAGTGCCCAGTCGGCTCGGAAATAGACCCATGCTAAACAAATCGAAATGCGATCGCACTGCGACCCTCATGGACATAATCCACCCCTATCCAAAGACGATCGTGACAGGTATTCACCAAATCCTTCGATCAGATCGTAAACAGGCCCTGGGAAGTGCAATGATGGCCTAAATATCTACAAATGCCAAGTGAAATCAATCACGATCGCAAAGGCGCGAGGGAAAATATCGATGACACAAAGATATATACGAAGCGGGTTGATCAAATCAAATTCATAATTTGTCTGATACACTGAACATCTAGCATAAATGCAGTCTTCTCTTGAGCATGCATAAAGCATAGTTACTTTGTACTGTACTCATTTGCATCCATTGCATGAATTTATTTCATCTTGGATCAAGATAAGAGACTAAATCGAAGGGGACTATGGTTATCATCGAAAACCATAATGAATGAGTTCTAAACGTATGAAATACTTCATCGTTAAGACCAGTTGATGTTCGTCCTGTCCAAGGTGGGATCTGTCAGTTGAGTGGCTAAGGGAATGAGTGCCTTCTAGCAAGTCACCCATCCCATCAGAGACGGTCACTGGCCCTGGTTGCAGTAAGTGGACAACGTGAAGTGTATCCCTGAAAGTCATATCGTCCATAGAGACGCGTCATGACACTGAGATATACGACTCGGTCGAAACTCTGTTTGCACAATGACCCCATGGAGTGCCCTCCAGTAAGTCACCCGTCCCATCAGAGACGGTCACTGGCCCTGGTTGCAGTAAGTGGATGCCCTGGAGTGTATCTTTGAAAGTCATATCGTCCATAGAGACGCGTCATGACACTGAGATATATGACTCGGTCGAAACCCTGGTTGCACAAAGATCCCATGGAGTGCCTTCCAGTAAGTCACCCGTCCCAGCGGAGACGGTCACTGGCCCTGGTTGCACTAAACAAAAATGATGAAGTGTATCCCTGAAAGTCATATCGTCCATAGTGACGCGTCATGATACTGAGATATACGACTCGGTTAAAATCCTGGTTGCTACTCAACTAGGAACGCCCGAAGGAGTTTGGGACCGACATCTAACTGGTCTTAACGATGGCTTAGTCCATAATAAATCCTAGACTTGGTTTCTACGACCATGAACTCGAGACTATAATCCCTGACGATTTGAACTACTTGCTCGATCTATCCGAGCTTCATTCCTTTAATATTCCATCTATTGTATAATTGCAATTCATAGTGGAATCTTGTTGCTTTGTGCCGTGGTTTTCTCCCGTAAGGGTTTCCACGTAAAAATCTTTGTGTTGTCTATGCTGTGCTTTATTTATATTTATGCTCCTTTAATGCTTTATTTAACTCATTTATGATACATGCATGCATTTACTTTTGCCTTCTAATCAAGGGTGATCATCCGTTGATGTAATTAATGGTTCGTGACCAGTTCATAGCCCGGAATGTAAAAGATCTCGGAATCTCTGGAATAAAATTCACCTCGCGGTGCTTTCTCGTGTATACTTTGTGATTGCTTATGATTGTCTATGAATGTCTCTATACTCAGAATTCCCTCAGAATAATGAAACACAGGAAAAAGACTGTTGACGAGCAGTTTCGACTTTTCTAAGCTCTAACAAACTGGCGACTCTGCTGGGGAATCGAACAATACCAGAATCTCTGGTTATTTCTGAGTGAATAGACATTCTATGATAAATCATTCGCAAACACAAAGGTATACGTGAGAAATCTCCGCTGGGAGAAATGTTCGGCGCCTTTACGGGCGCCAAACTGGCGACTCTCAACGGGAACGTTCTTCCCTTCATCTTTAAAGCAAAATTTTTCCAAAAGAATTTCAAAATCTCGCATGGCATGTATATGATTTGCACTTATATGCTTTTGTCAGTCATTGAGCCATATCGCGATTGGTAAGGACGTGTCTTCTCTCCTTTCAAAGGTGTGGGGTGTTCTAATGTGCGTGTGACTGTGCAGAAAGACAGAAAAGAATCAACCATCAAAACTATACAAATGACAGCCACTATGTTCTTCCTAGCTTCTGGGGGATTTTACTTCCCTCACCTCGTGACAGCAGAAACAGTGATTCCTGAAGCCGATTGGCAACTCGTCCAGAGACGCTGATCACCAAAGAAAGCCGAAAGCAGACAAGTGATTTCAGTTAGAGCAGAAACAGTGAAGACACAGAGCAGTGTGAGGAAACAGTGGAAGCCGGTCCGTAGGAATGAAACCCGCAATGCTATCAGAGCTACCGTGTCACCCAAGCCAAAATTCTCCTTCGTCGCTACCGATTTCCTGGTAATGACGGGAACAACACTACCAGTCAAAACACCGAATCAATTCACTATCCGGGGATTGACCGAGACTGCAATGAAGGCATGCTCTACTGAAACCAATATGACCAGTGCTAGACCACAGCGAGTGCAGGTTGCAGTGGTGCAAGTCGTAGAAAGGGAGGAGAACGAGCAAGATGCAGAGCTGCCTTCGATCCAAGAGCAAATAGATGAAATCATTCAGGTCCAATAAGACACAGCCAGAGAGATCAGAGAAATAAAAGAAGCATTAGTGGCTCTAGTCGTCCAGGGGGCAGTCAGAAGCCCAATCGTTCCCTTTGGACAACCACTGGGAGAGTCACAGGATACAACAAGAGAACCAGTAGCCGTAGAACCACAAATTCACCGAAGGAATGTTGCATTCGAGCGTGCACCGCCGCAATCATCTCATGCCACGAAAGAAGAGTTGTCCTAGACAGTCGTGAACCTGATGCGTCAGGAAAGAGAAAAGGAGAAGATAGGAAAATATATATATCGGGTACCGTATCCGTCCGAAGTTAACGAAATCCCGTTCCCTGACGAATTTAAGCATCCCAACTTCCCACGATTCGACGGGAAAGGGTCACCAGAGGAACATATGACCCAATTCATGACGGTGCTAGGGAATTTGTCCGTAGTACCTCAATATTGCCTCCGATTGTTTGGGTCGACGCTGACTGGAAAGGCATTTCAATGGTATATGTCATTACCCGCAGGGTCTATCAAGACCTGGGATCAGATGCAAGATTTGTTCATTTCCAAATTTTTCTCCACTGAGCGAGAAGTCTCGCTGACGGATTTAGCCTTAGTCCATCAGAGGCAAGGAGAGTCAGTCGAGGCGTTTATTGACAGATGGGGAGCCATAGCGGCGCAATGCCGAGAGTTGCCTAGCGAGCCTGAGCAAGTCAAGATGTGCACCCAAGCCATGGATCCAATAATCTCGTTTGGTTTATCCGGACACAATTTCTCAACGTTCAGGGACCTAGCGACAAAGGCCCATATGGTAGAGGAAGCCATGCTAAGAACGCAATTCAAAGCGGAGAGACTGAAGCGTGAGATCGGGAAGATGGTCACATCAAGTTATGTCGACAAAAGCAAAGCCTCGAAAGATCGAAAACGGCCACATCCAGAACACGAGATTAAAGACAAGCCAGCAAAAACTCAGTTCAGAGCCGAAGGGCCACGAAAATCGAAAAGGATGACGATTGTCGGACCGGGCAGGGTAGAAGGACATTACTCGTTTGACACGGAAGACCTTATCCCAATAATGGAACGCCTAGTCGAAGAAGGGGAGCTACAATTGCCAGAACTGATTCAACCAGAGGAAGCAGGACAAACGGATGCCCCCAATTATTGTAAGGATCATCGAAGCCTGGGACATGAGACGGGAGAATGCCTCATCTTGAAAGGGAAAGTACAGAGACTGATCAACCAAGGTACTATTAAACTAATGACAGATGAAATCAGTCGGGCTATGTCAGCTGTGGTGACAATAGCACCTATGATAACACCAGTTCATGACGAAAGACTGGTACAAACAACAATGGTACAAGCTGTCGAAGAAAGGGAATTGGCAAGACACGACGTCGAATTGTTGGCAATCCGAGAACAAGTCAGCAAATTGGTCCAGGCCCATAGGGAGCTATCTAAACAGATGGGAGAAGTTCAGGAGGCTTTAGCCATCTTGGTCTTAAAGAAAGCAACCCCTAGTACTGCTCTGCCTGTCCAACAGTTGGAAGAAGAAGCACCGGGGGCAACCCGTAATGTTGTTGAAGTAAGACAACAAAGCCACACCGAACAAATAAACGCGCGTATGTCGGGTTCAGACTCCATGATCCCATACGAACTGCTAGGCAATATCTCTTTTTCACCCTTCGTAACCTGGCTGCAGAAGTTCGCATGATAGAGCAATCCGTTTCAGAAACACGATCTCAAGCAGAAAAGTCAAGACACAAAATGAGAAAGAGGACACGGGTAGACGTAAGAAAGAACCCTAGAAACCGAAAACGACCGAATCCAGGACACGAGGTAGAGACCAGTGTAATGAGGACACAAGACAAGAGAAAAGAACCTCAGAAGTCGAGGCACATGACAATCAGTGAGCGAGATGAAAAGAACGGACCATACACATTTGACATCAAAGACCTTGTCCCAATTATGGAGCGACTAATCAAAGAAAGAAAATTGCGACTCCCAAAGTCTGTTCGACCAGCAGAAGTAGGACGCGTGGATGATCCCAACTATTGCGAATATCACAGATGCATAGGCCATAAAACTGAGCAATGCTTCGTCCTAAAAAGAAAGATACAAAAGATGATAAACCAAGGCGTCGTCAGTTTGAAAATGGGAGAGTCTGATAAAACCCCGGCCAGTACGGTTCCAGTAGATATCGCTTCGGAAGAACTTCGCTCGAAGAACTCCATTTCCTAAACTTCAATAATCGTGAACGTTTACAAATAGTCCTGGCGGTTTATAAAGTAGATAGGAATATACTTATGTTCACTCATGCATCTACTTCATCTGTATGCTGTGCTTCATACTTGTTTACATGTTCACTCACATCATACTGTTGTGCATATGAATATAAAATGTTCGTAGAGCTCTTCTTTATGACAGGTACCATAGTCGGAGAATATTAAAGAATCGACTCCACGAATCATCAACCGACTTATTATATCCTCATCAGACAGATCGAATCAGGAGAGAATATCTTATAGAAAGTCTACGCGAATCACAACATCCCCATATTATGGTATCTTTGTCACAGGTTCTCATATTAAGTATCCTGGTATTCTGGCATTCCTCTGCTTAATAGGAAAATACTTCAGAATTGATGGATTCTCATATATATGTATATGTGGTTTTACATGAAGACGGCCGGGATACTCTATTATTATCAATCTCTTATACTTTTGCACAATGTTTTATATGAAGATAATCGGAACATCGCTATCTATATCCAGCTTTCGTATTATGTCATGGATCTCCCATCATTATCGCATTATTCTTCTACTGTATATGAAGATAAGTCACGGTTGGGAATCTCCTGCATACATATGTATACATACGGCCTTATATGAAGACGATTAGGGCATTCTATTATGTATCACTTCACCTTGAACATATCGACAACTTCCTCTTATGAAGAACTCTGCGACAAGAATATGCAATTAAAGATTATGATCAGACGGGTATTCGGCACGGATTCCTAAAGCACAAGATTTGTCTCACTAGAATGAAGTGGTCTTACAAAGTGACGAGCCAGAAGCACTGGGGGCAAGCCCCAATATGTTATATGAAATTCAAGTTTATAAGAAGAAGAAGCACTGGGGGCAAGCCCTAATATATTATCAAAATCTCAAGTCTACAGAAAGAAATGACTGGGGGCAGGCCAGGAAGGATGACAGATAACCCAAAAACACGGAGCTAAAAGAAAGTTTCGAGCTTATGACACGAATGTCTCTCGAAAGCGATGACCCAAGGGTACTCAGGTTAAGTAAAAAGGGAAGTATTATTCCTATGGGTTTTTTACATTTTTTATGCTTTGATATACTCAGTTTACATTAAATTCACACATAATACATTATTTTATGCATACTAGTCTCAAACACACAACACCAAGTAGTGGTTTAGCAAAAGAATCATTGTCATTATTTTAGATCATGAAGCATGCAGTTAACAAGTTCTGATGTCGATTACATCGGGTACAAGTGACAGTTAGGTATTTAGGACAGCTGTCTAATATTATTTTTGTCTGACAATGACCGTAAAAAGCAAAAGAACAGAATTACAGCTTCTCCAGACACCCTGTTATGAACTTCATCACATCTTTTCGTGTTACCTCCATGGTAGCCTTTGCCTCCGTTAGCGTCAGCGCAGGATTCGGAATATCACGAAGTTCGATTTCTAAATCTTCCATTTACTTGCGTGCCGCCTCTCCTTCACTCTCGAGTTGTGCGACCTCGGCACGGTTCTGATTAATGACAAGATCAAGGCGGGCAACCTCAAGATTTATGACCGTTTCTTCCGCTTGTAGCCGCGCGATCTCAGATTTGACATCAGCAAGATGATTAATACACCCGCGATGTTGAGTCTCACTATCTTCTAAGGTTGTTCTAGCATTAACCATTGAATGTTCTTGCTGTTCTATGACAGGCCGCAAAGAAGACAGCACTTGCCATTTCTCTTTGGCAATAGGGTCAGGTTCAATCTGTTTAGTCATAATAACCTGCGCAACAGAATCCTCGAAAGAAGAAATGCGACAGACTATTTTGGATACATCAGGCCCGATTACTCCTGCACAAGCTTCCAATGCCTTCACCCCTGCTCCTAGTGTATGCCACTCGCTTGGCTCAGCCAACGCCTTTGAAATGTTGGATAGTAGATCCCTCAGTACGCTCTGTCTGAAACAATCTAAACGATTGAAACAAGGAACGTCGAATGCTTCATGGGTAGCCGCCTCAGAACTGACAGTATCTGCAACAAAAGGAATAGAGCGAGTATGCAATGAAATGACAAGTATAGAAAAAGAATACACAAAGGAACTATGAAAGAACTATAACGAAAGATGGGTCGACGACAAGTTCGGAGGAATTTGCGGTATGTATCGTCGCATCAGGGAACGGCTCAATAGTCTCGGTCAGTGGTGTCGAGGTCACATCCAGAAGTTCAGTAGTGTCGCTATCAGTATCGATCATTTCAGTTACCGCTGGCGACTCCACCATACCCTCAACACTGGAAGCACCAGGGGCCATAGACACAGTCGTGTCATTCCCTGGCATAGTGGACCCTTGCAGATTATCCTCTCCAATCGGATCAGCCTACTCTCTCACGCCGGCATGGCCCGATATTTCATTCGCCGGCCCAGTCATCGTTGGGTCATCTTCATTAATTAATCGACTGGCACCCTTATCACCTTCAACCACCAGAAGACGTGTGAACCCGGCTTCTTGAGACCATTTTGCTAAAGGTATTCCGAAAATATGCCAGCCATCCAGCGCAGTATCCTCCTTACGATGGTCAATTAACACACTTAGGGAGATCTTATGCTCAATGCTCGACGATAAATACGCTTCAGCCTGCTCTCTATAATAACCTAATCCGTCAGCGAGGACCTCTGTCAACCCTGGAGGAGGAATGTAGAGTGGATCATCAACAGAGCTGTTGTTCCGGACCAGATCATACTGATGCACCCACCATCTTAGCCAACTATAAGGACCGCTAGTCTTCCGATAGAGGCCGGGAAGCATGAACCTCACGCCTGTTCGCGTCATCAAAAGTTGATGCCATATCCACTCCCAGTGAGCAGGACCTGTACCATACGCCCGCTCTACTTTAGTTACATCTGGTAACGTCATCGAAACACCCTAATCGTACCCAAATTGCCTGGCAAACTGACTAGGGTAATAAGGTTCTCGCCAGAACTCTATTCCTTCGCGCAGTGGAAGTGAGGCAGTACGAATAGACACCAGAAATTCCCTGTCAGTGGCATCCACAGAATGTTCATCATCAACGACTTCTCGATCTTCCCCGGCATCAGAAACAGGAAAGTGGTAGAAGCAAATCTCCGCCCAACTGCCAATTTTAGAAGCTATCTAATCAGACGATTGCGTTATCATGTTAAGTTTTCTATAGCGATAAAGAGGTGCGTGATCAGCATGGAGATACTGGAAGAGATCCACTCCGTATGTCCACGGGAAATATATGCCCAACCATCCGCAGAAGAAATGCCATGGGCAATAAGCTGTGTTCATCCCTCGCCAGGGTTGGTCTTTGTTACTCGCAATATTGCCAAAAGCCCTATATAAACTGCATAACACGGGGGTGCTAGAGAAAATTGACAACCATTTGCAAGAGCTCCCGCCACGACGAAGCAAGAAACCCTGACACCATCAGCACTCTTGGAGCTAGGCAACATAACTGCCGACAACCAGTATGCTAAGAATCCTGCCAGTTCACAAGATGGTGTAAGCTCATTCGGATTGCGAAACTTTTGTTCAAAACGTTCCTTCATTAAAGCCTGGTCTTCGGGTAAGATCTCATACTCTTCGTAATTAATGCTGCGAGGAGAAAGAAGTGCCCATGTCAGAAACAAAGAAATTAAAGTATGCAGAGCATAAAGTATAAAAGAAGGCATCGAAAGAAGTATTACTTCATCCTCTGGCTGAAGTAGATCAACCAGTCGTCATAGTGAATTTTTGTAATATTGTCGAACTGCGACAACTCAGCAAACAACTCTAGACAAGCCTTTGAATGATACGCATCTCGAGGACTTTTGAGCCAAAACGAAGACAGCTCTTCATCAGTTGGGACGTATTCCTGGTAATATTCTCCTATCACAGACAACCCAGCCATCATCCGGAGATCCCATAAAGTTATGCTCATCTCTCCATATGGAAAGTGGAACGAATTGGTAACGGAAGACTAGTAGTTCAAGAAGCTTCGAAGAATTGTTGGATCCAAGGAGAAATGTTCAGAAGTCGCATCGATAGCCTGATACAGGCCGACTTGTTTTAAAATCCTCTCATGTCAGATCAAAATCTCTTTTGCCCACGGCTCATAACCAACTCGCTCGTTCAAATGACCCCGCGTACGAAAGCTCTTCGTCGCCCACATTGTCGCCTTGTCCAGGTGTCGAAACCTTTGCTGCACTGTCTCAAAATAATGGACTGGAGAAGGAGTGTGAAGATCACAAGTAGGCGCAAGGAAAACCATTTCTCTCGAGGAACCTGCCCGCTGTTCTCTCCCATCGTCGACCAGTATGGTAGTGAGCAACTGCTCGGGGGCAGATGTCCACCTCTCGACTCCATAGAACTGAAAAGGGCCTTGAACGTTGGATGGTTCGATGCTCGGGAAGGGCCTGTGCCTCGTAAGAGATTTTTCATGCAAGATGACTCGGTCGGTATAAGGATTGACGATGGAGAAACCGCACATCGTAATGATCTTGTTTCTATTCCAGCCGATCTTCATCCGCTCATTCTTCCGATCAACGAGCTGTGGCGATTGCTCCGCCTTGTCAACTTCCTCAGCCGGCTTCTTACCTCGATTTCGTCTCTTCTTCTTCTGACCTTCCTGATCATCCTCGGAATGTTGGCCCCGCACGCTAGAAGGACTTGCCTCAATGACATTGGTAGCTTCAGTGAACTGACAATACCAGGCAGACCATTCATCTTCAGTCCCTTGCGTCGGAGGCTTAGATGTGGTTTTGTCCACATAGATACGCAGTAATACTTTATGGGAGAGCTGCTTAATTCGATCAAATAAATCCTTCACTTCGGATTCGATTGTCTCAAAGGATTGCAAATGACACTCTACCGAAGATGGGTTAGCAGTATCTCCAGTCACCCTCTTCTTACCGCGTCGTACAGACGAAGCGTCGGAGACTTGCGATTTGGAAGCTTCACTGGAAGATCCTGCTGCTGTCGCCATGATTTATTGCAACACGCAAACAAAAGTGCATCAAACAGAAGACCAGCGCATGCAACAAGCAACGCAATAAGGTAAGCACCGCATCATTCAAGCACGGATTTCACACACAAAATACGTCAGTAAATACATGCATAAAGTCATGACCCACAACAATATGGAAATAGTGGAATTCGAGCGCACATCCGACAAGCAAGCGCGCACATATCATAGCGCAGCAAATACAGTAGCAGCCCTACATGTACACTCGGAGTGCGTACAAATTCGCACTAACCCCAAATGATGCATAAGCACCTGTTTGGAAGTGCACATCGTAGAACCGCTTAAGGGAGCAGTTGCAAGCCATCAAAGACCAGCATAAGCAACATATTATGGGGCCCAAGCACTAAGTCCCAATCGTATTCAAGCGTTGAGTGAGATAGCCACAAACAGCATCGAGTTTGGCTGAGAATAGAGCCAAATATGCCACTTTTTCACTGAAGGCAGGTGTTGGGGCCAAAATTCCATTATTTCACTAAGTAGTGTAACCACATGCGCCCAAGGAGATGCCCCAAGTGCATGTGGCCTCTCACATGCGCCTGATCACCTCTCACATGTGCCCATTTTGTGAATTTCCTTCCACTTATGAAAGGTGCACTATTACATGCGCTTGGGGCAAGAAACGTGCGCCTAAGCTATCTCTACATGCGCATGGAGCCAATGACATGCGCGTGGAGCAAGATCCCATATGCCCATTATCAGTTGGAGGGGTACATGCGCCCATGGGAAGAGCACATGCGCCTACTCCCTCATGAGGAGCTGTCTCACCTCTTAGAATTTTGGTTTTCTTGATTCGAAAATGACCAAATGACTCAGTGAGTCTGGTATTTATACTTGAGCCTGGGGACCGATGCACCGCACTGGCCTGACGTAAGCATCCATCGCAGCACACCGGGGGGGCACTTGTTGGGGCTCAAATTTGTACCCATTATAAAATAGTATTCAATGATCCATCTACGACGATTTGGACCGATTTCGAGATCCGAAATACTCAGAAAACGCCAGTGCAACCCAAACATGCGCGATCATGACCGAAACCTACAAATGCTATTTTGGGGTGGAATCAGACATGCGGATTACCTCCAAATGATCCGAAACATCCTAAAACCCTTAACCTATAAGTTTCAAGGTTGCACGATGCATATCTTTACCCGCACGCTTCCAAATGCATTTTTGCCCTGACCGTATCCGACTATAAGGGCCCGAAAGCTTATAGGTACCATTTCAGGCTGGAATTAGACATGTGGATGGCCGCCAAATGATCCAGAATGCCCAAAAAACCTTAAGTAGCAAGTTTGAAGTCCTTGCGGTGCATATTTCCATGTGCGCGCTTCCCGGAACAATATTCCTATGCAAAGAGCTGATCGGGAGGGTTCAAATTGGTAAAGAACTACCAAAATTTACAGCAGATGACCATCGGTACCCCACCCCGTTCATTTAGGAGGTCGATTATGGCCTAAAAGCGGCTTGGCGTCAGTGACTTTGGTATTTGAAAAGGTAGCCCCCCTTTGAAGGTCGCCCGTCGGAGCCCAAAACCTGAAATATTCTAAGGGATGGAACATGCATTCGTTCACTCTCTCTCCACATGCATTTTGTTTCTCTCTCCACATGCATTCGTTCACTCTCTCTCCACATGCATTCGTTTCTCTCTCCACATGCATTCGTTCACTCTCTCTCCACATGCATTCGTTTCTCTCTCCACATGCATTCGTTCACTCTCTCTCCACATGCGGATGACATGAGGAGACATGCATTTGCTCTCTCACCACATGCGCATGAGAGCTCTCTCTCTCCCCTTTCAATATTCTAAATAAAATAAAAATATAAAAAAATCATGAAAATATTCTAAGTGGGGCCACATGCAGCAAACACAGAGGCCACATGCGCCCATACCAAGGGCACATGTGCCCACACCAAGCCACATGCGCCTGATGCATGGTGACATGCGCATGACTCCTCTCTCCAAATGCATGCGCATGCTCTCCCTTTTGCAAACAACATGCACCCGGTACCCGATACCCGATTAACATGCTATAAATACCCCTCTACTTGATGAACAGGGACGAGATCATCACTCCCAGAGCACTCTTCTTGCAGAGGTAAAAATTCCTCACTGGAATCCTCACCGTGAAAGGGACATGCGCCCATCCCTTCGCCGGATGCCCTCGCCGGAAAGGGATTTCTCCCACCGGAGCAAAATCCTCCAAGTCACATAGTGACATGCGGTTACCCATTTGAGTTTTGGGAGGAAAAATACAAAAATCCGTAAGTGCCATGGGGATATGCGCCCATGGCTGGGATGTTGGGCGTATGTGTAGTGTCACATGCGCTTGATAACCTTTCTCTCTCTCTCTCCTCACATGCATTTGTGGCAAGCCACATGCGCACAAGTGTGCCAAAGGGGCAAGCACATGCGCTTACCTCCCTTCCCTTCCCTCTCTCTCCTCACTTTTCTCTCAGGAGCCCCAAATACCTTAATCAAGTGGTCAGCAGGCCCACTACTTAGTTGTTTTCAGCCCTGGGAAATGCCCAGTCGGCTCGAAAATAGACCCATGCTAAACAAATCGAAATGCGATCGCACTGCGACCCTCGTGGACTGTAACGACCCGAGATTTTTGACTCTCGTGTATAACACGACGGCCGAATTCCCAAGTAATTTATGAAATAACTAATTTGTCAAATAATAAAATATATCATTCAAGCACAATGGCAGAAACAATTATCATCTTATTCAATCAAACTTACTACGTCATTATCAATGTTTAAATAAAGGAACCAACCAATATCCATACTGATTAATTAAAATATAAAACCATGTCTTCTCTTGAAGACTTATTACAATTCCATAAATGTATCAACTACTCAAAAGAAACATTTAATAAATGAAAACATCGATTAAGTTTCTCCAACATCGTCATCCGCCATGTGATTGTACGAACCATCGAACTCTTCTCCTTAAAAATCGGGTTCAATACCTGGATCTTCACCTGCATCACCTAAATTGTGTTTGGGATAGCGTTAAACGCTATCATAGTGGGGAATATTTCCTCCAAGACAATCAAGAATAATAATAACGGTACAGAGTAAACGCAAGCAGTATATTATCATTTAATCAGATCAAAACAACCAACTAAAAATCTTTGTTAATACGATGCATGGAATGCATGCTCTGGCTAAGGCACCCTGGCTAGAATCACAATACATGAAGTGGGAGACTCCCTGTTATGACTTCATGCTAGCCACTAGTCACCAGAGGTTCCTAGGACGCACAAGCCCATAGTTTTGCCCGACCACGTGAGAAACGGGACGCTCATAGCCCAAATCTACACGTGACAGTGTGCGGGAGAAGTAGGACGCTCTATCCTATTCTCAATTCCGTACACCCACATGGAGCCAAGTGAATGCATGACTTTAGTTTCACCTTTATTTAAGTGTTTTCGCATACAACCGATTTAAATAAAACTCAATGGTCACTATGGGGAGTCGCAAGCAACCCAGCATAGGCCGATAGCATGGGATTAGTGTCCATAGCACCAACCCCGGCTCATGAGAATTTGTATACCATTAGTGTCCACTCATTGTCCCGTTTTATGATTTCATCATGTCCCAAAAAGCCAATGTTGTACATCATGATCAAATTCATTAAAATACTCATGTACTGTAAATGGATCAAATCAAGCATCATGTACATGTAAGGATCCATTAACAAACAATCACTTCATTCTCTCAGTTAAGTCAAGATATATTCTTTCATCATGGACACCTCTCACGGGTTCCATCTCTCTACATCGAATAATTTTACCAACTTAGGGACAAAGAGTATACAATAATGGAATGTGCATATGATGATCTTATACACATATTTCATATCACAATATGAAAACCAATGTTACTTGTAATACATGGACTAAGAAAATAAAGGCATAGATTTCACAAAAATAAATAACACAAATACACATGCTTCTTAGTTAAAAATCTAAAAAAAAGGAATCACATCACCAATATAATGATATTCATTACAAATCTCACATCAAACTTCATGTTATATGGATAAGTAATTCAAAACAAAACAACTTCACATGCCACAAAAGAAGCTTATGATAATCGTGATATTATTAATGAACGGCTTGAAGGAAAATCCTCACCTTAGGATGGACTTAGAAGAAGAGGGTTGTAGAAGATCCTAGCCGCTGGAAAAATATGAGAAAGAACTCTCTTCTCTTCTCTCTCTCTCTCTCTCTCTCTCTCTCTCTAGGGCATGGAGGCTAGGGTTAGGAGAAGGATTTGGAGGTGCATAGTAGAAATATGGAGAGGGATGTGCACGCGAGGTCTTGTGTAACAACTTCTTGAGGTGGGTTTCTCAAATCTCAATATTCGAATGATTTATGATCAATTCCAATCCGTTCATCTTATCAAGCTCGAAGAGTAGAGTCAGAATACATAAATTTCTTGATGATCCACATTATAGATTGGCCGATCCTTGAAAATGGCCTAACGGGTGCTAAAATGGGCTTGATCTCAATTAACGGTCTACGCTTGATGATCAGGGCCCAAATTTTGAAAAAATATATAGTCATGATAGGTAAATAATTGTACAAAGTTTAGTAGTTGATTGATGGTGAGAAATGCCTAGATCTGAAATTTCAACTTTTGGTGGAAAAAGAAGGGGCTGGCTTTGTGGTTCAACGGTGTAGGATTATAGATCGGGGTCTAAATTTTGTGTAAACTCGTAGTCATATGAGTATAATGGGTGGTCCAAATTTGAGAAGCGATTGATGATGAGAAGTGGGTAAATTGAAAGGTTCAGATTTGAGAAGAGTTAGTAACTCGTTAATTTCTAGAACGGGTTAACTTCGCGCATAAGAAAGAGGCTTATCAAGGTGGGGCACTCAAATCACACTATTGGTCCATGATAAAGACGATCCAAGTCACTCATATGAAGAGAAATATTCAACTACGACTAACCATCTACTTTCCTCACTCGATGGACATGAAAATCAAGGGTTAAGGGGCTGATTTGGCAATCGGACTACTTCTACTATGATTTAAGGGCTGAAATTTGATATGTATGGTTAATATGTGCCCAAAAGCTTAAATCCAGGGTTTTGCGTGAAAGTGATCGTCAGAAACTATAATACTTAAAAATGTCATCTTAACTTAAGTTTAACTAATGGCATTTTCATAATTATCTGAAAAGTGCGTGATTTTTTAAATCTGATCTTTATACGATGTTTATGGGATCATTCTAAGAAATGTTTGTAAAGGGTCCCCTATCGGATCTCCTACGGATGTCCCGCTATTCACAAATCAAAGGTAAATATATGATAATTAATAAAAAAAATAAATTAAAAATAAATTTTCAAAAATTTTCAAATAAATCTCGAAAATCTGGGGCATTACTTGGACATAATCCACCCCTATCCAAAGACGATCGTGACAGGTATTCACCAAATCCTCCGATCAGATCATAAACAGGCCCTGGGAAGTGCCCTGATGGCCTAAATATCTACAAATGCCAAGTGAAATCAATCACGATCGCAAAGGCGCGAGGGCAAAAATATCGATGACACAAGGATATATACGAAGCGGGTTGATCAAATCAAATTCATAATTTGTCTGATACACTGAACATCTAGCATAAATGCAGTCTTCTCTTGAGCATGCATAAAGCATAGTTACTTTGTACTGTACTCATTTGCATCCATTGCATGAATTTATTTCATCTCGGATTGAGATAAGAGACTAAATCGAAGGGGACTATGGTTATCATCGAAAACCATAATGAAAGAGTTCTAAACGTATGAAATACTTCATCGTTAAGACCAGTTGATGTGCGTCCTGTCCAAGGCGGGATCCGTCAGTTGAGTGGCTAAGGGAATGAGTGCCTTCTAGCAAGTCACCCGTCCCATCAGAGACGGCCACTAGCCCTGGTTGCAGTAAGTGGACACCGTGAAGTGTATCCCTGAAAGTCATATCGTCCATAGAGACGCGTCATGACACTGAGATATACGACTCGGTCGAAACCCTGTTTGCACAATGACCCCATGGAGTGCCCTCCAGTAAGTCACCCGTCCCATCAGAGACGGTCACTGGCCCTGGTTGCAGTAAGTGGATACCGTGAAGTGTATCCCTGAAAGTCATATCATCCATAGAGACGCGTCATGACACTGAGATATACGACTCGGTCGAAACCCTGTTTGCACAATGACCCCATGGAGTGCCCTCTAGTAAGTCACCCGTCCCATCGGAGACGGTCACCGGCCTTGGTTGCAGTAAGTGGATGCCCTGGAGTGTATCTTTGAAAGTCATATCGTCCATAGAGACGCGTCATGACACTGAGATATACGACTCGGTCGAAACCCTGGTTGCACAAAGATCCCATGGGCTTCTCTGCCTTGAACTGCGCTCTGAACGCGGCTCCTTCCACTAGGTGGGCTTTCGTAGGTAGGTCTCGAAACGTCGAGAAGTCGTGTCCAGATAGGCCAAATGAAATCATCGCATCCATGGCCTGCATGCACATCTTGACCTGCTCAGATTCACTGGGCAGTTGCCGGCACTGTGCTGCTATAGTCCCCCACCTGTCGATGAACTTCTCGACCGACTCTCCCTGACTTTGATGAACTAAGGCTAAATCTGTCAGCGAGACTTCTCGCTTGGTAGAGAAGAATTTGGAGATGAACAGGTCCTGCATCTGCTCCCAAGACTTGACTGACCCTGCGGGCAATGACATGTACCACTAGAACGCCTTGCTCGTGAGCGTCGAGCCGAACAATCTAAGACAGTACTGGGGAATTGTCGACAGGTTGCCCATCATTGTCATGAATTGACCCATGTGTTCCTCCGGCAATCCTCTGCCATCGAATCTGGGGAAGTCCGGACGCTTGAAATCGTTGGGAAATGGGAGTTCGTCGACCTCGGGTAAGTAAGGCACCCGATATACATACTTTCCTCTCTTCTCCTTTTCTCTCTCCTGACACATTAGGTCTGCAACTGTTTGAGACAGTTCTTCTCTCGTGGCCTGGGATGACAGAGGCGGTACACGTCCGAAGACAACATTTCTCGGGCGAGCTTGTGGTTTAGCGGCAGCTGGTTCTCCTGCTGCTCCTTGACATTCTTCTACAGACTATCGAGTAGGTACGGCTGGGCTTCTATTTGCCCCCTGGGCAACTAGAGCCAACAGTGCTTCTTTCATCTCTCTCATCTCTCTAGCCGTGTCCTCTTGGACCTGGATCATCTCATCTATTTGTTCTAGGATTGGAGGCAGCTCTGGGTATCTCTCACTCGCCTCTCCTTCGATGACCTGCACCATCATTACTTACGCTCCCTGCGGCCTCATCTTGGTCACAACGACTTCAGTAGGGGTTGTCTTCATTGTCGTCTTAGTCGACTGTCGGGCAGCGGGTCTGTTCGGTATCTTCGCTGACAGTGCTGTCTTTGGTATTGCTGGGAAGTCGATAGCGGCGAAGGAGAACTCTGGCCTGGCTGGCACGGTGGTTTTGCTGGCATTGCGGGGGTCGCCCCTGTAGACTGGCTTCCACCATCTCTCTATTCTGCCCTGTACTTGCTGTCATCCCTGTTTCAGCTAGAATAACCTTCTTGTTCTCAGTCTTCTTAACGGTCTTGCGCTTCTGCACAATCTGCCATCCGACTTCAGAGCTTGTAGTCAAATGGGGGAAGTAGAATCCTCCAGACGTTAGGAAGATCATTGTAGACGCCATTTGGTTGGTTCTTTTCTGTCTTTTTACTTCTCTCTCTCTCTCTCTCTCTCTCTCTCTCTCTCTCTCTCTTTGCACAGTCATACACGCATTAGAATATTCCGTGCGCTTGGGAAAGAGAGGGGACGCGACCTTACCAATCGCGATACGGCTTGACAGTGGATAGACAGAAACATATAAGTACAAACTACATGCATGCTATGAGAAGCTTAGAAATTCTTTTGCCTTAAAGATGAAGGGAAGAACGTTCTCGTTGAGAGTCGCTAGTTTGGATCCCATGAAGGTGCCGAACATTTCTCCTTAAGGTAGCCTTTCTCATGTACACATCAGTGTCTGCAAATGATTTATCGCAAAATGTCTATTTACTCAGAAATAACCAGAGATTTTGATATTGTTTTATTCCCCAGCAGAGTCGCCAGTTTGTTAGAACTTAGAAAAAGTCAACTGCTCATCAGCAGTCCTTTTTTCCTGTGTTTCTTTATTCTAGGGAAATTCTGAGTATAGAGACATTCATAAACAATCATAAGCAATCACAAAGTGTACACAAGAGAGAGATATCGCAAGGTGAATTTTATTCCAGAGATTCTGAGATCTTTTACATTCTAGGCTGTGATACTGGTCACGAGCCTTTAATTACATCAACGGTTGATCACCCTTGATTGGAAGGCAAAAGACTAATCCGCTGGGGATTAGGGTCTTGAGTTCATGGTCGTATAGACCTTTGTTTTCTTGTTATGGACTGAGTCACATTTCTCAGACAAGCCGGATGTCTATGTCCCATTTTCTTTCAGACTGTCTGGGTTGAGAGACTGTCAGGATTTGAGTGGTGCAACTCTGGGCCTGCGCCTGTTACTGTGAACAGGTGACCGCTGGAATACACGATCCTCGAATGTTGGTCAGCATAACCTAAGGCCCGTGCCCGTATTTTTATGACGGGTGACCTTAGGAGAGCACTCCGCAACGTTCCCGAACGAGGTGTTTAATCGAGTGGTGCAACTCTAGCCCCACGCCTGTTACCGTGAACAGGTGACCGCTGGAATACACGAACATCGAAATGTTGGTCGGCATAACCTAAAGCCCGCGCCCGTTACTGTGAACAGGTGACCTTAGGAAAGCAATCCGCAACTGCCTCATCAGCTCAACCGACAGACCCGTTGTCGATGGGTAGGGCATCGACTGTCTTTTTCATAGTGTCAATCCATAGCATGATGTTTCAAGCTTAGTTTGAACTCTTTTGTTTGTGGTTTCTCGTGGTAACCATAACCCCTTAGGTTTAGCCTCGGACCTTTATCCGAGATGAATGGAGCTTTGCACAGTAAAGTAAATGCGTTTCTTCTGGAGTAGGGCGACTCATCTTCGAGAACACTCTTTCTTCTCAGTATTTTCAATGATCTATTTGGGATCAAATAGGCTTTATCGAGCCAAGATCTTTTGAGGATGTCAATTTAATAGGGTGGATCGGCTGTTTCCGATGCCCGCAAACGGCTAAGTATAGGGTCCGATGGGTACCCACATATGCCAATTTCTTATGAATAATGGCGATCGGTGCCCCGTAAATGCTTAACTCGGCTGTTGGATAGCCTAAGTACTTCAGCTTTGCCTCGGCGTCTTTGAGATCGCGGCTGATTTCATCTGGCATCAGTCAATTTTCAAGCCAACAGGGCACTTCCCAAGGTTGAAAATGACTAAGTAGTGGACTTGTTTGCGGTCTGATTAGGGAAATCGGTGAGTATTATCGATAACCATCTTTGAATAGGGGTAGATTACGTCCACGAAGATCGCGGTGCGATCGTGTTTCGATTTGCTTAGTAGAGTTGATTTTCGGGCCGACAAGGCACTTCCCAAGCTGGAAATGACTAAGTAGTGGACCTGTTTGCGGTCTAATCAGGGAAATCGGTGAATATTATCGATGACCATCTTGGAATAGGGGTGGATTATGTCCACGAGGATCGCGGTGCGATCGTGTTTCGATTTGCTTAGCAGAAGTCGATTTTTGGGCTGACAGGGCACTTCCCAGGGCTGGAAATGACTAAGTAGCGGGCCTGCCAACCGCTTGATTAGGGTATTCGAGGGTCCTGAGATCGGATAACCTCGTCGCGGTACATGATTATGGTGTATCATGTCATGTAGAAGAAAATTTTTCCTCTCGGGCTCGGTCCAATTCCGCCCGATTCTTCTCGGTTTCGGCCATTTTCGGCTCTTTCGGAGGGATTTCCAGAGCTGCCAAATTGGCTAAGTGTTGGTCATTTTGGACCAAAACACTGATTTGGGCCATTTATCATTGACCATTGGAGAATCTGATCCAGTGGATGGATAGATCTCATCGAGATGCATCTAGGAGAGGCAGTTTCATCAAAATCTGATCCCGGACGAAGGCGGGCCGCACGATCGAAGGTCCACCCCTCCAACCAGTGTCCAGGCTCATGGAGGGGGGTATGTAGGCGCATGTGGCATTGCAACAGATGGTGAGCGCATGTGGTGGCGAGTTGGGCGCATGTGGCCATCTCCCAGGCGCATGTGCCCATTTTTCGGGCGCATGTGCCCATTTCTCATGAAAAATAGATGAAGGAGAGGTGTTCCGGGCGCATGTGGTAGTGCACGTGCGCCTGGACCCAAATGGTGGGCGCATGTCATTTCAAACTTGATGGAATTTCATGATTTTCCGGCCAGAAAAGCCAGCGCATGTGGGGAAAAGCCGGCGCATGTAACGGAAAAAGCCGATGCATGTGCCCAGCACTTAGAAAATTTCAGGATTTCCCTCCGAACTTGGGATTCCAGTGAGGAAATCCCTTTCCAGCGAGGGATTCCGGTGAGGGAATCCACTCCAGGCAAGGCATCCGGCAAGGGGCAATGGAGCAGGCGCATGTGCCTCTTGCGTCGTCCTGAGGTCGGCAGAAGATGTTCTTGTGTTGATGAAATGAAGTGACTCCGCTATTTATAGGGGGTAATCGGGTTCGGGTCTGGCCCGGCGGGTATTTTCCCTCGCATGTGGCAGAAAATAGGTCAGGCGCATGTGGAAAAAATACATCAGGCGCATGTGGAGGATCCGGGCGCATGTCCTTTTCTGGCGCATTTCCCGGCGCTTTTCGGAAAAGTATTCAATTTACTTCCTTTCATCAATATTGTGTAGGCGCATGTGGTGGGAGGCCAGGAGCATATCCTTTCCCGGCACTTTTCCCACTACTTAGCCAGATTTTCAGGATTCCAGCACTTAGAAAATTTCAGGATTTCAGCTCTGACGGGAGACCTCCAAAGGACAGCTACCTTTTCTAGACATGCACTCACTGTTGTCAAGCCACTTCTAGGCTAGGATTGACCTCCTAAATGAACGAGATGGGGTGTGAAAGTCCAGATGTTGCCAATTTTGGTACTTCCTTCCTAACCTGAAGCCTCCGGGTCGGCTGTCATATAGGAACATTGTTCCGGGGAGCGCACACATGGAAATACGCATCGTAATGACTTCAAACTTGTTATTTAAGGGTTTTGGGGCTCTCCGGATCATTTGGAAGTGAAGCGCATGTCCAGTTCCGCTCTGAAATGGTAAATGTAGGCTTACGGACCCTTTTTTGTCAGCTTCGAGCAAGGACGAAATGCATTTTGAGGTGCGCAGGTAAATATATGCAGCGGATGACTTCAAAACTTACAGGTTAAGGGTTTTAGGACATTACAGATCATTTGGCAGTGAAGCGCATGTCCAGTTCCGCTCTGAAATGGTAGCTGTAGGCTTACGAACTCTTTTTGGTCAATTTCAAGCAGGGACGAAACGCATTTCGAGGTGCGCAGGTAAATATGTGCACTGGATGACTTCGAAACTTGCAGGTTAGGGGTTTTAGGACGTTCCGGACCATTTGGCTATGAAGCGCATGTCCAGTTATGCTCTGAAATGCTGTTTATGGATTTTGGTCGCTATTAAGCGATTATGGTTGTGCTGGCGTTTTCAGGGCTTTTCCGGCCTCAAAACTGATCCAAACCATTGTTAATAGACCACGGGATATTGTTTTATAATGAGTGCAAATTTGAGCCCCAACACACAATTCAAAGATCAAAGCTAAAGCTTTTTAGCTCGGTAACTTGGTGCTCAAACAAAATATCAGAACAACCACTCGGTCGCTGGATCCTATTTGGGAGGGCCCGTATCGAGTTATCAAAATCGTTCGATCAGGTACCTATTATCTGGAAGACATGCGAGGAAGACCCCTACGTCACCCTTGGCACGCGGAACACTTCCTCCGATATTTTTCATGAAGTGAGCACGCGAATCATATTCAAATAAAGACAATTTTTATTATTTTAGCTGACCAGCTATCAAACCTATAACTTGGTCGCTACTCCATTGTGGACTTGAATAGCCCTGAAGAGAATACAAACGTTCTCTTGACCAAGTCTTCTGCTTGTTGTAGAGCCAAAGACTCAATTGATAGATCAATCTATCTCTATGCGGATGTGGTCACCAAGACCTCCCTAATTGAGCCCAAATCATTTTCATGGGTTGAATAATCACATATTCAAGCATAATTCATTTTCATGAATTAAAAAAGAGAAGTCAAAATGATTCTTTTCCATTTAAGTTCATATGACCATCTAAATACAAAAACATTTAAATTGTTTTCTATGAGAAGGAGAAAGAAGAGATCAAGATTCAGTCGCTCATTCTTGAGCATCGCTTCGAGGAGGCACATGACTCTTGACTTCTGGGTCAGTTCAGAAACCCCCACGGCTTCAGTAGCTTCTATGACTTCATTAGCAGCAGTTGTGCTTTCTTCAGCTGCGACGACAGCCGCAACCTTTTCAAATTCCTCCAACTTGAATGTTGGAGAAATTTGTTGCATCGCTTTTATCGTAAAATCGCAACCAGCTTTGTATGATTCGTATCATTCATCTTTATAAAGCTGAGAAGTCTGAAACTCCAAAACCGCACGGGGGCCTTCTTTGGACACCAACTTGATGAAAGCCACCCTTTTCTTCTTCCCAATGAATAGAGTCGACTTTCATCTCCGCAAGGGTATCCTTCTCCTTCTCCAAGCTTTCGCTGACTTCTTTGAGTCGCGACTTGCTCTCTGCGAGCTGTTGTTCCAAAGAGATCTTATCCTGGTGAAAGATCTCTTTCTCCTTCTCGATCTTCTCCTTCATCTCAGCAAGTCTCGCGAACTTCAAATCCAGCGATTGATATCTCTCGGTTAAGGCTTGGATCTTACCAATGAGGATCTTCTTCTCCTCATTTATCTTAGCGATTAAAGTCTCGCAAGCCTTATAACTTGATCCCTCGCTTGGATTGCATTCTCCATAGCCTTCTTATTTTCTTTGGCCTCATCTATAATACGACGAGTAGCAATGATGTCGCATCTCGTCCATATGGTAAGGTCCAAACCCTGCTAAGAAATTAAAAGAGGTGTCATTAAAGGTATAAAAGTTTCTTTAAATAAATGTGAGAAATGATGAAGTATTTTATATATACCTGGACCATCCTCATCCCCACATCCAGAGAGAGATCCTTCGGATTGGGCTCAGGAAGAGCACCAAAAGATTGCGGAGTAATGTTATCAAACAGAAACTTGCAGATAGGGTACAAGTGACGAGGAATGGTAAAAGTCCTAACCCCAGAAGGTTGAGCCATGACCATTTTAGCAGCGCTCGATTCATGAGCAAAAGGTGGCTCCCGAGTAAGAGCCAACTATTGAGCAGGAGCTGACTCCCGGGCAGGAGCCAACTCGTAGGCATCAGCAGGCTCGCGACTCCTCTCATCTGAAGGAAGACTTGGTCCTGCCACGTCACCCCTCGGAGAATTATCAATAATATTAATAACCGGTTGTTCAGGAGAAATAACCGGAGAAGCCACGGTAGCCTCAGCTGGGGGAGGGTTGCGTGGTTGTGAGCCGTGAGCAGGCTCATCTGTTCGTTTGGGTGGATTGGAGGGGCTAGCTGCCGTCCTCTTCTGCCTCTGCGAAGCGGTACCCTTCAGACGGGGCAAACCCCCTTTTTCTCACCTAGTGTTACCATAACCTCTTCTTGAGAGATAAGGCCGGATGCAGCAAGTTGTGGGAGCGAGAGGCTGAACTTGATATCTCTGTCGTCCTCTGACAGTTTCAAAACTATAACGATTTTCTTGTTAATTCCTCCTCTCAAGCTGGGTTGCCTTCCGGCCGAAATACCTATGAACATGAGTAAACTAAATAAATAAAGGAGGTCATCCATCCTAGTAATTGTACAGAAGTGAAGATTTACCCACCTTCACAAAAGAAGCAACTGATGTTATGGCCCCTAAGGTTGGACCCCACGTCAGATTCCCAATTACTAGAGATATAAAACCACTATCTCTTCCACCTGGGATAATTTGAAGAAGGGTTCCCCAAAATGTAATTCTCTTGGTGCCAGTAACACAGATAGTACCAACCCTCACTGGAAGGAGCCTTCTTGAGTTGGAACATCTTCAAGAATTCATCGGCTGTCAAGTCCCCGTTACTGACTTATTTCTAGAGGATAAAGGCGCTCAGTACAACTCTCCAGCCATTTACAATGAGTTGTCTAGGAGCAATCTTATAGATACGGAGCATGTCTCGGATAAAGGGATGAAGGGGGAGACGCACGCCAAGTTTAAAAAAGTATTTATACAATGCCACACAGCCCTACGGTGGAGAATCCAGAGTTTCTCCCTCCCTGGTTAATCAAAGAATAACAAAGTCGAAAATTCGGTATTTCTCCCATAAATCGTTCAAATGTTCCTCCGTCATTATAGAGGGATACCCAGAAGTAGAGTACCTCCCCGCGGGTACCCGTGCGTTGCTCGAGGATAAAGAATCTAGAGTTTCGTCCCCTAAAGGAATGGCTTCATTGTTGGAATTCCTCACAATTAGAAGAAAGAAAGCAGAAAAGAAGAAGGAAAATACCTCAAGAACGAGGTCTCGCCAGAGGAAGAAAAAGGAAGGAGTGTTTTTTAATTTTTCAGGAAACTTCGAAGTAAAGAAATCCTCTGTAGGCATTCAGATATGTATATATTCGAAGATTTGAATGACACGCAACGACCCTTTGTTTGGCACCATAGTTGAACGGGCACGTGCATTAAATAATGAAGACACGTGGTAAACGCCGCTTCATTTCTTTCATCCGAAAAGCTGGCTCTCATTAATGCAAGGCCCAATCATGTATGACTTCTGCCCTTTGAAAAACGTGCTAAGAGATTACATGCGCAGTCAAGTCCTTCACTTAGCTGCTCAAAACAAAAGACTTGGGGGGCATTTGTTGTAAAATAAAGTTGGTCGAAGGAATTCGTAACCAGCAACTTTTAAATATCTTTGCATTCATGCAAATACGACCCGCGAGCGTCTCCGAGTATCATAAGTCGGGAGCAGATGAACATAAAATCATCGTCTAGCGAGCCGAGGTGTCGCATCTCATAATTTAAGGAAGTTTGCTCATCAGCCAGTCGCCATTCATATCCGAGCAGCCCTGGTCTCTAGTAGATTGGTGAGGATGTCCCCCGACTCATAGTCTTAGCAGCCCATATAGCTCATGAGTTGGACCAGATTACAGGTCCGTTTGGGCTGTTTCTACTCATAGCCCTGGATTAAAGGGGACCTCCATCAAGGAACGTAATCAGCCAGGGGACCTCCATTAAGGAACGTAATTGGCCAGGTGTCTAATCTGATAAGATAAGTATCTTATCCCTTGAAATCAAGATCTTAACAACTTACGTAACAAACTGGATCATTCGGATCTATATAAATAGATGGTCCTACAGGTGATAAAGGTACACAACATCAAAACTCACGTTTCACACTTCATCTTACTTTCAAGCCTATCTCTAACTTAGGCATCGGAGAGCAAACGGCTGAGCGCCGGCCACCCTTAGTTTCTTTCCTTATTTTTCAGGTGGGGAGGAGTGATTCATCTTCGGAAAGACCATGCATTTGTGGAGGAGGGAACCTGTGACCAAAATTTGACATTAGCACCCATATGCAGTGTTTGCTTGCTCTTGTAACACCTCTTGAAATGCGGGAATTGTAGGACAATCTTGAGTAGAGTGTACATTAGCAACAAAAATTTCACACACGTTATCAATGGCTTCAATGGACTTAGGAACTCCACTTTTACTTAGTTTCATAGCCTCAACTTTTCTTGTGAGGTTGGCTATCATTGCATTTACATCATCTTCCTCCTTAAGGATGTAAATTCCTCCTTTCTCTTTTTGTTAAGGAGGCTTAAGGTTACTAGATTTGTCTGAGGTATCCCATGATTAGGCATTCTCGGCCAACTTGTCTAAGTAACTCCATCCTCATCCAGATTTTTGCTCATGAACTCACCGTTGCACATCATCTCTACAAATTGGCACATGTTGAAATTCAATCCATCATAAAAGAAGTTTATAATTCACCAACTTTTATATCCATGATGTGGGCAAGTGAGTAAGAGTTCCTTAAACCTTTCCCAACTTTGAAAGAACGACTCACCCTCTTTTCCCATAAAGTTCATTATAGATCTTCGAAGGGTGTTAGTTTTATGAGTTGGGAAGAACTTTTTTCAAGAATTCTCGGGTCATCTCAGTCCAAGTCCCTATCAAATGTGGTATAAGAGAGTGGAGCCAACCTTTGGCTCTTTCTATTGAGCCTCCAATTTATACATTTGCCGACTCATTACATCGCATTATATGCATGGTTTTCATGTTTAAAGACTAATCTAATACATGTTGTTGTGATTATAGGAATGAGAGAAAGATTTCACCAATTCGTGGTTAAAAGAGTCACTTTGTATGTATTGAAGATTAATAGAACAAGTGCCAAAAGGTGAAGGAAAGAAGCAAGAAAGAAAGAGAAGAGATAAAGAAGAAAATCTGATTTTTTTGCCTTAGACCTGTCTGTAGACCGGTCGCCAGACAGGTCGACAGACAGGTCTACAGTGTAATTTTTAGACTGTTTTTTTCTTCTCAGACCGGTCGCCAGACAGGTCGAAGGTGCTCCAGAAACTCTGATTTTCAAGGCCAAGTTTCCAAATTGCAAGAGGACTCCGTGGATTCTCGAACTTTCCAAGTTGGTGCGGGATTTCTCTTATAAAAGGCCACCACCACTCTCTTCCTAACTCATCTAGCAACGTGGGGAGCAAAGAGATCAAGACCTAGGAGGCTTCCTAGCCTCCTACAACTAGTTTTCTTCTTCTTCTAGTTCTAGTTTTTAGTTTTTAATGTTTTCTTCTAGTTAACCTTTTAGCTAGAGCTAAGAGGTCAAGTTTTTAGTTTGTTTAAATGCTTTAATTCGTTCTTCAAGTACCCTTTACTTTAATTTTGGATTTTCATGTTCTAGTTCGAATAAAGTTCGGTTTTAAGTTTTGTGAGAGTTTGGGTGCTCCGGACATGATTTCCTTGCAATTCTTTGAGATTACCATGATTGGGTTGTTTGAATTCGAATTGTAGTAACCCTTGAGCATGCCATAGTCCATAGGTATGGCTGTTACTCCGAAGGCTACAAGTTCAAGTTCTATGTACTTCATTAGAACTAGAAATCTGATTTTCAGATTTGAGTGGGATTGTTGTGCTTGAATGTTATATCTTCCAATTAGATGAGAGATAGGACTTTGATTCTAATTGTGTTGTGCTTGGATGAATGGATTGGCATTGGCTACTACAAGTGGATCCTTGATGCTCTAGTTCTTCTTATTTTCAGATTTTCCTATTTCATGTGAAAAATTACTTTCTTAAACTTCTTAGATTCTAGTTGTTAGAGTACTTGGAATTGTTTACCTCTTTCCCTGTGGATCGACCTTGGTCTTACTGAGATTTATTACTACATCGCAGCCTTACACTTGAGGCGAGTGAACAAGTTTTCACCCCCCAACCAGCATTTTGCTAGTCCCAAGCAAAACATGTGTGAAACAAGTTTAATTCTCCAAAACTAACACTCCTTCAGAAACTATGCTTCTATCCATTCCAAGACATACAAGTGTAAGAATCAGAAAAATTAGGTGATAGAAGTTGAAACCTTAAGCTCTCAAAACATAATAAGTGTTCGTATGAAATTCCCGCTGATTGATTGATAAATAGAAGAACTTGAACAAATTCAACCTAGTGTGCTTAGTGAATGTTCATCTCATGGGTTTCTGGGATTATTTCTTCATAGATCAACTACACTATGGATCTCAAGGTGTACAAATCAATAACAAGCCTATGACAGGAATTTGCCTTACCGTCCTTCTGACGGCTTTCACACTACATCCCATTTCCGGGTTTGGTTACAGGTAGACCATCCCCCTGTTGGTAATAGGTAGCCCTTTTCGAAAATTTCCACCATTTTTCTATCATTCCCAATTTCATCCTTCCTTTTCCTTTTCCTTTTAAATTAGATATGATTTTTAGAAATCCATATCTTTCGTTATTTTCCCATGGACAAGGATGGAAAAATTACCCCGGCTTTGTTTCTCAACACCTTAAATCAAAGTCTAGCTAATCCACAAATCACATAATCCTTTCAACCCATGAAAATCGTGTAATGTGAACTAGGTGTAAAAGTGTTCAAATTTTCTATCAATCACATAAATAGGGGAATTCACATATAAAATCATTACATTAAGAGAAGTTCAAAGCTTGCAACATCACTCACTTTGTATCTCCTCTTCTTATACTCGTATCATCTCGAATGCATAGAAACAAAGTTTTCCAAAAGAGTTTTGAATTTTAGAAAAATAAAAAATTTTCTACATATGATGCTCAAAATGTTGCAAAAGCTAGATGAGGAATCTCATCTCACCCCCCAACCAAAATCTTACATTGTCCTCAATGTAACAAGATAGGCAATAAGCATGACATGAGAGCAATGAAATAAAACAAAGGAGAGTGAGAACGAGAATACCTGAGGTAGCAAGTTGATCAATTCTAGCATCTTCCATTGTCTCGATGAGACTTATTCAATCCTAATTGCAGAAAAATAGATCCTAACCTACCTACCTACCTTTGATTAGTCCGATCGACTACATGATCCAATTTGAGCAGGATCTTCATGAATTTCAATAAATTTCTCATGAGGACCATCCAAAGTCCTGCTCGACAGTAGACATGGGTGCTTCTTATCATTGAAGAGCAATCGTATTGTGCACCACATGCATAAAAGGAGGAGATAAGAGCAGCAAAAAGATATCTCCTCAAATTCTGATATGGGTTATGATCGATTAAAAATGGGTCCTCCCAATCAGAATTTTCAATGGGCTGAAGGACCCATGATGGTGGAGAGACATTCATCAAGTTTTCATTGGTTAAATTTGTCTCCTCCCCAAATTCAGAATTGAACGGTGCTTCCACAAACAATGGTAAAGAGTGTAAATCAGTGGAATGGTGTTCTTCAGGCACCGACACCGTGTCTAACAAAATATCCAACTCCTTAATCATCTCATCATCAAGATCATAAGAGTGGGCCAAGCATTCCTCTAAGAAATCGAGATAGTCGGATGAAAGGTCCTCGTCCTCCCTTAATGATTGAAGAAATTTTGTTTCAATGGTAAGGAATTCCTCCTTTATAGAGAGGAGATCTTCCAAGGAAAAATTTTCAGATTTAGTGGTAGGCACGTCATCTAACATTGGTTGATCTTTTAAAATTTCAGATTGTGCCACCTCATCATCCAAAGGAAAAGAATTTTCAATCAAAGGGAGGTCTACCACAATAGAATTTGGCATGTGTTGTTGGTGGAAGGACTAAAAAAAATCAACTTTGGCCATCTCTCTAGCATGCATATCCTCTAGAGACTCATAATCATTATGCCCCTTGGAAAAAGAAACCAAAGGTTCATAAGCATTCACCAAACCCTCATTTTAGGCAACCCTACTACCGCTTTCAAATTTTATAGATTCCTCGGGTTTGTCAACCGTCATTGAAATCTCGTCATCATTAAGTTCAAAGCATCAAAAAGAGATAGTGGACTCACCATAATTAATGATGATATTGGGATCATCGAGATCAATCTCCTCTAAAAGTCTATTCATTAAATCCGAAGAAGGTGGGACTTGGGTAGCCCCATCCTCCTCATTAGAGGGGATTGATTCGATGCCCACAATTTCGGGCTCAACGTCTTCACAAGATGGTGAGTAGGCTTGATCTGATTGTTCATCTACATACTCATTCCATATTTCCTCAAGTATTTGTGTATACTTGTCATCATAAGAGGAAGAAGTTTTAAGGTGATTGTTAATAACCATGGTTGGTTCTTCCCTTGAACAAGGAGAATGTTGGTTTTCTCAATTAAGACCGTACGCATTTTAGGATGAAAAGTTATATGATGGTTGATAGGCGTATCCATACAAGTGATCACACATTGTCTTAACCGGTTGGCCACTATTCACCCGTTCCTTTTGTTATTGCGCACCTCCTACCATAACCGGTGGAACACTCATGTTATTTTCAATCCGGTAATCACGTAATGTTTTTCTCGGATGATTATTCAATTTTGCTTCATTCCGGTATTCTCCCATCGTCTTACGTTGTGTCTCAATATGTGTATTGTTTTCATTAATGTAATCACGCATCGTCTTACGTGGAGGGGTAGTGGAGGTTCTTTGAATCTCAGAAAAATACTCGTGCTTGGAGGGATCCAGATCACAATGAGTTTAGGTCCCCCAATTCGATGTCTCATCCTCCAAAAGATGCGTATATGCACCATTCGTCCAATCATACATGATGAAATTTTAAGAAATTGAAAACTACCCTAATCTAGAAAAAAGAACAAAAAGAAGGGTGATGGGGAGATGTTACCCAATAGAGTGAGATCTATGTCAGCAACAATGTCCTACAAAATCAAACAAAAAGTGTTAGTTATCTAAAAAAAATCAGAAAATCTACTTCTATAAAAACTGAAAATCCTACCTAACTACAACTACTCTATAACCGTTTAACTTTTTCCCCGGCAGCGGCGCCAAAAACTTGTTCGCTCGCCTCAAGTGTAAGGCTGCAATGTAGTAATAAATCTCGGTAAGACCGAGGTCGATCCACAGGGAAAAAGGTAAACAATTCCAAGTACTCTAATAACTAGAATCTAAGAAGTTTAGGAAAGTAGTTTTTCACATGAAATAGGAAAATCTGAAAATAAGAAGAACTAGAGCATCAAGGATCCACTTGTAGTAGTCCAATGCCAATCCGTTCATCCAAGCACAACACAATTAGAATCAAAGTCCTATCTCTCATCTAATTGGAAGATATAACATTCAAGCACAACAATCCCACTCAAATCTGAAAATCAGATTTCTAGTTCTAATAAAGTACATAGAACTTGAACTTGTAGCCTTTGGAGTAACAGCCATGCCTATGGACTATGGCATGCCCAAGGGTTACTACAATTCGAATTCAAACAACCCAATCATGGTAATCTCAGAGAATTGTAAGGAACTCATGTCCGGAGCACACAAACTCTCACAAAACTTAACTTTATTCAAACTAGAACATGAAAATCCAAAATTAAAGTAAATGGTACTTGAAGAACGAATTAAAGCATTGAAACAAACTAAAAACTTGACCTCTTAGATCTAGCTAAGAGGTTAACTAGAAGAAAACATTAAAAACTAAAAACTAGAACTAGAAGAAGAAGAAAACTAGTTGTAGGAGGCTAGGAAGCCTCCTAGGTCTTGATCTCTTTGCTCCCCACGTTGCTAGATGAGTTAGGAAGAGAGTGGAGGTGGCCTTTTATAAGAGAAATCCCGCACCAACTTGGAAAGTTTGAGAATCCACGGAGTCCTCTTGCAATTTGGAAACTTGGCCTTGAAAATCGGAGTTTCTGGAGCACCTTCGACCTGTCTGGCGACCGGTCTAAGAAGAAAAAAACAGTCTAAAAATTACACTGTAGACCTGTCTGTCGACCTGTCTGTCCTCCTGTCTGGCGACCGGTCTACAGATAGGTCTAAGGCAAAAAAATTAGATTTTCTTCTTTATCTGTTCTCTTTCTTTCTTGCTTCTTTCCTCCACCTTTTGGCACTTGTTCTATTGATCTTCAATACATACAAAATGACTCTTTTAACCATGAATTGGTGAAATCTTCCTCTCATTCCTATAATCACAAAAACATGTATTAGATTAGTTTTTAAACATGAAAACCATGCATATAATGCGATGTAATGAGTCGGCAAATGTATAAATTGGAGGCTCAACACTTTCTTTCAATGAAAAGGGAAACAATCTAAGTTTGATGATATTCTATGACACATTGTTATATTGCAAGGTAGCAACAACTTCTTCAAACTCTTTTAAATGTAGATATGGGCTCTCAGAATCTAGCCCATGGAACTTAGGTAAAAGTTGAATTACCCCCGGCTTTATATCAATGTTCCTCGCGGTGGTTGGTAAAACCACACAAGAGGGTGTAGTCGTACAGACCGATTATAAATAGTCACGTAAAGTTTTCATTGGAGGAGCATTGTGCACCTCATTCTCTCCTACTCCCTCTTGATTTGCGTTTGTACTTGGAGTTGGAGGGAAGGATTTCTTAACGGTGTTTGATCCATACTTCCTAAACTTTCACAATGTTCTACGTATTTTCTAACTCATCTATGAACGGAGAGTGGAAACATGGATGCTAACAATTATCCTCAAGAGTTTCTATCTCATGAGCCTCAACCGACACAAACTCTTGAGGATACGATGCGAGAGTTTATGAAAATAACTGAGCAATGCATACAAAACCTTCCGCTAACCTCTCAAAATCTTGAACCCGACATTGGGAACACCGAATCAATCCCTAGCAATGAGGAGGAGGAGGCTATCCAAGCCAACCCTCTTTCAATTTAATGACTAAACTTGTAGAGGATATCGATCTCAGTGATCCTACTATTACCATCGATTATGGTGAATCAATTATCTCTTTTAGATATTCTGATTTGAATGATGAAGAGATTTCAATAATGGTTGACTGTTTACGTCAGATTTAGTAACAGGATCCTCCAGACGTTCACCTTCCTTCAAGTCAGCTTCCCTCCAAACCTGAAAGAATACAAGAGAAAACTAAGGGTGGCCAGCTTCCAGCCGTTGGCCCTCCGAAGCTTAAGTCAGACGGGGCATGGTTATAAAGTAAACAGCTGGCTATGAGCTTAGAGATTGTGTACCTTATTCTCTGTGGAGTCATCTATTTATACAGATCCGGGTGATCCAGTCTGTTACGCAAGACATTAAGATTACTACTAATTTCCGGGGATAAGGTGTTTATCCTATTAATCCCTAGATAAGGGGATGGCCTACTCCAGTTAGACATCTGGTTGATTACGTTCCCTGATGGTAATCCCCTGAGGTCCGAAGCCACGAACAGAGATAAGCCCAAAACCGGCCTATACGGGCTGCTGGTACTAAAAAGGCAGGGGATGTTCAGGCTCGGGGATAACTACTCGCATATTGAGATGTAGCCCCTTTCAACGACCACGAGCCGTGATGCTCGCATATTTGGGGATGTATACTGTACTTTTACGATATGCGAGCCTCGACCATGAGGGCTCGGTGGTTCGGGAGTTGTATACCTCACTTTTATGATACATGAGCCTCGACCATGAGGGCTCGCAAATTAAACACCATAAAAAAGGCGCTCGCGGGCCTCAAGTCTTTGCTATCTTCGACCACCGCTTTTTTACTATAACAGATGCCCCCCAAGTCCTTGCCGTCAAGGAGTCTAAGGGAAGGACTTGCTTACTAACATGCATAACCACCTAATGCCTTTCTCGAAGGTGAAGCTGTACATGATTGGATTGTCATTAATGAGCACCAGCTTTCCTTAGCTTTTTGGCAGAGAGGAAATGAAGAAGCGCTCGCCACATATTTGCGGAATTAATGACCATGCCCGTTCAACTGCTGTGCCAAACGAACGATCGCTGCGTGTCACCAAATCTTGAGGAATGATTGCTTATAAATATACGGAGCCTGCAAAATTTTTAAAATTTCATCTGAAGTTTATGAAAATTCTTCTTCTCTCCTTGCTTCCTCCTTTCCTTCGGTGTCCTATCCCTTCTCTGGTGTAACTCCATTCCTCCGATTTCCTCTGGTATAACTTCATCCTTCTTCTTTTTCTTCAAAGTATTATCCCTCTCTTTTTTTTTTAATCTTAAAAAACCATGGCGGGAATTTTGATGAGGAGACCGTCCTTCTGAGGGATACTACTCCAGAATCTTCTTCCTCCAACAACGCGAGGGTTCTGGCCGGTAGATACTCTACGTCCGGGTATCACTCCATAATGATAGAGGAGCGACTGAGCGAGTTACAGGAAAAATATCGAGTTCCCGACTCCATCACTTTCCGATTACCCAGAGAGGGAGAGACTCCAGACTCACCTCCCCCTGGTTGCGTAGCTCTTTACGATTACTTCTTCATCCTTGGCGTACGCTTTCCCCTTCACCCTTTTATCCGTGACGTACTCCGGACTTATAAGATTACCCCTGGGCAACTCATTGTAAATGGTTGGAGGGTGGTCTTGAGTTCTTTCGTTCTTTGGGCGCAAGCCGGTAACGCAGACTTAACCGCGGAGGAGTTCCTCAGAATGTACCAGCTCAAGAGAGCTCCCTCCTGAGAAGGCTGGTATTACCTATGCTACTGGCACCGAGATAATTTTGTTTTGGGAAAACCCTCTTCGAATTACCCCGGATGGAGGAAACGCTGGTTTTATGCTTCCGGGAGCTGGGAGTCTGAGATGGGGTCCACCTCTGGGGGCCATAATGTGAGCCGCTTTTTCGACGAAGGTGGGTGATGCTTCATTCTGCCCTGATTTATAAACCAACTTTGGATCTTCCGTTTTCTGACTCATGCTTGCATTTTCAGGTATTCCGACCATGGGGAAACCGAGCCTGAAGGGAGGAATTCATGAGAAGATTGTAAAGGTTTACAAGTTACTCGCTCATGATAGGCACATCGAGGCCTGTCTATCAGCATCCCGACTCGCATCTGCCGGGTTGATATCTCGCGAGGAGGTCGCGATAACGAATGTGGGGGAGAAGAGAGGGTTGCTGCCTCGCTTAAAGGGCACCGGCTCGAAGATGCAAAAGAAGACATCTGCCGGTCCATCTCACCCGTCTAATCGGCCGGGTGAGACTGCCCAAACCCCACTGTCGCGTGAACCCCTTCCTGACACTGCAGCAGTTGTGCTAGTGGTTTCTGCACCGGAGGTTCCTCCCGAACCACCGGTCATTGATATTATTAATAGCTCCCCAAGGAACAATGGGGCAGGGTTAAGTTGCCCCCAGCTAAGAACCTCGCAAGCCAGAAGGTGCTTGAGAGTTGATTCCTGCTCACGAGCAAACCGTTGCTCAAGATGCGAGCCCTGCTGGGCTAGTCGTAGCCCAGCCCTCCGGAGTTGGGACATTCACCGTCCCCAGTCACCTACACCTAATCTATAAATTCCTTTTCGATAACATCTCCGCCCAAACCTTCGGTGCCCTCCCCGAACCAAGTCCTGAAGACCTCTCTCTTGACGCGGGAGTGAGGATGGTCCAGGTAAAGGGTGCTCCTATTTGACCTTGTTTCTTACTTTCTTTGTTGATCTTTAAGTGCATATCTCATAGTCTTCCTTCTTTTTGAGCAAGGCTTGGATCTCATCATACGGATGAGGCGTGATATCCTCGCCGCCCGCCGTATCATCGTTGAGGCTGAGGGGAAGAGGATTGCCCTAGAGAAGGCGGTCCACGGGAGGGACCAGATCATTAAATCTCCCAAGACCTTGATCGCGAAGATGATTGAGGAAAAGAAAATCCTCATTGAAAAGGTCCAAGTCCTGACTGACAGATATCGGGCCTTGGACTCGAACTTCACCAAGCTCATGGAGATGAAGGAGAAGATAGAGAGAGAAAGAGAGATCTTCCATCAAGATAAGATCTCGCTGGAGGAGAAGCTCGCAGAAAGCAGGTTGCGGCTAAAGGAAGTCAGCGACAATCTGGAGAAAGAGCGCTCCACCCTTGCGCAACTTAAGGATGGCTCAATCCATTAGGAGGAAGAGAGATTGACCCTCGTTAAGATACTCTCCGAAGAAGGGGCTCGAACTATCATGGAGTTCCGGACTTCGCAGCTGTACGATGATAAAAGATATGAGTCGTACGATGCTGGTCACGACTTTGCATTGCGAGTGGTGCAGCGAATGTCTCTGTCTCTTGACATGGGAGAGTTCGAAAAGGTCGTAGCTATCATAGCTGCAGAGGAAAGAGCGGCCGCTGAGAACGAGGTCACTGAAGTTACTCAATCTGGAGGGGTCTCGGAAGTGGGCCTGAAGGCTGAAAGTAACGCTTGTCCCCCGACCGATGCGCAAGGATGATCATCTCCTTTCTTCTCTTTTTTCCATCTTATGTAAAAGTTTGCATTTTTCGTTTGTAAGCAACCTGACTTTTTAGTCAATGAAATGAATGAGAAATTCCTTTTGATACTATGGTTTGCTTGTTGTTTCTCCCTTTTTTGGTTTTTGTTGGTCGTGTGTTGAATGCCTAAGTACTTAACTCATGAAACAATGAGTTAGGATCAATCCGGGGGTCTTGGTGACCATGTCCACGTAGAGATAGACTGATCTATCAATTGAAGCTTTGACTCTGCCTAAGGCAGAAGATTTGGCCAAGAGAATGTATGTATTCTCTTCGGGGCTATTCGGGTCCAATCAAATGGAGTAACAACCAAAAGACAATCCATCTTTATTTGAATGTCATTCAGATTTACATCGAGTTAAGAAAATATCGGAGTAGGTGCTCCACGTGCCAAGGACGACGTAAGGGCCTTCCTTGCATATCTTCGAGATAATATGTACCTAGTTGCACGATTTTGATAACCCGGTAGGGGCCTTCCCAGTTTGGATCCAACGAGCGAGCAAGAATTCTGAGGTTCTGTCTAAGGACCAAATCATCGAGCTGAAAAGCTCTAGGTCGGACCTTGGCGTTACGATAACAAGAGATACGTTGTTAATAAGCTGCTGCTCGAAGTTGGGATGCGTCCCTTCGTTCTTCCAAGAGGTCAAGATAGAGCCTCAGACCTTCCTAATTACTAGTGGAGTCGTACTACTCGATCTGATACGAAGGTACTTGGACTTCGACTGGGACCACTGCGTTGGTGTCGAAAGCCAATGAGAAGGAGTTTCTCCAGTTGACGTGCGAGTTGTAGTTCTATAGGCCCATAAGACTTTCGGTAGGAGTTCTGGCCACATGACTTTACATTCACCGAGCTTGGTCTTTAGATGATGTTTGATGATCTTATTCACCGCTTCAACTTGCCCATTAGCCTGAGGATGATACGAGGAGGTGCGAACACTTCGTATCTTCCATTTTTCGTAAAACTCTGAGAACGAGGCGTTGTTGAATTGCTTTCAGTTGTCGGTGATTATAGTATGGGGGAGCCCATAACGGAATATGATGTTTCTCCACATGAACCTAGTAGTCTGCTTTTCAGTGATTCTGGTTAATGGTTCTGCCTCGACCCATTTGGTGAAATAATCGACTGCTACGATTGCAAACCTGTTCTGACCTTTCTCGGTGGGCAAGGGCTCGATAATATCAACTCCCCATTGGGCAAAGGGCCAGGGGCCATCCATCGGCGTCATTTGCTCGGACGGTACATGAGCTATTGGAGAATATCGCTGGCATTTGTCACATTTTTTCAAAAATTCAATTGTGTCTGCCTTTATAGTGGGCCAGTAGTACCCTTGCCTCATTGCTTTATATGTTAAAGAGCATCCCTTAGGATGGTTACCACATGGCCCCTGGTGTATTTCATCAAGAATGCGATGTGCCTCTTTTAGATGAAGACACCTTAAGTATGATAAAGTAAAGCTCTTACGTAGTAGAATTCCATTTTGTAGAGTATACCTGGCAGCACAATGATGAATTTGCCGTGCAGATTTTTTGTCATCTGGGAGTTGTCCATTTTTTAGGTAGAGGACGATGGGGTCCATCCAACATGGAGAGGGATGTACTGTAACTACTTGCTCTGGGGTCGTTTGACTAATACTCGGAGCATGAAGATGCTTGATGGGAACAGATTGCAGTAATTCAGACTCTGGTGCAGAGGCTAGCTTTGCCAAGGAATCTGCGAGTTTGTTCTTCTTGCGAGGGATGTGAATTATTTCATATTTCTTTAGCTTCGCGAGTAGGATAAGTACTCGGGATTTATATAAAGCCATCCGCTCTTCTTTCGCCTTGAATTTTCCGAGCACTTGATTGACTATAAGTTGAGAGTCACTATGAATAAGTAAACTCTAGATCGTGAGAACGTTCGCTAGTTCGAGGCCGACGATCAAAACCTCATATTCTGCTTCATTGTTTGAGACGTGAGTGTCAAATCACAGAGCATACTGAAAATGTGACCCACCAGGAGCAATTAAGATTAAACCGGCTCCGCTACCAGTGGCATGCAAAGACCCATCCACGAAGAGCGACCAAGGAGTCTGGTCGCTGGTCGTAGGGTCATCGCCAGAGTGAGAATATGTGAACTCAGTAATGAAATCAGCCATGGCTTGACCCTTAACGGCGGTTCTTGGGCAGCACGATATATCCTGTTCACCGATCTCAATTGCCCATTTAGTTAATCGCCCTGAAACTTTAGGTTTTTGAAGGACCTGTCTTAACGGATGATTTGTAGGCACCAATATAGCGTGGGCTTGGAAATAGGGTCATACTTTTCGAGCGGCAGTCAATAAGGCGAGAGCTAATTTCTCCATATCAGAGTATCGAGTTTCGGCATCCACCATCGCTCGACTAATATAATAAACGGGCCTCTGTATCCTGAAGTCTTCTCTTATCAATGCGGTGCTAACGGCCGTAGAGGACACAGATAAATAAAGAAGGAGCTACTCGTGTAAAATAGGTTTTGATAAAATAAGAGGCGTGCACATATATTGCTTTAGTTGTTGAAATGCGTCCTCGCATTGTGGAGTCCATACCCAGTCAGTTTTTGCGGTAGCTCGAAGAAGCTTAAAGAAAGGAAGGCATTTATCAAAGGCACGCGAAATAAACCTGTTCAATGACGTAATGCGACCAGCGAGTCGTTGGACATCTTTGAGAGTGGACGAAGACTTCATTTCGATCAAAGCTTTTATTTTCTCGGGATTCACCTCGATTCCTCGTTCCCAACCATAAACCCAAGAAATTTTTCGGCGAAAACTCCGAATGCACATTTTTCTGAGTTTAACTTCATCTGATACTTCCTCATCAAGTCGAAGGCTTCTCGGAGATCTGTGAGGTGGTCACTCGCTACGCCGCTTTTCACGAGCATGTCGTCGACATAGACTTCCATATTCCTACCGATTTGTGTAGAAAATATTTTATTGACTAGGCGTTGATAGGTGGCTCCTACATTTTTTAGACCAAAGGGCATTACCTTGTAACAATATAAGCCGCAGTCAGTGATAAAAGCAGTGTGTTGACTATCAGGTAGGTGCATCATAATTTGGTTATAACCAGAGTAGGCATCCATAAAACTGAGCAGGGCATGCCCTGCTGTTGAATCAACCAACTGGTCGATGCGCGGAGTCGGGAAGCTATCCTTCGGGCATGCTTTGTTCAGATCAGAGTAGTCCATGCACATTCTCCACTTGCCATTAGCTTTTCGAACAAGGACCACGTTCGCGACTCATTCTGGGTAGTCAACTTCCTCTATGAAATTGACGGTCAACAACTTCTCAACTTCAGTTTTAATCACCATTTGTCTTTCTGCGGTGAAGGCTTGTTGACACTGGTGAACAGGTTTGTGCTTCGGATCAACATTCAAGCGATGCACTATGATGTTGGGGTCGATACCTGGCATATCACTATGGGACTAAGTAAATAAATCTTGATATTTGGTGAGAAAACGAATCAGATTTTCACGATAGAGCTCGCTTAAAGAAGATCCAACGTAAACCTTCTTGGGTGAATTTTCTTCAGATAAATGGATTGTGACTGTCTCTTCCCCTGGAGTACCTGATTGAAGAACACTCTCTCTTGGGTCTAGCGTTGTAGCTGTCGAGGCGTCTGATGAGTCTCCTGTGATTAACATAACAGGAGCTTCCTTTTGATTTCCTCGTACGACCCCGATTCCATTTGGAGTAGGGAATTTGATACATAGGTACAAGGGGTGCAGAGCTGCTCCTATCTTGTTGAGCAAAGGTCAGGCCAAAATAGCGTTGTATGCTGATCTTCGGTCCACCACGAGGAAATTAACGAAGACGGTGGTTTTTGCTGGACTTTCTCCGAAGATGACTGAAAGGTCGATGCTTCCTACCGGTGTTACAACTTCGCCCCCGAAGCCGACGAGGGGAGTTGAGACTGGTTTAAGTAGACTTCTGGCGAGTGCCATTTTATTGAAAGCTTCCAGGTAGAGAATATCGGTGGAGCTACCTGTATCCAACATGATACGATGGGTTAAATAATTTGATACCTTTAACGCGACCACGATGGAATCCTCATGAGGGAAATGAATCCCTTCTGCATCTTCAAGAGAAAAAGAGATTGGATGATGGCCAAGATTCGATACATTGGGCGTCTTTTCCAACTAATAAATATACTGGGGCTTCTGAGACGCCTTGCGAGCGTATGCTTTTCTTGATGCTTGAGAATCTCCCCCGCAAGCCGGTCCTCCAGCAATAGTCCGGATCTCACCAGTAGGTTCAGCATCTTCTTGCGAAGGATGATGTTGAGGTGACTTTTTCCGTTGCGATGGGGCTTCCATCCTTTTCGGTGACCGATCCTGTCGGGCTACGTAATCCTAGAGATGACCTTTCTGAATAAGATCTTCGATGTGATCTTTCAGAGATATACAATCTTGGGTGTTGTACCCATGATTTTTGTGGAAATAGCAGAATTTTCTCTTATCTCTTTTTTCAGGATCGGACTTGATCTTCAAAGGCCACTTCACGTAAAGCTTGTGCTTGATCTCCATTAATACTTTCTCAGGAGATTGGTTAAGAGGTGTATAATTATGATATTTACCTGAGTAGGGCTTCTTAGGGGAATGGTCCCATCGATCGTGCCCATATTTCTTATCCAGAGGAGAGATCTCTTCAGACTTACGCTTCTTGCCCTGTATACCGTGACGCGGCAAAACAACTTCTTCCGTATTGATGTATTTTTTAGCCTTGGCATGGAATTCTGTCATCGTTTTAGGAGGGTTTTATCCAGGGCAAATCGAAATCTTTCATTTGTAATTTCGGCTATAAGGGCACTGAGGCCTTTATCCTCAGTATAACCTTCAGTTTGAACAGCTTCTGCAGTGAAACGAACTGTAAACTCCTTAATTGTCTCCCCATGCTGCTGCTTTAAATCCATTAAATGAGATGCTGGCTTTTTGGTACGGATGCTCCCCATGAACTGAGAGAGGAAGAGCTCCAATAATTGAGAGAAGGATTCGATTGATCGAGGTTTCAGGCCCCAAAACCATATATGCGCTCCATCCTTTAGAGTTAGGGAAAAAGCCCTACACATAATTTCTTAACCATGTTCCTCCAGCTCCATAAGAGACTTATACGTCTCCAGATGTTCGAGAGGATCACCGGTGCCTGTATACGGAGCGATGATAGGCGTGCGATATTTCTTAGGCAAGGGTGCCTCTATAACCTCTCGGGTGAAGGGAGACTCAGATCGATGGACTGATGCAAGAGCAATAGGTGGAAGGTTAGACCGATACCACTGTTCCATATCATCGAAGCGATCCTGGATTCTCTGAGATCTCCCTCCCATGGTAAGGTGTAGCTTGAGGTCTCGACGACAGACCTCTGAGACTGTTGTTGCCGGGAGGTACTGGAATGTATAAAATGTGGAGGGGGTACCGAGACTTGATGGCCGTGTGGCATTCGATTTGAAGGAGGATTTAGTTGGGCTTGTGGCTCGCCTGCAGAATGTCTGGAAACTACTGGTATAGGTTGTACCGATGGCCCTTCTGGAGGTTGTTGTTGTGGTTCCGGAAAGTGCTGATCAAATCGATCAGATAAGGTTTTAAGCCCGGCTTTGAGAGTTAGAAGTGTGTTTATGAGGAAACGCATAACGTCCTCTTGACTGCCGGATACATCGTAAAATGGGTTTTGTGATGGTATGTTAGGCTCTCCATGGGGTATGCCTGTCGAAGTAGTCTGAGGGGGATTAGGTGCTGGTTCAGTAATGTCAGGCGGAGGTAACGTCTATCTTGAAGTGGAGGGATGAACCGTCTTTTTGGGAGGCGTGGTGGGAGATAATAATCAATGATTAGAATGGCTAATTCAATGACCTGCTCCCACAGACAGCGCCAATCTGTTTACGTCAAATTTAGTAACAGGATCCTCCAGACATTCACCTTCCTTCAAGCCAGCTTCCCTCCAAACCTGAAAGAATATAAGAGAAAACTAAGGGTGGCCGGCGTCCAGCCGTTAGCCCTCCGAAGCGTAAGTCAGACTGGGCATGGTTATAAAGTAAACAGCTAGCTATGAGCTTAGAGATTGTGTACCTTTATTCTCTGTGGAGTCATCTATTTATACAGATCCGGGTGATCCAGTCTGTTAGGCAAGACGTTAAGATTACTACTAATTTTCGAAGATAAGGTGTTTATCCTATTAATCCCTAGATAAGGGATGACCTACTCCAGTTAGACATCTGATTGATTACATTCCCTGATGGTAATCCCTTAAGGTCTGGAGCCACGAACAGAGATAAGTCCAAAACCGGCCTATACGGGTTGCTAGTACTAAAAAGGCAGGGGACGTTCGGGCTCGGGGATAACTGCTCGCATATTGAGATGTAGCCCCTTTCAATGACCACGAGCCGAGATGCTCCCATATTCGGGGGTGAATACTGTACTTTTACGATATGCGGGCCTCGACCATGAGGGCTCGGTGGTTCGGGAGTTGTATACCGCACTTTTACGATACGCGAGCCTCGACCATGAGGGCTCGCAGATTAAACACCATAAAAAAGGCGCTCGCGGGCCTCGAGTCTTTGCTATCTTCGACCACCGCTTTTTGACTATAACATTGACGAACCCAATGAATCTACAAAATCTAAAAGTGATAGTATGATTAACTACAATGAGGATTCAATGGATGATTGTGAGCCCATGATTTTTTCTTCGAAAGAGCCGAATGTTTATGAGTCGTCGGAAGATATTCTTACTAGAGAGATGGTTGAAGTCAATCTTTTTGAGTCCTTCCACCAACAACACATGTCAAACTCTATTGTGGAAGACTTCCCTTTGAGTGAGAGTTCAGATTTTTTGGATGAATGCTTGGCTCACTTTAAAAATTCAAAAGACCCAATTATTTAAGAGATTGTTAAAGCCTTGCATACTTCCGACTTGGTGCCTCATAACTAGTATGAGGAACCTAGTTTGGAAGAATTTCACTCTATGGAGTGTGAATCCCTTGCTATAGAAACTGAATTTTTACAATCACTTAGGGAAGACAAGGACCCTTCATCCGACTATCTTGATTTCCAAGAGGAATGCTTGGCCCACTCCCATGATCTTGATGATGAGATGATTAAGGAGTTGGATAGTTTGTTAGACACGGTGTCAGAGCCTGAAGAACACCATTCCACTGATTTACACTCTTTACCATTGTTTGTGGAAGCACCGTACCATTTTGAAATTGTAGAGGAGATAACTTTAACTGATGGAAACATGATGAATATCTCTCCACCATCATGGGTTCTTCAGCCCATTGAGAATTTTGACTGAGAGGACCCATTTTTAATCAATCACAACCTAGTTCAGAATTTGAGGAGATGTCTTTTTGCTACTCTTATCTCCTCCTTACATGCATGTAGTGCACACTATGATTGGACTTCAATGAAGAAAAGCACCCATGTGTACTGTCGAGCAGGACTTTAGATGGTCCTCATGAGAAAGCTATTGAAATTCATGAAGATCCTGCTCAAATTTAATCATGTAGTCGATCAGACCAATAAATGGTAGGTAGGTAGGTTAAGATTTCTTTTCTGCATTTATGATTGAATAACTCTCATCGAGACAATGGAAGATGCTAGAATTGATCAACTTACTACCTCAGGTACTCTCGTTCTCACTCTCCTTTATTTTGTGTCATTACTCTCATCTCATGCATATTGCATATCTTGTTACATTGAGGACAATGTAAGATTTTGGTTGGGGGTGAGATTCCTTAGATGAATCTACTAGCTTTTGTGACATTTCGAGCAATTATGTAGAGATTTTTTTATTTTTCTGAAAATTCAAAACTCCTTTGGAAAATTGTGTTTCTATGCACTTGGATGTTATAAGTATAAAAGAAAGGGAGGTGAAGTGATTGATTTGAAAATCGTGAATTACATATAATATGATAGTTTTCTATATGAATTCTCCTATTTATATATGATTGATAGAAAGTTTGAACACTTTTGAGTCTAGTTCACATTACACGATTCTCATGGTTGAAGGGATTACATAGAATTGTAGATTGGTTAGACTAAGATTTAAGGTGTTGAGGAACCAAGTCGGGGAACTTTGTCCATCTTTGTTCATGAGAAAATAAGAGAAAAGAATGAAAGATATGGATTTCTAAAAATCCTATCTAATATGGAAAAGAAAAAGAAAGTAATGTTATTCATTGAACATATGTTGAAAAATTCTGAAAAGGGTTATCTATTACCAACGAGGGGATGGTCTACCCATAACCAAAGCTGGAAATGGGAAGTACCGTGAAAGCCGTCAGATGAACGGTAAGGCAAATTCTTGTCATAGGCTTGTTGTTGATCTGTACACTCTTAGATCTTTCGTTTCGCTAATATATGAAGAAGGTAATCCTGGAAATCCATGAGATGAACATTCACTGTGCACACGAGACCGCACTTGTTCGGATTCTTCTATTTATCAATCAATCAGATGGGATTTTATGTGAAACACTCATTATGTTTAGGAAGTTTAAGATTTCAATTCCTATCATTAATGTCTCTGAATTTTGTGCTTATATGTCTTGGAGTTTATAGAAGTATAGTTTCTGAAAGAGAGTTGGGGTTTTGGAATGTGGGATTATATTTCACACATGTTTTACTCGGGACTAGAAAATGCTGGTTGGGGTGTGTTAAGCTCTGAATTGTGCTTAATCTAACCTCAATTCATCACACATTATACATGACTTTTATGTTTAAAGACTTATCTAATGCATGCTTATGTGATTATAGGAGTGAGAGAGAGACTTCACCAAATTAATGATAAAAGACATTCCTAATACATGTTGAAGATCAAAGGAAGAAAGGCCAAGAATGGAAGAAAGAATCCATGGAAGATTGGATTGAAAGATAAAGAAAAATATTGAAGAAATCATGTTAAAAGACTTGAAAGGGCTAAAAAAAAATCAAAGTGCAGAGCTGCAGGGCTAGAAAATTAATATGTAGAAAGTTGCAGTTCTGAAGATTGATCTAAAGATTAATCCAGCGATTGATCTCCCAGCCTGAGCGATTGATCGACAGAGCCTATCGATTAGTCAACAGAATGCTGATTTTGGCAGATTGGTTGCTAAACTAAAGTGCGGATTGTCGATTGATCTTCCAGCCCGAGCGATTGATCGACAGAGCCTACAGATCAATCGACAGAATGCAGATTTTTGAAGATTTGTTGCTAGAACTCTTGGACACTTTTTAGACCCAACGATCAATTGCCCAACCACTTGCAATTGATCGCCCAACCACCCAGATGTCAAGATTGTAGTTTTTACAGTTGGCTCGAAAAGTTAATTGATTGCCCAGCCCAACTAATCAATCGCCCAGACCTAAAAATAGATATTTGTAAGTCTAGCTTCCGATTTTCTCTGCGCAGTGCATAACTTGTACACAAATTCTCGAAGGTTCTTCATTTTTGGAGTGTGAAAGCTATAAAAGGAGGCCTCCACTTCATTCCTAGGGCATCTAGCAACGTGGGGAGCAAAAGATTCAAGACCTAAGAGGCTTCCTAGCCTCCTACAACTAGTTTTCTTCTTCTTCTAGTTCTAGTTGTAATTTGTTTTTATGCTTTTCATTAGTTAACCTCTTAGCTAAAGCTAAGAGGTGAAACTTGTAGTTTTCTTAGATGGTTTAATTCATTTTTAAGGTTTTAAGTTTAAATTTAATATTGAACAATGGTTCACTTAAGTTTGAATGAAGTTCTAAGTAGTTTTTCTTAATCTTATGATGACTTATGGATGTTTAGAAGAATTACAATAGTTTCTTAATTGTTTTGCAAAGATTTAAACATGTACGCTCTGTGGAATCAGATTTAAGACGCTCTAAAGCTTGGATCTTCATGTGGGAACTTCAAACCAAAGTTCTATCTTTTCTATAAAGTCTAAAATATGTGTTGCTTGTCCATATGATTTGAATTAAGTTTAAATCATGATATTAGTTAAGCTTGTGATAGGGTTTGATGATTATCATAATTGTGATCTTAATCTATTGGAACTAAGATTGGCCTATGCAATTGAGTTTGCCAAAGTCCTAACTTGAATTGAGGGAATCATGTTAATGAACAACACATGTGTTGGATTGTTTTGATAATATAACCGTTCTATAATCCGACTAGATAGGATTTGATTTCGATTCTAGTTGAGTAATTGAGAAACTTATGTGAATTATACATCAAGGAGAGTTATAAGTGGATCCTTGATGCTATAGTTATCGTTTTATTCTCAGATTTTACCTGTTTTATGTTTAATACTTAAAGACTGTTTTTCTAAACTCCCTAGATTCTAGTTATTAGAATACTTTGAATTGTTTACCTCATTCCCCGTGGATCGACCTCAGTCTTACCGAGATTATTACTACATCACAACCTTGCACTTGAGGCGAGCAAACAACTGGTCGGCCAAAAGAAATCGAAAGGCCAGATTCTGTTATGTCCGTTGTTGTGTGAGTAAAGACCGGTTAACCAGGAAAGTGCGACTGGTCGGCCATCGACTTGATTGTGTAACTCTTGCACAAATTCTCGAAGATTCCAAGGTGGTGCTCGATTTTCTCTATAAAAGGACACCTTAAATCTCTTCCTAAATCATTCTAGAAGAGTCTCAGACATGCTAGAGTAGGGAGATTCGAAGTGGAGCATCTACAACTCTGGTTTTCGGGTTTTTCTAGTTTCAAGTTCCAGATTTTATGTTTTCTTTCATTTTTAATTTGAGTTTTAGTTCAATCATCTCTATGGTTGGTGTTCACTTCCCCAAGTGTAGGGTTGTGATGTAGTAATAATCTCGGTAAGACCGAGGTCAATCCACAGGGACTTGTGTAGGAACCCACAAAACACTTCCAATGGTTTTTAATTGAGAACTAACTAAATAGGATTTCAGAATTGAATGTAGATAGATATTTTGAACTAAAAGTGAATGTAAACAATGCAAAAAAGCACTAGGGGTTCAAGGATCCACTTATAGCAATCCTTGATGCTTAATTCGCTGTGGTTTCGTAATTACACAACTAGAATTAAAATCAAATCTTATCTAGTCGGATGATAGAGCAATTATAATAAAAAATCTGTCATATGTGTGATTCATGTGCATGATTCCCTCAATTCAAGTTAGGACTTGAGCACACTCAATTGCATAGGTCAATCCTAGTTCCAATAGATTAAGATCACAATCATAATCATCATTAAACTCTATCACAAAGCATAACTAGATTATGATTTGAACTTCATTCAAATCATATACACAATCATACATAAGTAGAAATTCCAGAAAAGTAGAACTCTTGGCATGAAGTTCCCACATGAGAATCCAAATCTAGAGCGTCTTGAATCCAATTCCTCAAAGCGTATAAGTCTAGACTCATTCAAAATAATGAAAAACTTAAGCAACTCTTCCAAACATCCATGAGCCATCATAAGATTAAGAAAAGCACTTAGAACTTTATTCAAACTTCAAACCATTGTTCTTCAATGAAAATTCAACTTGAAACCAAAACAAACGAATTAAAACATCTTAGATTCACTATAAGCTTTACCTCTTAGCCCTAGCTAAGAGGTTTAGTCGTTCATGATCCAAGGAAACATGAAAATAACTAAAAACATGAACTAAAAAGTAACAAACTAGAGGGAGTTGTAGAACTCCGATTCCGTCTTTCTCCACCTCCCACCTTCGTAGATCTCTTCTAGGATGCCTTAGGAACACGATAGAGGAGTCCTTTTATAGGTTTGGGGCCCTAGATGCGAAGAAACTGCGAGAAAATCCACAAAAACTGCGCTTTGCGCAACAAATTTCAGAGCATGTAGAAGAAGCTCTATTACGCAGACGATCGATTGAACTACCGGTCTGAGCTCATAGTCGACCGGTCGCACGACCGGTCGCAAAAGGCCAAAAACAGTCTGAGAGTTTTTCGGAAATTCGAACCAAAATTTTTAATTCAACGACTGGTCTGAGTAGTCAATGACCGGTTTGAGTAGTGGATGACCGGTCGAACGACCGGTCGTGATTGGTCCAGCAATGTTTGGCAACAGGGTCCTCTTGTTGAGTGTTTGGACTGGTAGGACGACCGGTCCTAGGTTATGGCCGACTGTTGGGGTCCCAAATAGTGGGGACTCTTAAAATGAACAAAATAACCATATGCCTCTAAAGAAATCACGTAGAACGCCTTCCGGTGCACGTAAAACGGAAAATATACAGGATTTCCTTAGCCAAAATTCTCCAGTGGGCCCTGCCGATCACTGTGTTCAGAACCGCCCGGAAGTGGACCCATAACTGCATTACTATTTATGATAAACAGTGCAAGTGATTGCGCGACGAAACGGGCCCCACAAACCCTCCAAAAGTCAAAACCCAATTCGTGGAGCCCACATTTACGTGTCCACGCACCCTCAAAATCGGACCACCCCACGCGCCCAAAAATCAGCAAAAACAGGGATCCGTCCAAGGGTGTTTCGACTCCCACGCACCCTGAAAATGGTCCCACGCACCCTTAAAAAACGGCACATTGTGATGCCCATTACAGAGGCGTTTAGACACCCCACGCACCTTAAAAATGGGTACACGCACCCGTAAAATCCATAAGTTGTCAGAAAACAAATGACAGGTGCGTGGAGCCCCACTCACCCGTCTAGTGAGTCCCTCACACCCAAAAGTGGCAACATGTTTTTGGATGTCCGCGCATCAATAGACAGGTGCATGGAGGACTTTTGACAGGTGCGTGGCATGTGGCACCCTCATATTGGCCGACTTAACCTATAAAGACCCCCTCATCCCGTTCATTTGGGACGATTCAAAAAAAGGAGAGAGAGCTGCCGCTCCTGGAAACCCAAAATTCTCGCCGGAATACCTTTCCGACCATAGACATCACTACAGGTCTGAATCCCACAAGTTTGGTCACGCACCCGAAAAGTGACCCATGCGTCTGTAAATTCGGCCCGACGCATCTTTAAAAATCGTCATCGAACAAGTGCATTATTGTCTCTCACGCACCTGAAAAGTGTCCCACGTATCCATTAACCCTGTCCCACGCGTCCGTAAAATTCTGCGATATCAGATTTGTAAAATAGGACCCACACATCCCGAATATGGACCAACGCACCCCTAAATTCATCATAAAATCGTCACTCAATTGATAGGTGCGTGGAGTCCCACGCAGCCGTAAATCAAGTCCCACGCACCCAAAAAATCAGCCAATTGCAGAACATGTTGGCAGGTGCACCGGGCTCAATTTTAAGTGTTTTTAGGGTCCGTCTGAGCCTGTCTTGGGTATTTCGAGCGTTCCGGACGCAATAGAACATCAAACGAACGTTTCGGGAACTCTAAACGTGTAGAATCGAGCATCTTCAAGGCTTGACCCGATTCGACGAGATGAACAAAGCGACTTCCCGGAAAGGAGCCACCGGCATCCAGAGCTATGCAAATATGCCATCATTTATGTTTATTGTAAAGGCATGATCCAATTTGTGATAAAAGCTAGACAAGCAGGGCCGTGCTTACCACGATAAACCATGCCAAAGAGTTTCGAGTCTCTGCAAACCAATCGCTCTCTACTGCCACATCACAACGGTCGATGCCCTACCCATCCGAACGGTATCCGTTGGTTGGGCTGCGCAGGTGCGCACAACTATAGAATGGACTTCCCGAGGTCATCTGTCCCTACATTGACAGGCGCGGGCCCAGAGTCGTCCATCTCAGTCATAAACCCTGACAGTCTCAGCCCGGATCTCCGGCCAAGATATGGGACATAGACATCTGGCTAACACAAAGGTGGTTCAGTACATAGCGAAGCGAATACAGGTCTCTATGACCACAAACTCTAAGACCATAGTCCCTGCCGACTAGTCTTTTGCCTTCTTATCAAGGGACATCGATCATTCGATGTAATTAAGGGCTCGTGCCAGATCACGACCTGGAATGTACAAGATCTCAGGATCTCTGGAATAAAATTCGTCTTGTGATATCTCTTCGTGTGTATCTTTTGTGAATGCTTGTGATTGTCTATGAATGTTTCTATTACTCAGAACCCCAGAGCAACAATACACAATAAACACCACATTTCAGAAAATGTGAACCGCGGGGAACATTTTCGGTTCCTACAAACTGACGACTCTGCTTGGGATCGAACCCAGAATCTCTGGTTATATCTGGGTATGGAAACATTCTAAGACCAATCATTTACAGACATGAATGTATACATAGGAAAGCTATCACGAGGCATAATGTTTCGGCGCCCTCGGGCGCCAAACTGGCGACTCTCAACGGGAACGTTCCTCCCTTCATCTTTAAGGCAGCAGACGGTAAATCAAAGGTTTTTCAAAATTTCTACAACCACGCATGTTTGTCTTCTCCTTGCTTATTCATAATAGTTTATGTATCGCGATCGATGGATTCACGTCCCCGGCCGCGTTTATGAACTGTTCTAATGATTTTCTGTCACTACAGAATTAGCAAGATAACAGGACAGACAAAATAAATGGCAGGCCCGATGACCAGTTCATGCACCTTCCTTGTCACCGGAGGCTTCAGCTTCCCCCGTTTCACCACAGCTGTAAATCAGAAATCAGAGTGGTAGACGATTGAGACTCGAAGGCAGAAGAAGGAACGGAAGAAAGCTGCCATCTTAGCAACGTACAGGAAGGCAAACATTACAAGACCTCGCCCCGCGATCCGGAAACAGTGGCAGCCAAAGCAGGGGCAGAAGACCCTTATCGACAGAAGGGTTGCGCCAGCTGAGCCCGCAATGCCCGCAATGACGGTGGAGCAATTCCCGCCCTTGTCCAAAACCTCTCATGCCCCGCAAAGGACCACTGGGCTAGTGAATGAAAAGCCCAAGCCCGCGACGACCCTCGTACAAAGACAAAGCCCGGTTCAAAAAATCCAGTTGGCACAAGTAGTAATGGTCCAAGTGGCCGCAGAGGCAAAAGAAGAACCTTATGAGACAGAAGAGTTACCTCCGTTACAAGATCAGATCGACAGATTGGTGGAGGATAACCGCGAGACAAACGAGTGAATGAAGGCTATCCAGGAGGCCTTGACCACTCTGATAGCGCAGATGCCACCAGAAGTACCGCGCCACCCACCCGTCAGCCGGCGGAGGAATCTCAAGGCGCAGCAGAAGGTCCGGTTGAGGCAGAGCCACCCATCCAACCCAGAGTTATGCCAGTAGGACGTGCGCCGCTTTCCACATCTCACGTATCACGAGAAGAGTTATCCCAAACAATAGCCCATATGATGCAGCAGGAAAAGGAGAAAGAGAGGAAAGGTAGCTACAAATATCGGGTCCCATACCTGCCAGAAGTAGAGGAGTTACCATTTCTGGCCAATTTTAGATGCCCGGACTTCGGAAAGTTTGACGACAGAGGGTCGCCAGAGGAGCACATCACCCACTTCTTGACCACATTGGGAAACTGGTCCGCAGTCCCGCAGTATTGCATGCGGCTATTCGGATCTACCTTAACAGGAAAAGCCTTTCAATGGTACCTGTCGCTACCAGCCGGCTCTGTGAGAACATGGGAGTAGATGCAAGATGCCTTCATCTCAAAGTTCTTCGCAACAGAGAGAGAGATCTCGTTAACGGATCTTGCAATGGTCAGACAGAGAAATGGTGAGCCAGTTGAGAAGTTCATCGACCGATGGGGAACCACAGCAGCTCAATGTTAAGAATTACCCAGCGAAGGCGAGCAGATGAAGATGTGTCTAAGGGCCCTAGACCCGATGATCTCGTATGGCTTGTCAGGCAATACCTTCAACTCCTTTCGCGAACTGGCAACGAAAGCACACTTGGTAGAGGAAGCAGCATCTCGAGTAAGCTTCAGACCCGAGAGACAGAAAAGAGAGACAGGAAGAGTGGTGGAGACTCACCAGGTTGACAGAAGTAGGGACCAGAAAGACCGAAAGCGTCCCACTACCAATCATGGGACAGAGATGAAGGCGGCCGATATACAAGACGATTAAAAAGCCCTATGTACCCAAACGTGTATCTATAGCCGAAAGAGAGAAGGCGAACGGCCCATACACATTCGACATGGCCGATTTGGTTTCGATCATGGAACAGTTGATTGAAGAGGGCTTGATACGCCTACCAGAGCCAATTCGTCCGCACGAGGTTGGACGAACGAACGACCCTAAATACTGCAAATATCACCGGTGCATCAGCCACTAGACAGAAGATTGCTTCTCCTTAAAGGGAAGAATACAGCGATTAATCAATCAAGGGGTCATCAGCATGAAGGTACCTGAGATAGTGAAGGAGGCAGCCGGGACAATTTCAACAGTCCCGATAAAAGGTAAAGCCAGCCGATCAACCTCGTCCCCTGGGCCTAAGGAACCATGGACTCCAGTCAGTAGCAAGAAAAGACTTGAGAACAGACGAAGACTCGTGAAGCGAAAGAAGAACAGAGGAAGAGGCAGAGGAGAGAGGTCGCAGGGGCAGGAACGACTCATGACAAGCATGGCTCACTGCGGAATGGTGTCGTTCACCGAACAAGCATCGCCTGAAGAGACCCCACAAGTGGTGGAGAGAGAAGTTGACGCAGTCATCCTACGGTCAGGAAAGCAAATGCCTGACCGTACTCCCCCAAGACCAGACAACTCGATGCCAGAAGACGGTACCCCTGACAGATCGCAGGAAAGGCTTCGCATGCAAAAGTCAAAAGAAAAGGTCATCGACGCTACGACCAATCAGCCAAACCCTAGGCCAGTGGCATACGACATCGTGTCGCACCTACGAAAGGTTCCCGCCCGTTTAAGCATATACGATGCACTATGTCTCTCAAAAGTGTATAGGGAAATGTTAATCAACGCCTTACTTGACAATGAAGTCAGGGAGGTCACAATGATAGAGATAGAAGAAGAAATGAAAAATTCAGATAAATTTTGGGAAGGGTACATGCAGGTGTTTCAAGTCATGCCTGTCAACCATCCTTCGAACATCACTTTCTCAGAAGAAGATCACACGATAGAATCAATGGACCACAATCGTCCGTTAATGGTCACAGGAATGATCAGGGATACCGAGATCAAGAGATGCATACTGGACAACGGGTCTGCCGTGAATATTATGCCATTGAAAACATTACAGAGACTGGGTTACAGGCAATCGGCGTTACGCCCAAGTTTTATGATGATTCAGGGCTTCAATCAAGACAGTCAGCGTACGCTCGGATCAATCACAGTAATACTAGGAATCGAAGAACTGATAACGAAAGTGACATGTCAGGTAATCGATGCAGTGACAACATACAACCTCCTTCTAGGAAGGCCTTGGCTCCATCAAAATCGCATAATCCCCTCGACATATCACCAGTGTTTTAAATATAGCAGAGACGGGATCCAACACAGGGTAGCGGCGGATCCAAAACCATACACAATAACCGAGTCATTTTTAGCCGATGCAAAGTACTACAACTCGGCCGACGGCAGTGAAACCAGCGAAAGGGCCGAGGTATCGAAGAAGGGGCAAGGGGCAAAAACTCGAATAGAGAAGTTCGTGCAGAGAAGTGAGCCTCAAACCGTCACCCAGGGGAGATCCCGACATCCGCTAGAAAGTCACTCTCAGCCAATTACAAAGTTCTATGTGATACCGCAACATCTGCGTCAGCCAGGGCAGTCTGTGTTAAAACTGATCTCAGATCAAGACATGAGCGTGCTCAAGTCCAGCTTCAATGTGCCGGTACCCAAGATAGGAAGAACCAAACCATTTCCAAAAGCTCCGAGCCAATTCATCGTGCCGTCAAGAGACGTCACTCAGAAAGACATCAAGTTTTACTCAGGGCCAAGCCAACCAGCACCATCAGAAGAAAGAGAGGAGGGAAGGGGACTTGCCCAACCTCGACCAATAGAAGAGAAAAGATATAGCAGAGCCAGTCGAAAGATCATGAAGAATATGGGATTCTCCGGCCAAAGGATAGACACAGAGAAGAGGTTATCAGCTCCATTTGAAGAACATAAGTGAGTATACCAAAACGGAGAGGGTCTAGGGGCTAGGGCAAGTGTAAACATGGTAACCATCGGCCCGGCAGAAGAGACCCAGTCGCAGGAGCCTATCGATATGGTCCAGCCAAGTGTCGCACCCGTGCAACTAGAAGATGGTGGGAAACCGACGATCGATGAACTCGAAGAGATCAATCTGGGCACCCCCGAAGAACCTAGGAATACATACTTAAGCAGAAACGTCCCGGAAGGTGAGAGGGAGAGATACCTGCAGCTATTAAAGGAGAATAAAGATATCTTTTCCTGGACATATTCAGAAATGCCCGAGCTCAGCCCAACGATCGCCATGCACAAGCTAAGTATCATAAAGGAAAAGAAGCCAGTGAAACAACCGCAGTGATGATTTCATCCGGACATTATACCCAAGATTGAAGAGAAGTCAAGAGACTGATTCAGGCCGGATTCGTCCGAGAGGTGAAGTACCCCCGATGGATCTCAAACATCGTGCCGGTCAAGAAGAAGAGCGGACAAATCTGAGTATGTGTTGATTTTCGAAATCTAAATGAAGCCTGCCCCAAAGACGATTTTCCCCTCCCAATTCCAGAGCTGTTGATTGATAGCAGGACAGGGTATGCAGTGATGTCCTTCATGGACGGGTATTCGGGATACAATCAAATTTGTATGGCCCCAGAAGATGAAGAAGCCACGGCTTTCTGCACAACTCTCGGCATCTACTGTTATCGCGTAATGCCCTTTGGATTAAAAAACGCAGGGGCAACATACCAGTGCGCAATGCACGTCATATTCCAGGATATGATGCATAAACACGTCGAATGCTATATAGATGATTTAGTCGTAAGGTTGGCCGATCATGAGCAGCATCGGGAGCACCTAAGGCAAGTGTTCCAACGATTGCGCAAGAAGAGTCTCCGCATGAATCCACTCAAATGCACGTTTGGAGTTGCGTCTGGCAAATTTTTAGGCTTCGTGGTCAGACACAGGGGCATAGATATCGATCCCACAAAAATCGAGGCCATCATAGAAATGCCACCTCCGAAGAACTTGAAGCAATTAAGAGCTTCCAGGGCCGCGTAACATATCTGAGAAGATTCATTTTGAACCTGGCTGGTCGTTGTCAGCCGTTCTCCCATCTCAATAAGAAAGATGTCAAGTTTGAATGGGACGCTGCCTGTCAGAAAGCTTTCGATTCATTAAAAGGGATGCTCGGGAATTCGCCAATCCTCGCCTCCCCAATCAAGGGTAAGCCGCTGATTCTATACATTATAGTGGGTGATAACTCGCTAGGAGCGCTCTTGGCACAGAAAAACGAGGAAGGTAAGGAGAACGCGCTGTATTATTTGAGCCGCACGTTAGTAGGGGCCGAATTTAACTACTCAGCGATCGAGAAGATATGTCTGGCCCTCATCTTCGCCGTGAAGAAACTTAGACATTACTGCCTCTCGCACCAAATAACGTTGATATTCAAGGCCGACCCGATCAAATTCCTCATGAATCGGCCTATACTGTCTGGACGCTTAGCGAAATGGGCCCTTCTCCTCTCTGAATTCTATATCACTTACGTCCCAGCCCGAGCCGTTAAAGGACAAGCGATTGCAGCTTTTCTCGCTGCGCACCCCGTCCCAAGCAACGAAGAAATGGAATGCGATCTCCCAAACGACCAGGTTATGATAACTGAAGAATCGCGACTCTGGCAAATGTACTTCGACGGAGCCTCTAGGTCCACGGGGGCAGGAGCAGGAGTTATATTTACTAGCCCGTAGGGAAATCTGCTGCCCTATTCATTTACAATCGTGCCAGCCTGTACCAACAACGAAGCAGAATACCAAGCCCTCATTATCGGACTACAGCTCGCCCTCAAGATGCGTATCAAGGCAATACAGATCTACGGTGACTCCAGGTTGGTCATCAGACAGTTAACGACAAAATATGAGGTTCGCAAACCCGAGTTGTTGCCCTTCTGCCACCAAGCGCAATCGTTGTTCGACCAGTTTCACAATGGTAGCATTTCACATATACCAAGGCAAGAGAATGTACAGGCCGACGCGTTGGCCAGCCTGGCCGCTGCTCTGGCTAATCCCGGAGGCAGCCCACTTCAAGTAACAATCGAAGAAAGAAGGATCTTACTAACTACCCTGTCGCGCAGCGACGAATCGAGCGTGAATCCCATCTGTTGCTTCGAAATCACAGAAGAAAACGACTGGAGAAGGCCATTTGTCAAGTACTTTAAATACGAATTTTTACCGGAAGAGCCCAAGATGCGCACTTAGGTCAGGAGACGCGCCGGTTCATTTATAATACAGAGTGACACCCTTTACAAGCGCTCGTATGAGGGAGTGCTGCGACGCTGCCTGGACCAGGATGAGGCATACGCCACACTAAAAGAAGCTCACGGAGGAGAGTGCGGTGCTCACCAGGGGGGCAAGAACTTACATCACCGCGTCCGACACATGGGGTATTATTGGCCCACAATGACGAAAGACGCGATAGACTACGTCAGGAAGTGTCATCAATGGTAGATACATGCAGATATAATACACTCGCCACCGGAAGAGTTACATCAGTCAGTAATATCTTGGCCTTTCGTCGCCTGGGGCATGGACGTGATAGGGCCGATCAATCCGCCATCCTCTCAGGGGCACCAATACATTCTTGCTGCAACCGATTATTTCTCTAAGTGGGCTGAAGCCGTTAACTTAAGAAACGTGAAAGCCAGACACGTCGAAAGTTTCATCCGTCATTCCATATTACACCGGCATGGTTTCCCTGAAAGAATCACCACCGACAACGGAACGCCTTTCAAGAATGTCACTATCGATAGGCTATGCGCAAAGTTCAAGATTAAGCATTGCTATTCGTCACCTTACTACCTCCTGCGAATGGGTTGGCCGAGGCGTTCAACAAGACTATAGTGAAAATCCTAAAGAAGACGGTGGAAGAAAATAAGAAGGACTGGGACAGACGATTACCCGAAGCACTATGGGCATATAGGACCACGTATCGCACAGCCACTCGAGCCACACCCTACTCATTGGTGTACGGTACGGAAGCTGTGATCCCGATGGAAATACAGGTGGAGTCACTACGGGTCGCGCTCCGACACTCCTTGACGACCGAGTACAATGCTAAAATCAGAATGGTCGAGCTGGACGATCTGGATGAAAAGAGACTCGCCGCTCAGCAAAGGCTCGAAATGTATCAAAAACAAATCTCGGCTTCATACGATAAACGAGTCCGTGGTAGGTCATTCCAAAGAGGCGACTTGGTGCTAATGATGAAACGTCCGGCACCGGCTCAAGGTTCAAAGAGTAAATTCAATCCGAAATGGGATCCAGTGTGCATCATCGACGAAGTATACTCCAACGGAGCCTATCGGGTGATAGATTGCGAAGGACAGGGCATCAGTTCACTGGTGAATGGTCGATTTTTGAAAAGATATTATACTTAGCATAAACTTACCGTTGTAAATGCCCCGATAGAGGGAAAGTATAATGGAGCGAATATCGAAAGAAATGACGTCACATAACGGTCAAATAGTATTACTAACGGTCTATTTTGTGCTTCCACAGGTAATAAAAAAAGAGAAGAAAAGAAGAAGTCGTGAAGACTCAATGCAAGCATGGTATCCTGCCCCTTTTTAAGGCCATCAAGAAAGGGGGTAAGACCTTAATAAAGGCTCGATCACATCCCTGCTCGCACAAGCACAGGTTTGGGTCCTAACAAGGGGACGCTCTTCCCAAATGACTCAATCGGTTCTCATTCAAAGCTCAAAATTTGTAAATAAATTAGCAATACAACATGAATCCAAAACTGCAGTAGTATACATATTGACACAGTATTTGTTACAATGTGTTCTAAAATTACGAATGAAGGTCATTACAGCTCAACTGTTTAAAGTTTTTAAACATTGGTCTAACAAGTTTGCTGCAGACTCCTCGACCGCCTTCCGTGCCGTCTCAGCTTCAGCTAGAAATAGAGCAGGGTCAGGAATGTCCCTGAGAGACTGCTCCAACTTCGCAACTTGGGCTTTCACGACGTCGCGCTCCGCTTCCTGTTGATCAAGGGAGGACTGCAAACGAGCCCTCTGACCGCTAAGCTTGGAGAATTTAAGGTGGACGATTGAGCGTTCGGCTTGCAGCTGAGCCACCTCATTGTCTATCTCTGCCAAATGTGCGGTGACCTCTTGGCACCCGGCATCAACAATCTGCCAGTCCTTCTTCACCACGGCCACCCCTGCCTCGTGTAACTCCAGTTTCGGGAGAAGGGACTGCAAGTGACCATGCTTTTCCTCAATGGAAGGGTCAACTCGGAGACTTTTCACCTCACTTTCTCGAGCCACCCATTCCTTGAACTGAGTCACTTGACCGATTATGGAAAACAGGTCAATCCCAAGCCAGGCAGCGTTAAGTCCTAATGCCTACAATGCCTCGTCTAAGATAGGCCATTCATCCTCATTTCTTAAAGAGTCGGCGATGTCAGATAGAAGGCCCTTGAGAAGGTTTGCCTTGGTCCTCGACAGGCCCCGAAGGGATGAGATGAATGACTCTGGCAACACCGTAGACGCTGAGGCATCAACGGAAGCGGCTGCTGGCACAGAGAGTGGTAAACCTCAGTACAGGAAAATCATCGTAAGAAAGGAAGCAGTCAAGACGGTAGAAGCAAGTGATATACCAGCAACTTCAGAAATGCCAATGGTAAGGGCGCTGGATGAGGCAGTAGGCACAGGTGACACTGGGGCCGGTTCCGTTGTTCCCTCAATCAATGGTTAGGGCAATTCTGGGGAGGATATCACCACGACCTCGGGAATATTGGCATCAGGCGCTAGCCCAGCGGCAGGAGAAATTGCAGTGGCAGGCTCGGCTGATAACGACATGGCGACGGGCGAAACTTCAACAGCGGGTTCAGTTGACGACGGCTCAGCGGAAGGAGGAGCCCCCACAACAGGTTCGGGCGCGCTTAACTCGATAGTAGGAGCCGCGACCTCTTCCACGGCGGCAACGGTCACTTCCGAAACCGCGCTTTGAGCTTCGGCGTCTGCCACGAGAGGATTGGGGGGAAGGGCGGACTCAGCAGGTGCTTCATCATCCAGATCCATGAAAATCGCCCCCACATCTTCCTCAGGGACAGACCTATCATATATAGGCTCACTCTCGTTGCTCCCCCGGGTAGGGCAGCCTTCACTCAAGTTGGCTGAGAGCTTAACTCACCCTCTTCCCTGGCCTCTCCTGTGTTGACGGCCGGAGCGTCGCCAGCCTCTTTTGAAAGCTGCTCCCGCAGACGCTCGGCTCTGCGCAGTTTCCACAAGTCCTTTATCTTCTTGCCACCGCAAACGACAGGAAGATGAGGAGCAATTTTCACCCGAGGGCCAGTACGCTCAACCCCTACACCCTCATCACCATCATCACCATCATCACCATCGTTATCACCATCAAAGCCTCCGCCTTCACCACCTCCCACATCATCATCACCTCCACCAGCTCCGCCCATAGCGTCATCACCATCCTTATCACCATCACTCTCAGTGGCAGCATTATCTTCCTCACCCCCTGCCTCGGCCATGACATCATCACCATCGTCACCCTCTTCGCCATCATCACCTTCATTTCCCCCTCTCAGAACGTCGCCCTCAGCAGGTAACTCATCAATAGGCCCGAGAGACGGGAACTCTGGCCCCGCTGCTGTCACATTCCTCTCTCCATAGGCGATCCAACCTTCCAGGGTGTGTTCCGGCTTTTCGTGGTCGATCACTACATTCAAGGAGGTCTGCAACCTCTCCGTGCCTCGCACCGCAAGTTGATGAAGATTTTCTGATACACAGCCAAGTCCGTTGACAGGAGTGGGAGTAACGATAGGAGGCGTGACGAAGACGGGCTTGGTGACGAGCATTTTGTTCCGAACCAGAGCGTATTGGTGGGCCCACCACCTCATCCACCCAAAGGTAGCCCCGGCAAAACACTGCGTCCCTGGGATAATGAAGGAACAGCCGGTTCCAGTCAGCAGAAGTTGCCGCCACATCCACTTCCAGTGAATGGGCCCAACACCATACGCCCGCTGCTCGCGCGTCACTGGTTCTAAGGTCGCTGGCACTCCCTGATCGTACCCAAATTGGCGGGCGAAACGATTCAGATAATAGGGTTCCCTGTAGAACTCCAGCCCTTCGCAAAGCGGCAGTGACGAAGGACGAATCGCGATTAGGAAGGAATGCTCGTAATAGTCAACGCTATCGTCATCCGTGCACAGGACCGACTCTTCACTCCGGGTACCAGAGAAGTGATAGAAATACACATCGTCGAGCTGTGCGATCCTATCCTCGATGATGTTCAGGTTATGGCTGATCATCCTCTTCTCTTGAAAAAAATGTAGCGGGAGCTTCCCCTCTCTGATTTAATCCCCACGCCGCACGCCGTAGACCCAGGGGAAGTACACCCCGAGCCAACCGGAGAAAAAGTGCCACCCGCAGTAAGCGAAATTCATCTCGTAGGCGGCGCGCTCCTTATTACTGATAATGTAGCCGAATGCCCGGTATATGGAGCATAGGACCACTGGAGCCAGCGCGTACCGATGACCATTTGCTAGGGTCCCCGCAACGGCAAAACAGGATACCCTGACGTTATCTGCCTACTTGGAGCTCGGAAGCGCCACGCAGCTGAGCCAATACGCCAGGAAACCAACCAGCTCGTAGGTGGGGGAGAGCTTGTTAGGACGAGGAAAGTTCTCTCTCATCCGTTTCTCCAAAAGTGCCTTATCACCACGACCTTCGTCAAAGGCCGCGTAGTCCAAGCTGAAGGGAAAGAAACGAGGCATTAGCAGAAAGAAAAGAAGTATGATTAAGCAGTAAGGTACAACTCATTACAGAACACTTACTTCAAGCCATGGCTGAAATAGACCAGCGAGTCCTCGAATAGGAGCTTATCTTTGAGGCCCCAAAATTGGGGTAATTCCGCGAACAGCTCATAACAGGCCTCGGAGAAGAAGCCTTCGTTGACGCCTTTCTTCTTTCGCGACAACTCATCGTCGTTGGGGACCCATTCGTCGTAGATTCTCCCGCGAATTGTGAGGCCTGCGATCCTATTGAGATCCCAGAGCGAGATGCTCATCTCGCCGCACGGCATATGGAAGGAGTTGGTAATGGAGCACCAGTGGTTAAGGAAGCCCTTGTATACCCAGGGCTCTCGGCAAAAATAACTTGATGTCGCTTCGATCGCCTTATATAAGTCCACCGCCCGTAAGGTTGCCAGGTGCTGTTCTAAGATCCGGTTCGCCCACGCTTCGTAGCCCGGGTGGAGGACCAGATGGCCGCGAGTTCGAAACGTCCTGGTCAACCATGAAATTGCGGTTTCACCGCTTGTAGAGATACTCGGAGATATGTCTATGGACCTAGAGGGGGGGGTGAATAGGACCTTTTTTAAAATTCTTTTCGCCTACTTATGCAATTCAACAAGTTTAAGCTAGGTAAGCAAGAACACCTTGGCTTCCAAGCCTTGGTGGGTCCAATCACAAGACTAGCAAGAGTTAAGCAATAACCAACCCTAGTCTAAGCATGCATAGGAAGGAAATGATTCAACTAATTAAGCTACTAACCTATGCACCTTGTGTAGACTTATGAGATTGGATCAATGAGCTCAAGTCTACACAAGTAGTGAAGGTACATCTTGTGCAAGGATGCCTAAAAAGTGCCTAGCATGCATTCATATCAATCATTCATAATTAAGCAATTAAACTAACAATGCAAAGATATCAATGTGCTCAATAACAATCACAAACACAAGGATGTATAGTGGTTTGACTACGTGTCTACTCCACTCCCGGTTCAAGTACTCAACCCCTTTAAGCACACCGGCATTCACTATCGGAGGTTTTAAATGAGGTTCACCTCTCAACCTTTACACGGAGGTTTTATCGGTTCACCTCTCAACCGTATCCGGAGTTTTAGACATAGGCTAACTCTCAACCTTATCGCACGTTTACTCCCGTGTCGGAGGCTCCCCCTTGGAGACTTAGTTTAGGCCCGGCTAACGGGCCAAGGAACGGCTAACGTCCCTAAGGCGAGTTGACAAACAAACTCTAAAATGGACTCTCAATTAAGACAACTTACTTGTCGGATGAGCCCCTTGTTTAGCGCCGTATTGGGTTGCTTGATCTTTGCTCTCCCGTGCTTCAATCAGCTTCCCTTTGCTCCCTCGATCGTGCCGCCGTTGCGTCGTCAATGCCTCAGCCACATTCGATCAAACACCTTACATGCGATGCCTTGAAATGCCCAAGGTGCTAGGAGGATAGGTTTGAGAACTCTCCAACATAGTGGGAATGGGTTTCCTAGAGTCTCTTACCTACAACGATCTCATCTTCGAGTTTAGGACAAGGATATGCCAATCAAGAAGCTTCCTAACTCTAGAGATCAAGAGGGGATGAAGGTCATCTTCTTCATGAGCTTGGAATGCTCTAATCTTGTGTTGAAGCACAAGGAAGATGCCTTGCATAGGTCAAGGATTAAGCCTCAAATGATCTCCTTCAATGGTGGCTTTTCTCCCTCAAGAATCCCTCTCCTAATGACCAAAAACGGAGCCCCATATATAGGCAAATGAAGCCCCAACGGTCAAAAAACAGCTCTATGCCGACCTGACCCGACCGGTCATGACCGGTCGGAGCTCCCTGCTGGAGAACAACATGAGTATAGGCCACATACACTGGCCGACCGGTCATGACCGGTCGGCTACCCTCACTGGACAGGCCATATCACTCTGGCCGACCGGTCATGACCGGTCGGCCCCCCATGCTGGATGTAGAACATTACAAGAGCCAAAAAACTGGCCGACCGGTCATGACCGGTCGGCCCTCCTAGCTGTATACCTTCTTGAGAAGGCCGACCGGTCATGACCGGTCGGCTGGCCTTGTAAAAACAGCAGGGATGCTAGCCGACCGGTCTTGACCGGTCGGACCAGCCTGGGTCCCCTCTCAACAAGCTGAATTCCATTTGTTTCAGCTCGGAGATTAAGGCCAAGGTATGGTTGATCATTTTGGACACCTAGGGCCTATCTATGATGACTAAAAGGTTCTAAATATGGTCAAGGTCATCAAGGATACAAAGGGGATTGGTTTTGGAGGAGGTTAAGGCATCAAGGCATCTCATTTACCTGAATCTTCATTCTTGATGCAGCCGGACGTCTTGAGTCTTCGTTCTTTGTCTTCATAGGGCTCAACCGACACAAGACTCACTGCTGTAAGTGATTGACAAACAAGGTGCACTAGTGTGCCACGAAAAAGTGCACTAACAAACCAGACTTCAATATCCCCTAGATGGTGAAACCGCTGGCGGAGGGTCTCGAAGTAATGCTTGGGAAAGGGCTGATGGGGGTTGTGATTCGGCCCCAAGAAGATCATGTCCTTCACGCCTAGGATTGACTGGTGCTTCCCGTTCTTGGAAAGAGAACAACTGAGGAACGGTGCCAGGCCGGACGTCCAAGCATCGACATTGTAGAAGGAGTTGTTCCTGCAGATATCGAACGGCTAGATACTCGGGAGGGATCGCTGCCGCTGGTAACTCTTCGAGTAACGAATGTACTCCCGAGTGTAAGGGTTTCTAACGACGAGCGGCGCAGTGACGAGTTTGGCGCTAGACCAGGCCACCTTCATTTTGTCCGATTTAGACTTGGCCTGATTCTCTAAATACACTTGCTTGGCGCCTTTGCCAGCCCTTTTTGGGCGACCGCGCCTGGACACCTGAGCAGGGATCGACGGACTCGCCTCGCCCTCTTCGGAACCTGTCGTCCCGTCACTTCGGAAACCCCGGAGAGGAGCATACCAGGATCCCACTGCTCCTGAGTACCCCTATCTGGAAGGGGTGGCACGATCCTATCACAAAGGATCTTCTTCTGTATATCCTTGGGTAGTGTGAGGATGCGCTCGTAAAAGTTGAACGTCTCCGGGGGAAGGAACCATTGTGGATTCTCAGCCGACGGCCTGGAAACCTGCTTGGCTGCGGCGCGCTTGCGTTTTGACGGAGTCTGGAGTGGACCCGAAGGACCAGCCTGTGAAGGATCGCTGGCCATTGTAACCTGCAACGGTATGTAAAAGACTCAGATACAGGGTAAAGAGGAGATGTTTGCATAGAGACAATCAAACAGTCATAAGATCCAAAGGAATACAAAGCGACAGATGAACAAAATACGATCGTCAATCAAAGCCCCGGCAGAGCACACCCAAAGCAACAGAAAAAGAAATAAAGCAACAACTACGACCACGACATCATCATCATAAACATACGACCAAGGAAGGGGAGCAGGGAAGAAGAAAGATACAATTATCATTCATTCATCGACCCCAAAGATAATCCCAAAATGTTTAAATTGTTATATCAACTCTTTAAATTAGAAATTAATAATCGATGTAAAACGATACAAAATTGCGGGGACCCCTCCCCAAAGCCAGAAAGCGAGGATATCAGTCCTACACCAACGGGAGAACCCGAGCTCTCAACTCGTCGACCTTTGCTTGGATCTGGGCTTCCTTGAAGATCAAGTCCACTAGGATGGAAATGCATTGTTGCACGAAATTAAAATTCAGGTGCTCGGCATTGGCATAATTCCTTATGATGGAGACGTCGATTGCCAGATTGTCATGCTCCCGTAGAACCTCCCTGACCATCCTCCAGATGCCAGCGCGGTGATCTGGATACTCGGCCTCCGCTAGTGGGACGAGCCAAGCTAGAAACCGTCTGCTCTCCCTCTTTTCCTCCTTCAGGGAGCTAAGCCGCTTCGATAGGGATAAGAAAGAAGCGGCCAAGGAAGGCTCCGCCTCCTCGAGGATCGCCAACTCTTCCAAGAGGGAAGAATCGCCGATGAAGTCAAAAATGGCCTCCTTGCATTCGTCAGAAATGGAGGCCATCAGTGAAACGTTCTGAATGGATTGAAGAATAGGGCGAGAGTCCGCGCCCAGTCGGGCCAAGGCCTCGGCCACCTCGTCGCGCTGATCAGCAAGAGATGACCAAGTGTCGGGATGGTCCAGAGAGCCCAGCAGTCGCCTCAGACAATCTCGGGCCGCACGAAGAGAAGCACGAGTTATGACCATTGTCTGCTAAGAAACAAGGCTGATGATCTGATACGGCAATCTGACAAAAGAAAAAGAGAAAAAGCAAGAAAAATCTAGTCGAGTGAAATTAGAAAAGCTAGAGGAGACATACAAAGGTATGCTCGAAACATTACTTAAATTAACCGTAGGTATTACCTTTAAACTAGTGCGATCTAGAAAACTCTTAAAGTCTGTGAGACCCTACGCCTCCTCAAGATAACTGTCATATGTACGCAAATGCGCGGCAGAGGTCAAGGGGCTCATACACTTTAAATATCTGGTTTTGCAAAAGATTATTGAAAGTAAAATTTTTCATGTACACAAGTGCCCCAAGCACCCCAAAATTTGAAGAATGCCAAGATTGTATTTCGGGGTGCGTAAGGCCCACATTTGAAGAATGCCAATTTTTCGGGTGCGTGAAGGGCAATCCCTTAAACAAATTCGACGAGGGGTGCGTGCGATCTCACGCACCCCACGAAATACGTCCCTTGGATTTTAAGTTCGTTAGCTGGGTGCGTAAGACCCCACGCACCCTTAAAACCAACTTCAAGGTGCATGAAGGGCCAAGACCGGCCCAAGTTTGACGAAGGGTGCGTAGACCCCCATGCACCCAAAAATCCGAGAGTTCCATAAAATTCAAAATATTACAGGTGCGTAACACCCCACGCACCCTAGAAAGACAACTAAAAAATCTAAGTTCAAATTTTCGGGTGCGTGCGCATTCCACGGACCCATGAAGTCATTTCTAACCTCCAATAAACGGGTGCGTGCGGATTAAAAAGGTGCGTTGGAGACAATTGTTGGGTGCGTTGGAGAATAAAAGGGTGCATGGGCTTGATTTGAGATGTCTAGCAAGGAACGGTGGAATGACGAGAATAGGCCGTCTCCTCTATTTATAGTGGGACCCGGGAAGTCCGGTGCGTCGCACCAGCCGATCGTGCGTCCGTCGGGACCCACCAGAGGGGCATCTGCTGGGGTCTTAAATAGTGGGGACTCTTAAAATGAACAAAATAACCATATGCCTCCAAAGAAATCACGCAAAACGCCTTCCGGTGCACGTAAAATGGAAAAATACAGGATTTCCTTACTTAGCCAAAATTCTCCAGTGGGCCCCACCGATCACCGTGTTCAGAACCGCCCGGAAGTGGACCCATAATTGCATTACTATTCATGATGAACAGTGCAAGTGATTGGGCGATGAAACGGGCCCCACAAACCCTCCAAAAGTCAAAACCCAATTCGTGGAGCCCACATTTACTTGTCCACGCACCCTCAAAATCGGACCACCCCACGCGCCCAAAAATTAGCAAAAACATGGATCTGTCCAAGGGTGTTTCAACTCCCACGCACCCTGAAAATGGTCCCACGGACCCTTAAAAAGCGGCACATTGTGATGCCCATTACAGAGGCGTTTAGACACCCCACGCACCTTGAAAATGGGTACATGCACCCGTAAAATCCATAAGTTGTCAGAAAACAAATGACAGGTGCGTGGAGCCCCACGCACCTGTCTAATGAGTCCCTCACACCCAAAAGTGGCAACATGTTTTCGGACGTCCGCGCATCAATAGACAGGTGCGTGGAGGACTTTTGATAGGTGCGTGGCACGTGGCACCCTCCTATTGGCCGACTTAACCTATAAATACCCCCTCATCCCGTTCATTTGGGACGATTCAAAAAAAGGAGAGAGAGCTGCCACTGCCGGAAACCCAAAATCCTCGCCGGAATACCTTTCCGACCATAGACATCACTACAGGTCTGAATCCCACAAGTTCGGTCACGCACCCGAAAAGTGACCCACGCGTCTGTAAATTCGGCCCGACACATCTTTAAAAATCGTCATCGAACAAGTGCATTATTGTCTCTCACGCACCTGAAAAGTGTCCCACGCGTCCATTAACCCTGTCCCACGCATCCGTAAAATTCTACGAAATCAAATTTGTAAAATGGGACCCACGCATCCCGAATATGGACCAATGTTGAACCTCCGATTTATACATTGCATTGCTTATTACACTAAATGGTTTGCATGATTTTCATGGTTTAAAGGCCCACCTAACACGTGTTTTGTAATTATAGGGATGAGAGTGGACTTCATTCAATTACGAGCCAAAAGAATACATTTGTAGCTTTTGGATGAAGGATGAAAGAAGACCAAAGAAAGAAGAAAGCAAAGAAAAGAGAGAGAAGAAGAAAAAGGAGAAAAAGAAGAGAAAAAGAAGCAAGTGGAAGAAGGCCGACTGGTCATGACAGGTCGGCCATGAAGCCTGATCAAAGAGAAGACAGGCCGACCGGTCTTGACCGGTCGGCCATGAACACTGGAAGCTAGACATTGGAGCCCGACCGGTCTTGACCGGTCCGCTGTATATACTGGACAAAGCCAAAAACAAAGCCCGACCGGTCATGACCGGTCGGGTATGCACGCTGGAAGGTTGGACAGGTCTGTCCGACCGGTCTCGACCGGTCGGTAGCACTCCCTGGAATGTGTAAAACATCAGTCCGACCGGTCGGTTCTGCGTAAGAGGATTCCTTTCTAATTCAGGACTCTGAAAATTGCTGCGCAATGCGTAACCTTTCGCAAAATCTGACGCAAGGGAGGTTGCTTGCTATAAAAGGACACCTAGGAGCTCTCCCTAGGGTATCAGAGAAGCTAGGGAACGTGGGTTTGGAGAGTGAAGGCGATTGTGGAGCGACTGCAACTCTCATATTCGGGTTTTTCTATTTTTATGCTTTATTTCAGAGTTTTTAGTTGTAGCATGACTATGCTCGGCTAAAACCTCTCAGCTAAGGCTGAGAGGTGAAGCTTGTAGCTAATTCTATGTTGGTTTCAGTTTAATTCAAGTAATTTACATTCAAGTTTGGATTTTTACATGATTTAATTCCAAAAAGTGGTAGTTTGAGATGTCTTATCTGAGTTTATGTGCTCCGGACATGAATTCCTTTTAATTCTCTGAGATTATCATGTTTGTTTATTTAAATTCGGATTATAGTAATCCTTGAGCAGGCCATAGTCCAGAGGCATGGCTGTTACTCCGCAGGCTATGGTTTCGAGTTTGTATTGATTGAATGGAACTAGAACTTGGAAGTTCAACTTGAATGTGATGGAATGTGTGTGAATGCTTTATTCTCCAACTAGATGAGAGATAGGACTTCAAATCTAGTTATGTTTTCTACTTGGATTGACTGAATTGACATAGGATTGCTACAAGTGGATCCTTGAAAGCCTTAGTACTTTATATCTCTGATTTTTCATTAAGTTCCTGTTTTAAGTAAACACTCAATTAAATCTGATTTCTTTTAAACACTGAGTTGCTGGAGTGATTTGTGGAGCTGTTACTATTTCCCTGTGGATCGACCTCGGTCTTACCGAGTTTTATTACTACATCGCAGCCTTGCACTTGAGGCGAGCGAACAAGTTTTTGGCGCCGCTGCCGGGGATATTAGATAACGGTTTTCAAATAATTCAGTGGCTGTAGAAGTAGAAATAGATAGGCTTCCTGATTTTCTTAGAACTAACTAATTCTTTCTGTTTTGTAGGAATTCTTCTTTAGTTCAAGCGCATCAGGTGATATTTTTCTAACTTAGTCTTTTTAGTTTTTTTTAGATTACTCTCAGATTTCTAGGTTAGGATTAGTTTCAGTTTCTGGTTGAGTGGTTTATGTCCCGTTGGGAGCGTAATCACTCAAATCGTCTCCAATCTGAAGGTGGTTTGGTTAGTGTTCGCTTCCCCAAGTGTAGGGTTGCGATGTAGTAATAAATCTCGGTAAGACCGAGGTCGATCCACAGGGAAAGAAGTAAACAATTCCAACTACTCTAATAACTAGAATCTAAGAAGTTTAAGAAAGTAGTTTTTCACATGAAATAGGAAAATCTGAAATTAAGAAGAACTAGAGCATCAAGGATCCACTTGTAGTAGTCCAATGCCAATCTATTCATCCAAGTACAACACAATTAGAATCAAAGTCCTATCTCTCATCTAATTGGAAGATATAACATTCAAGCACAAACAATCCCACTTAAGTCTGGAAATTAGATTTCTAGTTCTAATGAAGCACATAGAACTTGAACTTGTAGCCTTCGGTGTAACAGCCATGCCTATGGACTATGGCATGCTCAAGGGTTACTACAATTCTAATTCAAACAACCCAATCATGGTAATCTTAGAGAATTGCAAGGAACTCATGTCCGGAGCACACAAACTCTCTCAAAACTTCTAAAAAACCAAACTTTATTCAAACTAGAACTTCAAAATCCAAAATTAAGAAAAGGGTACTTGAAATAAAAGAATTAAAGCATTGGAACCAACTACAAATTTCACCTCTAGCTCTAGCTAAGAGGTTAGCTAAGGAAAAACATATTAAAACTAGAACTAGAACTAAGAAAAGGAAGAAAAACTAGCTAGAGGAGGCTAGGTAGCCTCCTGGGACTTGAACTCCTTGCTTCCCACGTCCTTGGTTGATTTGGAATAGAAGAGAGCACCTCGTTTTATAGTGCAGCAATAGTACAGCAACATAGCAGAATTTGTTTCGCTTGGTACGGCTTAACCAATGGTCGGATTGCCTTCAAATTTGTTTTGTAGCTTCCTTGTAATGTGATCTTCCAAATAGATGATTTAGATTTCTAAGATTATTCTCTGAATGGGCCCACCAATCACATCACCGACCGCCTCTCAAAATCGCGCACTTTGGGTACCTTCAGAACCAGTCATCTTGCTTTCAACGGTCCGGAGTGTACAGATGTCGGATTGATCCCAAATTTTGAACATTGGTAGAAAACTTCATCCTCTACATGATAGATGGATTAGATTGTCCAAAACAATCCCAGAATATGGTCCGAAAATTAGAACACTTCGGGCTTTTATAAACTCTGCGCAGTTGGATCTTTCTGGATGGTCCATCTTTCTTCAACCGGTACGATCAAACCACACATCCTTTTGATCTGAAACTTTTGTGGTTATTCATATATGGATGTGTTCTAAAAGATGGTCAAAGTAGATTCTTCATATCATCAATGATGGGTCATCTGGACCGGCCCAGAGTGGAACAAAGAAATCTGGAACTTTCTGGACAGTTCGTATTGTTTTGGCCACCACGATCAATCCGTAGCTCCGATTGACACGAAACCACTTGGGTAAGTTCGGCGTCGAGCTCCTCTTCATGGATGTGTTGAATTTTCAAATATCATCAAGATGGCTTCAGAAAAGTGGTCCGAAAAACAAGAAACGGGAATGGCCTGCTGTATGCAATCTGGAAGTTGAACTTTGCATGGCCGACCGGTCACGACCGGTCGGACAGGGCTGGCCGACTAGTCATGACCGGTCGGACAAAGCTAGCCTTGCTCCAGGGAGTGCATCCGACCGGTCATGACCGGTCGGGCCTTCTTGGCCGACCGGTCTTGACCGGTCGGACCCAGTTTTGCTTGTTTTTCTTCTTTCTTTTCTTCTCTCCTTCCCCTCTCTTTGCTTTCTTCTTTCTTTGGTCCACCTTGGGCCTTCATCAAAGGCTCCAAATGGTCCCTTTTTGGTCTCTAATTGAGTGAAGTCCGATCTCATCCCTACAATCACAAAACATGCATTAGATGGGCCTTTTAATCATGAAAACCATGCATACCATGTCATGTAGTGGGCAATGCAACGTATAAATTGGAGGTTCAACAGTTAGACCATTGTCAGTCCATAGACGAGTCCGGAATTATCAAGAGCATTGTGAAAGTTTGGAGAGTATGGATCAAACACCTGTAAGGAATCCTCCCCCCTACTCCAACTACAAACGCAAATCAGGAAGGAGTAGGAGAGAATGAGGTACATAATGTTCCTCCAATGAGATCACTACGGGATTACCTACAACCTGCTCGTGCAATTACACCTTCTTGCATAGTTCTACCAGCTAACGGTGGGACCCTTGACATAAAATCGGGTGTAATTCAACTTTTACCTAAATTCCATGGGCTAAACTCTGACCGCCCATACTTACACTTGCAAGAATTCGAAGAAGTGTTGGCCACCTTGCATTATCCCAATATTTCTGAGGACACAATTAGACTTAAACTTTTTCCCTTCACTTTGAAAGAAAGAGCCAAAGATTGGCTTCACTCTCTTAGACCACATTCGATTGGGTCATGGGTTGAGATGAACCGGGAATTCCTGAAAAAGTTCTTCCCAGCTCATAAAACAAACACTCTTCGAAGGGCCATAATGAATTTTTCGACTAAAGAAGGTGAATCTTTCTTTCAATGTTGGGAAAGATTTAAGGAACTCCTGCTTGCTTGCCCACATCATGGCTATGAGAGTTGGCGAGTTATAAATTTTTTCAATGATTGATTAAGTTCTAATATGCGCCAATTTGTGGAAATGATGTGCAATGGTGAGTTTATGAGTAAAAATCCAGATGAGGCTTGGAGTTACTTGGACATGTTGGCTGAAAACGCCCAATCTTGGGATACCTCGGATAAACCCAAGAACCCCAAGCCCACTCAAGAGAAAGGAGGGATCTATGTCCTTAAAGAGGAAGACGACGTGAATGCAAGGATAGCCAACCTCACAAGGAAGGTTGAGGCCATGGAACATAGCAAAAGTGGAGTTCCCAAGTCCAAGGAAGCTGTTGAAACCACATGTGGGATTTGCCTCACCGACTTACACGCTACACAAGATTGTCCCACAATTCCTGCATTTAAGGAAGTGCTACAAGAGACAGCCAATGCCACATATGGTTATCAACGGCCCTTCAATGGACCGGTAGGTAATACGTACAATGAGAGTTGGAAGAACCACCCAAATTTTAGTTGGAAGAATGCTCCTACGGGCAATCCTACCAACTCCCAAAGAGGGCCACCCATGCAAAATATGGCCCCACCTCAATTCTCATTGGAGGATACCTTGAAAATGTTTATGCAAGGGCAAGCGCAAATAAATGAATCGAATCAGCAAATGTTCCAAGAGCTGAAAGTCTCGGTTGATGAGATTAAGGGACGCTTGAATGCTAGGGAAGGGACCTTTCCGGCCCAACCTCAGCCCAATCCAAAGCAAGTACATGAAGTGAGCATCCCTAATCCTCCCAACCAAAACATGGAGCAAGCTAAATCCATTACCACCCTTAGAAGTGGTAAACAAATTGACAAAACTATTCCGGTGAAGGCCGATGAGCCTAATGATCCGGTAAATTCTGAGGATGAAAATGGATCTAACTTAGCCCCACAACAACCGGAACGCATTTACAAGCCCGTAGCACCATTCCCTTCGAGATTGGTTGCCCCAAAATCTCTCCCAAATTCTCAAGATATTCTAGAGATTTTCAGACAAGTCAAGATCAATATCCCTTTGCTTAATGCCATCAAACAAATTCCCTCTTATGCCAAGTTTCTAAAAGACCTATGCACAACAAAATGCAAATATAATGTGCAGCAAAAGGCCTTCTTAACTGAGCAAGTTAGTGCCATCCTCACTCAAAAGACCCCCCCAAAATTCAAAGATCCCGGTAGTCCCACCGTCTCATGTATCATTGGAGACTACCGGATTGAACGTGCCTTGTTAGACTTGGGGGCGAGTGTGAACTTGATCCCATACTCGGTGTATGAGCAATTGGGTCTTGGTGAATTAAAACCCACCAAAACCACATTGCAACTCGCTGATAGATCTATCCGTGTACCGAGGGGGATAGTTGAGGATGTTTTAGTCCAAGTTGACAAATTCTACTACCCGGTAGATTTTATAGTCTTGGACACACAACCGGTTTTGGATGCTAGCACTCAAATACCGGTAATCCTAGGCCGCCCATTCCTTACCACATCAAACGCAATCATCAATTGCCGGAATGGGGTGATGCAACTATCTTTTGGAAACATGACACTAGAGGTGAATGTGTTTCACTTGGGCAAAAGACATAGGGATGTCAATGATGATGAGTTCTTCGATGTGAACATGCTCGAAACTTTTGAAGAAGAAGAACTCCTCCAACTTGAACCACTAGAAAGCTTGGAGACATGCTTAGCACATTTCATGGATTCTGAAGATCCCATCATTAGTGAGATTGTGCAGGCATTAAATATAGAAAGACCGGTGGTAGATATTAGCCGGTGGAGGCCCCATTTTGAGAAATTACCACCAACCACATCAAGACCTCTACCATCTAACATCAAACCACCAAAGCTTGACCTTAAACCATTGTCATCCGAGCTTAAATACGTATATTTGGGTCAAGAGGAAACTTTCCCAGTTGTCATTGCCTCCCACCTTGAGAAGGACCAAGAGCTCAAGTTGATTGAGTTACTCAAAGAACATAGGGAAGCCATAGGTTGGACAATAGCGGATCTCAAAGGGATAGATCCTTCGGTTTGCACGCACCGAATACACCTTGAAGAAAATGCAAAAACGACTAGACAACCTCAAAGACGGCTAAATCCAAACATGATGGAGGTTGTCAAAGCCGAGGTGTTAAAGCTATTGGATGTGGGTATCATCTACCCCATCTCAGATAGCCAATGGGTGAGTCCTACCCAAGTTGTCCCCAAGAAATCCGGTATTACCATCATTGAAAACGCCAACAACGAGCTTATACCGACTAGGGTGACCATCGGTTGGCGTATGTGCATTGATTATAGGAAGCTCAACACGGTTACTAGGAAAGACCACTTCCCTCTCCCATTTATGGATCAAATTTTGGAGAGGTTGGCAGGCCATCCCAATTATTGCTTCCTAGATGGCTATTCTGGATACAACCAAATTGAGATAGCTCCGAAAGACCAAGAGAAAACCACATTTACATGCTCGTTTGGTACCTTCGCTTACCGAAGGATGCCATTCGGGTTATGCAATGCACCCGCCACATTCCAACGATGTATGTTGAGTATTTTCTCGGACATGGTGGGTGAGTTTCTTGAGGTGTTCATGGATGACTTTTCTGTTTTTGGTTGTACATTTGATGAGTGTCTCGAGCACTTGAAGTTGGTCTTGATGAGGTGTGAGGAAAAGCAACTTGTATTAAACTGGGAAAAGTGCCACTTCATGGTACAAAGAGGAATAGTCCTTGGAAATATCATCTTGTCCAATGGAATAGAGGTAGACCGGGCGAAAATTGACATAATTTTCAATCTACCACCACCCAAAAGCATACGCGATGTGCGGTCCTTCCTTGGACACGCCGGTTTCTATCGAAGGTTTATAAAGGACTTTAGTCACATCTCAAGGCCTTTATGCAACCTTCTACAAAAGGAGAACCAATTTGAGTGGAGTGCCGAATGTCAATTAGCTTTTTCAAAGCTAAAATACATGTTGACAACACCTCCTATCATGCAACCACCAGATTGGTCCATGCCTTTTGAGTTGATGTGCGATGCGAGCGATTTTGCTATTGGGGCGGTGTTAGGCCAAAAGAAAGATAAAAAGCCCCATGTCATTTACTACGCAAGTAGGACCTTGAATCCTGCCCAAGTTAAGTATTCGACTACGGAGAAAGAGCTCCTAGCTGTCATTTTTGCCTTGGACAAATTCAGGCCATACTTAATAGGATCCAAAGTTATTGTGTATACGGATCATGCGGCGCTGAAATACCTTCTTTCTAAGAAGGATGCTAAGCCCCGCTTGCTTAGATGGATCCTACTCCTTCAAGAATTCGACTTGGAGATCAAAGATAAGAAGGGGGTAGAAAATGTGGTGGCGGATCATCTATCCCGCCTAGTCCTACCGAATTCCATTGACGAGTCACCTATTGAGGACTCATTCCCTGATGAGCAACTCTTTGTTGCTATGCATCCACCATGGTACGCTGATATAGCTAATTATCTTTCCACAGGTGCGATGCCGACTCATTGGACTGCGCAAGACAAACGTAAATTTCTAAGGGAAGTGCGCAGATTTTTCTAGGATGAACCTCTATTATTTAAATATTGCCCAGACCAAATTATAAAGAGATGCGTCCCCGATGATGAACACAATTCAGTCATCTCCTTTTGTCATGATCAAGCATGTGGGGGTCATTTTTCAGCCAAGAAAACAACTGCAAAAATTCTGCAATGTGGTTTTTATTGGCCCACGTTATTTAAGGACACCCACGAGTTTTGCAAAGCGTGCGAGCGCTGCCAGAAGTTAGGAGGATTATCCCGTCGAAATATGATGCCTCTCACCCCAATTCAACATCTTGAAGTCTTTGACTGTTGGGGCATCGATTTCATGGGACCATTCCCCTCATCTTTTGGGCATGTCTATATTCTGCTTGCCGTAGACTATGTGTCTAAATGGATAGAGGCTATCCCATGTAGAACCAATGATTATCGTACGGTTCTCAAGTTCTTTAAAGAAAACATACTTTCTACATTTGGGACGCCTCGAGCCATTATTAGTGATGGTGGTTCTCACTTTTGCAATAGACCTTTTGAAACTTTGATGAAGAAATATGGTATTAGGCACAAAGTGAGTACCCCATACCACCCACAAACAAGTGGGCAAGCTGAAATCTCCAATAGGGAAATCAAGCAGATTTTAGAAAAGACGGTGAGACCGGATCGCAAGGATTGGTCCCTAAGATTAGATGATGCACTTTGGGCTCACCGTACTGTCTACAAGACACCCATTGGAATGTCCCCTTATAGACTTGTCTATGGGAAAGCTTGCCACTTGCCTGTGGAGATAGAACACAAAGCCTATTGGGCAATTCGGGCTTTAAATTTTGACATTGACAAGGTTAGCTCGCTTCGCAAACTTCAATTAAATGAGCTTGATGAGATCCGGAACGATGCATATGAGAATTCGAGAATTTACAAGAGCAAGATGAAGGCCTTTCATGACAAGCACATCTTAAGAAAATCTTTCCATGAAGGGCAGAAAGTGCTCTTGTATAATGCCCGACTTCATCTTTTTTCGAGAAAATTACGATCTCGATGGACCGGCCCATATATTGTCAAAGAAGTTTTTCCTCATGGGGCTGTTGAGATTGAGAATGCAGCAAATGGTGACTGTTTCAAAGTTAATGGACAACGCCTTAAACCATTTGTTGAGAAATTTGATTCAGAGGACATGTCCATCTCCCTGAATGATCCTGTCTATCAGGATGATTGATCTCCTAGTCTGATGGAGGTATAGCATAGGTAGGTTTAGTTTTGTTCTTCTGTTTTAATAGGTTTAGTTGTTGAGTTAGAGAATTCCATGATCGCTCTCTCAGGTACTATTGTTCTCACTCTCCCATTGTTTACAATTGCTCTCATGTTCATGCTAATTGACTATTTTTTTTACATTGAGGACAATGCAAGATTTGGTTGGGGGGTGAGATGAGATCCCTCATCTAGCATATTGCAACATTTCGAGCTTCACATGCGGTAAATTTTTTCGACTTTTCTAATATCTCGAAAATCTTTTAGAAAATCTTGTTTCTATACATTCGAGAGGCTATGAGTAGAAGAGGAGGAGAAACGAAGTGTGTGATGTTGTAGTCTTGAATTTCTCCCACCATAATGGTGTTATATGATAGTTCCCCTATTGTTGTGATTGATAGAAAAATTTGAACACTTTTTACACCTAGTTCACATTACACGATTTTCATGAGTGACAGGTTTATGTGATTTGTGGATTAGCTAGACTTTGATTTAAAGGTGTTGAGCAGCCAAGCCGGGGTATTTTGTCCATCCTTGTCCATGGGAAAATAACAGAAGATATGGATTTCTAAAAATCCTATCTAATTTAAAAGAAAAAGGAAAGAAAGGATGAAATCGGGAAGGAAAGAAAAATGGTGGAAAATTCCGAAAAGGGCTACCTATTACCAACCGGGGGATGGTCGAACCGTAACCAAAGCCGGAAATGGGACGTAGTGTGAAAGCCGTCGGAAGGACGGTAAGGCAAATTCCTGTCATAGGCTTGCTGTTGCTCTGTGCACCTCAAAATCCTTGGTTTACTTAATCTATGAAGAAGATGATTCCAGGAACTCATGAGATGAACTTGCACTATGCACACTAGGTTGAATTTGTTCGAGTTCCTCTATTTATCAATCGGTCAGCGGGAACCTCATGTAAACACTTCTTATGTTTTGAGAGTCCAAGGTTCAGCTTCTATCACCTAATCTCTCCAAATTTTATACTTCTGCATCTTGGAATGGATAGAAACATGGATTCTGGAAGAGAGTTGGGGTTGGAGGTTTGAAATTGTTTTCACGCATGTTTTGCTCGGGACTAGCAAAAAAGCTGGTTGGGGGGTGTGTTGAACCTCCGATTTATACATTGCATTGCCCATTACACTACATGGTTTGCATGATTTTCATGGTTTAAAGGCCCACCTAACACGTGTTTTGTAATTATAGGGATGAGAGCGGACTTCATTCAATTACGAGCCAAAAGAATACATTTGTAGCTTTTGGATGAAGGATGAAAGAAGACCAAAGAAAGAAGAAAGCAAAGAGAAGAGAGAGAAGAAGAAAAAGGAGAAAAAGAAGAGAAAAAGAAGCAAATGGAAGAAGGCCGACCGGTCATGACCGGTTGGCCATGAAGCCTGATCAAAGAGAAGACAGGCCGACCGGTCTTGACTGGTCGGCCATGAACACTGGAAGCTGGACATTGGAGCCCGACCGGTCTTGACCGGTCAGCTGTATATACTGGACAAAGCCAAAAACAAAGCCCGACCGGTCATGACCGGTCGGGTATGCACGCTGGAAGGTTGGACAGGTCTGTCCGACCGGTCTTGACCGGTCGGTAGCACTCCATGCAATGTGTAAAACATCAGTCCGACCGGTCACGACCTGTCGGTTCTGCGTAAGAGGATTCCTTTCTAATTCAGGACTCCGAAAATTGCTGCGCAATGCGTAACCCTTCGCAAAATCTGACGCAAGGGAGGTTGCTTGCTATAAAAGGACACCTAGGATCTCTCCCTAGGGTATCAGAGAAGCTAGGGAACGTGGGTTTGGAGAGTGAAGGCGATTGTGGAGCGACTGCAACTCTCATATTCGGGTTTTTCTATTTTTATGCTTTATTTCAGAGTTTTTAGTTGTAGCATGACTATGCTCGGCTAAAACCTCTCAGCTAAGGCTGAGAGGTGAAGCTTGTAGCTAATTCTATGTTGGTTTCAGTTTAATTCAAGTAATTTACATTCAAGTTTGGATTTTTACATGATTTAATTCCAAAAAGTGGTAGTTTGAGATGTCTTATCTGAGTTTATGTGCTCCGGACATGAATTCCTTTTAATTCTCTGAGATTATCATGTTTGTTTATTTAAATTCGGATTATAGTAATCCTTGAGTAGGCCATAGTCCAGAGGCATGGCTGTTACTCCGCAGGCTATGGTTTCGAGTTTGTATTGATTGAATGGAACTAGAACTCGGAAGTTCAACTTGAATGTGATGGAATGTGTGTGAATGCTTTATTCTCCAACTAGATGAGAGATAGGACTTCAAATCTAGTTGTGTTTTCTACTTGGATTGACTGAATTGACATAGGATTGCTACAAGTGGATCCTTGAAAGCCTTAGTACTTTATATCTCTGATTTTTCATTAAGTTCCTGTTTTAAGTAAACACTCAATTAAATCTGATTTCTTTTAAACACTGAGTTGCTGGAGTGATTTGTGGAGCTGTTACTATTTCCCTGTGGATCGACCTCGGTCTTACCGAGTTTTATTACTACATCGCAGCCTTGCACTTGAGGCGAGCGAACAACCAACGCACCCCTAAATTCATCATAAAATCGGCACTCAATTGATAGGTGCGTGGAGTCCCACGCACCCGTAAATCAAGTCCCACGCACCCAAAAAATCAGCCAATTACAGAACATGTTGGCAGGTGCACCGGGCTCAATTTTAAGTGTTTTTAGGGTCCGTCTGAGCCTGTCTTGGGTATTTCGAGCGTTCCGGACGCAATAGAACAGTCGAACAAACGTTTCGGGAACTCTAAACGTGTAGAATCGAGCATCTTCAAGGCTTGACCCGATTCGACGAGATGAACAAAGCGACTTCCCGGAAAGGAGCCGCCAGCATCCAAAGCTATGCAAATATGCCATCATTTATGTTTATTGTAAAGGCATGATCCGATTTGTGACAAAAGCTAGATAAGCAGGGTCGTGGTTACCACGATAAACCATGCCAAAGAGTTTCCAGTATCTACAAACCAATCGCTCTCGACTGCCACATCACAACGGTCGATGCCCTACCCATCCGAACGGTATCCGTTGGTTGGGCTGCGCAGGTGCGCACAACTGTAGAATGGACTTCTCGAGGTCACCTGTCCCTACATTGACAGGCGCGGGCCCAGAGTCGTCCATCTCAGTCATAAACCTTGACAGTCTCAGCCCGGATCTCTTGCCAAGATATGGGACATAGACATCTGACTAACACAAAGGTGGTTCAGTACATAGCGAAGCGAATACAGGTCTCTATGACCACAAACTCTAAGACCATAGTCCCTGCCGACTAGTCTTTTACCTTCTAATCAAGGGTCATCGATCATTCGATGTAATTAAGGGCTCGTGCTAGATCACGACCTGGAATGTACAAGATCTCAGGATCTCTGGAATAAAATTCGCTTTGCGATATCTCTTCGTGTGTATCTTTTGTGAATGCTTGTGATTGTCTATGAATGTTTCTATTACTCAGAACCCCAGAGCAACAATACACAATAAACACCACATTTCAGAAAATGTGAACCGCGGGGAACATTTTCAGTTCTAACACCGACCAGTCGGAGAACCGATCTTTAGTGCAAATTTCTGCACTTCCTTCTTCTCTCCTTTGCTTTCTTTCTTCCACCCTTTGGCGCTTAGTTTGTTGATCTTCATTGCTTGTAAACAGCGTCTCTAAGCCTTCAATTGATGAATTCGCTCTCTCATTCCTACAACCACAAAATCATGCATTAGTTGGGTCTTTAATCATGTATTTCAAGCATAGTTAGTGATGAAATGGGGTTAGAATATACACATTTAAGAGCTTAACAGTTGGCTAAACCTCTTAGCTAGGGCTAAGAGGTGAAGCTTATAGTCATTTACAATGCTTTATTTGATTTAATTCAAGAACTTTGAGGTTTAACGATGAACAATTCTAGTTCTAGTTTGAAATAAAGTTGATAATTTTAGTTTAATCTTCTATCTCTTGTGATATGTTTACATGGGATATTTTAATTTATTGAGTTTGATCTATGGGGTGTTTTTTAGAGGATTTTTATTTGTGGAGATCTTATATCCATCATGATATGGTGGATGCTATGTGATCTTACAATATAAGAATCCTAAGTGCTTATCTAAAACGAAACTAGAAAACTTTACATCTTTTTGTGTATTATGAGATTGATGTTTTATTAATTAATATTGGTTTAATTGAAGTTCAAATCATGATTTTAAATCAAGTCTAGTGATTGGATTTAGTGAAGACCATGAATATTATCTTACTTGTTTTGTTGAAGGATCGACCTGTGCAGTTGAGTACGACCAATGCTTAAGTTGTTATAAGAGAACAATATTAATAAATGATGCATCCATATTAGATGTGTTATTATGATCTGATTATATCTTCCGATTGGATAGGTATAGGACTCCAATTCCAATTTATTTATCAGCTTGAATGGTTGAATTGACACTGTGAATTGATTATAAGTGGATACTTGGCGCTCTAGTGCTTAGTTTCTTGAATTTGCCTTAAGTAGATAGTTAATGTTATTAAAATCTAATTCAAATATGAACTTAGGCAATCTTAGTTACATAATTTAGAATTGTTATGAAAATCCCTAAGGACAATCTCGGTCTCACTATCGATAATTACTACATCGCAGCCTTGCACTAGAGGTTGGTCAACAAGTTCTTGCTGCCCTTGTCGGGGATTTGGTTAACGATTCTAAGTTTTTTAAATAGGACTTAGTTAGAAAGGTTAAGATAGGTTTTATTTTGATATTAGCTTTTTCAAAAAAAATTTCTAACACTAACAATTTTTTTTGTTATGTAGGATTTTTTCTGTAACCTAGTCTCATTAATCCGGTACTACTGTTCTAACTTAGACTCTTTTATTTGATAGTTTTAATTTTATTTCTAGATTTTTAGTGTCTATATTTTAAGTTTAGTTTGTGTGGTCTATGCCCCATTGGGAGCGTGATCATACATCACTTCTTCTAAGTGAGGGAGGTTTAGTTGAAGGTTCAATTCTTCATAGACGAGTTAGAAAATGTCTAAGAAATCCTGAACCAAATGAAATTATGGCTGAGAATGAGATAAATATTGCTAAGAATGTTGATCATGATACACCATCAAATAGGGTAACACATAATGACAATGAGGTACATTATATTCCTCCGGTCAAAACAATGCGAGATTATTTACAATCGGAGAGGACAAGCACACCTTCCTGCATGATTTTTTTACTCAATGCAAGAAACGTGGACCTTAAACCAGGAATTATCAAATTGCTTCCAAAATTGACTCTGAGAGTCCATACTCACATCTAAGTGAATTTGAGGAGATTGCCAACACTTTGCAATTCAATAACTTCTCCTAAGACGTAAACAAACTAAAATTGTTCCCTTTCTCTCTAAAGGAGAAATTTAAATTATGGCTTTAATCCTTAAAATGTAAAAGTATTGGAACATGGGCTAAGATAACCTTGGAGTTCCTTAAAAAATTCTTCCCGGTTCATAAAACCAATACATTGAGGCGAGCCATTATGAACTTCTCCCAAAAAGGAGATGAGGCATTTTTTCAATGTTGGAAGAGGTTCAAAGTTCTTTTATTAGCGTGCCCACATCATGGTTATGAAAAGTGGCACATGATTAATTTCTTCCATAACAGATTAAGTTCAAACATGTGCCAATTTGTCCAGATGATTTGTGTTCACTCCCCAAGTGTAGGGTTGCGAAGTAGTAATAATTCGGAAAGACCGAGTATCGTTCCCACAGAGATTTATGAATGGGTATTCTCAAAATTTAACTAAAACAACTAATAATTAAGATTTTATTAAGAACTAAAGCTGGAAAATAATGATTTGGGTTTAAATAATGAATTTGTAAGGTAATATCAATCTAAAAACGCACTAGAGCGCCAAGGATCCACTTTTGATAAGTTCAATGCATCAACACAACTAGATCTCACATAACTCAATCGGAATCGAATTCATATCTCTATCCGATCGGAATATAGAGCGGTTCAATCAACAATTATCTAAAACAGTTGCTCATTCATTGATTCGATTCCCACAATAATACTCAGGCCTTGGGCACACTCAATTGTGTAGGCCAAGCCTCTTTCCAATCTAGTTGAGATTCACAACCATAGCTTTCATCAAATCCTGTCACTAGACTTGATTACAACTAATGATTTGAACTCTAATTAAATCAAAATCAATCAGCAAACAGCTATTTCAGATTATAATAAAAAGATAAGAACTTTAGTTGAATTAGTTCCCACATGAAGATCGGGCCATTGTTCACAAGGCAATCAAAGGGTCTACCATGCCCGGAGTCGATGATAGATCAATGAACTACACAAGCATAAACAATGCTCAGATGGTAAGCTACCAAGCTTAGAATCACTAAGAATCACATGAGCCTGGAGTCATCAAGAGATCAAAGTAAAACCAAACTAGTACTTGATTCAAACTCATATTGAACTAAAATTCTTCAATTAAAACATAAAAGGAAACCTAGGTTGCATCAATCCATAAAAAACAAATCAAAAGCTTCACCTCTTAGCCCTAGCTAAGAGATTTTAGTTCATCTCTAACATCCTTGAACTAGAAGCCTCAAAAACATAAAAACTACTAAAACAGGAAGAAAACTAAGAAAACTTGAAGTAGAATCCGTCTCCCAAGCAATCCCCACGTCCTAGCATCCCTGGTATGAAGAGGAGAAGTCCTTTTATAGCTTGGAGGTGTCCATTGCATAAGAAACTTCCAGATTTCGTGTAAAAGTACGCACTTGCGCAAAGAAATTCGACGCCCAATTTAGAAATTTGCTGTTTACACATGTACGACCGGTCGCACGACCGGTCGGACTGGCCTGGCCGGCCGGGCACGACCGGTCGGACCTTACTAAGAAACAGTCCATCGTGTAGAGTAGGTGGACGACCCGTTGGTCGACCGGTCACACGACCGGTCGGACTTGCCTGGCCGACCGGTCGCGACCGGTCGGACTGTGCAGTCCCTTTGTCCAATGTCTCTCCACGTCAGGTAGTGGGGTGGCCGACCGGTCTTGAACGATCTAGCTCCCGTGGCTGACCGGTCATACGACCGGTCTAAGCTCTTTTTTTTCTTCATTTCTTTCTTTGTTTCTTCTTCTCTCTTCTCTCCTTGCTTTGTCTTTCTTTGGTCCTCCTTCAACCTTCATCCAATGGCTCTAAATAGCCTCTTTTGGTCTTCAATACTTGTAAGGAGCTCTATTTAACCTTGAATCAGTGAAATCTCCATCTTGTCCCTACAATCACAAATCATGCATTAGAGTAGTCCTTTAAACGTGTAAACCATGCATAATGAGTGATGAATTGGGGTTAGAATATGCACAATTAAGAGCTCAACAATTTGTAATGGTGAATTTCTAAATAAAGAATCCGATGATGCTTGGGATTACTTTGATATGCTAGCTGAGAATGACCAATCTTGGGACATCCCTAACCCAACTAGTAATCTAAAGTCAGCACCAAGAGAGAAAGGAATACATACATTAAACGAGGAGGATAATTTGAATGCACTGTTGGTGGGTCTCACAATGAAGGTTGAGGTCATGAAACTAAGGAGTGTTAATATGATTAGAATCAATGAGGTTGTGGAGAGCGTATGCAGTATTTATGAGAGTGATGCTCAACAAACAAAGGGTTATCCCACAATCCCTGCTTTTTAGGAAGTATTACAAGCTCAAGCAAATGCCATGACCGCTTATCAATGCCCTTTTAGTGCACCAAATTCTAACATGAACAATCCTGATTGGCGGCATTAACCAAATTTTAATTGGAGGAATGGACCTATGGAAAATATAAACAATGCTCCTCAAGGGCCTCCACAAAAGAGTACCCTCGAGGATATATTGAATACATTCATAGTTGGAAAACATCAGATAAATCAATCCAACATGCAAGCCATAAATGAATTAAAAATATTGGTTGTAAGAATTAAGACATATTTAGGAGTTAGGGAGTAAGGGACCCTTCCGGCCCAACCTCAGCCTAACCCTAATAGACAAATTGAGCCTAGTAATCCCAATTCTTCAACCAATCATGTGGATCATGTTCAATCCATCACCACTCTTAAAAGTGGTAAGACAATTGAAAAATCTAATCCGATGAAGGCCACAAAGACTAATGATTTGATTGATTCTAAGATTGATGGTGACTCAAGCAATACTCCACAAGATAAAGAGCCAGAGCATGAATTCAAACCTCTGGCCCTGTTCCCCCAACGTCTTTTCTCTACCAAAAGGCCAAGTGAAAATCAAGATATTCTATAGGTCTTCCAACAAGTCAAAATCAACATTCCCGTATTGGTTGCAATAAAATAAATTCGTTCATATATCAAATTTCTAAGGAATCTATGTGCCATGAAGCGTAAGCTAAATGTGCACAAGAGGGCATTTTTTACAGAACAAGTAAGTGCAATTATACAACAAAACATTCCCCCAAAATATAAGGATCCCGAAAGTCCTACGATCTCTTACAGGATAAGTAACTTCCGAATTAATAGAGCACTTCTCAATTTAGGGGCTAGTATCAATTTGATACCCTAGTCAATCTATGAGCAACTAGGGCTTGGTGAATTAAAAACCATCAAGACAACTTTATAACTTGCAGATCACTCTATTAGAATACCAAGAGGGGTGGTTGAGGATGTGCTGGTCCAAATCAACAAATTCTACTACCTGATAGACTTTATCATTTTGGATACACACATGGTTACCAACGTGAGCACCCAAGTTCCTGTCATTCTAGGTTGACCATTTCTAGCAATCGTAATGCTATAATCAATTGTATGAATGAAATCATGAAGATATCTTTTGAAAATATAACAATGAAGCCTAATGTGTTTAATCTATATAAAGAACAAGAGGATGAAGATGAGGATGACAATGAGATCTACATGATAAACTTCACAAATAAATTATTTGATGATGATGAGCCACCTTCAACTAAATTTTTTAAAACCTTAGAAGTCTACTTGGGCCATTCCAAGGGTGAAATAATTTTAGATATTGATGAGGCTTTGGAGGTGAAATTATGCCATTTGGATTAACACACTTGTAAAGGCATATGCGTGCAGAAGCTTATATGAGCAACTTGAATTATGGCTAAGTCCTTGAGGGTGGGGAAGTAAGCATTAAGACTTCAGCTTCCAAGTGGGTCCAATCACAAGGCTAGCTAATGATAAGCAAATAAGCAAACTAGCCTAAGCACATAGATTACAAACATACATATTGAGCTCCTAATCAATGTGTAAAATAGACTACAAATGATATACTAAAACATGTAGAGAGCTAAGTAGACAATATAGAAATCATCATGCTAAGTATATGTCTACTAGCTGAGTAAACATACATCTTGGGTGTGAATCTACCTAACAAGAACATAGCATACATTCTATTCAAGCATTCATATAATTAACAATTAAAGACAATATAAGAAAGGAAATGGCTCAATAGACAATCACAAACATAAGCATGGATAGTGGTTCGACTTTGGGTCTACTCCACTCCCGATTCAAGTACTTAACCTTTTTTAGCACACTGACATTCACTATATGGAGGTTTTAAATCAAGTTCACCTCTTAACCTTTACACGGAGGTTTTACCGGTTTACCTCTCAACCTAAATGAGATTTTGGACATAGGCTAACTTCCAACCCGACGCATGTATGCTCTGGTGTTGGAGGCTACCCCTTAGAGACTAGTTTAGGCCCGACAAACATGCCAAGAAATAACAAACGTCCTTATACTTTTAGGCTCAACTAACAAGCCAAGGATCAGTAAACAACCTTAGATTCGAGTTTGACAAACAAACTCTATACTCAATTCCCATCGAGAAAAGAGTGGATGGACTCTCTACAAATAACAACCTTACTTATCGGATGAGCCCCTTGTTCAGCGTCACTTTGAGTTGCTTGATGTTCGCTCTCCAGTGCTTCAATCAGCTCCCCCTTGCTCTCCCGATCGTGTTGCCGCTGCGTTGCCAATGCCACAGCTCCACTTGATCAATCACATTACATGTGATACTTTTGAGATGCCCAGGGTAATAGGAGGGTAGGTTTGAGATCTCTACAACTAATGAGAATGGGTTGCCTAGAGTATCTCACCTACAAGGATCTCATCATAGAGCTTTGAATAGATATATAACTAACAAGTTCAATCCAAACTCTAGAGATCAGAGAGGGGCAAGAAGATTTTCTTCATGAGCTTGGAATGCTCCATTATTTTATTGAATCATAAGGAAGATGCCTTGTTAGGGTTAAGATTTGAGCCTCAATGGTCTTCAATGATGGTGGCTTCAATCTCCTCAAAATCTTTCTTATTGTCCCTCAAATTGTTCACTCGCCTCAAGTGTAAGGCTGCGATGTAGTAACAAATCTCGGTATGACCAAGGTCGATCCACAGGGAAAGAGGTAAACAATTCCAACTACGTTAATAACTAGAATCTAAGAAGTTTAGGAAAATAGTTTTTCACATAAAATAGGAAAATCTGAAAATAAGAAGAACTAGAGCATCAATGATCCACTTGTAGTAGTTCAATACCAATCCATTCATTCAAGCACAACACAATTAGAATCAAAGTCATATCTCTCATCTAATTGGAGGATATAACATTCAAGCACAAACAGTCCCACTTAAATCTGGAAATCAGATTTCTAGTTCTAATGAAGCACATAGAACTTGAACTTGTAGCCTTCGAAGTAACAGCCATGCCAAAATATTATGGCATGCTCAAGGGTTACTACATTTCGAATTCAAACAACCCAATCATGGTAATCTCAGAGAATTGTAAGGAACTCATGTTCGGAGTACACAAACTCTCACAAAACTTCTAAAAATCCAAACTTTATTCAAACTAGAACTTGAAAATTCATAAATAAGTAAATGGTACTTGAAGAAACGAATTAAAGCATTGAAACAAACTACGAACTTCACCTCTAAGCTCTAGCTAAGAGGTTAGTTAAAAGAAAACATTAAAAACTAGAAACTGGAACTAGAAGAAGAACAAAACTAGTTGTAGGAGGCTAAAAGCCTCCTAGGTCTTGATCTCTTTGCTCCCCACATTGTTAGATGGGTTAGGAAGAGGCTGTAGGTGTCCTTTTATAGCTTAGAGGTGTCACCGACTTGGAAGAAACGCGGAACTACGGAGTCCTCCCCCACTTAGGAAACCCAAAATTCGGATTTTGAAAGCTACAACTTACTGTCTACATGTGGCCGACTGGTCTTGAGCGGTTGGACTGGGCTGGCTGACCGATCTTGATCAGTCTTTTGACATTCCAGGAAGTGACCGACCTGTTGGCCGACCGGTCTTGACTGATCTTGACCGGTCGGACCTCCTATTTTCCTTTATTTTCCTTCTTTCTTTCTTCCTCATTCTCCTCTCTTTCTTCATCATTCTTTGGTCCACCTTGGGCCTTCATCAAAGCCTCCTAAATGTGCACTTTTGGTCACCAATTGGGCGAAGCTACTCTCATTCCTACAATCACAAAACAAGCATTAGATGTGCCCTTTTAAACATGCAAACCATGCATATAATGTGATGTAATGGGCTAGATTATGTATAAATTGGAGGCTCAACACAAATCGACCCAAGCTGTTTTGTAGGAAAAGTCTAAATGGTTTAAAAATGGTCATAAAATGGCTAGTACCCGACTGATCGCGATCGGTCAGCCAGGGTCCACGACCGGTCGGCCAATGACCTATTTAGACAGTGAATTTGTTGTCTCTGCTAGGGTTGGTTACAATTGGTCTGGACCGGTCGGATAGGCCAGGGTACAACAAAAAAAAACTTACTATCTCATATTGTGGTGTGACTGTTGCCTGTTGAACCTCCGATTTATACATTGCGTTGCCCATTACACTACATGGTTTGCATGATTTTCATGGTTTAAAGGCCCATCTAACATATGTTTTGTGATTATAGGGATGAGAGCGGACTTCATTCAATTACGAGACAAAAGAATGCATTTGAAGCTATTGCATGAAGTCCTAAGATGGACCAAAGAATGAAGGACGAAAGAAAATCGAAGAAAGAAGAAAAAGAAGAGAAGAAAAGAAGGAAAGAAAACAATGTGAAGAGGGATGACCAGTCTTGACCGGTCAGCCACAGTTGCTAATCAAAAGGGAGAACAGGCCGACCGGTCTTGACCGGTCGGCCATACACACTGGAAGCTGGAAAGCACAGTCCGACCGGTCGGCTGTATACGCTGGATGATGAACAACTTGGTCCGACCGGTCATGACCGGTCGGCCACAGTTGCTGGAACAATGGACAGCCAGTCCGACCAGTCATGACCGGTCGGCTGTACTCCCTGGAATGCTTAGAAAATTAGTCCGACCGGTCATGACCGGTCGGCTCTGCGTAAGAGGATTCCTTTCTAATTCAGGACTCCGAAAATTGCTGCGCAATGCGTAACCTTTCGCAAAATCTGACGCAAGGGAGGTTGCTTGCTATAAAAGGACACCTAGGGGCTCTCCCTAAGGTATCAGAGAGGCTAAGGAACGTGAGTTTGGGGAGTGAAGGCGATTGTGGAGCGGCTGCAACTCTCCTATTCAGGTTTTTCTGTTTTTATGCTTTATTTCAGAGTTTTTAGTTGTAGCATGATTATGCTCGGCTAAAACCTCTCAGCTAAGGCTGAGAGGTGAAGCTTGTAGCTAATTCTATGTTGGTTTCAGTTTAATTCAAGTAATTTACATTCAAGTTTGGATTTTTACATGATTTAATTCCAAAAAGTGGTAGTTTGAGATGTCTTATCTGAGTTTATGTGCTCCGGACATGAATTCCTTTTAATTCTCCGAGATTATCATGTTGTTTATCTAAATTCGGATTATAGTAATCCTTGAGCAGGCCATAGTCCAGAGGCATGGCTGTTACTCCGCAGGCTATGGTTTGAGTTTAGTATTGATTTTATTGGACTAGAACTTGGAAGTTCAACTTGAATGTGATGGAATGTGTGTGAATGCTTTATTCTCCAACTAGATGAGAGATAGGACTTCAAATCTAGTTGTGTTTTCTACTTGGATTGACTGAATTGACATAGGATTGCTACAAGTGGATCCTTGAAAGCCTTAGTACTTTATATCTCTGATTTTTCATTAAGTTCCTGTTTTAAGTAGACATTCAATTGAATCTGAATTTCCTCTATAAAACTGAGTTGCTGGAGTGATTTGGGAGCTGTTACTATTTCCCTGTGGATCGACCTCGGTCTTACCAAGTTTTATTACTACATCGCAGCCTTACACTTGAGGCGAGCGAACATTGCCCTTTGGTGTTATTTGCAGCAGCAGAAGCAACCTCTTTGGCCATGTTTTGGGTGGTCTTTTAGGACACCTAGGGTCAATCTAATAGACTACAAATATGCCTAAAGGGTCAGGGTTATTTAGAGGTTTGGTTTTTGGTTTAGTTCAAGGTTAAAGGCTTTACAAAGGCATCTCTTTTACCTGTTTCTTCTTCCTTGTTGCAGCAGGTCCGCCTTGAGTCTTTAGACTTCGTCTTCATTAAGCTCAATCGCACTAGACTCACTAACCTAAGTAGTTGACAAAAAAGGTGCACTAGTATACCACAGAAAAGTGCACTAACAGGAGGAGCTAAAATTTGAAACTTTGATTAACAAGACACCAATTGTTGATTTAAACAATTTTTTTATACAATAAATCAAGGAATTGGTGCTTGATTTTTTTAATGAGAGGCTAAATTTTGAAAGTGTAGTGATTGAATTCTTATTCTAACCTACATAGGTGATTAAGAAGGACGATGTTTCCTACACTCTAGAAGAGTGTCTGGCATATTTTGAAGATTCAGATGATCATATGCTCAAGGACATTGTCAATGCCTTAAGGGAGACTTCACTGGTGCCCAAAAAGCCTCTTTCCACAGTGTAAAACCGAATTATCAATTGTGGAAGCACCAATAGAATTCGACTATGTGGAGACACTATACTAACATGTGAGGAAAATGTGATCCAAGTCTCCACATCTCTTTGGGTTGTTCAAACTAAAGAACATAAACTCTGGAATAGTCCATACTTAATAAATTTTTGCCCAGATAAGTTGGAAATGAGATCCTTATTTAATGATTTCCAACCAAAGAAATTCTCCTTTCCCAATATATGTGGTGACAATTTTGAGAAATCTGCTGGAATTTTTCAGTAGGATTTTCAATGGTTAATAGTAATAAATAACACCCATACTATAAAGCGGGATGGTGGATAGTTTTAATGAAAAATTTGTTACACCACCTAATAATCCTGCTTGATTTTATACTTTTGGATGATCCTGTGTATCAGGATTGATTTCCTAGTATGATGGAGATCATCTTCCCAAAAGTAGAATTAGATTGTTTTTGTCTATTACTTTGATTAGATTATGATAGTTTAGTTATATTTTTGAAGTTGTAAGAGAACGATTTCGAATATCTCAGGTACTCTTTATTAACGTCAGAGTTTGGTAGCAGGTTCCTCCTCAACTATACGCCCTTCTCGAAGTGAGCTCCTCTCCATACCCGAAAGCCAAAGAGGAAAACCAAGGATGGCCTATGTAAAGATGGTATCCGAAGAAGGCCCCCGCACGATTCTAGAGTTTCAGACTTCGCAGCTTTATGAAGATGAGCGATACAAATCGTATTACGCTCGGCCCAAATTTGCGATCAAAGTAATGCGACAAATTTCTCTAGCATTTATCCTAGAAGAATTTGATAAGATCACTGCCGTCATCGCTACTGAGGAAAGAGTAGCTGCTGAAAACGAAGTTACGGAGGCTACCGAAGATACGGGAGTTCCTGAGACGTAACCTGAAGTAGAGAGCCGAGCACCTCCTGTTGAACCTCCAATTTATACATTGTATTGCCCATTACACTACATAGTTTGCATGATTTTCATGGTTGAAAGGCCCACCTAACACGTGTTTTTGTGATTGTAGGGATAAGAGTGGATTTCATCAAATTGGAGCCAAAAGAATATATTTGAAGACATTGCATGAAGTCCTAAGATGGACCAAAGAGAGAAGAAGAAAAAGAGAGAAAAGAGAATGAAGAAAAGAAGAAAAAGATGAAGAAATACAAGGCTGACCGGTCGTCCGACCGGTCAGCCACATCAAAGGATTAAGTAGAAGAGAGGCCGACCGGTCATGACCGGTCGGCCATACACACTGTGCAGTTGCTGATCAAAAGAAAGAGAAGGCCAACCGGTCTTGACCGGTCGGCCACACATGAAGGCTGTATATACTAAGGCAAAAACTAGCCCGACCGGTCATGACCGGTCGGGCATGCACGCTGAACATATAGGAAAGTCTGTCCGACCGGTCATGACCGGTCGGCAGCACTCTCTGGAAGGTGTAAAACATCAGTCCGACCAGTCACGATTGGTCGGCTCTGCGTAAGGATGAGTCCTTTCTAAATTGGGACTCCGAATTTCACTGCGCAATGCGAAGTCTTTCGCAGGATCCGACGCAAGGGGGGTTTGTTGCTATAAAAGGACACCTAGGGGCTCTCCCTAAGGTATCAGAGAGGCTAAGGAACGTGAGTTTGGAGGGTGAAGGCGATTGTGGAGCGGCTGCAACTCTTCTATTCGGGTTTTTCTGTTTTTATGCATTATTTCAGAGTTTTTAGTTGTAGCATGACTATGCTCAGCTAGAACCTTTCAGCTAAGGCTGAGAGGTGAAGCTTGTAGCTAATACTATGTTGATTTCAGTTTAATTCAAGTAATTTACATTCAAGTTTGGATTTTTGCATGGTTTAGTTCCAAATAATGGTAGTTTGAGATGTTTTATCTGAGTTTATGTGCTCCGGACATGAATTCCTTTTAATTCTCTGAGATTATCATGTTTGTTTATCTAAATTCGGATTATAGTAATCCTTGAGCAGGCCATAGTCCAGAGGCATGGCTGTTACTCCGCAGGCTATAGTTTGAGTTTTGTATTGATTGAATGGAACTAGAACTTGGAAGTTCAACTTGAATGTGATGGAATGTGTGTGAATGCTTTACTTTCTAACTAGATGAGAGATAGGACTTCAAATCTAGTTGTGTTCTCTATTTGGATTGACTGAATTGACATAGGATTGCTACAAGTGGATCCTTGAAAGCCTTAGTACTTAATATCTCTGATTTTTTCATTAAATTCCTGTTTTAAGTAAGCACTCTTTTAAATCTGATTTCCTTTAAAAAGCCGAGTTGCTGGAGTGATTTGGTAGCTGTTACTATTTCCCTGTGGATCGACCTCGGTCTTACCGAGATTTATTACTACATCGCAGCCTTACACTTGAGGCGAGCGAACAAGTTTTTGGCGCCGCTGCCGGGGAGATTAGATAACAGTTTTCAAATAATTTCAGTGGCTGTAGAAGTAGAAATAGTTAGGTGTTTTGATTTTCTTAGAACTAACAAGTTTTTCTGTTTTGTAGGAGTTTTTTCTCTAGTTCAAGCGCATCAGGTGATACCCTTCTAACTTAGCTTCTGCAGAATTTTCTTTCAGTTTCAGATTTTAGTTTCCTAGAATAGGATTAGTTTCAGTTTCTGGTTGAGTGGTATATGTCCCGTTGGGAACGTAACCATTCAAATCGTCTCCAATCCGAAGGTGGTTTAGTTGGACCATTGTCAGTCCATAGACGAGTCCGGAATTATCAAGAGCATTGTGAAAGTTTGGGGAGTATGGATCAAACACCCTTAAGGAATCCTCCCCCCCCTACTCCAACCACAAACGCAAATCAGGAAGGAGTAGGAGAGAATGAGGTACATAATGTTCCTCCAATAAGATCACTACGGGATTACCTACAACCTGCTCGTACAATTACACCTTCTTGCATAGTTATACCAGCTAACGATGGGACCCTTGACATAAAACCGGGAGTAATCCAACTTTTACCTAAATTCCATGGGCTAGACTCTGACCGCCCATACTTACACTTGCAAGAATTCGAAGAAGTGTTGGCCACCTTGCATTATCCCAATGTTTCTGGGGATACAATCAGACTTAAACTTTTTCCCTTTACTTTGAAAGAAAGAGCCAAAGATTGGCTTCACTCTCTTAGACCATATTCGATTGGGTCATGGGTTGAGATGAACCGGGAATTCTTGAAATAGTTCTTCCCGGCTCATAAAACAAATACTCTTCGAAGGGCCATAATGAATTTCTCAGCTAAAGAGGGTGAATCATTCTTTCAATGTTGAGAAAGATTTAAGGAACTCCTGCTTGCTTGCCCACATCATGGCTATGAGAGTTGGCGAGTTATAAATTTTTTCAATGATGGATTAAGTTCTAATATGCGCCAATTTGTGGAAATGATGTGCAATGGCGAGTTTATGAGTAAAAATCCAGATGATGCTTGGAGTTACTTGGACATGTTGGCTGAAAACGCCCAATCTTGGGATACCTCGGATAAACCCAAGAACCCCAAGCCTACTCAAGAGAAAAGAGGGATATATGTCCTTAAAGAGGAAGACGACGTAAATGCAAGGATAGCCAACCTCACAAGGAAGGTTGAGGCCATGGAACTTAGCAAAAATGGAGTTTCCAAGTCCAAGGAAGCTGTTGAAACCACATGTGGGATTTGTCTCACCGACTTACACGCTACGCAAGATTGTCCCACAATTCCTGCATTTAAGGAAGTGCTGCAAGAGACAGCCAATGCCACATATGGTTATCAACGGCCCTTCAATGGACCGGTAGGTAATACATACAATGAGAGTTGGAAGAACCACCCGAATTTCAGTTGGAAGAATGCTCCTACGGGCAATCCTACCAACTCCCAAAGAGGGCCACCCATGCAAAATATGGCCCCACCTCAATTCTCATTGGAGGATACCTTGAGAGCGTTTATGCAAGGGCAAGCGCAAATAAATGAATCGAATCAGCAATTGTTCTAAGAGCTGAAAGTCTCGGTTGATGAGATTAAGGGACGCTTGAATGCTAGGGAAGGGACCTTTCCGGCCCAACCTCAGCCCAATCCAAAGCAATTACATGAAGTAAGCATCCCTAATCCTTCCAACCAAAACATGGAGCAAGCTAAATCCATTACCACCCTTAGAAGTGGTAAACAAATCGACAAAACTATTCCGGTGAAGGCCGATGAGCCTAATGATCCGGTAAATTCTGAGGATGAAAATGGATCTAACTTAGCCCCACAACAACCGGAACGCATTTACAAGCCCATAGCACCATTCTCATCGAGATTGGTTGCCCCAAAATCTCTCCCAAATTCTCAAGATATTCTAGAGATTTTCAGACAAGTCAAGATCAATATCCCTTTGCTTGATGCCATCAAACAAATTCCCTCTTATGCCAAGTTTCTAAAAGACCTATGCACAACAAAACGCAAATATAATGTGCAGCAAAAGGCCTTCTTAACTGAGCAAGTTAGTGCCATCCTCACTCAAAAGACTCCCCCAAAATTCAAAGATCCCGGTAGTCCCACAGTCTCATGTATCATTGGAGACTACCGGATTGAACGTGCCTTGTTAGACTTGGGGGCGAGTGTGAACTTGATCCCATACTCGGTATATGAGCAATTGGGCCTTGGTGAATTAAAACCCACCAAAACCACATTGCAACTCGCTGATAGATCTATCCGTGTACCGAGGGGGATAGTTGAGGATGTTCTAGTCCAAGTTGACAAATTCTACTACCCGGTAGATTTTATAGTCTTGGACACACAACAGGTTTTGGATGCTAGCACGCAAATACCGGTGATATTAGGCCGCCCATTCCTTGCCACATCAAACGCAATCATCAATTGGCGGAATGGGGTGATGCAACTATCTTTTGGAAACATGACACTACAGGTAAATGTGTTTCATTTGGGCAAAAGACATAGGGATGTCGATGATGAAGAGTTCTTCGATGTGAACATGCTCGAAACTTTTGAAGAAGAAGAACTCCTCCAACTTGAACCACTAGAAAGCTTGGAGACATGCTTAGCACATATCATGGATTCCGAAGATCCCATCAGTAGTGAGATTGTGCAGGCATTAAATATAGAAAGACCGGTAGTTGATACTAGCCGGTGGAGGCACCACTTTGAAAAATTGCCACCAACCACATCATGGCCTCTACCGTCTAACATCAAACCACCAAAGCTTGACCTCAAACCGCTGCCATCAGAGCTTAAATACGTATATTTGGGTCAAGAGGAAACGTTCCCAGTTGTCATTGCCTCCCACCTAGAGAAAGACCAAGAGCTCAAGTTGATTGAGCTACTCAAAGAACATCGGGAAGCCATAGGTTGGACAATAGCGGATCTCAAAGGGATAGATCCTTCGGTTTGCACTCACCGTATACACCTTGAAGAAAATGCAAAAACGTCTAGACAACCTCAAAGAAGGCTAAATCCAAACATGATGGAGGTTGTCAAAGCCGAGGTGTTGAAGCTATTGGATGTGGGTATTATCTACCCCATCTCAGATAGCCAATGGGTGAGTCCTACCCAAGTTGTCCCCAAGAAATCCGGTATTACCATCATTGAGAACGCCAACAACGAACTTATACCGACGAGGGTGACAACCGGTTGGCGTATGTGCATTGATTATAGGAAGCTCAATACAGTTACTAGGAAAGACCACTTCCCTCTCCCATTTATGGATCAAATATTGGAGAGGTTGGCAGGCCATTCCTATTACTGCTTCCTAGATGGCTATTCTGGATACAACCAAATTGAGATAGCTCCAGAAGATCAAGAGAAAACCACTTTTACATGCCCGTTTGGCACCTTCGCTTACCGAAGAATGCCATTCGGGTTATGTAATGCACCCGCCACATTTCAACGATGCATGTTGAGTATTTTCTCGGACATGGTGGGAGAGTTTCTTGAGGTATTCATGGATGATTTTTCTGTTTTTGGTTGTACATTTGAGGAGTGTCTTAAGCACTTAAAGTTGGTCTTGATGAGGTGTGAGGAAAAGCAACTTGTATTAAACTGGAAAAAGTGCCATTTCATGGTACAAAGAGGAATAGTCCTTGGACATATCATCTCGTCCAATGGAATAGAAGTAGACCGGGCGAAAATTGACATAATTTCCAATCTACCACCACCCAAAAGCATACGCGATGTGCGGTCCTTCCTTGGACACGTCGGTTTTTATCGAAGGTTTATAAAGGACTTTAGTCACATCTCAAGACCTTTATGCAACCTTCTACAAAAGGAGAACCAATTCGAGTGGAGTGCCGAATGTCAATTAGCTTTTTCAAAGCTAAAAGACATGTTAACATCCGCTCCTATCATGCAACCACCAGATTGGTCCACTCCTTTTGAGTTGATGTGCGATGCAAGCGATTTTGCTATTGGGGCGGTGTTAGGTCAAAAGAAGGATAAAAAGCCCCATGTCATCTACTACGCAAGTAGGACCTTGAATCCTGCCCAAGTTAACTATTCGACTACGGAGAAAGAGCTCCTAGCTGTCATTTTTGCCTTGGACAAATTCAGACCATACTTAATAGGATCCAAAGTTATCGTTTATACAGATCATGCGGCGCTGAAATACCTTCTTTCCAAGAAGGATGCTAAGCCCCGTTTGCTAAGATGGATCCTACTCCTTCAAGAATTCGATTTGGAGATCAAAGATAAGAAGGGGGTAGAAAATGTGGTGGCGGATCATCTATCCCGCCTAGTCCTACCAAATTCCATTGACGAGTCACCTATTGAGGACTCATTCCCTGATGAGCAACTCTTTGTTGCTATGCATCCACCATGGTACGCTGATATAGCCAATTATCTTTCCACAGGTGCAATGCCGACTCATTGGACTGCGCAAGACAAACGTAAATTTCTAAGGGAAGTGTGCAGATTTTTCTGGGATGAACCTCTATTGTTTAAATATTGCCCAGACCAAATTATAAGGAGATGCGTCCCCGATGATGAACACAATTCAGTCATCTCCTTTTGTCATGATCAAGCATGTGGGGGTCATTTTTCAGCCAAGAAAACAACTGCAAAAATTCTGCAGTGTGGTTTTTATTGGCCCACATTATTTAAAGATACCCACGAGTTTTGCAAAGCGTGCGAGTGCTACCAGAAGTTAGGAGGATTATCCCGTCGAAATATGATGCCTCTCACCCCAATTCAACATCTTGAAGTCTTTGACTGTTGGGGCATCGATTTCATGGGACCATTCCCCTCATCTTTTGGACATGTCTATATTCTGTTGGCCGTAGACTATGTGTCTAAATGGATAGAGGCTATCCCATGTAGAACCAACAATCATCGTACGGTTCTCAAGTTTCTCAAAGAAAATATACTTTCTAGATTTGGGACGCCTCGAGCCATTATTAGTGATGGTGGTTCTCACTTTTGCAATAGACCTTTTGAAACTTTGATGAAGAAATATGGTATTAGGCACAAAGTGAGTACCCCATACCACCCACAAACAAGTGGGCAAGCTGAAATCTCCAATAGGGAAATCAAACAGATTTTGGAAAAGACGGTGAGACCGGATCGCAAGGATTGGTCCCTAAGATTGGATGATGCGCTTTGGGCTCACCGTACTGCCTACAAGACACCCATTGGAATGTCCCCTTATAGACTTGTCTATGGGAAAGCTTGCCACTTGCCTGTGGAGATAGAACACAAAGCCTATTGGGCAATTCGGGCTCTAAATTTTGACATTGACAAGGCTAGCTCGCTTCGCAAACTTCAATTAAATGAGCTTGATGAGATCCGGAACGATGCATATGAGAATTCGAGAATTTACAAGAGCAAGATGAAGGCCTTTCATGACAAGCACATCTTAAGGAAATCTTTCCATGAAGGACAGAAAGTGCTCTTGTATAATGCCCGACTTCATCTTTTTCCGGGAAAATTACGATCTCAATGGACCGGCCCATATATTGTCAAAGAAGTTTTTCCTCATGGGGCTGTTGAGATTGAGAATGCAGCGAATGGTGACTGTTTCAAAGTTAATGGACAACGCCTTAAACCATTTGTTGAGAAATTTGATTCAGAGGACATGTCCATCTCCCTGAATGATCCTGTCTATCAGGATGATTGATCTCCTAGTCTGATGGAGGTATAGCGTAGGTAGGTTTAGTTTTGTTCTTCTGTTTTAATAGGTTTTAGTTGTTGTAGTTGGAAAATTCCATGATCGCTCTATCAGGTACTATTGTTCTCACTCTCTTATTATTTGCCATTGCTCTCATGTTCATGCTAATTGACTAGTTCTTTTGTACATTGAGGACAATGCAAGATTTGGTTGGGGGGTGAGATGAGATCCCTCATCTAGCATATTGCAACATTTCGAGCTTCACATGCGGCAAATTTTTTTGAATTTTCTAATATCTATAAAATCTTTTAGAAAATCCTGTTTCTATACATTCGAGAGGCTATGAGTAGAAGAGGAGGAGAAACGAAGTGTGTGATGTTGTAGTCTTGAATTTCTCCCACCATAATGGTGTTATATGATAGTTCCCCTATTGTTGTGATTGATAGAAAAATTTGAACACTTTTTACACCTAGTTCACATTACACGATTTTCATGAGTGACAGGTTTATGTGATTTGTGGATTAGCTAGACTTTGATTTAAAGGTGTTGAGCAGCCAAGCCGGGGTATTTTGTCCATCCTTGTCTATGGGAAAATAACAGAAGATATGGATTTCTAAAAATCATATCTAATTTAAAAGAAAAAGGAAAGAAAGGATGAAATCGGGAAGGAAAGAAAAATGGTGGAAAATTCCGAAAAGGGCTACCTATTACCAACCGGGGGATGGTCGAACCGTAACCAAAGCCGGAAATGGAACATAGTGTGAAAGCCGTCGGAAGGACGGTAAGGCAAATTCCTGTCATAGGCTTGCTGTTGCTCTGTGCACCTTAAAATCTTTGGTTTACTTAATCTATGAAGAAGATGATTCCAGGAACTCATGAGATGAACTTTCACTATGCACACTAGGTTGAATTTGTTCGAGCTCTTCTATTTATCAATCAGTCAACGGGAACCTCATGTAAACACTTCTTATGTTTTGAGAATCCAAGATTCAGCTTCTATCACCTAAATTTCTCCAAATTTTATATTTCTGCATCTTGGAATGGATAGAAACATGGATTCTGGAAGAGAGTTGGGTTTGGAGGTTTGAAGTTGTTTCACGCATGTTTTGCTCGGGACTAGCAAAAAGCTGGTTGGGGGGTGTGTTGAACCTCCAATTTATACATTGTATTGCCCATTACACTACATAGTTTGCATGATTTTCATGGTTGAAAGGCCCACCTAACACGTGTTTTTGCGATTGTAGGGATAAGAGTGGATTTCATCAAATTGGAGCCAAAAGAATATATTTGAAGACATTGCATGAAGTCCTAAGATGGACCAAAGAGAGAAGAAGAAAAAGTGAGAAAAGAGAATGAAGAAAAGAAGAAAAAGATGAAGAAATACAAGGCTGACCGGTCGTCCGACCGGTCAGCCACATCAAAGGATTAAGTAGAAGAGAGGCCGACCGGTCATGACCGGTCGGCCATACACACTGTGCAGTTGTTGATCAAAAGAAAGAGAAGGCCGACCGGTCTTGACCGGTCGGCCACACATGAAGGCTGTATATACTAAGGCAAAAACTAGCCCGACCGGTCATGACCGGTCGGGCATGCACGCTGGACATATAGGAAAGTCTGTCCGACAGGTCATGACCGGTCGGCAGCACTCTCTGGAAGGTGTAAAACATCAGTCCGACCGGTCACGACCGGTCTGCTCTGCGTAAGGATGAGTCCTTTCTAAATTGGGACTCCGAATTTCACTGCGCAATGCGAAGTCTTTCGCAGGATCCGACGCAAGGAGGGTTTGTTGCTATAAAAGGACACCTAGGGGCTCTCCCTAAGGTATCAGAGAGGCTAAGGAACGTGAGTTTGGAGGGTGAAGGCGATTGTGGAGCGGCTGCAACTCTTCTATTCGGGTTTTTCTATTTTTATGCATTATTTCAGAGTTTTTAGTTGTAGCATGACTATGCTCGGCTAGAACCTTTCAGCTAAGGCTGAGAGGTGAAGCTTGTAGCTAATACTATGTTGATTTCAGTTTAATTCAAGTAATTTACATTCAAGTTTGGATTTTTACATGGTTTAGTTCCAAATAATGGTAGTTTGAGATGTTTTATCTGAGTTTATGTGCTCCGGACATGAATTCCTTTTAATTCTCTGAGATTATCATGTTTGTTTATCTAAATTCGGATTATAGTAATCCTTGAGCAGGCCATAGTCCAGAGGCATGGCAGTTACTCCGCAGGCTATAGTTTGAGTTTTGTATTGATTGAATGGAACTAGAACTTGGAAGTTCAACTTGAATGTGATGGAATGTGTGTGAATGCTTTACTTTCCAACTAGATGAGAGATAGGACTTCAAATCTAGTTGTGTTCTCTATTTGGATTGACTGAATTGACATAGGATTGCTACAAGTGAATCCTTGAAAGCCTTAGTACTTAATATCTCTGATTTTTTCATTAAATTCCTGTTTTAAGTAAGCACTCTTTTAAATCTGATTTCCTTTAAAAAGCCGAGTTGCTGGAGTGATTTGGTAGCTGTTACTATTTCCCTGTGGATCGACCTCGGTCTTACCGAGATTTATTACTACATCGCAGCCTTACACTTGAGGCGAGCGAACACCTCCTCCACGCGATGCTGAAGAATGAACGATTATGAGCTGATCTTGTTCTCTCCTTTCTCCCTCTTTGATAAAAATAGTTTAATGTCTTTTTTGTTCTTTCGTAATTTGGATAACTTCTTTATAGAAAAAGAAAAACATTTTGCCTTCTCTTTATAGATTAATGGAAATGAATTCATGTTTGAATGCTTTACTCAACTCATGAAAATGAATTGGGCTCAATTATGGAGGTCGTGGTGACCATGTCCGCATAGAGATAGGTTGGCCTATCAATTGAGTTTTTGGCTCTATTGTGAGCAGAAGACTTAGTCAAGAGAATGTTTGTATTTTCTTTAGGGCTATTCAGGTCCAAAAAATGGATTAGCGACCAAGTTATAGATTCCCTAACTGAACAGCTAGAATGAAAGAGATCGTTTTTATTAGGAATGATCCAATATTTACATCATGAATGCTTTATGAAAAATATCGGAGTAAATGCTCCATGTGCGAAGGGCGACACAGGGGTCTTCCTTGCATGTCTTCCAGATAATATGTACCTAGTCAAACAACCTTGATGACTCGATACGGGCCTTCCCAATTAGGATCCAGCGACCGAGTGGCTGTTCCGATGTTTTGCCTGAGCACCAAGTCACTGAGCTGAAAAGCCCTGGATTTGACCTTTGAATTATGATAACAGGCTATACGTTGTTGATAAGCCGCGACTCGAAGACGAGATATGTCCCTTTTTTCTTCTTTCTTCTAGGAGATCGAGGTGAAGTTTCAAACCTTCCTCATTATGCGTTGCTTCATAGTATTCTACTCGATGAGTAGGTATTTCAACTTCCACTGGGACGACTGCTTCGGTGCCAAATGCCAGTGAGAAAGGTGTTTCTCCTGTTGAAGTGAGAGTTGTCGTCCTATAAGCCCATAAAACTTATGGTAGGAATTTTGGTCACATATCTTTACGTTCATCAAGCTTGGTCTTTAAATGGTACTTGATAATTTTATTAACCACTTCTACTTGTCCGTTAGCCTGAGGATGATATGGGGAAGTTCGAATATTACATATCTTCCATTTCTCGCAAAACTCGGAGAATGTAGCATTATCGAACTGTAATAACCCGAAAATTTGAACGCACGAGTAAGTACACGAGTGCATGTTGCGACGTTAGAACTTAAATTCTAGGCCGTGTTGTTCACTCGCATACACACACGTATGAACTTTGATACGCGTTCCAACACTTTTAAGACCTTGAAAACTCAAAATACTTAACTAAGTCAACAAATTGACCGTTAGAAGTATCTAGCGTTACTAGACCGGAAGATCTAACCTTCCTTTATGATTTCGAATCTCGCGATTAATGTGAACCGCCGTGCATCGCCCTGTATACATGTCTGTCCATAAATATGACCCGTACTTCGTGTTCATCGTAAGGCATATGCTTAGACCAGTGATTTCTTGGCCCTATGAACCTGCTCAGGTGTTTATAACATCCTAGGGTTTTGGAATAATTTAAATTATAGATTAGTTAATTAGTTAGAAAATTAATTAATTTAAGCTTTGATAAATTAATAGTAATTAAACCGTAAGAAATTAGAATATGTTCTAATTATTAAAATTACTTCAAATGAATCCTAGGACAGCACATAAGTATCAGATCTCATAAAAAAATCATAAATTATAATAATTACAGAAGTACCATTAGTCAACTTAAGTTATAGGACCAATTGCAAGTTTTATAATTTCTGGAAATCATTTTCACGCAAAACTCTACATACTAGTTTTAGGGCACGATCTAACCATACACGTCGAATTTCAACTCTCCGATCATCCTACAAACGCCCTAATCGAAAATCGTGCCATAAGTGGGCCACCGTAGCTCGGATCTGCCTCATTTTTTGTGTCACACCCCTAAATGTGATGGCCTACCGGATGATTGGAGCGGATCTTGCATATACACCTAGGTGGGACCCACGTGTACAATACAGTGGCCGGCCACGCCGGTCAACGCGCGTTGACCGCGCGTCTTGCGCATTGCGGGCGAGCGCCCGCTGCGGATGCTGTTTCAGCGGCAGCGTTGCCGCTGTCGCTGATTGTGGGCCACACTATCCATCACTGTGGACCCCGTCGGTTGATCCAAGCCGTCCATCTGGTGCGTTCCACGCACGGGCTTTGAGGGTAGGTGACCTCGACGTATTCGGACGATTGTACGGTCCACCACAGCTCTCCAAAACCGACCTTAAGATGCTAGAAACCCCAAGATGGACAGATTGGTGATGCATGGGTGGGCGAGGCCTCTTCCAAACCTTCGTGTGGACCCCACCTAGGTTTCCAACGGGCTGTTTGTGCAAAGTAATCCCCAAAATATTCGGTCTCCTTCTCCAACTCGAACCGGGAGTTCTTTGGAGTCCGCGACTTCACCGTTTCTTCACCGCCGTGGTTGGTTACATAAGGCTTCGTCCATTGATTCTAGGCTTCTAGGAAACGCAGGAGAGAGAGAGAAGTTGTGAGAAAGGAGAGAAAGGGTGTGGGCGTTAGAGAGAGAGAGAGAAGGAGAGAGAGAGAACGAGAGAAGAAGCTGCTCGTACCTCTGCTGCTGTTGCTACTCGTACCCCTGCTACTGTTGCTGCTCCTGCCACGGTTGCTGCTCTTGCTGGGGCGGCAAGAAAGAAGAAGAAACGAGAGAGAGAGAGAAGCGATGAGAGAGAGAGAGAGAGACCGAGAGTGGGGGGGGTGCGTGCAGCTGTCTTACTGTGACAGCACTGCACTTTGGCTGGGTATTGCTCCAGCAAAAAGGTAGAATAGGAAGAAAGAAAAGAAGAAGAAGAAGAAGAAAGAGAAAGGAAGAAGAAAGAAAGAGAAAAAGAAGAAAAGAAGAAAGAGAAAGGAAGAAGGAGAAAGAAGAAAGAAGAAGAAAAGAAGAAAGAAGAAAAAGAGGAGAAGAAAGAAAGGAGAGAAGAAAGAAAGGAGAGAAAGAAAGAAAGGAGAAAGAAGAATGAAGGAAGGAGAAAGAAAGAAGAAAGAAAAAGGAAGAAGAAGAGAATTACTCTCTACACCGAGTCGATTCGCTGAGTCAACTCAGGTTCGAGTTGGGACTTGTTTGGAGCTTAGGAATCATCAAACTGTGAGTGATTCATCTCATGTAACTTTCTCGGTTAATGTTCTTTAGCGTTCTTCTTTGTTTACATTCAATTCATAAAGATTCCTTCTCTAGTTAGAAATTTAGGTATATTTCTATACATTCTTTCTTATCGTGGAATCCTAGGTAAGGGATCCAACCATCTCCTATCTCTATATCCATAAAAGTTATCGCCAGTTATCCTTTTATTATTTAATTAACCTTCTCAAGTTTTCCGTTCTAATGTACATGTCAGAATTCTATGACGATTCGATTTAGGATTTGTTACATATGACATAACCAACATGCAACACTAAATACATGTAGTATTCTCAAGATCCCCCGTGTCCTCATTCTCAAACTTCCCGATAAACAACAACTTAGGGTTGATAGTATACAATACATAACTCCTGTAACAATGTTAGCCTGTCAACATACTAAACCTTACACGACAGCCTTCTCCAATTCCTCGATTGAAAATAACTAAATTAAGGTAAAGAATTACTTAAATAAAGTAAACACATGCATTGTATGATTGGACTTGAATTTTGATATGCATTGTATGCTTGATGAATGCTTCCATAAACACATACATGTGCATACATTTATACACCGCGACAAAACAGGAGCATGGTTGATTTGCCGCCTCGCTGTACCGGTTAGGTGAGCATGGTTGGTTTGCGACAGGTTCCTAATGTTCAGTGGCAGCGAGTTCTGGTCGTTTCACTTATTGAGCATGGTTGATTTGCTCGGTTGGATCAGTGGTGCATGGTTGATTTGCCCACTGGCGTGCATGGTTGATTTGCCGCCTCGTTGTACCAGTTAGGTGAGCATGGTTGATTTGCGACAGGTTCCTAATGTTCAGTGGCAACGAGTTCCTAGACGTTTATTGCTCTCGCACGTATCATGACATACATGACATCATAATAATCATATTCCATTCATAATAAATCATAAAGTGTATCCATTATAACTTTATCCTCGTATATTTCATACAATTATATCCGTTAATGATTCACAGTCATATCTTTTTATTAACTGGAATATTACCTGTGATGGAAATGACCTCACTGGGCTTCTAGCTCACCAAAATCACCACAGTCTTGCAGGTTTTCAGGAAGGAAAAGACATAGACGGAGCAAAGTACTCAGAGGGTAACATAGCACACGAGCGTCGAATGTAATCGATTTGTTTTAGTTTTATAAAATTTAATGTAATAAGATTTTAGTGGAAAAGAAATTTTATATTTGGGGATTTATTTTAGATACATAATGTGTGGAATGGAACCTCAAGGAATCTACGCTCGAATTTTATATTTACACCTTGGAACTCGGGCTTCGGGTTGTTGTACTCGGGTTCTGAATTTCAGGGCGTGACACGAACTGTCTTCCATTGTAAAAAAATTATGGTATGGGGGAGTCCATAACGGTATATAATATTCCTCCATATAAATTTAGTAGTTTGCTTTTCGATGATGGTGGTCAGAGATTCCGCCTCGACTCATTTTATGAAGTAATTGATTGCCATAATTGCGAACCTATTTCGTTCTTTTCCTATAAATAGTGGTCCGATTATATCGGCTCTCCATTGAGCGAAAGGCCAAGGGCCGTCCATCGGCGTCATTTGCTCAGACAGTAAATGAGGGACTGGAGAATATCGCTGACATTTGTCACATTTCTTTGAGAATTCGATAGCATCCGCCTTCATAGTGGGCCAATAATACCCTTGCCTCATTGCTTTGTATGCTAGCGACCGTCCTTTGGGATGATTACTGCATGCCCTTTAGTGTATTTTATGTAGAACACGGTGTGCTTCTTCTGGATAGAGACACCTTAAATACGATAAAGTAAAACTTTTACGCAACAATTTTCCATTTTGTAAGATGTACCTGGCAGCACCATAGCGAATTTGTCGGACTGATTTTTTATCATTAGGAAGTTGTCCGCTTTGGAGGTAAAGGATGATGGTATCCATCCAACATGAAGATAAACGCAATGTGACGACCTGCTCTGGAGAGACTTGATCAATACTCGGGGTAGAGAGATGCTAGATATGAATAGCTTGTGTTAGATCGGACTCAGGTGCAGAAGCTAATTTTGCCAAAGAATCTGTGAGCTTGTTCTCCTATCGAGGAATATGAATTATTTCATACTTGTTCAATTTCGCGAGTAGGATAAGTACTTGGGATTTGTACGAAGCCATCCGCTCTTCTTTCGCCTCAAATTCATTGACTACTTGATTTACGATAAGTTGAGAGTTGCTGTGAATGAGCAGATCCCATATCGCGAGTATACTTGCTAATTCGAGACTGACAATTAAGGCTTCGTATTCCGCTTCATTATTTGAGGCACAAAAACTGAAACGCAAAGCATATTGAAATTGCGATCCGTCAAGAGCAATTAGGATTAGTCCGACTCCACTGCCAAAGGAGCATGATGATCCATCTACGTAGAGCGACCAAAGTGCTTACTCGCTCTCCAGCGGGTCATCACTGGAGGTAAGAATAGTAGGGGTTGAATATGTGAATTCGACAATGAAGTCTACTATGGCTTGGGCCTTTATGGCGGTTCACAAGCAGAAGGTAATATTGTGTTCACCAAGTTCGATCACCCATTTAGTTAATCACTCAGATACTTCAGGTTTTTGAAAGACTTGCCTCAAAGGATGATTAGTAGGTACTATTATAGAATGGGCCTGAAAATAAGGTCGTAGCTTCCGTGTTGCTGTTACTAATGCCAAAGCGAGTTTTTTCATATCAGAGTATCGGGTTTCAGCATTAACCATTGCTCGATTGACATAATAAACGGGCCTTTGCACCCCGGAGTCTTCTCTTGTTAAGGTAGCACTAACAGTCGTGGAAGATACAGATAAATAAAGAAAGAACTGCTCATGTGGAACAGTCTTTGATAAGATTGAAGGCGTACTCATATACTGTTGAGTCCATGCCCAATCGAATTTTGCAGTCGTACGGAGTATCTTAAAGAAAGGAAGGCATTTATCGGAGGTACGTGAAATAACCCTGTTTAAAGATGTAATGCGACCAACCAATTGCTGGACTTCTTTAATAGTGGAGGGAGATTGCATTTCAATCAGGGCCTTAATCTTTTCGGGGTTTGCTTCGATCCCCCGCTGACCAATGTTCGCTCGCCTCAAGTGTAAGGCTGCGATGTAGTAATAAAACTCGGTAAGACCGAGGTCGATCCACAAGGAAATAGAAACAAGCTTCCAAACTACTCCAGCAACTCAGATTATGGAAGAAATTCAGATTCAATTGGGTATTTAACTAAAACAGTAACTTAATGAAAAATCAGAGATATAAAGTACTAAGGCTTTCAAGGATCCACTTGTAGCAATCCTATGTCAATTCAGTTAATCCAAGTAGAGAACACAACCAGATTTGAAGTCCTATCTCTCATCTAGTTGGAGAATAAAGCATTCACACACATTCAATCCAAATCAAGTTGAACTTCCAAGTTCTAGTCCATTCAATCAATGTAGACTTCAAACCATAGCCTGCAGAGTAACAGCCATGCCTATGGACTATGGCCTGCTTAAGGATTACTATAATTCAAATCTAAATAAGCAACCTGTGATAATCTCAGAGAATTGCAAGGAATTCATGTCCTGGGTACATGAACTCTCATAAAACATCTCAAACTACCACTTTTGGAACTGAAACATAAGAAACATCCAAACTTGAATTGAAAAATACTTGAATTAAACTGAATCCAACATAGAATTAGCTACAAGCTTCACCTCTCAGCCTTAGCTGAGAGGTTCTAGCCGAGCATTGTCATGCTGCAACTAAAATCTCAAAATAAAAGCATAAAAACAGAAAAACCCGAATAGGAGAGCTGCAGACGCTCCACGATCACTTTCCCTCCTTAGAACCTCGTTCCTTAGCTTCTCTCTGATGCCCTAGGAAGAGCCCCTAGGTGTCCTTTTATAGCACGAAACCTCCCTTGTGTCGGATTCTGTGAAAGATTACGCAGTGCGCAGCGTTTTTCGGAGTCCTGATTTAGAAAGAATTCTCCTTATGCAGAGTCGACCGGTCGTGACCGGTCGGACTGATCTTTTAAGCAATCCAGGGGGCACAGCCGACCAGTCATGACCGGTCGGAGTGGACTGTCCATTCATCCAGCAAGTGTGGCTGACCGGTTATGACCGGTCAGACCAATATGAAGTTGTTCCAGCATATACAGCCGACCGGTCAAGACCGGTCGGCCTGTTCCTCTCTTTGATCAACAACCGTGGCTGACCGGTCAAGACCGGTCAGCCCTCTTCAAATTGTTCTTCTTTCTTTCTTTTCTTCTCTTCTTTCCTTCTTTCTCTTCTCCTTGCTTTCTTCTATCTTCAATTCTCTTTCTTTCTTCATCCAATGACTCCAAAAGCTTTCTTTTAATCCCAATTGAATGAAGACCGCTCTCATCCCTTGTAATCACAAAACATGTGTTAGATGGGCCTTTAAATCATGAAAATCATGCAAACCATGTCATGTAATGGGAAATGCAATGTATAAATTGGAGGTTCAACACACCCCCCAACCAGCTTTTTGCTAGTCCCGAGCAAAACATGCGTGAAACAATTTCAAACCTCCAAACCCAACTCTCCTTCAGAACCCATGATTCTATCCATTCCAAGATGCATAAGTATAAAATTTGGAAAAATTAGGTGAGATAAGCTGAAACCTTGGACTCTAAAAACATAAGAAGTGTCTACATGTAATTCCCACTGATTGATTGATAAATAGAAGAACTCGAACAAATTCAACCTAGTGTGCATAGTGAAAGTTCATCTCATGAGCTCCTGGGATCATCTTCTTCATAGATTAAGTAAACCAAGGATTTTAAGGTGCACAGAGCAACAACAAACCTATGACAGGAATTTGCCTTACCGTCCTTCCGACGGCTTTCACTCTACGTCCCATTTCCAGCTTTGGTTACGGTTCGACCATCCCCCTGTTGGTAATAGGTAGCCCTTTTCAGAATTTTCCACCATTTTTCTTTCCTCCCCGATTTCATCCTTTCTTTCCTTTTCTTTTAAATTAGATAGGATTTTTAGAAATCCATATCTTCCGTTATTTTCCCATGGACAAGGATGGACAAAATACCCCGGTTTGGCTGCTCAACACCTTTAAATCAAAGTCTACTAATCCACAAATCACATAGACCTGTCAACTCATGAAAATCGTGTAATGTGAACTTGGTGTAAAGGTGTTCAAATTTTCTATCAATCACAACAATAGGGGAACTATCATATAAAACCATTATGTTGGGAGAAATTCAAACTACAACATTACACACTTCGTATCTCCTCTTCTTATACTCAAAGCATCTCAAATGTATAGAAACAAGATTTTCTAAAAGAGTTTTGAGATGTTAGAAAATTCAAAAAAAATTTGGCCGCATATGAAGCTCGAAATGTTGCAATATGTTAGATAAGGGATCTCATCTCACCCCCCAACCAAATCTTACATTTTCCTCAATGTAAAAAGATATTCAATTAGCATGAACATGAGAGCAATGGTAAAATATGAGAGAGTGAGAACAATAGTACCTGAGAGAGCGATCATGGAATTCTCCAACCCAACGACTAAAACCTATTAAAACAGTAAAACAAAACTAAACCTACCTATGCTATACCTCCATCAGACTAGGAGATCAATCATCCTGATAGTCAGGATCATTCAGGGAGATGGACATGTCCTCTGAATCGAATTTCTCAACAAATGGTTTAAGGCGTTGTTCATTAACTTTGAAACAGTTACCATTCGCTGCATTCTCAATCTCAACAGCCCCATGAGGAAAAACTTCTTTGACAATATATGGGCCGGTCCATCGAGATCGTAATTTTCCCGAAAAAAGATGAAGTCGGGCATTATACAAGAGCACTTTCTGTCCTTCATGGAAAGATTTTCTTAAGATGTGCTTGTCATGAAAGGCCTTCATCTTGCTCTTGTAAATTCTTGAATTCTCATATGCATCGTTCCGGATCTCATCAAGCTCATTTAATTGAAGTTTGCGAAGCGAGCTAGCCTTGTCAATGTCAAAATTTAAAGCCCGAATTGCCCTATAGGCTTTGTGTTCTATCTCCACAGGCAAGTGGCAAGCTTTCCCATAAACAAGTCTATAAGGGGACATTCCAATGGGTGTCTTGTAGGCAGTACGGTGAGCCCAAAGTGCATCATCTAATCTTAGGGACCAATCCTTGCGATCCGGTCTCACCGTCTTTTCCAAAATCTGCTTGATTTCCCTATTGGAGATTTCAGCTTGCCCACTTGTTTGTGGGTGGTATGGGGTACTCACTTTGTGCTTAATACCATATTTCTTCATCAAAGTTTCAAAAGGTCTATTGCAAAAGTGAGAACCACCATCACTAATAATGGCTTGAGGCGTCCCAAATCTGGAAAGTATGTTTTCTTTGAGGAACTTGAGAACCGTACGATGATCGTTGCTTCTACATGGGATAGCCTCTATCCATTTAGACACATCGTTTACGGCAAGCAGAATATAGACATGTCCAAAAGATGAGGGGAATGGTCCCATGAAATCGATACCCCAACAGTCAAAGACTTCAAGATGTTGAATTGGGGTGAGAGGCATCATATTTCGACGGGATAATCCTCCTAACTTTTGGCAGCGCTCGCACGCTTTGCAAAACTCGTGGGTGTCCTTAAATAACGTGGGCCAATAAAAACCACACTGCAGAATTTTCGCAGTTGTTTTCTTGGCTGAAAAATGACCCCCACATGCTTGATCATGACAAAAGGAGATGACTGAATTGTGTTCATCATCGGGGACGCATCTCCTTATAATTTGGTCTGGGCAATATTTAAACAATAGAGGTTCATCCCAGAAAAATCTGCGCACTTCCCTTAGAAATTTACGTTTGTCTTGCGCAGTCCAATGAGTCGGCATCGCACCTGTGGAAAGATAATTGGCTATATCAGCGTACCATGGTGGATGCATAGCAACAAAGAGTTGCTCATCAGGGAATGAGTCCTCAATAGGTGACTCGTCAATGGAATTTGGTAGGACTAGGCGGGATAGATGATCCGCCACCACATTTTCTACCCCCTTCTTATCTTTGATCTCCAAGTTGAATTCTTGAAGGAGTAGGATCCATCTTAGCAAACGGGGCTTAGCATCCTTCTTAGAAAGAAGGTATTTCAGCGCCGCATGATCCGTATAAACAATAACTTTGGATCCTATTAAGTATGGCCTGAATTTATCCAAAGCAAAAATGACAGCTAGGAGCTCTTTCTCCGTAGTCGAATACTTAACTTGGGCAGGATTCAAGGTCCTACTGGCGTAGTAGATGACATGGGGCTTTTTATCCTTCTTTTGGCCTAACACCGCCTCAATAGCAAAATCGCTCGCATCACACATCAACTCAAAAGGAATGGACCAATCTGGTGGTTGCATGATAGGAGCGGTTGTCAACATGTCTTTTAGCTTTGAAAAAGCTAACTGACATTCAGCACTCCACTCAAATTGGTTCTCCTTTTGTAGAAGGTTGCTTAAAGGTCTTGAGATATGACTAAAATCCTTTATAAACCTTCTATAGAAATCGGTGTGTCCAAGGAAGGACCGCACATCGCGTATGCTTTTGGGTGGTGGTAGATTGGAAATTATGTCAATTTTTGCCCGGTCTACCTCTATTCCATTGGACGAGATGATATGTCCAAGGACTATTCCTCGTTGTACCATGAAATGACACTTCTCCCAGTTTAATACAAGTTGCTTTTCCTCACACCTCATTAAGACCAACTTCAAGTGCTTGAGACACTCATCAAATGTACAACCAAAAATAGAAAAGTCATCCATGAATACCTCAAGAAACTCACCCACCATGTCTGAGAAAATACTCAACATGCATCGTTGGAATGTGGCGGGTGCATTGCATAACCCGAATGGCATCCTTCGGTAAGCGAAGGTACCAAACGGGCATGTAAATGTGGTTTTCTCTTGGTCTTCCGGAGCTATCTCAATTTGGTTGTATCCGGAATAGCCATCTAGGAAGCAATAATAGGAATGGCCTGCCAATCTCTCCAAAATTTGATCCATAAATGGGAGAGGGAAGTGGTCTTTCCTAGTAACTGTGTTGAGCTTCCTATAATCAATGCACATACGCCAACCTGTGGTCACCCTAGTCGGTATAAGCTCGTTATTGGCATTTTCAATAATGGTAATACCGAATTTCTTGGGGACAACTTGGGTAGGACTCACCCATTGGCTATCTGAGATGGGGTAGATAATACCCACATCCAATAGCTTCAACACCTCGGCTTTGACAACCTCCATCATGTTTGGATTTAGCCGTCTTTGAGGTTGTCTAGTCATTTTTGCATTTTCTTCAAGGTGTATTCGGTGCGTGCAAACCGAAGGATCTATCCCTTTGAGATCCGCTATTGTCCAACCTATGGCTTCCCTATGTTTTTTGAGTAACTCAATCAACTTGAGCTCTTGGTCTTTCTCAAGGTGGGAGGCAATGACAACTGGGAACGTTTCCTCTTGACCCAAATATACGTATTTAAGCTCGGATGGCAGTGGTTTGAGGTCAAGCTTCGGTGGTTTGATGTTAGACGGTAGAGGCCTTGATGTGGTTGGTGGCAATTTTTCAAAATGGGGCCTCCACCGGCTAGTATCAACTATCGGTCTTTCTGCTTGCACAATTTCACTAATGATGGGGTCTTCAGAATCCATGAAGTGTGCTAAGCATGTCTTCAAGCTTTCCAGTGGTTCAAGTTGGAGGAGTTCTTCTTCTTCAAAAGTTTCAAGCATGTTTACATCGAAGAACTCATCATCATCGATATCCCTATGTCTTTTGCCCAAGTGAAACACATTCACCTCTAGTGTCATGTTTCCAAAAGATAGTTGCATCACCCCATTCCGACAATTGATGATTGCGTTTGATGTGGCAAGGAATGGGCGGCCTAATATTACCGGTATTTGGGTGCTAGCATCCAAAACCGGTTGTGTGTCCAAGACTATAAAATCTACCGGGTAGTAGAATTTGTCAACTTGGACTAGAACATCCTCAACTATCCCCCTCGGTACACGGATAGATCTATCAGCGAGTTGCAATGTGGTTTTGGTGGGTTTTAATTCACCAAGACCCAATTGCTCATATACCGAGTATTGGATCAAGTTCACACTCGCCCCCAAATCTAATAAGGCACGTTCAATCTGGTAGTCTCCAATGATACATGAGATAGTGGGACTACCGGGATCTTTGAATTTTGGGGGGGTCTTTTGAGTGAGGATGGCACTCACTTTCTCAGTTAAAATGGCCTTTTGCTGCACATTATATTTGCGTTTTGTTGTGCATAGGTCTTTTAGAAACTTGGCATAAGAGGGAATTTGTTTGATGGCATCAAGCAAAGGGATATTGATCTTGACTTGTCTGAATATCTCTAGAATATCTTGAGAATTTGGGAGAGATTTTGGGGCAACCAATCTCGAAGGGAATGGTGCTACGGGCTTCTAAATGCGTTCCGGTTGTTGTGGGGCTAAGTTAGATCCATTTTCATCCTCAGAATTTACCGGATCATTAGGCTCATCGGCCTTCACCGGAATAGTTTTGTCAATTTGTTTACCACTTCTAAGGGTGGTAATGGATTTAGCTTGCTCCATGTTTTGGTTGGAAGGATTAGGGATGCTTACTTCATGTACTTGCTTTGGATTGGGCTGAGGTTGGGTCGGAAAGGTCCCTTCCCTAGCATTCAAGCGTCCCTTAATCTCATCAACCGAGACTTTAAGCTCTTGGAACATTTGCTGATTCGATTCATTTATTTGCGCTTGCCCTTGCATAAATGCTTTCAAGGTATCCTCCAATGAGAATTGAGGTGGGGCCATATTTTGCATGGGTGGCCCTCTTTGGGAGTTGGTAGGATTGCCCGTAGGAGCATTCTTCCAACTGAAATTCGGGTGGTTCTTCCAACTCTCATTGTACGTATTACCTACCGGTCCATTGAAGGGTTGTTGATAACCATATGTGGCATTGGCTGTCTCATGTAGCACTTCCTGAAACGCAGGAATTGTGGGACAATCTTGCGTAGCGTGTAAGTCGGTGAGGCAAATCCCACATGTGGTTTCAACAGCTTCCTTGGACTTGGGAACTCCACTTTTGCTAAGTTCCATGGCCTCAACCTTCCTTGTGAGGTTGGCTATCCTTGCATTCACGTCGTCTTCCTCTTTAAGGACATAGATCCCTCCTTTCTCTTGAGTGGGCTTGGAGTTCTTGGGTTTATCCGAGGTATCCCAAGATTGGGCATTTTCAGCCAACATGTCCAAGTAACTCCAAGCCTCATCTGGATTTTTACTCATAAACTCGCCATTGCACATCATTTCCATAAATTGGCGCATATTGGAACTTAATCCATCATTGAAAAAATTTATAACTCGCCAACTCTCATAGCCATGATGTGGGCAAGCAAGTAGGAGATCCTTAAATATCTCCCAACATTGGAAAAAAGATTCACCCTCTTTAGCCGAAAAATTCATTATGGCTCTTCGAAGGGTGTTCGTTTTATGAGCCGGGAAGAACTTTTTCAAGAATTCCCAGCTCATCTCAACCCATGACCCAATCGAGTGTGGTCTAAGAGAGTGAAGCCAATCTTTGGCTCTTTCTTTCAAAGTGAAGGGAAAAAGTTTAAGTCTGATTGTATCCTCGGAAACATTGGGATAATGCAAGGTGGCCAACACTTCTTCGAATTCTTGCAAGTGTAAGTATGGGCGGTCAGAGTCTAGCCCATGAAACTTAGGTAAAAGTTGAATTACACCCGGTTTTATATCAAGGGTTCCACCGTTCGCTGGTAGAACTATGCAAGAGGGTGTAATTGCTCAGGCAGGTTGTAGGTAGTCCTGTAGTGATCTCATTGGAGGAACATTATGTACCTCATTCTCTCCTACTCCTTCCTGATTTGCATTTGTCGTTGGAGTAGGGGGGGGGGGGGGGGGGGGGGAGGATTCCTTACAGGCGTTTGTTCCATACTCTCCAAACTTTTACAATGCTCTTGATAATTCCGGACTCGTCTATGAACTGACAATGGTCCAACTAAACCACCTTCAGATTGGAGACGTTTTGAGTGATTACGTTCCCAACGGGACATAAACCACTCAACCAAAAATCAAAACTAATCTTAACCTAGAGAACTGAAATCTGAAACTAATCTGAAAAAAAAAACTAAGTTAGAAAGGTATCACCTGATGCGCTTGAACTTAGAGAAGAATTCCTACAAAACAGAAAACTTTGTTAGTTCTAAGAAAGTCAGAAAACCTATCTACTTCTACAGCCACTGAACTATTTGAAAACCGTTATCTAAATCCCCGGCAGCGGTGCCAAAAACTTGTTCGCTCGCCTCAAGTGTAAGGCTGCGATGTAGTAATAAAACTCGGTAAGACCGAGGTCGATCCACAGGGAAATAGAAACAAGCTTCCAAACTACTCCAGCAACTCAGATTATGGAAGAAATTCAGATTCAATTGGGTATTTAACTAAAACAGTAACTTAATAAAAAATCAGAGATATAAAGTACTAAGGCTTTCAAGGATCCACTTGTAGCAATCCTATGTCAATTCAGTTAATCCAAGTAGAGAACACAACCAGATTTGAAGTCCTATCTCTCATCTAGTTGGAGAATAAAGCATTCACACACATTCAATCCAAATCAAGTTGAACTTCCAAGTTCTAGTCCATTCAATCAATGTAGACTTCAAACCATAGCCTGCAGAGTAACAACCATGCCTATGAACTATGGCCTGCTCAAGGATTACTATAATTCAAATCTAAATAAGCAACCTGTGATAATCTCAGAGAATTGCAAGGAATTCATGTCCTGGGTACATGAACTCTCATAAAACATCTCAAACTACCACTTTTGGAACTGAAACATAAGAAACATCCAAACTTGAATTGAAAAATACTTGAATTAAACTGAATCCAACATAGAATTAGCTACAAGCTTCACCTCTAAGCCTTAGCTGAGAGGTTCTAGCCGAGCATTGTCATGCTGCAACTAAAATCTCAAAATAAAAGCATAAAAACAGAAAAACCCGAATAGGAGAGTTGCAGACGCTCCACGATCACTTTCCCTCCTTAGAACCTCGTTCCTTAGCTTCTCTCTGATGCCCTAGGAAGAGCCCCTAGGTGTCCTTTTATAGTAAGAAACCTCCCTTGCGTCGGATTCTGTGAAAGATTACGCAGTGCGCAGCGTTTTTCGGAGTCCTGATTTAGAAAGAATTCTCCTTACGCAGAGCCGACCGGTCGTGACCTGGTCGGACTGATCTTTTAAGCAATCCAGGGGGCACAGTCGACCGGTCATGACCGGTCGGAGTGGACTGTCCATTCATCCAGCAAGTGTGGCCGACTGGTCATGACCGGTCGGACCGATATGAAGTTGTTCCAGCATATACAGCCGACCGGTCAAGACCGGTCGGCCTGTTCCTCTCTTTGATCAACAACCGTGGCTGACCAGTCAAGACCGGTCAGCCCTCTTCAAATTGTTCTTCTTTCTTTCTTTTCTTCTCTTCTTTCCTTCTTTCTCTTCTCCTTGCTTTCTTCTATCTTCGATTCTCTTTCTTTCTTCATCCAATGACTCCAAAAGCTTTCTTTTAATCCCAATTGAATGAAGACTGCTCTCATCCCTTGTAATCACAAAACATGTGTTAGATGGGCCTTCAAATCATGAAAATCATGCAAACCATGTCATGTAATGGGCAATGCAATGTATAAATTGGAGGTTCAACAACCAACCATGAACCCGAGAAAGTTTTCAAAAGAAACCCCAAAAGCACATTTTTTGGATTCAACTTCATCTGATACTTCCTCATTAGATCGAAGGTTTCTTGGAGATCCACAAGATGATCATTGGCTACAACACTTTTTACGAGTATATCATCAACGTAAACTTCCATGTTCCTACCAATCTGTGCAGCGAACATTTTGTTGACTAGGTGTTGATAGGTTGCCCCAGCATTTTTGAGACTGAAAGGCATCACTTTGTAATAGTACAGACCTTGATCAATGATAAAGGCAGTATTCTCACGATCGGGTGGATGCATCATGATCTGGTTGTAACCAGAATAGGCATCCATAAAGCTGAGCAGGGCATATCCTACTATTAAATCGACTAGTTGGTTGATGCAGGGAGTTGGGAAGCTATCCTTCGGCACACCTTGTTTAAATCGGAGTAATCTACGGACATCCTCCACTTACCGTTTGCTTTGCGCATGAGAACGAAGTTTGCAACTCACTCCAGGTAATCGACCTCTTCAATAAAATCAACGGCCAAAAACTTTCAACCTTGGTTTTTATAACTATCTGCCTTTCAGCTGTGAACTGCTCATTGATGTTGATGGATAGGTTTAAATTTTGGATCAACATTCAAGCGGTGAACTGCGACGTCAAGGTCGATACCTGGCATATTCTTATGAGACTAGGTGAATATGTCTTAATATTTGACCAGAAAATCGATCAGATAGGCTCGAAAGATGTAATCTAGAGATGAACTGACATGGACCTTCTTGGAAGGATCATCCTTAGATAATTGAATTTCTACCCTTTCTTCTCCGGTAGCTCCTGCCTGATATGTATCCACTCTTGGGTCCAGGTTTGTTGTTATAAAAAAATTTGCTGAATCTCTCGAGATTGCCATAATAGGAGCTGCTTGGACATTCTTTCGATCTTGTACCGCGATTTCATAGCATGTCCGACCTTCTTTCTGGTTCCCTTGAACTACCCCTACTCCGTTTGGAGTGAAGGGGGTGTAGAGCTGCTCCTATTTTGGTGAGCGAGGGTCGGCCCAAGATAGCATTGTATGCTGACTTTTGATCGACCATAAGGAAGTTGATGAAAACAGTGACTTTCGTCGGAGCTTCTTCAAATGTGATGAGAAGGTCAATACTCCCCTCTGGTGTTATCACCTCACCCCTGAAACCGACAAGGGGGTCGAGATTGGTTTGAGTAGATTTCTGGCGAGAGCCATCTTGGTGAAAGCTTCAAGATAAAAGAAGTCTGCAGAGCTACCTATATTCAACATAATACGGTGAGTTAAATAATTTGATACCTTTAACGCTACTACGATGGAATCCTCATGAGGGAAATGAATTCCTTCAGCATCATCATGAGAGAAAGAGATTGGATGATGGCTCAAACTTGATGTGCTGGATGATTTCTCCACCTAGTAAATGTGTTGAGGCTTCTGGCACGCCTTTCGAGTATATGCTTTTCTTGAGGCTTGGGAATCTCCTCCACAAGCCGAACCACCTACAATGGTCCAAATTTTGCCCACAGGTTCGGCATCTTCCTGTGAAGGACGATGTTGCGGTGACTTTTTCCTTCGCGCTTGATGTCCACGATGCGCCGGGGCATCGGATCCTTTGGGCGAATGGTCTTGCCGTGCGACATAGTCTCGTAGATATCCCTTTCGAATGAGGGCTTCAATTTGGTCTTTAAGATATATACAGTCTTGGGTATCTTGGGTATTATGCCCATGGTCTTTATGGAAGTAACAGAACTTCCTTTTGTCTCTTTTTTCGGGATCTGATTTGATCCTCGGGGGCCATTTGACATATGACTTATGTTTGATTTCCATTAGTACCTTTTCTGGAGACTGATTGAGAGGCGTATAATTGCGATATTTTTCGAGATAAGACTTCTTAGGAGAAGGATCTCGTCGATCACGCCGATACTTTCTGTTTATTGGAGAAATTTCCTCAGACTTTCACTTCTTTCCCTAAATACCATGATGAGCCAAGGCTACTTCTTCAGCGTTAATATATTTTTTCGCTTTGGCCTGAAACTCGATCATCGTTTTAAGAGGATTTTTATCCAACGGGAATTGGAATTTTTCGCTCGTAATGCCTGCTATAAGGGCAGTGAGATCCTTATCTTCAGTATAACTCTCTGTTTGGACTGCTTCTGCCATAAATTGAACTGTGAATTCTTTAATTGTCTCTCCATGCTGTTGCTTCAGATCTGATAGATGAGAAGCAGGTTTCTTGGTATGAATGCTTCCCATGAACTGAGAAAGGAAGAGATACGATAATTGAGAGAAAGATTCTATGGATCGAGGCTTCAGACCACAAAACCAAGTACGTGCTGCATCCTTTAGAGTTAAAGAAAAAGCCTTGCACATAATTTTCAAGCTATATCCTTCTAGCTCCATAAGAGATTTGTACGTCTCCAGATGTTCAAGGGGATCACCGATACTGGTATATGGAACAACGCTGGGCGTTCGATACTTTTTAGGCAAAGGAGCCTCTATTACCTCGCGAGTAAAAGGAGGTTTAGATCGATGGATTGATGCCAGAGTGGAAGTCGGGAGGTTAGACTAATACAATGTTCAATATCAGCAAAATGATCATCGATTCTCATGAGATCTCCTTCATAGGGAAAAGTATAACTGGATATTTCGACATCAAGTTGTTCTTCAGGTTGTTGTTGTCAAGAAGCACTGGAACAGATAGATTGCGGGTGTTGATTAGGAATTTGATTGCCACGAGAGATACGGTTTTAAGGGGGATTTGTATGAACTTGCGGTTCGTCAAGAGAGTGTCTAGAAGTTGCAGGTGCAGGTTGTAATGGCAGTCCTTCTGGAGCTTGCTGCGACTTAGGAAAGTGTTGGTCAAACCGATTAGAGAGGGTTTAAAATCCAGCTTGGAGAGAAAGGAGCGTATCCCCTACAAAGCGCATAATATCGTTGTTCGCTTGCCTCAAGTGTAAGGCTGCGATGTAGTAATAAATCTCGGTAAGACCGAGGTCGATCTATAGGGAAAGAGGTAAACAATTCTAACTACTCTAATAACTAGAATCTAAGAAGTTTAGGAAAATAGTTTTTCACATAAAATAGAAAAATTTGAAAATAAGAAGAACTAGAGCATTAAGGATCCACTTGTAGTAGTTCAAAACCAATCCATTCATCCAAGCACAACATAATTAAAATTAAAGTCCTATCTCTCATCTAATTGGAGGATATAACATTCAAGCACAAATAGTCCCACTTAAATCTGGAAATCGGATTTCTAGTTCTAATGAAGCACATAGAACTTAAACTTGTAGCCTTCGGAGTAACAGCCATGCCAAGAGATTATGGCATGCTCAAGAGTTACTACAATTCGAATTCAAAAACCCCAATCATGGTAATCTCGGAGAATTGCAAGGAACTCATGTCCGAAGTACACAAACTCTCACAAAACTTCTAAAAATCCAAACTTTATTCAAACTAGAACTTAAAAATCCATAAATAAGTAAAGGGTATTTGAAGAAACGAATTAAATCATTGAAACAAACTACAAACTTCACCGAAAACATTAAAAACTAGAAACTAGAACTAGAAGAAGAAGAAAACTAGTTGTAGGAGGCTAGGAAGCCTCCTAGGTCGTGATCTCTTTGCTCCCCACGTTGCTAGATGGGTTAGGAAGAGGCTGTAGGTGTCCTTTTATAGCTTAGAGGCGTCACTGACTTGGAAGAATCGCGGAACTATGGAGTCCTCTCACACTTAGGAAACCTAAAATCGGAATTAGAAAGCTACAACTTGCTGTCTACATGTGGCCGACCAGTCTTGACCGGTCATTTGACAGTCCAGGGAGTGGCCAACCGGTCTTGACCGGTGAGACCTCCTATTTTCCTTTATTTTCGTTCTTTCTTTCTTCCTCATTCTCCTCTCTTTCTTCATCATTCTTTGGTCCACCTTGGGCCTTCATCAAAGGCTCCTAAATGTGCCCTTTTGGTCACTAATTGGGCGAAGCCACTCTAATTCCTACAATCTCAAAACAAGCATTAGATGTGTCCTTTTAAACATGCAAACCATGCATATAATGTGATGTAATGGGCTAGATCATATATAAATTGGAGGCTCAACACACCCCCAACCAGGTTTTTGCTAGTCCCGAGCAAAACATGCGTGAGACAAGTTCAATTCTCCAAGATCCAACTCTCCTTTAGAAACTATGCTTCTATTCATTCCAAGACATACAAGTGTAAAATCAGAAAAATTAGGTAATAGAAATTGAAACCTTAAACTCTCAAAACATAATAAGTGTTCATATGAAATCCCCACTGATTGATTGATAAATAAAAGAACTTAAACAAATTCAACCTAGTGTGCATTGTCAATGTTCATCTCATGGGTTTCCGGGATTATCTTCTTCATAGATCAACTACACTATGGATCTCAAGGTGTACAGAGCAACAACAAGCCTATGACAGGAATTTGCCTTACCGTCCTTCTGACGGCTTTCACACTACGTCCCATTTCCGGCTTTGGTTACGGGTAGACCATCCCCCTATTGGTAAATAAGTAGCCCTTTCGGAATTTTCCACCATTTTCTCCATCATTCCTAATTTTCATCCTTCCTTTTCCTTTTTCTTTTACATTAGATAGGATTTTTAGAAATTCAAATCTTTCGTTATTTTCCCATGGACAAGGATGGACAAAGTACCCTAGCTTGGTTTCTCAACACCTCAAATCTAAGTCTAGCCAATCCACAAATCACATAATCCTTTCAAACCATGAAAATCGTGTAATGTGAACTAGGTGTAAAAGTGTTCAAATTTTCTATCAATCACATAAATAGGGGAATTCACATATAAAACCATTATATTGAGAGTAATTCAAGACTTGCAACATCACTCACTTCGTATCTCCTTTTCTTATACTCGTATTATCTCGAATGCATAGAAATAAGGTTTTCTAAAAGAGTTTTGAATTTTTAGAAAATTCGAGAAAAAATTTGCGCATATGTTGCTCGAAATGTTGCAAAAGCTAGATGAGCAATCTCATCTCACCCCCCAACCAAAATCTTACAGTGTCCTCAATGTAACAAGATAGGCAATAAGCATGACATGAGAGCAATGAAAAAAACAAAGGAGAGTGACAACGAGAATACCTGTGGTAGCAAGTTGATCAATTCTAGCATCTAGCATTGTCTCGATGAGACTTATTCAATCCTAATTGCAGAAAAATAGATCCTAACCTACCTACCTACCTTCGATTAGTCCAATCGACTACATGATTAAATTTGAGCAGGATCTTCATGAATTTCAAAAAATTTCTTATGAGGACCATCTAAAGTCCTGCTCGACAGTAACATGGGTGCTTTTCTTCATTGAAGTACAATATTTATGTGCACCAATGCATGATAGGAGGAGATAAGAGCAGCAAAAAGATATCTCCTCAAATTCTGATCTGGGTTATGATTGATTAGAAATGGGTCCTCCCAATCAGAATTTTCAATGGGCTGAAGGACCCATGATGGTGGAGAGACATTCATCGCGTATTTATTCGATCGCCTCAAGTGTAAGGCTGCGATGTAGTAATAAATCTCGGTAAGACCGAGGTCGATCCACAGGGAAAGACGTAAACAATTCCAAGTACTCTAATAACTAGAATCTAAGAAGTTTAAGAAAGTAGTTTTTCACATGAAATAGGAAAATCCGAAAATAAGAAGAACTAGAGCATCAAGGATCCACTTGTAGTAGTCCAATGCCAATCCATTCATCCAAGTACAACACAATTAGAATCAAAGTCCTATCTCTCATGTAATTGGAAGATATAACATTCAAGCACAACAGTCCCACTTAAATCTGGAAATCAGATTTCTAGTTCTAATGGAGCACATAGAACTTGAACTTGTAGCCTTCGGAGTAACAGCCATGCCTATGGACTATGGCATGCTCAAGGGTTACTACAATTCTAATTCAAACAACCCAATCATGGTAATCTCAGAGAATTGCAAGGAACTCATGTCCGGAGCACACAAACTCTCACAAAACTTCTAAAAAACCAAACTTTATTCAAACTAGAACTTCAAAATCCAAAATTAAGAAAATGGTACTTGAAATACAAGAATTAAAGCATTGGAACCAATTACAAATTTCACCTCTAGCTCTAGCTAAGAGGTTAGCTAAGGAAAAGCATATTAAAACTAGAACTAGAACTAAGAAAAGGAAGAAAAACTAGCTGGAGGAGGCTAGGAAGCCTCCTATGACTTGAACTCCTTGCTTCCCACGTCCTTACTTGATTTGGAATAGAAGAGAGCACCTCCTTTTATAGTGCAGCAATAGTACAACAACATAGCAGAATTTGTTTCGCTTGGTACGGCTTAACCAATGGTCGGATTGCCTTCAAATTTGATTTGTAGCTTCCTTGTAATGTGATCTTCCTCATAGATGAGTTAGATTTTCAATATTATCCTCTGAATGGGCCCACCAATCATATCACCGACCGCCTCTCAAAATCGCGCACTTCGGGTACCTTGAGAACCAGTCATCTTTCTTTCAACGCTCCGGAGTGTACAGAGGTCGGATTGATCTCAAATTTTGAACATTGGTAGAAAAATTCCTCCTCTACCTGATAGATGGATTAGATTGTCCAAAACAATCCCAGAATATGGTCCGAAAATTAGAACACTTAGGGCTTTTATAAACTCTGCGCAGTTGGATCTTTCTGGATGGTCCATCTTTCTTCAACCGGTACGATCAAACCACACGTCCTTTTGATCTGAAAATTTTGTGGTTATTCATATATGGATGTGTTCTAAAAGATGGTCAAAGTAGATTCTTCATATCATCAATGATGGGTCACCTGGACCGGCCTAGAGTGGAACAGCAAAATCTGGAACTTTCTGGACAGTTCGTATTGTTTTGGCCACCACGGTCAATCCGTAGCTCCGGTCGACACGAAACCACTTGGGTTATTTCGGTGTCGAGCTCCTCTTCGACATGGATGTGTTGAATTTCCAAATATCATCAAGATGGCTTCAGAAAACTGTTTCAAAAATCCAAAAACGGGAATAGCTTGCTGCCTGAAATCTGGAAGTGCAAAATTGCATGGCCGACCGGTCTTGACCGGTCGGACAGGCTGGCCGACCTATCTGGCAGGTGCCCTAGGGAGTGCAGCCCACCGGTCTTGACCGGTTGGGCCTTCTTGGCCGACCGGTCTTAACCGGTCGGACCTAGTTTTTGCAGTTTTTGTTCTTTCTTTTCTTCTCTCCTTCCTCTCTCTTTGCTTTCTTCTTTCTTTGGTCATCCTTGGACCTTCATCAAAGGCTCCTAAACATGGTCTTTTGGTCTCCAATTGGGTGAAGTTCACTCTCATTCCTAAAATAAAAAAACATGCATTAGATGGGCCTTTTAAACATGAAAACCATGCATATAATGTGATGTAATGGGTTGGCAAATGTATAAATTGGAGGTTCAATACAACCCCCAACCAGCTTTTTGCTAGTCCCGAGCAAAACATGCGTGAAACAAGTTCAAACCTCCAAAACCCAACTCTCCTTCAGAAACCATGTTTCTATCCATTCCAAGACATACAAGTATAAAATTTGAAAAAATTAGGTGATGGACATTAAAACCTTAAACTCTTAGAACATAATAAGTGTCCATATGAAATTCCCACTGATTGATTGATAATAGAAGAACTCGAACAAATTCAACCTAGTGTGCATAGTGAAAGTTCATCTCATGAGTTTCTGGGATTATCTTCTTCATAAATCAACTAAACTATAAATCTCAAGGTGCACAGAGCAACAACAAGCCAATGACAGGAATTTGCCTTACTGTCCTTCCGACGGCTTTCACACTACATCCCATTTCCGGCTTTGGTTACGGGTAGACCATCCCCCGATTAGTAATAGGTAGCCCATTTCGGAATTTTCCACCATTTTTCCATTATTCCCGATTTCATCCTTTCTTTTCCTTTTTCTTTTAATTTAGATAGGATTTTTATAAATCCATATCTTTCGTTATTTTCCCATGGACAAGGATGGACAAAATACCCCGGCTTGGTTTCTCAACACCTTTAAATCAAAGTCTAGCTAATCCATAAATCACATAATCCTTTCAACCCATGAAAATCGTGTAATGTGAACTAGGTGTAAAAAGTGTTCAAATTTTCTATCGATCACAACAATAGGGGAACTAACATATAAAACCATTATGTTGGGAGAAATTCAAGACTTACAACCTCACACACTTCGTATCTCCTCTTCTTATACTCCTATCATCTCGAATGCATGGAAATAAGGTTTTCTAAAAGAGTTTTGAAATTTTAGAAAATTCGAAAAAATTTGCGCATATGAGGCTCGAAATGTTGCATCATGCTAGATGAAGGATCTCATCTCACCCCCAACCAAAATCTTACATTGTCCTCAATGTAACAAGATATACAATAAGCATGACATGAGAGCAATGAAATAAAACAAAGGAGAGTGAGAACGAGAATACCTGAGGTAGCAAGTTGATCAATGCTAGCATCTTCCATTGTCTTGATGAGACTTATTCAATCCTAATTTCAAAAAAAATAAATCCTAAACTACCTACCTACCTACCTTTGATTAGTCTGATCGACTACATGATTAAATTTGAGCAGGATCTTCATGAATTTCAATAAATTTCTCATAAGGACCATCCAAAGTCCTGCTCGACAGTAGACATGGGTGCTTGTCTCCATTGAATTCCAATATTTATGTGCACCACATGCATGATAGGAGGAGATAAGAGCAACAAAAAGATATTTCCTCAAATTCTGATTTGGGTTATGATTGATTAAAAATGGGTCATCCCAATCAGAATTTTCACTGAGCTGAAGGACCCATGATGGTGGAGAGACATTTATCAAGTTTTCATTGGTTAAAGATGTCTCCTCCACAAATTCAGAATTATATGGTGCTTCCACAAACAATGGTAAAGAGTGTAAAATAGTGGAATGGTGTTCTTCAGGCACCGACACCATGTCTAACAAAATGTCCAACTCCTTAATCATCTCATCATCAAGACCATAAGATTGGGCCAAGCATTCCTCTAGGAAATCGAGATAGTCGGATGAAGGGTCCTCATCCTCCCTTAATGATTGAAGAAATTCTGTTTCAATGGTAAGGAATTCCTCCTCTATAGAGAGGAGGTCTTCCAAGGAAAAATTTTCAGATTTAGGGGTATCATCTAACATTAGTTGATCTTTTAAAATTTCAGATTGTGCCGCCTCATCATCCAAAGGAAAAGAATTTTCAATCAAAGGAAGGTCTACCACAATAGAATTTGGCATGTGTTGTTGGTGGAAGGACTCAAAAATATCGACTTCGGCCATCTCTCTAGCATGCATATCCTCTAGAGACTCATAATCATTATGCCCATTGGAAAAAGAAACCATAGATTCATAACCATTCACCAAACCCTCATTGTAGGCAACCCCACTACCACTTTCAAATTTTATGGATTCCTCGGGTTCGTCAACCGTCATTGAAATTTCTTCATCATTAAGTTCAAAGCATCCAAAAGAGATAGTGGACTCACCATAATTGATGATGACATTGGGATCATCGAAATCAATCTCCTCTAAAAGTTTAGTCATTAAATCGGAAGAGGGTTGGGCTTGGATAGCCTCATCCTCCTCATTGTTGGGGATTGATTCGGTGTCCCCAATGTTGGGTTTAATATTTTGAGATGGAGAGAGTTTTTGTATGTATTGCTCAGTTATTTCTATAAACTCTCGCAGCATATCCTCAAGAGTTCGTGTCGGTTGCGGTTCATAAGAAGGAAACTCTTGAGGATAATTGTTGGCATCCATGGTTGGCTCATCTTCCAAGTTGAAATTTTGATGCTCCCACCAATTTGGATTATGCATGTCATATGTTGGACTTTTAGATGGTTGTTGATATGTGTAGCCATACAAGTGATCATACATTGTCCTAACCGGTGGAATATTATTCATCTCTTTCTGATACTCTCCCATTGTCTTACGTGGGGGAGTATTAGAAGAAGATTGAGTCTTAGAAAAATATTCATGCTTGTAATGGTTCCAATCATAATGATTTTGGGTCTCCCAATCCGACGTCTCATCCTCCAAAAGGTACTTGTACGCACCATTCAGTCCAATCATACATGATGAAATTTTAAGGAATTGGAAACTACCCTAAGCTAGAAAAAAGAACAAAAAGAAGAAAGATGGGGAGATGTTACCTAATAGAGTGAGATCTATGTCAGCAACAATGTCCTTTTCCCCGGCAGTGGCGCCAAAAACTTGTTCGATCGCCTCAAGTGTAAGGCTGCGATGTAGTAATAAATCTCGGTAAGACCGAGGTTGATCCACAGGGAAAGAGGTAAACAATTCCAAGTACTCTAATAACTAGAATCTAAGAAGTTTAAGAAAGTCGTTTTTCACATGAAATAGGAAAATCTAAAAATAAGAAGAACTAGAGCATCAAGGATCCACTTGTAGTAGTCCAATGCCAATCCATTCATCCAAGTACAACACAATTAGAATCAAAGTCCTATCTCTCATCTAATTGGAAGATATAACATTCAAGCACAACAGTCCCACTTAAATCTGGAAATCAGATTTCTAGTTCTAATGGAGCACATAGAACTTGAACTTGTAGCCTTCGGAGTAACAGCCATGCCTATGGACTATGGCATGCTCAAGGGTTACTACAATTCTAATTCAAACAACCCAATCATGGTAATCTCAGAGAATTGCAAGGAACTCATGTCCGGAGCACACAAACTCTCACAAAACTTCTAGAAAACCAAACTTTATTCAAACTAGAACTTCAAAATCCAAAATTAAGAAAATGGTACTTGAAATACAAGAATTAAAGCATGGGAACCAATTCCAAATTTCACCACTAGCTCTAGCTAAGAGGTTAGCTAAGGAAAAGCATATTAAAACTAGAACTAGAACTAAGAAAAGGAAGAAAAACTAGCTGGAGGAGGCTAGGAAGCCTCCTATGACTTGAACTCCTTGCTTCCCACGTCCTTACTTGATTTGGAATAGAAGAGAGCACCTCCTTTTATAGTGCAGCAATAGTACAGCAACATAGCAGAATTTGTTTCGCTTGGTACGGCTTAACCAATGGTCGGATTGCCTTCAAATTTGATTTGTAGCTTCCTTGTAATGTGATCTTCCTCATAGATGATTTAAATTTACAAGATTATCCTCTGAATGGGCCCACCAATCATATCACCGACCGCCTCTCAAAATCGCGCACTTCGGGTACCTTGAGAACCAGTCATCTTGCTTTCAACGCTCCGGAGTGTACAGAGGTCGGATTGATCTCAAATTTTGAACATTGGTAGAAAACTTCCTCCTCTACCTGATAGGTGGATTAGATTGTCTAAAACAATCCCAGAATATGGTCTGAAAATTAGAACACTTAGGGCTTTTATAAACTCTGCGCAGTTGGATCTTTCTGGATGGTCCATCTTTCTTCAACCGGTACGATCAAACCACACATCCTGTTGATTTGAAACTTTTGTGGTTATTCATATATGGATGTGTTCTAAAAGATGGTCAAAGTAGATTCTTCATATCATCAATGATGGGTCACCTGGACCGGCCCAGAGTGGAACAGTAAAATCTGGAACCTTCTGGACAGTTCGTATTGTTTTGGCCACCACGGTCAATCCGTAGCTCGGATCGACACGAAACCACTTGGGTTATTTCGGTGTCGAGCTCCTCTTCGACATGGATGTGTTGGATTTCCAAATATCATCAAGATGGCTTCAGAAAACTGTTTCGAAAATCCCAAAACGGGAATAGCTTGCTGCCTGAAATCTGGAAGTGCAAAATTGCATGGCCGACCGGTCTTGACCGGTCGGACAGGCTGGCCGACCTGTCTGGCAGGTGTCCAGGGAGTGCAGCCGACCGGTCTTGACCGGTCGGTCCTTCTTGGCCGACCGGTCTTGACCGGTCGGACCCAGTTTTTGCAGTTTTTGTTCTTTCTTTTCTTCTCTCCTTCCTCTCTCTTTGCTTTCTTCTTTCTTTGGTCCTCCTTGGACCTTCATCAAAGGCTCCTAAACATGGTCTTTTGGTCTCCAATTGGGTGAAGTTCACTCTCATTCCTAAAATCACAAAACATGCATTAGATGGGCCTTTTAAACATGAAAACCATGCATATAATGTGATGTAATGGGTTAGCAAATGTATAAATTGGAGGTTCAATAGTATTCTTCAGTTAAAGTTGTCTCCTCCACAATTTCATAATTATGTGGTGCTTCCGCAAACAATGGTAAAGAGTGTAAATCAGTGGAATGGTGTTCTTCAGGCACCGACACCGTGTCTAACAAAATGTTCAACTCCTTAATCATTTCATCATCATGATCATAAGAGTGGGCCAAGCATTCCTCTAGGAAATTGAGATAGTCGGATGAAGGATCATGATCTTGCTTGAGTGAGTGCAAAAATTCAGTTTCGATGGTGAGGGACTCGCCCTCCATGGAGTGGAATTCTTCCAAACTAGGTTCTCCATAACTAGTATGAGACACCAAGTCGGAAGTATACAAGGATTTAACAATCTCATAAATAATGGGGTCGTTTGAATTTTTAAAGTGAGCCAAGCATTCGTCCAAAGAATCTGAATTTTCACTCATGGGAGTCTCATGCTCCACATTAAAATTAAGCATGTCAATTTGGTGGAGTGACTCAATAATATCAACCTCGATCATCTCTCTAGCATGCATATCCTCTAGAGACTCATAATCATTATGCTCTTAAGAAAAAGAAACCATAGGTTTATAAGCATCCACTGAACCCTCATTGTAAGTAACCCCACTATCGCTTTCAGAATTAATGGATTCCTCGGGTTCGTCAACCGTCATTGAAATCTCTTCATCATTAAGTTCAAAGCATCCAAAAGAGATTGTGGACTCACCATAATTGATGATGAGATCGGGATCATTGAGATTAATCTCCTCTAAAAGTCTATTCATTAAATCCAAAGAGGGTGGGACTTGGGTAGCCCCATCCTCCTCATTAGAGGGAATTGATTCAATATGCCCAATTTCGAGCTCAACGTCCTCACAAGATGACAAGTAAGCTTGATTTGATTGTTCAACTACATACTCTTTCCATATTTCCTCAAGTATTTGTATATACATGTCATCACAAGAGGAAGACGTTTTAGGGTGATTGTTAATAACCTCAGTTGGTTCTTTCCTTGAACAAGGAGAATAGTGGTTTTCCCAATTAAGACCATATGCATTGTAGGATGAAGAGTTATATGATGGTTGATAGGCATATCCATACAAGTGATCACGCATTGTCTTAATCGGTTGGCCACTATTCACCCGTTCCTTTTATTGTTGCACACCTCCTACCATAACCGGTGGAACACTCATGTTATTTTCAATCCGATAAACACGTAATGTTTTTCCCAGATGATTATTCGATTTTGATTCGTTCCGGTATTCCCCCATCGTCTTACGTCGTGTCTCAATATGTATATTGCTTTCATTAATGTAATCATGCATTGTCATACGTAGGAGGGTAGTGGAGCTTCTTTGAATCTCAGAAAAGTACTCATGCTTGGAGGGATCCCGATCACAATGAGTTTGGGTCCCCCAATCCGACGTCTCATCCTCCAAAAGGTACTCATACGCACCATTCGTCCAATCATACATGATGAAATTTTAAGGAATTGAAAACTACCCTAATCTAGGAAAAGAACAAAAAGAAGGGAGATGGGGAGATGTTACCCAATAGAGTGAGATCTATGTCAGCAACAATGTCCTACAAAATCAAACAAAAAAATATTAGTAATCTAGAAAAAAAATCCTACTTCTAGAAAAACTGAAAATTCTACCTAAGACTACTCTATAGCTACTAGAACAATTTGAATCGTTTAACCTTTTCCCCGGCAACGACGCCAAAAACTTGTTCGCTCGCCTCAAGTGTAAGGCTGCGATGTAGTAATAAATCTCGGTAAGACCGAGGTCGATCCACAGGGAAAGAGGTAAACAATTCCAACACTTTAATAACTAGAATCTAAGAAGTTTAGGAAAATAGTTTTTCACATAAAATAGGAAAATATGAAAATAAGAAGAAATAGACATCAAAGATCCACTTGTAGTAGTTCAAAACCAATCCATTCATCCAAGCACAACACAATTAGAATCAAAGTCCTATCTCTCATCTAATCAGAGGATATAACATTCAAGCACAGACAGTCCCACTTAAATCTAGAAATCAGATTTCTAGTTCTAATGAAGCACATAGAACTTGAACTTATAGCCTTCGGAGTAACAGCCATGCCAAGAGATTATGGCATGCTCAAGGGTTACTACAATTCGAATTCAAAAACCCCAATCATGGTAATCTCATAGAATTGCAAGGAACTCATGTCCGGAGTACATAAACTCTCACAAAACTTCTAAAAATCCCAACTTTATTCAAATTAGAACTTAAAAATTCATAAATAAGTAAAGGGTACTTGAAGAAACGAATTAAAGCATTGAAACAAACTACAAACTTCACCTTTTAGCTCTAGCTAAGAGGTTAGCTAAAAGAAAACATTAAAAACTAGAAACTAGAACTAGAAGAAGAAGAAAACTAGTTGTAGGAGGCTAGGAAGCCTCCTAGGTCTTGATCTCTTTGCTCCCCCATGTTGCTAGATGGGTTAGGAAGAGGCTGTAGGTGTCCTTTTATAGCTTAGAGGCGTCACCGACTTGGAAGAATCGTGGAACTACGTAGTTCTCTGTTGAAACTCCAAATTATACATTGCATTGCCCATTACACTACATAATTTGCATGATTTTCATGGTTAAAAGGTCCACCTAACATGTGTTTTGTGATTGTAGAGATAAGAGGGGATTTCATCAAATTAGAGTCAAAAGATTACATTTGAAGACATTGGATGAAGTCCTAAGATGGACCAAGGAAAGAAGAAGAAAGAGAGAGAAAGAGAATGAAGAAAGAAGAGAAAAGATGAAGGAATACAAGGCTGACCGGTCGTCCGACCGGTCAGCCACATCACATGAACAAGAAGAAGAGAGGCCGACCGGTCATGACCGGTCGGCCATGCACGCTGGATGAGAGGGAGATCAGCCCGACCGGTCATGACCGGTCGGGCATGTGCGCTGGATGAATGGAAATCAGCCCGACCGGTCATGACCGGTCGGCTGTACTCACTGGAATGCCTGGAAATCAGCCCGACCGGTCGTGACCGGTCGGCTCTGCGTAAGGATGAGTCCTTTCTAATTCGGGACTCCGAAAATTACTGCGCAATGCGAAGTCTTTCGCAGGATCCGACGCAAGGGGGGTTTGTTGCTATAAAAGGACACCTAGGGGCTCTCCCTAAGGCATCAGAGAGGAGAAGGAACGTGAGTTTGGAGGCTGAAGGCGACTGTGGGGCGTCTGCAACATCTATCTTCGGGTTTTTCTAGTTTTATGCTTTATTTTTGAGTTTTTAGTTGTAGCATGACTATGCTCGGCTAAAACCTCTCAGCTAAGGCTGAGAGGTGAAGCTTGTAGCCAGTTCTATGTTAATTTCAGTTTGATTCAAGTACTTTTAATTCAAAGTTGGATTTTTCTTATGTTTCAGTCCAATAGGTGGTAGTTTGAGATGTCTTATCTGAGTTCATGTGCTCCGGACATGAATTCCTTTTAATTCTCTGAGATTATCACAGGTTGCTTGTTTAGATTCGAATTATAGTAATCCTTGAGCAGGCCATAGTCCATAGGCATGGCTGTTACTCCGCAGGCTATGAATTTGAATTCTACATTGATTGAATGGACTTGAACTTGGAAGTTCAACTTGAATTGGATGAATGTGTGTGAATGCTTTATTTTCCAACTAGATGAGAGATAGGACTTCAAATCTAGTTGTGTTCTCTACTTGGATTGACTGAATTGACATAGAATTGCTACAAGTGGATCCTTGAAAGCCTTAGTACATTATATCTCTGATTTTTCATTAAGTTACTGTTTTAATTAAACATCCTATTGAAATTGAATTTGTTCTATTAAACTGAGTTGCTGAAGTAATTAGGAAGCTGTTACTTTTTCCCTGTGGATCGACCTCGGTCTTACCGAGATTTATTACTACATCGCAGCCTTACACTTGAGGCGAGCGAACATTCTCCCACACTTAGGAAACCCAAAATCAGAATTAGAAAGCTGCAACTTGCTGTCTACATGTGGCAGACCGGTCGGACTGGGCTGGCCGACCGGTCTTTTGATAATCCAGGGAGTGGCCGACCGTTCTTGACCGGTCGGACCTCCTATTTTCCTTTATTTTCCTTCTTTCTTTCTTCCTCATTCTCCTCTCTTTCTTCACCATCCTTTGGTCCACCTTGGGCCTTCATCAAAGGCTCCTAAATGTGCCCTTTTGGTCACCAATTGGGCGAAGCCACTCTCATTCCTAGAATCACAAAACAAGCATTAGATGTGCCCTTTTAAACATGCAAACCATGCATATAATGTGATGTAATGGGCTAGATCATGTATAAATTGGAGGCTCAACAATCGTCGAAACCACCAGATATATCTTGGAATGGATTTTGAGGTACGAAATCAGGTGGGTTGGGCTACCCCGGAAGATTTCCTGGTGGTGCAGCTTGAGGGAGGTTAAGATTTGGCTCAGGAACATCTGCTGGAGGCATCATTTGGTTTACGGTGGAAGGATGAGTCGTTTTCTTAGGAGGCATAGTGGGAGGTAACAATTGATAATGAGAACGAATTGAATACTCGTTCCTACAGATGACGCCAATCTATTAACGTCAGATTCTGGTAACAAGTTCCTCCTCAACTATACGCCCTTCTCGAAGTGAGCTCCTCTTCGTACCTGGAAGCCAAAGAGGAAAACTAAGGGTGGCCGGCGCTTGGCCGTTGGCCCTCCGACTCTTAAATTAGAGATGGCTTGAGAGTAAGATGAAGTGTAAAACGTGGGATTAAAGGTCATGTACCTTTATCATTTGTGGGACCATCTATTTATACAGATCCAGGTGATCTAGTTTGTTACGTAAGTTGTTAAGATCACTCCTGACTTCAGGGCATAAGGTGCTTATCACATTAATCTTCAGATAAAGCACTAGCGTGATCGATTTAAACATCTTACTGATTACGTTCCTTGATGGAGACATCTAGCTGATTACGTTCCTTGACGGAGATCCCTTGTGGTTTGGAGATACGAGGAAAAATAAGACAAAACCGACCTATATGGGCTGCTGGAACTGTGAGACGAGGGATGTCTCTACTAGACGACTAAAGACCAAGGCTGCTTGGATAACCGAGGTGTCCCCGCTTGATGACCAGAGACCAGGGGTGCTCGGATAATAAGAGTGTCCCTGCTCGATGACCAGAGACCAGGGCTGCTCGGATAATGGGGATCACTAGTTTAATGAGCAGGCTCTTCCAATATATGAAATGCGACCGCATAGGCTCGCTAGACGGCTAACCTGCTCACGATTTATGGAAACTGGCGACGCTCGCGGGTCGTATATACATGACCATAAAGACGTTCGAGGTCTGTAGGCTTCGAGTTTCTTCAACGACCAACTTTATTCTACAACACTCTCTGTCTCACTCTCCTTTATTTTGTCATTGCTCTCATGAGTTGCATATTTCATATGTTCATTCATCAGGGACAATATAAGTTAGGGGTGAGATTCCTACTGAATCTACTAGTATTTGCAACATTTTGAGCAATTTTTGTGAAAATTTTGAGATTTTTTATCTTTAAAACTCTTAGAAAGCTTAATTTCTATACACTTTGAGCCTATGTGAATATGGGATGATAGGATACGAAGTGATTTGTTTTTAAAAAATCCAAATTCTCTTGATTTAGTAGTCTTCTATATGAGTTCCCTCTTTATATGGATGATAGAAACTTTTAACATTATGGAAGTCTAGTTCACATTATAGAAATCTCATCTTAAAAGGATTAGAAATCATATTTTGATTGATTAGATTATGTCTTAAAGTGTTGAGGAACCAAGCCGAGGAGTATTGTCCATCACATTCAAAAGAATAGAAAGTAATTTAAGGTACGAATTTTTAAAAATCTTATCTGAAATCTTTAATATAAAAGGGAAGAGAAGAGTGTGAAATTCGTCGATAAAAATGGTAATGGAAGGGTTGATCACTCAAGCTGTCAATGGGAAGTAGTGTGAAAGCTGTTGATTAAATGGCAAGGCAAAATCTTGTCACAAGCTTGTCGTTTGTTTGTGCACTTTTGAGATTGTAGTCCAATTAATTAATGTAAAGAAGGGTAATCTTGAAAATGATGAGTTAAGCAATTCACTAAGCACACTAGATCATAATTGTTTGATTGACTTCTATTTATCAATTATTTAGTGGGGACTCTATTTGAATACTCACTATATTATTGTAAGACTAAGATTTCAGAATGTATCACTGAGTATTTCTGAATTTCATTTTCACACGTTGTTGTTCGCTTCCCCAAGTGTAAGGTTGCGATGTAGTAATAATCTCGGTAAGACCAAGGTCAATCCATAGGGACTTGTGTAGGAATTCACAAAACACTTCTAATGGTTTCTACTGAAGAGCTAACTAACAGATTTTTAGGAAATTGATGTAGATAGATGCTTTGAATTAAATCGAATGTAACCGATAATAAAAAGACACTAGGGGTTCAAGGATCCACTTGTAGCAATCCTTGATGCTTAATTCATTGTGGTTTCTCACTTTCTCAAGTAGAATTGAAATTAAGTTCAATCTAGTCGGATGATAAAGTAGTTAAAACAAACAATCTGTCATATGCATTATTCATGTACATGATTCTCTCAATTCAAGCTAGGACTTGAGCACACTCAATTGCATAGGTCAGTCCTAATTCCCATAGGTTAAGATCACAATCATAATCATCATTAAACTCTGTCACTAAGTATAATTAGATCATGATTTGAACTTGATCCAAATCACATACACAATCTCACATAATCCAGAATTTCCAGAAAAATAGACTTTCGGTGTAAAGCTCCCACATGAAGATCATAGATCTAGAGCGTATTGAATCCAAATCCTCGGATCATACAGATCTAGACTAGCTCAAAACAATTAAGAACTCAAGCAATTCTTCTAAACATCCATGAGCCATCACAAGATTAAGAAAAACTACTTAGAACTTTATTTAAACTTCAAACCATTATTCTTCACTAATAATCCAACTTGAAACCAAATCAAACGAATTGAAACATCTTAGATTCACTTAAAGCTTCACCTCTTAGCCCTAGCTGAGAGGTTTAGCCGTTCATGATTTAATGAAACATAAAAACAACTAAACAAAGCATAAAACTAGAAAAACAAACTAGGAGTTGTAGAACTCCGAATCTGACTTCCGCCATCTCCCACCGTGCTCAATCTCTTCTCGGATGCCTTAGGACGAAGCCTTAGGTCCCCTTTTATAGAATAGTGCAGAAGGTTCCGGATTGCGCAAGAAATCCCGGACTGCGCAGAGAAAATCGGAGCTTGTAGAACATGTTCTGTTATGAAGACGACCGGTCGCACGACTGGTCTGAGCTCCTGGACGACCGGTTGTACGACCGGTCTAAAAAAATGCAAAAACAGTCCAGAGAGTTTTTTCACAAATTCAGACCCATATTTTAATTCAATGACCGGTCGGACGGCCTGTCTGAGAAGTGCACGACCGGTCGCACGACCGATCCTGATAAGTCCAGTGAGTTTTGGCCGCAAGGCCCCTTCTGTTGAGTGTTCAAACCAGTTAGACGACCGGTCCTGGGCTATAGACGACCGGTCTTCAATGTCTTCTTCTACTTTCTTTCTTCTCTCCTTTACTTCTTTCTTCTATCCTTCGACGCTTGGTCTTGTGATCTTCAATGCTTGCAAAAAGCGTCTTTAAGTCTTCAATTGATGAATGCTCTATCTTATTCCTATAACCACAAAAACCATGCATTAGTTCTGTCTTTAATCATGTATTTCAAGCATAGTTAGTGATAAAATGGGGTTAGAATATGCACATTTAAGAGCTCAACACACCCCCCAACCAGCATTTTGCTAGTCCCGAGCAAAACATGCGTGAAACAAATTTCATTTTTCAAAACCCAACTCTCCTTCAGAAACCATGTTTCTATATACTTAATGATATGCGAGTGCAAGAATCAAGAAAACTTAGTGATAGAAGTTGAGACCTTAACCTTCATAACAAGTACTTATATGAAATTCCCGCCGATTGATTGATAAATAGAAGAATCCAAACAATTTAACCTAGTGTGCTCGGTGAATGTTCATCTCATGGATTTCCGGGGTTACCTTCCTTGTGAATTACTTAAGGTATGGATTCAACGGTGTATAGATCAACAATAAGCCTATGACAGGAATTTGCCTTACCGTCCTTCCGACGGCTTTCACACTACGTCCCATTTCCAACTTTGGTTACGAGTAGACCATCCCCCGATTGGTAATAGGTAGCCCTTTCCAGAATTCTCCACCATATTCTCCATCATTCCCATATTTTCATCATTCCTTTCCGTTTTCTTTTTCCTTAGATAGGATTTTTAGAAATCCATATCTTTCATTATTTTCCCATGGACAAGGATGGACAAAGTACCCCAGCTTGGTTTCTCAACGCCTCAAATCCAAACTTCACCAATTCACAATTCTACATAATCCTTTCAAAGCATGAGAATCGTGTAATGTGAACTAGGTGTAAAAGTGTTTAGAAATTCTATCAATCATAAAAATAGGGGAATTCACATATAAAACTAGTATCTTAGAGATTGCTCAAGATATTCAACTTCACTCACTTTACTTTTCCTTTTTCTCATACCCACACCATCCCAAATGCATTGAAACAAAGTTTTCTAACGAAGTTTTGAATTTTGAAAACTTGAAAAAGTTCCTACATAACATAATTGCTCGAGATGTTACAAAACACTGGATTCATCCTACTGGTCTTACACCCCCCAACCAAATCCCGCATTGTCCTCAATGTAAAAGATATGCAATGAGCAAAACATGAGAGCAATTCAAAAATAAAGAGGAGTGAGCAATGATAGTACCTGAGAGAATGAAAAGTGGAATTCTACATTTTAACAAACCTATGAAAAAGTAAACAAAAGCAACAAAATCCTAATCCTAACTACTCTATACCTTCATCAGACTAGGAGATCAAACATCCTGATACACAGGATTAGTCAGAGGTATGGACATACCTTCTGAAGGAAACTTCTCAAAGAATGGCTTTAATCACTGACCATTCGCTGTTCGCTCGCCTCAAGTGTAAGGCTGCGATGTAGTAATAAATCTCGGTAAGACCGGGGTCGATCCACAGGGAAAGAGGTAAACAATTCCAAGTACTTTAATAACTAGAATCTAAGAAGTTTAAGAAAGTAGTTTTTCACATGAAATAGGAAAATCTGAAAATGAGAAGAACTAGAGCATCAAGGATCCACTTGTAGTAGTCTAATGCCAATCAATTCATCCAAGTACCACACAATTAGAATCAAAGTCCTATCTCTCATCTAATTGGAAGATATAACATTCAAGCACAAACAGTCCCACTTAAATCTGAAAATCAGATTTTCAGTTCTAATGAAGCACATAGAACTTGAACTTGTAGCCTTCGGAGTAACAGCCATGCCTATGGACTATGGCATGCTCAAGGGTTACTACAATTCGAATTCAAACAACCCAATCATGGTAATCTCAGAGGATTGCAAGGAACTCATGTCCAGAGCACACAAACTCTCACAATTCATCTAAAAATCCAAACTTTATTCAAACTAGAAGTTCAAAATCCAAAATTAAGAAAAGAGTACTTGAAATAAAAGAATTAAAGCATTGAAACCAACTACAAATTTCACCTCTAGCTCTAGCAAAGAGGTTAGCTAAGAAAAAGCATATTAAAACTAAAACTAGAACTAAGAAAAGGAAGAAAAACTAGCTGTAGGAGGCTAGGTAGCCTCCTAGGACTTGAACTCCTTGCTTCCCACGTCCTTGACTGCCCTGGAATAGAAGAGAGCACCTCCTTTTATAATACAGCAAGAGTACTGCAACGTAACAGATTTTGTTTCGCTTCGTACGGCTTAACCAATGGTCGGATTGCCTTCAAATTTGATTTGTAGCTTCCTTGTAATGTGATCTTCCTCATAGATGATTTAAATTTCCAAGATTATCTTCTGAATGGACCCACCAATCAGATCACCAACCGCCTCTTAAAATCGCGTAGTTCGGGTACCTTCAGAACCAGTCATCTTGCTTTCAACGCTCTGGAGTGTACAGATGTCGGATTGATCCAAAATTTGAACATTGGTAGAAAACTTCCTCCTCTGCATGATAGATGGATTAGATTGTCCAAAACAATCACAGAATGTGGTTCGAAAATTAGAACACTTAGGACTTTTATAAACTCTGCGCAGTTGGATCTTTCTAGATAGTCCATCTTTCTTCAACCGGTACGATCAAACCACACATCCTTTTGATCTGAAACTTTTTGGTTATTCATATATGGATGTGTTCTAAAAGATGATCAAAGTAGATTCTTCATATCATCAATGATGGGCCACCTGGACCGGCCCAGAGTGGGGTAGGCGGAATCTGGAACTTTCTGGACAGTTCGTATTGTTTTAGCCACCACGATCAATCCGTAGCTCCGATCGACACGAAACCACTTGGGTTAGTTCGGCGCTGAGCTCCTCTTCGACATGGACGTGTTGGATTTCCAAATATCATTAAGATGGGCTCAGAAAACTATTCCGAAAATCTAAAAGTGGGAATAGCCTGTATCTGAAATCTGACTCCTGAAAGTGCATGGCCGACTTGTCATCCGGCCGGTTGGCCAACCGGTCGGACGACAGGTCGGCCTTAAAAAAATCATTCCAGAGAATTTTCTATTTCTGGAGGGTTTTGCCGGCCGGTCGGTGGCTATGGCCGGCCGGCCGGTCAGGCTGTAAATTGTGACTTTTTCAGACTTTTCTTCATCCATTGCATTGCATCTTTCCTCCATCTCATATCCTTTATTTCTTTGATCTTTAAGGCATACAAAGTGACTCTTTTAACCATGAATTGGTGAAGTCTCCCTCTCATTCCTATAATCACAAATCCATGCATTAGATTAGTCTTTAAATCATGATAACCATGCATAATGAGTGATGAATTGGGGTTAGAATATGCACAATTAAGAGCTCAACACACCCCCCAACCAACATTTTGCTAGTCCCGAGCAAAACGTGCATGAGACAAGTTCAATTCTCCAAAAACCAACTCTCCTTCAGAAAATATTCTTCTATACATCCCAAGATACACAAGTGTAAAAGTCAGAAAAATTAGGTGATAGAGGTTGAAACCTTAAACTCTCAAAACATAATAAGTGTTCATATGAAATCCCCGCTGATTGATTGATAAATAGAAGAACTTGAACAAATTCAACCTAGTGTGCATAGTGAAAGTTCATCTCATGAGTTTCTGGGCTTATCTTCTTCATAGATCAACAAAACTATGGATTTCAAGGTGCACAGAGCAACAACAAGCGTATGACAGGAATTTGTCTTACCGTCCTTCCGACTGCTTTCACACTACGTCCCATTTCCGGCTTTGGTTATGGGTAGACCATCCCCCGGTTGGTAATAGGTAGCCCTAATCGGAATTTTCCACCATTTTTCCATCATTCCCAATTTCATCCTTCCTTTCCTTTTTCTTTTACATTAGATGGGATTTTTAGAAATCCATATCTTTTGTTATTTTCCCATGGACAAGGATGGACAAAGTACCCCGGCTTGGTTTCTCAACACCTTAAATCAAAGTATAGCTAACCCACAAATCACATAATCCCTTCAACCATGAAAATCGTGTAATGTGAACTAGGTGTAAGAGTGTTCAAATTTTCTATCAATCACATAAATAGGGGAATTCGCATATAAAACCATTATATTAAGAAAAGTTCAAGACTTGTAACATCACTCACTTCGTATCTCCTTTTCTTATACTCGTATCATCTCGAATGCATACAAATAAAGTTTTCCCAAAAAGTTTTGAATTTTTAGAAAATTCAAAAAAATTGCACATATGATGCTCGAAATATTGCAAACTGCTAGATGAGGAATCTCATCTCACCCCCCAACCAAAATCTTATATTGTCCTCAATGTAACAAGATATACAATAAGCATGACATGAGAGCAATGAAATAAAACAAAGGAGAGTGAGAACGAGAATACCTGAGGTAGCAAGTTGATCAATGCTAGCATCTTCCATTGTCTCGATGAGACTTATTCAATCCTAATTTCAGAAAAATAAATCCTAACCTACCTACCTACCTTTGATTAGTCCAATCGACTACATGATCAAATTTGAGCAGGATTTTTATGAATTTTAATAAATTTCTCATGAGGACCATCCAAAGTCCTGCTCGACAGTAAACATGTGTGCTTTTCATCATTGAAGTCCAATCATATTGTGCACCACATGCATAAAAGGAGGAGATAAGAGCAGCAAAAAGATATCGCCTCAAATTCTGATATGAGTTATGATCGACTAAAAACGGGTTCTCCCAATCAGATTTTTCAATGGGCTGAAGGACCCATGATGGTGGAGAGACATTCATCGTGTATTCTTCAGTTAAAGTTGTCTCCTCCACAATTTCAGAATTATATGGTGCTTCCACAAACAATGGTAAAGAGTGTAAACCAGTGGAATGGTGTTCTTTAGGCACTGATACCGTGTCTAACAAAATGTCCAACTCCTTAATCATCTCATTATCAAGATCATAAGATTGGGCCAAGCATTCCTCTAGAAATTCGAGATAGTCAGATGAAGGGTCCTCATCCTCCCTTAATGATTGAAAAAATTCTGTTTCAATGGTAAGGAATTCCTCGTCTATAGAGAGGAGGTCTTCCAAGGAAAAAATTTCAGATTTAGGGGTAAGCACATCATCTAACATTAGTTGATCTTTTAAAATTTCAGATTGTGCCACCTCATCATCCAAAGGAAAAGAATTTTCAATCAAAGGGAGGTCTACCACAATAGAATTTGGCATGTGTTGTTGGTGGAAGGACTAAAAAAGAACGACTTCGGCCATCTCTCTAGCACGCATATCCTCTAGAGACTCATAATCATTATGCCCATTGGAAAAAGAAACCATAGGTTCATAAGCATTCACCAACCCCTCATTGTAGGCAACCCCACTACTGCTTTCAAATTTTATGGATTCCTCGGGTTCGTCAACCGTCATTGAAATCTCTTCATCATTAAGTTCAAAGCATCCAAAAGAGATAGTGGACTCACCATAATTGATGATGACATTGGGATCATCGAAATCAATCTCCTCTAAAAGTCTATTCATTAAATCCAAAGAAGGTGGGACTTGGGTAGCCCCTTCCTCCTCATTAAAGGGGATTGATTTGATGCCCCCAAATTCGGGCTCAACGTCTTCACAAGATGGCGAGTAAGCTTGATTTGATTGTTCATCTACATACTCATTCCATATTTCCTCAAGTATTTGTGTATACTTATCATCAAAAGAGGAAGACGTTTTAGAGTGATTGTTAATAACCATGGTTGGTTCCTCCCTTGAACAAGGAGAATGGTGGTTTTCCCAATTAAGACCGTACGCATTGTAGGATGAAAAGTTATATGATGGTTGATAAGCATATCCATACAAGTAATCACGCATTGTCTTAACCGGTTGGCTACTATTCACCTGTTCCTTTTGTTGTTGCACACCTCCTACCATAACCAGTGGAACACTCATGTTATTTTCAATCCGGTAATCACGTAATGTTTTTTCCGGATGATTATCCAATTTTGCTTCGTTCCGGTATTCCCCCATCGTCTTACGTTGTGTCTTAATATGTGTACAGTTTTCATTAATGTAATCACGCATCGTCTTACATGGGGGGGTAGTGGAGGTTCTTTGAATCTCAGAAAAATATTCATGCTTAGAGGGATCCAGATACAATGAGTTTGGGTCCCCCAATCCGACATCTCATCCTCCAAAAGGTACTTATACGCACCATTTGTCCAATCATACATGATGAAATTTTAAGGAATTGGAAACTACCCTAATCTAGAAAAAAAAAACAAAAAGAAGGGAGATGGGGAGATGTTACCCAATAGAGTGAGATCTATGTTAGCAACAATGTCCTACAAAATCAAACAAAAAATTGTTAGTAATCTAGAAAAAAATTAGAAAATCTACTTCTATAAAAACTGAAAATCTTACCTAACTAAAACTACTCTATAGCTACTAGAACAATTAGAACCGTTTAACCTTTTCCCCGGCAACGGCGCCAAAAAACTTGTTCGCTCGCCTCAAGTGTAAGGCTGCGATGTAGTAATAAATCTCAGTAAGACCGGGGTCGATCCACAGGGTAAGAGGTAAACAATTCCAAGTACTTTAATAACTAGAATCTAAGAAGTTTAAGAAAGTAGTTTTTCACATGAAATAGGAAAATCTGAAAATAAGAAGAACTAGAGCATCAAGGATCCACTTGTAGTAGTCTAATGCCAATCAATTCATCCAAGTACCACACAATTAGAATCAAAGTCCTATCTCTCATCTAATTGGAAGATATAACATTCAAGCACAAACAGTCCCACTTAAATCTGGAAATTAGATTTCTAGTTCTAATGAAGCACATAGAACTTGAACTTGTAGCCTTCGGAGTAACAGCCATGCCTATGGACTATGGCATGCTCAAGGGTTACTACAATTCGAATTCAAACAACCCAATCAGGGTAATCTCAGCGGATTGCAAGGAACTCATGTCCGGAGCACACAAACTCTCACAATTCATCTAAAAATACAAACTTTATTCAAACTAGAAGTTCAAAATCCAAAATTAAGAAAAGAGTACTTGAAATAAAAGAATTAAAGCATTGAAACCAACTACAAATTTCACCTCTAGCTCTAGCTAAGAGGTTAGCTAAGAAAAAGCATATTAAAACTAAAACTAGAACTAAGAAAAGGAAGAAAAACTAGCTGTAGGAGGCTAGGTAGCCTCCTACGACTTGAACTCCTTTCTTCCCATGTCCTTGACTGCCCTGTAATAGAAGAAAGCACCTCCTTTTATAATACAGCAAGAGTACCGCAACGTAACAAATTTTGTTTCGCTTCGTACGGCTTAACCAATGGTCGGATTGCCTTCAAATTTAATTTGTAGCTTCCTTGTAATGTGATCTTCCTCATAGATGATTTAGATTTCTAAGATTATCTTCTGAATGGTCCCACCAATCAGATCACCGATCGCCTCTCAAAATCGCGCACTTCGGGTACCTTCAGAACCAGTCATCTTGCTTTCAACGCTCCGGAGTGTACAGATGTCGGATTGCTCTCAAATTTTGAACATTGGTAGAAAACTTCCTCCTCTACATGATAGATGGATTAGATTGTCCAAAAAAATCCTAGAATGTGGTCCGAAAATTAGAACACTTAAGGCTTTTATAAACTCTGCGCAGTTGGATCTTTCTGGATGGTCCATCTTTCTTTAACCGGTACGATCAAACCACACATCCTTTTTATCTGAAACTTTGTGGTTATTCATATATGGATGTGGTCTAAAAGTTGATCAAAGTAGATTCTTCATATCATCAATGATGGGCCACCTGGACCGGCCCAGAGTGGGGTAGGCAGAATCTGGAACTTTCTGGACAGTTCGTATTGTTTTGGCCACCACGATCAATCCGTAGCTCTGATCGACACGAAACCACTTGGGTTAGTTCGGCGTCGAGCTCCTCTTAGACATGGATGTGTTGGATTTCCAAATATCATTAAGATGGGCCCAAAAAACTGTTCTGAAAATTCAAAAATGGGAATAGCCTGTATCTGAAATCTGACTCCTCCGACCGGTCGGCTGACCGGTCAGACGACAGGTCGGCCTTAAAAAAAATCAGTCCAGAGAATTTTTTATTTCTAGAGGGTTTTGCCGGCCGGTCGGTGGCTATGGCAGGCCGGCCAGTCAAGCTGTAAATTGTGACTTTTTCACACTTTTCTTCCTCCATTGCATTGCATCTTTCCTCCATCTCATATCCTTTATTTCTTTGATCTTCAAGGCATACAAAGTGACTCTTTTAACCATGAATTGGTGAAGTCTCCCTCTCATTCCTACAATCACAAATCCATGCATTAGATTAGTCTTTAAATCATGATAACCATGCATAATGAGTGATGAATTGGGGTTAGAATATGCATAATTAAGAGCTCAACATTCGCCTTAAAGATGTTGCCGTTCCTTATATTCAACAACTCGATGGTCCCATATGGGTAGACAGTTTGTACGATGTAGGGACCGGTCCATCGAGATCTCAATTTCCCTGAAAATAAGTTTAAGCGAGAATTATACATAAGGACTTTTTTATTAATCGTGAATGTCTTACGAAGAATGTTCTTATCATGGAATACCTTTGTCTTGTCCTTGTAAATTCTCGCATTTTCATATGCTTCGTTCCGGAGTTCCGCAAGTTCATTCAATTGAAGTTTGCGCAACGAGCTTGCTTTATCAGAATCAAAATTCATCTTCTTTATCGCCCAATAAGCCCTATGTTCCAACTCCACGGGCAAGTGACAAGCTTTCCCATAGACAAGTCTATAGGGAGACATTCTAATGGGGGTCTTGAAAGCGGTACGGTAAGCCCAGAGTGCATCGGTAAGTCGAAGCGACCAATCCTTGCGATCGGGGTTCACTGTTTTCTCCAAAATATGTTTAATCTTCCTATTAGATATCTCAGCTTGTCTACTTGTTTGTGGGTGATAGGGAGTGCTCACTTTGTGATTTATGCCATATTTCTTCATTAAGGCTTCAAATGGGCGATTACAAAAGTGAGACCCTCCAATGACTCGAGGTGTTCCAAACCGGGAAAGAATATTCTCTTTTAAGAAACGAATGACTGTTTTTTTGTCATTATTCAGGCATGGAATTGCCTCGACCCATTTGGACACATAGTCGACGGCAAGCAAAATATATAAGTTTTCAAAAGAAGATGGGAATGGACCCATGAAATCGATGCCCCAACAATAAAAAATTTCGATTTGTAAGATGGGATTGAGTGGCATCATATTTCTTTGGGAGATTCCTCCTAATTTCTGACAAGGTTCACATGTTTTACAAAACTCATGGGTATTCTTGAACATGGTGGGCCAATAAAACCCACATTGCAGAATTTTGGCTATGGTCTTCTTAGCCAAAAAGTGGCCACCACACACCTGAGAATGACAAAAGGAGATGATACTGTGTTGCTCATCATCCAGCACACATCTCCTTATAATTTAATCGGGACAATACTTGAATAAGTAGGGATCGTCCCATAGGAATTTCCTCTCCTCGTTGAAGAACTTATCTTTATCTTGCCTTTTTCCAATGTGTTGGAGTTGTACCTTTAGCAAGATAGTTAGCAATGTTCGCATACCATGGCAATTGGGAGACTTTAAAAAGTTGTTCATCAGGGAACATGTCATTGATCACGGTCGTCTTAGGGGAATCGGTGAGAACTGTTGAACCTCCAATTTATACACTGCATAGCCCACTACAACACATTATATGCATGGTTTTCATAATTAAAAGGCCCATCTAACGCATGTTTTGTGATTGTAGGGATGAGAGTAGACTTCACTCAATTGGAGACATAAAGGCCCTTCTTATGAATGAAGTTCCAAGGTAGACCAAAGAAGGAAGAAGAAAGAGGGGGAAAAGAGAATAAAGAAAAAGAAGAGGAATAGCAAGTTCGACCGGTCGTCCGACCGGTCAGCCACACCTTTGGATACCACTGGAGGACCAGTTGGTCCGACCGGTCTTGACCGGTCGGCCAACCGGTCGATGCCGCTGCTAAGCTCGCTGGACGTATGACTAGAGTGGTCCGACCGGTCTTGACCGGTCGGCCATCAAGGTGGGAAGTCCACTGCACTCCCTGGACAGTTAAACAGGGTGGTCTGACCGGTCGTCCGACCGGTCGGCCATGCTAAAAATCAGGCAATTTCTAATTCCAGCTCCGAGATTTTTTGCGCAGTGCGTAACCTTACGCAATTTCTGGATGTTTCCGACGCAACCAAGCATCCTCACTATAAAAGGACACTTAGGGGCTCTTCTTAGGTCATCATAGAAGCCAAGGGACGTTGTGCTAGAGAGAGGAAGCCGTCGTGGAGCGTCTGCAACTCTCCAAACTCCAATTTTTCTAGTTTTTATGCTTTTTTCATGAGTTCTAGTTGTAGTATGACAATGCTCGGCTAGAATCTCTCAGCTAAGGCTGAGAGGTGAAGCTTGTAGCTAATTTTCATGTTTGATTCAGTTTAATTCAAGTAATTTCAATTCAAGTTTTGGTTTTTAATCTTTTAGTTCCTTAAGTTGATAGTTTGAGATGTTTTATGAGAGTTCATGTGCTCCGGACATGAATTCCTTGCAATTCTCTGAGATTATCATATGGTGTTTGTTTAGATTCGAATTATGGTAACCCTTGAGCAAGCCATAGTCCATAGGCATGGCTGTTACTCCGAAGGCTATGATTTTGAAGTCTACATGTGTTGAATGGGACTAGAACTTGGAAGTTCAACTTGAATGGGATTGAATGTTTTTAATGCTTTATTTTCCAACTAGATGAGAGATAGGACTTCAAATCTAGTTGTGTATCTTGCTTGGATTGACATGGGATTGCTATAAGTGGATCGTTGAATGCCTTAGTACTTTAAATTACTGGTTTTTGTTAAGTTACTGTTTTAGCATAAGTATTCCAATTAAACCTCATATCTATTGCAAACTGAGTTGCTGGAATAGTTTGAAAGTTGTTTCTAATTCCCTGTGGATCGACCTCGGTCTTACCGAGTTTTATTACTACATCGCAGCCTTACACTTGAGGCGAGCGAACAAGTTTTTGGCGCCGCTGCCGGGGAATTTAGATAACGATTTTTCAAATTGTTTTAGTGGCTGTAGAAGTAGAAGTAGATAGGTTTTCTGATATTTTTATAACTAACAAATTGTTTTGTTTTGTAGGATTTTTTCTCTAGTTCAAGCACATCTGGTAATACCTTTCTAACTTAGCTTTTTGCAGATTTTCTATTTTCAGATTAATTTCAGATTTCTAGGATTTAGGACTAGTTTAGTTTTTGGTTGAGTGGTTTATGTCCCGTTGGGAACGTAACCACTCTAATTGTCTCCAATCAGAAGGTGGTTTAGTTGGACCATTGTCAGTCCATAGACGAGTCCGAAACTACCAAGAACATTGTGAAAATTTTGGGAGTATAGATCAAACACCTTTAAGGAATCCTCCCCCCTACTCCAACTATAAACGCAAATCAAGAGGGAGTAGGAGAGAATGAGGTACATAACGTTCCTCCAATGAGATCACTACGGGATTACCTACAACCAGCCCGTGCAATTACATCCTCTTGCGTGGTTCTACCACCAAACGGGGGAAACATTGACATAAAGCCGGGTCTAATTCAACTTATACCAAAGTTCCATGGGCTAGACTCTAACCGCCCATATCTGCACTTGAAAGAATTTGAAGAAGTGGTGGCTACCTTGCAATACATCAATGTTTCTGAAGATACCATTAAGCTTAAACTCTTTCCCTTTTCATTGAAAGAAAGAGCCAAAGATTGGCTTCACTCTCTTAGACCACATTCGATTGGGTCATGGAATAAGATGACTCGGGAATTCTTGAAAAAGTTCTTCCCGACTCATAAAACGAACACCCTTCGAAGAGCCATAATGAATTTCTCGGCTAAAGAGGGTGAATCTTTCTTCCAATGTTGGGAGAGGTTTAAGGACCTCCTACTTGCTTGCCCACATCATGGCTATGAGAGTTGGTGAATTATAAACTTTTTCATCGATGGATTAAGTTCCAATATGCGTCAATTTGTAGAGATGATGTGCAATGGCGAGTTTATGAGCAAAAATCCAGATGAGACTTGGAGTTATTTGGACATGTTGGCCGAAAATGCCCAATCTTGGCATACCTCAGATAAACCCAAAAATCCCAAGCCTACTCAAGAGAAAGAGAAAGGAGGGATTTCTATCCTCAAGGAGGAAGACGATGTGAATGTAAGGATAGCCAACCTCACAAGAAAGATCGAGGCTATGGAACTTAGTAAAAGTGGAGTTCCAAAGTCCAATGAAGCTATTAAGACTATATGTGGGATTTGTCACACCGATTTACACGCTATGCAGGATTGTCCCACAATTCCTGCATTTCAAGAGGTATTACATGAACATGCAAATGCCACATATGGGTATCAACGGCCTTTCAATGGACCGGTGGGTAATACATACAATACTAGTTGGAAGAACCACCGAAATTTTAGTTGGACGAATGCTCCCACGGGCAATCCTACCAACTCTCAAGGAGGGCCACCCATGCAAAATATGGCCCCACCTCAATTCTCAATGGAGGATATGTTGAAAGCGTTTATACAAGGGCAAACGCAAATCAACCAAACAAATCAGCAAATGTTCCAAGAGCTTAAAGTCTCGGTTGATGAGATTAAGGGACGCTTGAATGCTAGGGAAGGGACCTTTCCGGCCCAACCTCAGCCTAATCTAAAACAAGTACATGAAGTGAGCATTCCAAATCCTTCCAACCAACACATGGAGCAAGCCAAATCCATCACCACTCTTAAAAGTAGTAAACAAATTGACAAATCTATTCCGGTGAAGGCCGACAAGCCTAATGATCCGGTAAATTCTGAGGATGAGGATGGATCTAACTTAGCCCCACAAGAAATGGAACGCGTTTACAAGCCCGCAGCACCATTCCCTTCGAGATTGGTTGCCCCAAAATCTCTTCCAAACTCTCATGATATTCTAGAGATTTTCCGACAAGTCAAGATTAACATTCCTTTGCTTGATGTCATCAAACAAATCCCCTCTTATGCCAAGTTTCTAAAGGACCTATGCACAACAAAATACAAATATAATGTGCAGCAAAAGGCCTTCTTAAATGAGCAAGTGAGTGCCATTCTCACTCAAAAGACCCCCCCAAAATTCAAAGATCCCGGTAGTCCCACCGTCTCATGTATCATTGGGGACTACCGGATTGAGCGTGCGTTGCTAGATTTGGGGGCAAGTGTGAACTTGATCCCATACTCGGTATATGAGCAATTGGGTCTTGGTGAATTAAAACCCACCAAAACCACGTTGCAACTCACTAATAGATCTATCCGTGTACCAAGGGGGATAGTTGAGGATGTGCTAGTCCAAGTTGATAAATTCTACTACCCGGTAGATTTCATTGTCTTGGACACACAACCAGTTATGGATGCTAGCACCCAAATACCGGTGATTCTAGGCCGCCTATTCCTTGCTACATCAAACGCAATCATAAATTGCCTGAATGGAGTGATGCAAATGTCCTTTGGGAACATGACGTTGGAGGTGAATGTGTTCCACTTAGGCAAAAGGCATAGGGATGATGATGATGTCCACGAGGTTGATTTGATTGATTCAATCGTGGAAGAGGAGTTCGCTTTAAGGCAGAATTTTGATCCTCTAGATGTTGTTAGCTTTGATCCCTTTGAGGATTGGGATGACAATGATGGCCCCCATGAGGTAAACATGATAGAATCCATGAATGATGGGGGGTTTTTCCAACATGATCTACCTAAAAGCTTGGGGACATGTTTGACACATTCTAAGGATGAATTCAATTCTAATTTTATTAAGACCTTGGAAGTGTCAATTTCTGGAAATTCATTTGACAAGTCACCAATTTCTGATTTACACAAATTTGTTGCGCAGGATTTGGAAGAATTGGTGCTTGACTTGCCTACAGAGAGGCCAATTTCCGAAAGTGTGGAGGTTGAGGACCCACTCCAACCTACACAAAATTTTGAGAAGGAGGAAGACATAAAGGGTCCAAATCTAAAAATTTCCTCCGATGAGGTCTCTTATACACTCGAGGAGTGCTTAACGTACTTTGAGGATTGGGATGATCCCATGATTCAGGACATTGTACAGGCTTTCAGAGAGACCTCCCCGATGCCTAAAAAGTTTCCTTCCACAGAACACCAAACTGAAAAATCAATTGTGGAAGCACCGGTGAAATCTGATTTTGTGGAGATCATATCAACTCGTGAAGAAGAAATAGAAGTCACCACATCTCTTTGGTTTGTTCAAACTGAAGAACACTTCTGGGACGACCCATACTTGAATAATTTTTGCCCAGACAAGAAGGAAAGGAGATTTTCAATGATTTCCAACCAATGCAATTCTCCTTTCCTAGTACATATGACAATTTTGTTGAAGAACCCGCTGAAAATTTTCAGCCGAATTTTCAATGGGTTAGAATGATCAATGTCACCAATGTACTTTCCAAAGCAGGATGGTGGACAGTCCTACTGAAAATTTTGTTACACCACTTGATGATCCTGCTCAACTTTGTCCTTTTGGATGTTATAATAATGATCGATCTCCTAGTCTGATGGAGATCCTTTTTTTAAAAAGGGATCGGTTAGTTATCTTTATTGCTTTCCGTAGATTAGGTTTAGTTTATCTAGTTTTACTGTTTTAAGTAGCTTTAGTTGTTGGGTTGTAGACTTCCATGATCGCTCTCTCAGGTACTATTGTTCTCACTCTTTCATATTTTACCATTGCTCTCATGTTCGTGCTCATTGCATATCTTTTTACATTGAGGACAATGCAAGATTTGGTTGGGGGTGAGATGAGATTCCTCATCTAGCAGTTTGCAACATTTCGAGCCTCATATGCACAAATTTTTTTCAAATTTTCTAAAATTTCAAAACTCTTTTAGAAAACTTTGTTTTTATGCATTCAAGATGATATGAGTGTAAGAAGAGGAGATACGAAGTGTGTGATGTTGTAAGTCTTGAATTTCTCCCAACATAATGGTTTTATATGTGAATTCCCCTATTTTTGTGATTGATAGAACATTTGAACACCTTACACCTAGTTCACATTACACGATTCTAATGGGTTGAAAGGATTATGCGATTTGTGGATTAGCTAGACTTTGATTTAAAGGTGTTGAGAAACCAAGCCGGGGTACTTTGTCCATCCTTGTCCATGGGAAAATAACAAAAGATATGGATTTCTAAAAATCCTATCTAATTTAAAAGAAAAAGGAAAAGGAAGGATGAAATTGGGAATGATGGAAAAATGGTGGAAAATTCCGAAAAGGGCTACCTATTACCAACCGAGGGATGGTTTACCAGTAACCAAAGCCGGAAATGGGACGTAGTGTGAAAGCTGTCAGAAGGATGGTAAGACAAATTCCTGTCATAGGCTTGTTGTTACTCTGTGCACCTTGAGATCTACAGTTTCGTTGATCTATGAAGAATACAATCCCAAAAACTCATGAGATGAACTTTCACTATGCACACTGGGTTGAAGTTGTTCGAGTTCTTCTATTTATCAATCAATCAGCGGGAATTTCATGTAGACACTTCTTATGCTTTGAGAGTTAAAGTTTGCAATTTCTATCACCTAGTTTCTCCAAATTTTATACGTGTATATCTTGGAATGGATAGAAAAATGGTTACTGAATGAGAGTTGGGTTTGGAGGTTTAAATTGTTTCATGCATGTTTTGCTCGGGACTAGCAAAAAGCTGGTTGGGGGGTGTGTTGAACCTCCAATTTATACATTGCATAGCCCACTACATCACATTATATGCATGGTTTTCATAATTAAAAGGCCCATCTAACGCATGTTTTGTGATTGTAGGGATGAGAGCAAACTTCACTCAATTGGAGACCAAAAAGGGTTCATTTAGTACCTATGAATGAAGGTCCAAGGTAGACCAAAGAAGAAAGAAGAAAGAGGGAGAAAAGAGAATAAAGAAAAGAAGAAAAAGAAGAGGAATAGCAAGTCCGACCGGTCGGCCACACCTTTGGATACCACTGGAAGAAGGACCAGTTGGTCCGATCGGTCTTGAATGGTCGGCCAACCGGTCGGTGCCGCTGCTGAGCTCGCTGGACGTATGACCAGAGTGGTCCGACCGGTCTTGACTGGTCGGCCATCAAGGTGGGAAGTCCACTGCACTCCCTGGACGGTTAAATAGGGTGGTTCGACTGGTCGTGACCGGTCGGCCAGGCCAGTCCGACCGGTCGTCTGACCGGTCGGCCATGCTAAAAATCAGGCAATTTTTAATTCCGGCTCTGAGATTTTCTGCACAGTGCGTAACCTTACGCAATTTCTGGATGTTTCCGACGCAACCGAGCGTCCTCACTATAAAAGGACACCTAGGGGCTCTTCCTAGGTCATCATAGAAGCCAAGGGACGTTGTGCTGGAGAGAGGAAGCCGTCGTGGAGCGTCTGCAACTCTCCAAACTCTGATTTTTCTAGTTTTTATGCTTTTTTCATGAGTTCTAGTTGTACTATGACAATGCTCGGCTAGAATCTCTCAACTAAGGCTGAGAGGTGAAGCTTGTAGCTAATTTTCATGTTTGATTCAGTTTAATTCAAGTAATTTCAATTCAAGTTTTGGTTTTTAATCTTTTAGTCCCTTAAGTTGATAGTTTGAGATGTTTATGAGAGTTCATGTGCTCCAGACATGAATTCCTTGCAATTCTCTGAGATTATCATATGGTGTTTGTTTAGATTCGAATTATGGTAACCCTTGAGCAAGCCATAGTCCATAGGCATGGCTGTTACTCCGAAGGCTATAATTTTGAAGTCTACATGTGTTGAATGGGACTAGAACTTGGAAGTTCAACTTGAATGGGATTGAATGTGTTTAATGCTTTATTTTCCACCTAGATGAGAGATAGGACTTCAAATCTAGTTGTGTATCTTGCTTGGATTGATTGGATTGACATGGGATTGCTACAAGTGGATCCTTGAATGCCTTAGTACTTTAAATTACTGGTTTTTGTTAAGTTACTGTTTTAGCATAAGTATTCCAATTAAACCTCATAGCTATTGCAAACTGGGTTGCTGGATTAGTTTGAAAGTTGTTTCTAATTCCCTGTGGATCGACCTTGGTCTTACCGAGTTTTATTACTACATCGCAGCCTTACACTTGAGGCGAGCGAACAAGAACAAGTCGAGAGAGATGGTCAGCCACTACGTTTTCTACTCCTTTCTTATCACGTATTTCTATGTCAAATTCTTGGAGTAGGAGGATCCATCTTAACAAATGTGGCTTAGCATCCTTCTTAGAGAGAAGGTACTTAAGCGCGGCATGGTCGGTGAATATGATGATCTTGGATCTAATCAAGTAGGACCTAAACTTGTCCAAGGCAAAAACTACGGTTAAAAGTTCTTTTTCTATAGTAGTGTAGTTTGCTTGGGCTGAGTTTAAGGTTCTACTTGCATAGTAGATAACACATGGCTTCTTCTCTTTTCTTTGGCCTCACACAGCCCCAATAGCGTAGTCGCTTGCATCGCACATAATTTTAAAAGGAAGGCTCCAATCAGGTGGTTGCATTATGGGAGCACATGTCAACATACCTTTAAGTTTAGTAAAGGCATTTTGACAATTTTTATTTCACTCGAATAAGTTCTCCTTTTGAAGTAGGTTACATAAAGGACGAGAGAGTGAACTGAAGTCCTTTATGAATTGTCTATAAAATCTGGCGTGTCTCAAAAAGGACCGCACATCTTGTATGCTCTTGGGTGGTGGAAGGTTAGAGATAAGATCGATGTCCACCTCGATTCCATTTTGTGAGATGATGTGACCAAGTACAATTCCCTTTTAAACCATGAAGTGACATTTCTCCCAATTCAACACAAGGTTCTTCTCTTCACATCTTTTCAAAACAGATTTCAAGTACATAAGGCACTCGTCAAAGCTACAACCAAATACAAAGAAATCATCCATGAAGACTTCAAGAATTGTCCCCACCATATCATAAAAAATACTCAGCATATAAGACTGAAAAGTGGCAGGGGCATTACATAGTCCAAATGGCATCCTTCGATAGGCGAAAGTACCGAATGGATATGTGAATGTTGTTTTCTCTTAGTCCTCTAGGGCGATCTCTATTTGGTTGTACCCTGAATAGCTATCAAGGAAGCAAAAATGGGAATGATCCGCCAACCTTTCTAAAATTTGATCAACAAACAGTAGGGGGAAGTGGTCTTTCCTCGTAACTGTGTTTAGCTTCCCGTAGTCAATGCACATTCTCCAACCGGTAGTGACTCTGGTTGGTACGAGTTCATTATTGGCATTGGCTACAATAGTTATTCTGGATTTCTTAGGCACCACTTGAGTTGGGCTCACCCATTGACTATCGGATATTGGGAAAATGATACCTACATCCAATAGTTTCACCACTTCGGCCTTAACCACATCCTTCATGTTTGGATTGAGTCGTCTTTGTGGTTGCTTAGATGTCTTCGCATTCTCCTCAAGGTGTATGTGATGAGTACAAATCAGTGGGTCTATGCCTTTGAGGTCCGCAATCGACCATCCAATGGCACTTTTATGCTCTATTAGAGTGGTTATTAGCCTACTCTCTTGTTCCTCATCCAAGTGGGAAGAAATCACCATCGGATATGTCTCATCTCGACCTAAATATACATATTTCAACTCACTTGGTAATGGTTTTAGGTCGAGCGTTGGTGCCTTGATATTGGATGGGAGGGGCTTGTTCTCGTTTAAGGGTAACGTTTCAAATAGTGCCCTCCATCTTTTGTTGTCAAGTACCGGCATCACATCTAAAATGGCATCCATCTCTCGTATTTTGTCATCATTTATCTCATGTGAGTGGGCTACACATGCCTCCAAAGGGTCGGAATATAATTTCAAGGGGAATGTATCCTCCACGAATGATTTAACCAAATTTATCTCATGGATCTCATCATCAACTTCCCGTGGTTGTTTGCATAAATCAAATATATTGAGCTCGAGTGTCATATTTCCAAAGGACATTTGTACAAGCCTGTTTCTACAATTGATAATCGCATTGGAAGTAGCTAGAAAAGGGTGGCCAAGTATGACGGGAATTTGAGCACCGGTACCTATCACGGGATATGTATCCAAGACAATAAAGTCTACTGGGCAGTAGAATTTATCAACTTGGACTAAAACATCCTCAATCACTCCTCTCGGTATACGAATAGATCTATCAACAAGTTGAAGTGTGGTTTTAGTAGGTTTCAATTCACCTAACCCAAGTTGATCATAAACCGAGTATGGAATGAGGTTAACACTCGCCCCTAAATCAAGTAAGGCTTGTTTAATCCGGTAGTCTCCTATGATGCATGAGATGGTTGGACTACCCGGATCCTTGTATTTTTAGGGCACCTCTTGTTTGATAATAGCACTCAAATTCTCAGTCAAAAGTACTTTGTTGTGAACATTGTGTTTCCTTTTGACTGTACACAATTCCTTTAGAAATTTGGCATAGGATGGTATTTGCTTTATAGCATCCAACAACGGGATGTTGATCTTCACTTGCTTAAAAGCCTCTAAAATTTTCAGGTTTTTGTCTAAAGGTTTGGGTGAAATCAACCTTTGGGGAAACGAGGCAACCGGCTTGTATTGCCTTTCCGGTTCTTTCTCTTGTGGAGTGTTGTTCGGGTTATCATCCTCTTTAGAATTTTTCAGATCATTAGGCTTTGGGACCTTCACCGGATTAAATTTATCGATTATTTTCTCACTTCTCAAAGTGGTGATAGCTTGAACATGCTCCGTATGTTGCGAGGATGAGTTTGCGTCTTGTATCTCAAATTGGGTCCTTGGGTTAGGAAGAGGTTGGGCAGAAAGTGTGCCTTTCTCCCTAACACTGAGGTGAGATTCAACCCTAGCCATTGAGGTTTTCAAGTCATTGATGGCTTGAGTTGAATTTTGATTAAATTTCAATTGCTCTTGCATGAACCCATCTATTTTCAGAGAATTAGTCTTGTTATATTCAGCTTGAACCGATACGAATGCACCCAACATCTCCTTTAGCGTAGCTTTTGGTGTAATGATTTGGGATGGACCTAGTAAAGGTTGAGCTTGAGGGGTATTGTTTGCATTCGTAGTGGATCCATTCCTCCAACTGAAGTTAGGATGGTTCTTCCAACTAGAATTATACGTGTTTGAGTTTGGAGTACTAAATGGCCGTTGATGACTGTTTATGGCATTTGATTGTTCTTGTAAGATATCTTGGAATGCTGAAATTGTGGGACAATCTTGTGTAGCATGTTGATTTCGGGCACAAATTTCAGAAACAGTTTCAACGTCTTTTGAGTTGATCGACTCTCCTTTCTTTAATTCCATGGCCTCGACTTTCTTGTGAGGCTAGCCACACGTGCACTTATGTTATCTTCTTCTGAGAGAACATAAATTCCTCCATTTTCCTTTTGTTGGCTTGTCTTGAAATTTGTTGGTCTAGATGTATCCCAAGCTGTGCATTCTCGGCCAATTCATCAAAATAGTCCCATGCTTCCTCGGCTTCCTTATTCATGAATTCTCCATTACACATCATCTCTACGAATTGGCGTATGGGTCAAGTCAGTCCTTCATAGAAAAAGCTTATAACCCACCAAAATTTGGTAGCCATGATGGGGGCATGCATTTAATAAGTCCTTAAACCTCTCCCAACATTGGAAGAAAGTCTCATCCTCCTTTTGGGCAAAATTCATGATAAGGCGCCTCAACATGTTCGTTTTGTGAGTAGGGAAGAACTTTTTAATGAACTCCCTAGACATCTCAGTCCATGTGCCAATTGATCTTGGCCTTAATGCATGAAGCCAACCTTTAGCTTTCTCTTTAAGGGTAAAAGGAAATAATTTAAGTCTCACCATATCATCGGTCACATTTGCAAAGTGCATTGTGGCTATCACCTCATCAAATTCCTTAAGATGTTGATAGGCACTTTCACTGTCTAGTCCATGGAATCTCGGGAGGAGTTGGATTACTCCCGGTTTCAAATCTATGTTCTCTACATTTTGTGAAAAAACTATGAATGAGGGAGTGCTTGCTCTTGCTGGTTACAAGTAATCACGTAATGTTCTAGGCCGGGGAACATTCTCAACCACATTCTCTCCCGTTTCGGTTTGGTTTTGGCCCAGATTTTGATTGGCCATTGGGTTGGGTTGATTTGCAGCCATACTTTCAGACAAAATTGGAGAATTTAAATGTCTCTTAGCACATGGCTCTCTATTAATTCCTTCAACTATTCCACCTTCACTAATGAGTCAGTTATTAAAATCCCGAGCCCAATGTGGCATGCAAATCCTAAAAGAATGAAACAAGAAAAAAAAGAATTCTTCCTTCCTTTACTACTCTCTAAGACCGAAGTACAAGGTGTCTTGCAATGGCTGAGCCAGAAGCAAGGATAGAGACTGATTTCTCCTGGTCAATAGGGGTTCAGAGAACTCCCCACCCACTCTTTGAATCTTTTGAGAAAAGTGCAGAAAAAGAAGAAAGGTGAATAGAAGTGAGAAGAGAAATCTCTATGCACAAGGTGATCCAAGACGGCAATGCCAACCAATAGGAATCAAGGCGGCACAAGGCCAACATATTAGAGATCCAAAAAGGAGTTTCCACCCACTCTACAAGAGATGAATATGATAGGAATGAATAGGGAAAGAAGAAGAGTAAGGTTAGAAAGATAAAACCTGATTTGAGAACTTAAGATCCCTAACTTCTTCTTCAACTTCCTAAAATCCCTGCAAAAGAAAAAAATCAAAATAAAACAAACTAAGTTAATACTATTCCTAAAAATTTCAATAGAAACTATCTTCAGAAATTTTGTTAAAACCATCAAAGTCCCCGGCAGCAACGCCGAAAACTTGTTCGCTTCCCCAAGTGTAGGGTTGCGATGTAGTAATAATCTCGGTAAGACCGAGGTCGATCCACAGGGACTTGTGTAGGAATTCACAAAACACTTCTAATGATTTCTACTAAAGAGCTAACTAACAGATTTTTAGGAAATTGATGTAGATAGATGCTTTGAATTAAATCGAATGTAACCGATAATAAAAAGACACTAGGGGTTCAAGGATCCACTTGTAGCAATTCTTGAGGCTTAATTCGCTGTGGTTTCTCACTTTCTTAACTCGATTCGAAATTAAGTTCTATCTAGTCGGATGATAAAGCAGTTAAAACAAATAATCTGTCATATGTATGATTCATGTACATGATTCTCTCAATTCAAGCTAGGATTTGAGCACACTCAATTGCATAGGTCAATCCTAATTCCCATAGGTTAAGATCACTGCTACAATCCGAAGATTGCACACCCAAGTGCAGGTAGCGAAGTAGTAAAATATTCAGTAAGACCGAGGTCGATCCACAGGGATTGGGGTTAAAAACATTTAGAGGAATTAGTTTAGGTGTGAAGATGAAATATGAATTATCCACGAGAGTGGAGCAAGTTGTGTGTGGCAAAAGATAAAAATAGAAAAGAGGCTAAGGCATTAGGGATCCACCTTTGATTTATCCACAAGGTTTGATTCATTGGTCCAACTATAACTCAACTGGAATTGAATAAAGATCCGTTCCAATCGGAAGATAAAATGGTTAAACCACTTGCATATTTCATAAAAGATGGAGATCTGAACCGATTGATTTGACCATGAAGCACTCGTTAGTTGATCGCAAGGAATTCCAAGCATCCAGTGTACCCGGAGTCGACAATGGATCAAGGAATTATACAGATCAACTACCTTGCCAACAAGTCAATCGATAAGATCACAAATCATATGATCAAGTGCATACTTACTAGATAAGTGGCTTTGATTGACCGATCCAACCGTTAAGATCTCGTCTATCGATCGCAGGGAATCCAAAGCATCCAATGTGCCCAGAGTCTACAATGGATCAAGGGATTTTATAGATCGATGACTTTACCTGCACTAGCTCGATGACCGTAGGGAATCCAAAGCATCCAACGTGCCCGAAATCGACGATGGATCAAGGGACTTTATCAATCATGAACTAGCTAATTGGTGTGCAAGGGATCCCAAGCATCCAACGTGCCTCGATTCGACGATGGATCAAGGGGCTTACACAATAATAGCGTCCGCCGAGGTGGATAACTAAACCAATTAACCAAAGAGAACTCCAACATTCAAGCACAATTGTTGAACCAAAAGAACCAAAGCTTGTAAATTTCTTCAAAGGCTTCACCCCTAGCCTTAGCTAGGAGTTTAGCCAACCATGTTACAGTGGAAGACTAAAACTTCTAAGAAAGAAAATTCTACACTACTCTACACTAGGAAAGAAAGAAAGAAAACTAAAGAAGAGAGAACTCTTGGATGGGATGATGGGATGATCAAATGAGAGGGAGATGAGCTCCTTTTATAGCCTCATGAGAAGCTCCAAGCCTAGGTGGCACTCCAAGCAAATCTCCTCTAGGTTTGGGCTTGGAGTTAGGCTTGGATGATGAGGTGGCACTTCCAAGCCAATAGTTTTGCTTTTTAGGTTTGGGTTAGGAGTTAGGCTTGGAATGCGCAAAGCAAACTTTTTTTTTAGGTTTGGAGCTCATGGATGGAAGAGGATGGAGAGAGCATTTGCTTGGCCCAAGGGTGGAAGATGGCAAGGTGAGTTAACTCGGTCCACATGAGTTGGAGTTAACTGGGTCCACATAGAGAATTTGGACAATCCGAACCATCCATTGAAGATGGGACTGATTTCAGGCTGCTCCACATACATGGATGGATGGAGATGAGGCTTGTTGATGGACGGAGGAGATCAGCTAGAGCTTGGATGGACAATGGAGATGAGATCAACTGCTGCAGCTAGGACGTGCTTACAGCATGTGTGAACTGTGGGGTCCACTGGATTGAGACGGTCCAATGGAAAGGTGCTGGAGTGCACATGTGCATATGGACAGCTCAGATGAATGTTGTTGCTGTCGTCCAGCCCTGCATGTGTGAAGAAAGGTGATCCACCTGATGGACGGCTGGAGTTCCTTGGACGTTGAGGTTGCACGTGTGAAGCTTGGACGTCCATCAGCTGGACGATGGACAGTGATTGATGGGAGGTTGCACGTGTTGTAGAGAAGTGGGGTCCACTTGCTGGACTGCTGATGTACACGAGCGCTGGGTGGACGGTAATGTATTGTTGTCCGTGTGTACGGTTGATGGATGGAGTGGAGTTGTTTGCTGGCCATTGATGGAGCTGGAAATGGTTTTGGACGTCCAGCCCTGGTGGACGGTTGCAGATGAAGGTGGGGTCCACCTGCTGCAGGTTGACTGATCCTGATGTCCACCTTTCTGCTGTAGCTTGGCACATGCAAGCTCTGCTGGGCGGTCTGGTGGAGATGTTGCTGACGTGCAAGGTGGGCTAAGTGATGGACGGTGCTCTCTGCACGTCAGATGTAGGTGGGGCCATCTTTGGACGCTGGAGGTCATTTGCTGCACGTGATGCAGCTAGACATTGGTGGACGGCAGATCCTTCAACTGCTGTGATGATGAAGTTTCATGGATGGCCAGGGCTGGGCGGTGAAGATTTGGGCCACCCCAATCTGTTGTAGCTGGACGGAAGTGGATAGCTGGACGGCTTGATTGGATGTCCTTGGATGACGGTCTGCTACATGTGTTGGACTTTCATGTTGTTGCTAGTCGGTTGTGGACAACATCTAATGGACGGTGGACATCAAGTTGAACAATTGAGATGAACATCTCCACTTGTCGCTTGATGCTTGGTTCACCCTTCATGTGGACATCCAATCTTGATCGTCCAAACTTGTTTGATCGCCAAATCATTACCATCAAATATGCACAGCCTAGAATTCCAAATGAGCGGCGCTATAATGCGGTCTTTCATGTCCACCATTAAAACAGTCCAGGGTTTGATCTCCATGGCTTGATTTGCTTCAAGATTACCAACACGCCTGATCTTGCTTTCTTTTGGGCCTTTAAATGCCCTGATTGGATTGAATCTTGCGCAACCTCTCCTGATCACCTGAAGACAGAAAATTCACCTAATGAGGGATAATTAACCGAAAAAACAATGATAATGCCCATTAAAACCAGGGTTAATTATACAATATTAGGTACTTATCAATCACAATCATAATCATCATTAAACTTTGTCACTAAGTATAATTAGATCATGATTTGAACTTGATCCAAATCACATACACAATCTCACATAATCCAGAATTTTCAAAAAAATAGACTTTTGGTGTGAAGCTCCCACATGAAGATCATAGATCTAAAGCGTATTGAATCCAATTCCTCGGATCATACAGGTCTAGACTAGCTCAAAACAATTAAGAACTCAAGCAATTCTTCTAAACATCCATGAGCCATCATAAGATTAAGAAAAACTACTTAGAACTTTATTTAAACTTCAAACCATTGTTCTTCATTAATAATCCAACTTGAAACTAAATCAAATGAATTAAAACATCTTAGATTCACTACAAGCTTCACCTCTTAGCCCTAGCTAAGAGGTTTAGCCGTTCATGATCCAAGGAAACATGAAAACAACTAAACAAAGCATAAAACTAGAAAAATAAACTAGGAATTGTAGAACTCCGAATCTGACTTCCGCCGTCTCCCACCATGCTCAATCTCTTCTCGGATGCCTTATGAAGAAGCCCTAGGTTCCCTTTTATAGAATAGTGCAGAAGGTTCCGGATTGCGCAAGAAATCTCGGATTGCGCAGAGAAAATTGAAGCTTGTAGAACACGTTTTGTTATGCAGACGATCGGTCACATGACAAGTCTGAGCTCCTGGATGACCGGTCGCACGACCGGTCTCAAAAATGCAAAAACAGTCCAAAGAATTTTTTCACAAATTCAGACCAATATTGTAATTCAACGACCGGTCGGACGACCGGTCGCACGACCAATCCTGATAGGTCTAGTGAGTTTTGGCCGCAAGGCCCCTTCTGTTGAGTGTTCAAACCGATCGGACGACCGGTCCTGGGCTATGGACGACCTATCGGATGACCGATCTTCAGTGTCTTCTTCTGCTTTCTTTCTTCGCTCCTTTGCTTCTTTCTTCTATCCTTCCACACTTGGTCTTGTGATCTTCAATGCTTGTAAATAGCGTCTTTAAGTCTTCAATCGATGAATGTTCTCTCTTATTCCTATAACCACAAAAACCATGCATTAGTTGGGTCTTTAATCATGTATTTCAAGCATAGTTAGTGATAAAATGGGGTTAAAATATGCACATTTAAGAGCTCACCAGTTTTTGGGGCTCAAATTCGTACCCATGGTAAAATAGCATCTATCGGTCCATCTACGGCGATTCAGATCAGTTTCGAGATCAAGAACACCCAGAAAATGCCAGTGCAACCCTAACCACATGGTCGTAGTTAAAACCTATAAACAACATTTTAGAGCAAAATCGGACATGCAAGTTACCGCCAAATAATCCAGAACGCCCTAAAACCGCTAAACTGTAAATTTTAAAGTCACGCAGTGCATATCTTTACCTGCGCACCTCGAAATGCATTTCACCCCTGTTCGGAGTTGACTAAAAGGGTCTAAAAGCCTATAGGCACCATATTAGAATGGATTTGGATATTCGTACCACCGCCAAATGATTTGGAGCGCCCTAAAACCCTTAAATAGCAAGTTTGAAGTTCCTGCAGTGCGTATTTCCATGTGCGTGCTTCCCAGAACAATGTTCTTATATGAAGAGCCAACCCGGAGGTTCCAAATTAGGAAGGAAGTGCCAAAATTTACAACATTTGGACCTCTACACCCCATCCCGTTCATTCAAGAGGTCGATCGTAACTAAAAAGTCACTTGGCATTAGTGACCGCAATCCCAAAAAAGGTAGTTGTCCTCTAAAGGTCTCCCGTCGGAGCCTAGTCCTGAAAAATTCTAAGTCTAGAAGTTTTCTCTCTTACAGAATGCTGAAACCTAAAATTTAGCTAAGTAGTGGGAAGTGTAAGAAAATTCCAAAAGGGACATGCGCCCACTACCAAACCACATGCGCCCACTACCAAACCACATGCGCCCACTACCAAACCACATGCGCCTGCAACCTATGCTCGAAAAAAAGCAATCCGAAAAACTTCCTAGAGACTGCCCGGAAAACCCGTCGGAAAGTGACATGCGTCCGGCTTGAAAGTGACATACGCTCGGACCCTTGAACTCACCACTTCCGCCCAGTACATGTGCTGAAAAACGTTCTAAAAACACATGCGCTAGAAAATGCCTGTCGGATCAGACTCGAACCCGATTGCACTACTATAAATAGTAGGCCCGCCTGATGACAAATATTGACATCATCCCCTTCTGACCTCAGAGCGATGCAAGAGGTACATGCAACCACTCTGTTATCCCTCGTCGGATGCCCTCGACGGAAAGGAATCCCTCGCCAGAATCCTTCACCGGAAATGGATTTCTCCCATCGGAACCGAAAATGCACTACCCTCGTATAGCTAACCTCGCCGGAATCCCTCGTCGGAAAGGGATTTCTCCCGTTGGAACCAAATTACACTTCCGTCGGATAGCTTCCCTCGCCGAAAATGGATATCCTCCGTCGGAACCAAGTGTAGAGGGAGAAAAATCCTGAAATTTTCTAAGTAGTGGGATTTCACTACTTTGCAGAGGGACATGTGCCCACCATGTTTGGCCTAGAAAACATGAAATTTTGGCTAAGTCCCAAAGGGACATGTGCCCACCAGTGAGGCATGGGCGCATGTGCAGTGAGACCTGCGCCTGGGACCCTTTCCCTTTTCTCCCTTTTTATACTAAGTTGGGCACATGTGCCCAAGAGAAGGTCACATGCGCCCACCTTCTAGGCACATGTGTAAGACCCATACCCTTATTTGCCCTCCCTACACTTAGTTTCCGGTGCCGGTATATCCCGGATAGACCAGATTAGCGAGCCTTAATCGCGACCCTATTTTAGTACCGCATTGACCCAAGACCTATACCTCAGCCACCGTGTTGAACCTCCAATTTATACATTGCATTGCCCACTACATGACATGGTATGCATGGTTTTCATGATTAAAAGGCCCATCTAATGCATGTTTTGTGATTGTAGGGATGAGAGCGGACTTACTCAATTAGAGACCAAAAAGGGGCCATTTGGAGCCTTTGATGAAGGTCCAAGGTGGACCAAAGAAAGAAGAAAGCAAAGAGAGAGGAAGGAGAGAAGAAAAGAAAGAAGAAAAACAAGCAAAACTGGGTCCGACCGGTCAAGACAGGTCAGCCAAGAAGGCCCGACCGGTCATGACCGGTCGGATGCACTCCCTGGAGCAAGGCCAGCTTTGTCCGATCGGTCATGACCGGTCGGCCAGCCCTGCCCGACCGGTCGTGACCGGTCGGCCATGCAAAGTTCAACTTCCAGATTGCATACAGCAGGCCATTTCCGTTTCTGGTTTTGCGGACCACTTTTTTGAAGCCATCTTGATTATATTTGGAAATCCAACACATCCATGTCGAAGAGGAGCTCGACGCCGAACTAACCCAAGTGGTTTCGTGTCGATCGGAGCTACGGATTGACCGTGGTGGCCAAAACAATACGAACTATCCAGAAAGTTCCAGATTTCGCTGTTCCACTCTAGGCCGGTCCAGGTGACCCATTGATGATATGAAGAATCTACTTTGACCATCTTTTAGAACACATCCATATATGAATAACCACAAAAGTTTCAGATCAAAAGGATGTGTGGTTTGATCATACCGGTTGAAGAAAGATGGACCATACAGAAAGATCCAACTGCGCAGAGTTTATAAAAGCCCTAAGTGTTCTAATTTTCGGACCACATTTTGGGATTTTTTTGGACAATCTAATCCATCTATCATGTAGAGGAGGACATTTTCTACCAATGTTCAAAATTTGAGATCAATCCGACCTCTGTACACTCCAAGGCGTTGAAAGCAAGATGACTGGTTCTGAAGGTACCCAAAGTGTGCGATTTTGAGAGGCGGTCGGTGATGTGATTGGTGGGCCCATTCAGAGGATAATCTTGGAAATCTAAATCATCTATGAGGAAGATCACATTACAAGGAAGCTACAAACCAACTTTGAAGGCAATCCGACCATTGGTTAAGCCGTACCAGGCGAAACAAATTCTGCTATGTTGCTGTACTATTGCTGCACTATAAAAGGAGGTGCTCTCTTCTATTCCAAATCAAGCAAGGACGTGGGAAGCAAGGAGTTCAAGTCCCAGGAGGCTACCTAGCCTCCTCCAGCTAGTTTTTCTTCCTTTTCTTAGTTCTATTTCTAGTTTTAATATGCTTTTCCTTAGCTAACCTCTTAGCTAGAGCTAGAGGTGAAATTTGTAGTTGGTTCCAATGCTTTAATTCTTTTATTTCAAGTACCCTTTTCTTAATTTTGGATTTTGAAGTTCTACTTTGAATAAAGTTTGGATTTTTAGATGAATTATGAGAGTTTGTGTGCTCCGGACATGAGTTCCTTGCAATTCTCTGAAATTACCATGATTGGGTTGTTTGAATTTGAATTGTAGTAACCCTTGAGCATGCCATAGTCCATAGGCATGGCTGTTACTCCGAAGGCTACAAGTTCAAGTTCTATGTGCTCCATTAGAACTAGAAATCTGATTTTCAGATTTGAGTGGGACTATTTATGGTTGAGTGTTATATCTTCCAATTAGATGAGAGATAGGACTTTGATTCTAATTGTGTTGTACTTGGATGAATGGATTGGCATTGGACTACTACAAGTGGATCCTTGATGCTCTAGTTCTTCTTATTTTCAGATTTTCCTATTTCATGTGAAAAACAACTTTCTTAAACTTCTTAGATTCTAGTTATTAGAGTACTTGGAATTGTTTACCTCTTTCCCTGTGGATCGACCTCGGTCTTACCGAGATTTATTACTACATCGCAGCCTTACACTTGAGGTGAGCGAACAAGTTTTTGGCGTCGTTGCCAGGGAAAAAGTTAAACGGTTTTAATTGTTCTAGTAGCTATAGAGTAATCTTAGTTAGGTAGGATTTTCTGTTTTTATAGAAGTAGATTTTCTGATTTTTTTTTCGGTTACTAACAATTTTTTTTGATTTTGTAGGACATTGTTGCTGACATAGATCTCACTCTATTGGGTAACATCTCCCCATATCCCTTCTTTTTATTCTTTTTTTTAGGGTAGTTTTCAATTTCTTAAAATCTCATCATGTATGATTGGACGGATGGTGCATATAAGCATCTTTTGGAAGATGAGATGTCAGACCATGAAATTGAAAGTCTTTATGATTGGAACCATTATAAGCATAAGTATTTTTCTGAGATTCAATCAACCTCCACTACCACCCCACGTAAGACGATGCGTGATTACATTAATGAAAACAATACACATATTGAGACACAACGTAAGACGATGAGGGAATACCGGAACGAAGCAAAATTGGATAATCATCCGGAAAAAACATTACGTGATTACCGGATTGAAAATAACATGAGTGTTCCACCGGTTATGGTAAGAGGTGTGCAACAACAAAAGGAACAGGTGAATAGTAGCCAACCGGTTAAGACAATGCGTGATTACTTGTATGGATATGCCTATCAACCATCATATAACTTTTCATCCTATAATGCGTACAGTCTTAATTGGGAAAACCACCATTCTCCTTGTTCAAGGGAGGAACCAACCATGGTTATTAACAATCACCCTAAAACATCTTCCTCTTTTGATGATAAGTATACACAAATACTTGAGGAAATATGTAATGAGCATGTGGATGAACAATTAAATCAAGCTTCCTCACCATCTTATGAAGACGTTGAGCCCGAAATTGAGGGCATCGAATCAATCCCCTTTAATGAGGAGGATGGGGCTACCCAAGTCCCACCTCCTTTGGATTTAATGAATAGACTTTTAAAGGAGATTGATTTCGATGATCCCAATGTCATCATCAATTATGGTGAGTCCACTATCTCTTTTGGATGCTTTGAACTTAATGATGAAGAGATTTCAATGACGGTTGACGAACCCGAGGAATCCATTAAATTTGAAAGCGGTAGTGGGGTTGCCTACAATGAGGGTTTGGTGAATGGTTATGAACCTATGGTTTCTTTTTCCCAAGGGCATAATGATTATGAGTCTCTAGAGGATATGCATGTTAGAGAGATGGCCGAAGTCGATCTTTTTGAGTCCTTCCACCAACAACACATGCCAAATTCTAGTGTGGTAGACCTCCCTTTGATTGAAAATTCTATTCCTTTGGATGATGAGGTGGCACAATTTGAAATTTTCAAAGATCAACCAATGTTAGATAATGTGCTTACCACTGAATCTGAAGAATTCTCTTTGGAAGACCTCCTCTCTATAGAGGAGGAATTCCTTACCATTGAAAGAAAATTTCTTCAATCATTAAGGGAGGATGAGGACCCTTCATCCGACTATCTCGATTTCCTAGAGGAATGCTTGGCCCACTCTTATGATCTTGATGATGAGATGATTAAGGAGTTGGATATTTTGTTCGACACTGTGTCGGTGCCTGAAGAACACCTTTCCACTGATTTACACTCTTTACCATTGTTTATGGAAACACCGTACAATTCTGAATTTGTGGAAGAGACAACTTTAACTAATGAAAACTTGATAAATGTCTCTCCATCATCATGGGTCCTTCAGCCCATTGAAAATTATGATTGGGATGACCCATTTTTAATCAATCATAACCCAAATCAGAATTTGAGGATATATCTTTTTGCTGCTCTTATCTCCTCCTTTTATGCATGTGGTGCACAATACGATTGGACTTCAATGATAAGAAGCACACATGTTTACTGTCGAGCAGGACTTTGGATGGTCCTCATGAGAAATTTATTGAAATTCATGAAGATCCTGCTCAACTTTGATCATGTAGTTGATCGGACTAATCAAAGGTAGGTAGGTAGGTTAGGATTTATTTTTCTGCAATTAGGATTGAATAAGTCTCATCGAGACAATGGAAGATGCTAGAATTGATCAACTTGCTATCTCAGGTACTATTGTTCTCACTCTCTCACATTTTACCATTGCTCTCATGTTCATGCTAATTGCATATCTTTTTACATTGAGGACAATGCAAGATTTGGTTGGGGGGTGACATGATTCCTCATCTATCATGTTGCAACATTTCGAGCCTCACATGCGCAAATTTTTTTGAATTTTCTAAAATTTCAAAACTCTTTTAAAAAACCTTATTTCCATGCATTCGAGATGATATGAGTATAAGAAGAGGAGATACGAAGTGTGTGATGTTGTAAGCCTTGAATTTCTCCCAACATAATGGTTTTATATGTTAGTTCCCCTATTGTTGTGATTGATAGAAAATTTGAACACCTTCACACCAAGTTCACATTACACGATTTTCATGAGTTGAAAGGTTTATGTGATTTGTGGATTAGCTAGACTTTGATATAAAGGTGTTGAGAAACCAAGCCGGGGTATTTTGTCCATCCTTGTCCATGGGAAAATAATGAAAGATATGGATTTTTAAAAATCCTATCTAATTTTAAAAGAAAAAGGAAAGAAAGGATGAAATCAGGAATGAAGGAAAAATGGTGGAAAATTTCGAAAAGGGCTACCTATTACCAACCGGGGGATGGTCGAACCGTAACCAAAGCCGGAAATGGGACGTAGTGTGAAAGCCGTCGGAAGGACGGTAAGGCAAATTCCTATCATAGGCTTGTTGTTGCTCTGTGCACCTTAAAATCCCTGGTTTACTTAATCTATGAAGAAGATGATCTCAGAAACTCATGAGATGAACTTTCACTATGCACACTAGGTTGAATTTGTTCGACTTCTTCTATTTATCAATCAATTAGCGGGAATTTCATGTAGACACTTATTATGTTTTGAGAGTCCAAGATTTCAGCTTCTATCACCTAATTTCTCCAAATTTTATACTTGTATATCTTGGAATGGATAGAAACATGGTTTCTGAAAGAGAGTTGGGTTTGGAAGTTTGAACTTATTCACGCATGTTTTGCTCGGGACTAGCAAAAAGCTGGTTGGGGGGTGTGTTGAACCTCCAATTTATACATTGCATTGCCCACTACATGACATGGTATGCATGGTTTTCATGATTAAAAGGCCCATCTAATGCATGTTTTGTGATTGTAGGGATGAGAGCGGACTTCACTCAATTAGAGACCAAAAAGGGGCCATTTGGAGCCTTTGATGAAGGCCCAAGGTGGACCAAAGAAAGAAGAAAGCAAAGAGAGAGGAAGGAGAGAAGAAAAGAAAGAAGAAAAACAAGTAAAACTGGGTCCGACCGGTCAAGACCGGTCGGCCAAGAAGGCCCGACCGGTCATGACCGGTCGGATGCACTCCCTGGAGCAAGGCCAGCTTTGTCCGATCGGTCATGACCGGTCGGCCAGCCCTGTCCGACCGGTCGTGACCGGTCGGCCATGCAAAGTTAACTTCCAAATTGCATATAGCAGGCCATTCCCGTTTCTGATTTTGCGGACCACTTTTCTGAAGCCATCTTGATTATATTTGGAAATCCAACACATCCATGTCGAAGAGGAGCTCGACGCCGAACTAACCCAAGTGGTTTCGTGTCGATCGGAGTTACGGATTGACCGTGGTGGCCAAAACAATACGAACTATCCAGAAAGTTCCAGATTTCGCTGTTCCACTCTGGGCCGGTCCACGTGACCCATCATTGATGATATGAAGAATCTACTTTGACCATATTTTAGAACACATCCATATATGAATAACCCCAAAAGTTTCAGATCAAAAGGATGTGTGGTTTAATCATACCGGTTGAAGAAAGATGGACCATCTAGAAAGATCCAACTGCACAGAGTTTATAAAAGCCCTAAGTGTTCTAATTTTTGGACCATATTCTGGGATTTTTTTGGACAATCTAATCCGTCTATCATGTAGAGGAGGACGTTTTCTACCAATGTTCAAAATTTGAGATCAATCCGACCTCTGTACACTCCAGGGCGTTGAAAGCAAGATGACTGGTTCTGAAGGTACCCAAAGTGCGCGATTTTGAGAGGCGGTCGGTGATGTGATTGGTGGGCCCATTCAGAGGATAATATTGGAAATCTAAATCATCTATGAGGAAGATCACATTACAAGGAAGCTACAAACCAACTTTGAAGGCAATCTGACCATTGGTTAAGCCGTACCAGGCGAAACAAATTCTGCTATGTTGCTGTACTATTGCTGCACTATAAAAGGAGGTGCTCTCTTCTATTCCAAATCAAGCAAGGACATGGGAAGCAAGGAGTTCAAGTCCCAGGAGGCTACCTAGCCTCCTCCAGCTAGTTTTTCTTCCTTTACTTAGTTCTAGTTCCAGTTTTAATATGCTTTTCCTTAGCTAACCTCTTAGCTAGAGCTAGAGGTGAAATTTGTAGTTGGTTCCAATGCTTTAATTCTTTTATTTCAAGTACCCTTTTCTTAATTTTGGATTTTGAAGTTCTAGTTTGAATAAAGTTTGGATTTTTAGATGAATTATGAGAGTTTGTGTGCTCCGGACATGAGTTCCTTGCAATTCTCTGAAATTACCATGATTGGGTTGTTTGAATTTGAATTGTAGTAACCCTTGAGCATGCCATAGTCCATAGGCATGGCTGTTACTCCGAAGGCTACAAGTTCAAGTTCTATGTGCTCCATTAGAACTAGAAATCTGATTTTCAGATTTGAGTGGGACTATTTGTGCTTGAATGTTATATCTTCCAATTAGATGAGAGATAGGACTTTGATTCTAATTGTGTTGTACTTGGATGAATGGATTGGCATTGGACTACTACAAGTGGATCCTTGATGCTCTAGTTCTTCTTATTTTCAGATTTTCCTATTTCATGTGAAAAACAACTTTCTTAAACTTCTTAGATTATAGTTATTAGAGTACTTGGAATTGTTTACCTCTTTCCCTGTGGATCGACCTCGATTTTACCGAGATTTATTACTACATCGCAGCCTTACACTTGAGGTGAGCGAACACACCGCGTAGGTGTTGCGATTCCAATGCCGCGCGGCATGCCCCACTGCGATACCCGGTGTGAAAGTTACGACCATTTACGCAATCTGATGCATGCCGCGCAACACGCGTGTGGCGCGAGCCCCACTTGCACAAGTTCCTAAAAAGTTTAATCAATCAATCAATCACCCTAGTCAACACAAACCATACTCACCCCATCCCTCTCCCACCACAACATCAAGAAAGCCCCTACCTTCCATGCCCCCTCCTATACCATCCTACTCCCCTCCCACGCTAGCCATTCTCATCTCATTTTCCCTCTGTATCCTACTTATCTCTAGAAAACCCCAAGCGTCCCAAGCACCACACGTCGAAGTCACTTTAAGCTAGAAAAGAGAGAAGATCAAGAGAGATTAGGACAACCAGAGGGAGAACTTGTGGGAGAAGGAATTAGAAGGTGGAGATCAAAGCTTCGAGAGCCCCAACCATCATCTGAACCGTTCGAATAACCATCCAATTCAATTCAACCATTCATCCTTCAAGGTGAGTGCAAGGGGGGACATAAACTCCCCTTTTTCATGTTTTCCTTTCATTTTTGGGCTCACAAGGGGGCCATGCTATGAGACAGCGTGCCTCGCACGCTGTCACAATGTGGACCATCCTGTGTGGCCCACCATGATGCTTATTTTTCCATCTTACCCCTATTCTTTATATCACAAAGATCTGGATGAAGGAAAAATGCAAAGATTGGCTTGATCCAGAAATTTTGGGCCCACCTTGTGATGGACAACTAGATAGATGGATTGGATCGTCCATGTATGGACCCCACAGAGCTATTAATAATAATAATAATAATAACAACAAAAAAAGAAGTCCAGGCGCTGGACGTTCTCAGTGTATCTGACGCTGGAACTGTCCAGCGTCCAGATTCTAGAACCAAAGGAGTGGGGTCCCCACTCATAGGACCCACCATGTTGTATGGATTTAATCCACACCGTCCACATTTTCTGCCAACTCATGTTAGGCCTTGGACAAAAAAATGAGACATAACCAGATCTTAGGTGGACCACACCATAGAAAACAGTGATGACAATGATACCACTGTAGAAAACTTCTTAAGCCCACTGTGGTATTTATATGCCATGCAACCCACCTAATAAAAGACTCATTGGGTTCCCCATGACCTGGGAAACCTGATAGACGGAGTGGATGGTCCTCATGTGGGCCCGACTTGATAAATTTTTAAAAAATAAAAATAAAAAAAAGGTCTAGACGCTGGAATGACAGGAGTGGGGTCCCCACTCGTGGGACCCACCATGATGTTTGTGTTTAATCCGCACTGTCCATCTGTTTTCTCGGATCATCTTAGGGCCAGGGCCCAATTATGAAACAGGTCCAGATCTTAAGCGGACCGCACCACATGAAGCAGTGGAGATAATGACGTCTACTATTGAACCTTCCTTGGCCCACCTCGATGTTTGTAGCCCACGTAACATGCCCAATATAGGACTCATTGGGTCCCCCATGAGCTGGTAAACCTGATAGACGGAGTGGATCGTCCTCATGTGGGCCCCACTTGATGAAAAAAAAAGAAAAAAGAAAACAAAAAAGAAGAAGAAGAGACAGCGTTGAACGCTGGCCCCCACAGCGTCAGAGGCGCTGGGAGAAACCAGCATCCACGGACGCTGGGCTGCTTGGCTGCCCAACAGGTGGCCCACTCATGGGACCCACCATGATGTATATGCATCATCCACGCCATCCATCCCTTTTGCCAAATCATTTTAGGCCTCAAGCCCAATTTTGGGCCAGATCCACTTCCCAGGTGGGCCGCATCATAGGACATAGTGGGGATAGTGACGTCCACTGTTGAAATCTTTCTTGGCCCACCTTGATGTTTTCTTGCCATCCAAACCTATGGATAAGGTCTCACATACATGTGCAAATGACCCACACAATACCAGCTTGATCTAGAAATCGTGTGGGCCCCACCATCAGGAAATGATGGAGATTGAATGGCTACTGTTACAGCCTTCCTAAGGCTCACTGTAATGTTTATAATGCCATCCAGACCTGTGGCATAGGTCTAGATGGAGGGGAAAGCACAAATATTAGCTTGATTCAAAATGAATGTGACCCCAGGGGGGGGTCCCACGCTGCACACAGCGTGCGTGCGCATGATGCCCAGCAGGTGGCCCAGCCTGTGGGTCCCACCATGATGTACTTGTCGTATCCACGCTGCCCACCTGTTTCCCCAAATTATTTTAGGACATGGCCCCAAAAATGAGGTAGATCCAAACGTCAGGTGGACCACACCCGCAGGGAACAGTGGTCATTGATGCCCACCATTGAAAACTTTCTTGGGGCCACTATGATGATTATTTTTCATCCAACTACAGGTTATGGGCCCATCTTTGGGTTCCACCTTGATGGATGTATTGTGTATCATGCCATTCGTCTTCACCGATGCGTGGGGCCCAATTTTGAGTGGGCTTCACTTATAAAATGGTGGTGATTAAATACCTACAACTGAAACTTCCTAAGACCTACGATGATGAGAATTTGCTATCCAACCAGTAGGTGGGGCCCGCCATGGTCCCCCCTTTTTTATATATATGTTTTATCCATGCCGTACACCTATTTTGTCAACCTATTTTGTATGTGCAGGCCCAAGTGTGGGGTCAATGTGATCTCAAGAGGGCTATATCACGAAGACCTCTACATTTCCAATGGGGCCCACAGTTTGGGTCCCACTCTCTACATATATTAGGCCATTGAAGGCTGACATCACATGATATATTTGATAACATGCTAGTATACTTAGCTTGATAGGTCACACTAATAATATGCTTAGTATAATGAATACCATGCTCATTCATATGCCCATACGCATCATTTGTATGCCTGTTATGGATCACGATTAATCATAGCATATGATATTTTGGCTTATTATACTTAGGGGACCCGTACGAGACAGGGTCACCCCACATGATTGCGCAGTATGCGTAGGTTTGGTGCATGACTTGGATTGTATGACTCATGCATCTTGCATTATGTATGTCACCATCGCCTTCACACCCTAGTAGCATCGGGGTGGTGGCCACCATAGTCACATCGTGGTTGGCAGTAATGGACACCGAAAACATGTTCTAGCACGTGGGCACTAAGGATGTCCTTGAGTGAAAGTCCCTAAACCCTGTGGTACTAGTAGGATGCTCCAAGGTCGAGACCGAGTGGATAGCATGAGCGCTTGAGTGCCAAATACCAGTAGGCCGCGTTTCCCACTGTGTCGAGGTCTGTTGGAAAGAGGTGTGACCTTATCTGCCCGGGTGTAGTAGGCTATAAGCTATGTCGAGTCTGACCAGCTCGTGAAATGGGTCCGCTATCGGCGAGCCGGGTGGGCATTGGCATACCACTGACGAGGCGGATAGTGAGGTCTTTTCTACTTGCTTAGTTATGCGTGCGATGTGCGGCGGCCAGTGTCAGAGTGTACTAGACCCCGGTGATGTCCCAGATGAGAACCATTTTGATATGTGGATTAGTTGAGGATTGACATGTTTGCATTGCATCTCTAGCATGTAACACTCGGCCATGTAGGCCCTTGTATTGCATAGCCTTGGGATGGCTGATAGCATTCATCAACCTGGTAACTTAGCCCTCTTTCAGTTTCACTTACTCTGATATCTGTATACTTGTCATATGCATCACATAAGCACACACGCACTCTATTGAGCTTCGTAAGAAGCTTATGCGTGTTTGTTTATGCTGCAGGTACTAGGGCACATCAGCAGCGTTGAGCTCGGTTCATGTACTTGATATTTTGGGACTTTTGCTACATTTTGTATTTCTCCTTTTCAGCACTATACTTAACAAACTATATAGTGGATATCTGATGATGTTTTATGGTTTGATTATGCTCCTTTACAAAAAAAAAATTCTCTAAAAATCCTCCTGGTGGGATCCCAGGATCGGAACTTGGCATATGAGGGCTAGGAGCCGAGAATGGGGTACTACGGAGGCTGTTGGCACCAAGGTCGGCAGTTGAGAATTTAGTGAGCCCGATCCCCATGTTTGGGGCGTGATAGAAGTTGGTATCAGAGCATAACTTGGGAATACCTCCTAATGACATCACATATCTACTAATGGCCTTAAATTAACTACCCTTCACTGAATGATTGTTGCAAACTTAGAATGATTAGGATCCCAATCTCATGCACTTAGTGACCCACACTAAGATCCTGTTACAACATAGTTTATTATAGGATTCCCTATTGTGAGCTTAGAAGCTTCTGAATATGGTTCCCTAACATGTGTGCATTTGAGAGTACCAATGTTAAGTGGTACCTGTCCTTTTCTATAGGATATGGCACCCAAGCGAGCCACTGGTAGGCCGTCGACTAGTGCGGGTACATCCCGGACAGCCCCAGCTATGACTGTTGGTCAGTTCCAACAGATGATGCGTGTTATGACCTCCATGGTAGAGAGCTAAGAGAGGAGGTCATCTGATGTAGTTTCCCTGTCGGAGCAGGATCGCGCTCATTCTTTACTTAGGGATTTCAGACGGATGGATCCCCCACTTTTCTTAGGAGGGCCAGACCCGGTGGTAGCAGAGAGATGGAAATATGAGTTAAATAAGATCTTTACTACGATGCGATGCATGACCGAACAGCGAGTTCCTCTCGTCGTTTTCCTTCTTCAGGGAGAGGCTGAGCATTGGTGGGCATCCGTTACCCGAGCCGCTGGGCCTGATTTTGAGTGGACATTGGAGGACTTTGTGGACCGGTTTGACAGAAAGTTCTTCCCCAAGCATGTCCGTCAGTAGCGCGCATTAGATTTCGAGACGCTAGTCCAGGGAGATATGACAGTGTCGCAGTACAAGGCTCAATTTGTTGAGCTATCCAGATTTGCGACATATCTTGTGGATGATGAGGGACGGAAGGCCCGTCGATTCGAGAGCGGATTGCGCCTTGGCCTTTGTGGCCATGTCACAGGACACAAGCTTCCTACGTTCGAGGAGGTTGTGGAGTGGGCCCAGATTTATGAGGCAGAGTTCGCCGATGCGCAGCGGATCCGTGACCAGGGTGGAGCTCGGAAGGGGAAGAGGAAGTCTCCTTCTAGTAGCTTTTGGAAGCAGTAGACTCGGGCACCGAAGAGGCATGCGGTTCGTCCATCCTTTCGACCGCCAATAGCACCAGCAGCATCTCCAGCACCATCACAGAGACAGTTTGCAGGTGTGTGTTACGGATGTGGAGGGACAGGGCACCATAGACATGAGTGCCCCCACCCACAGCAGCATCGGAGAGCACCTAAGCAGCCTCCATAGCAACAGCAGGAGTAGAGGCAGCCGCAGTAGCAGCAGCAGTAGCAGCAGCGACGACCGTAGAGGGGACAGCCACATCCCCAGCAGACTCAAGGTAGGTTCTACGCAACCCAGCAGGATCCTCAGGCACCTGGAGGAGTCGTTGATGGCACACTCATTGTCTCTGCATGCATAGCTCATGTTTTGTTTGATTCTGGTGCATGGCATTCTTTTATATCCGATAGTTTTTATCGATCAACTGGTTTATCGTTTGAACCTGCGCACGAGGGTTTGTCAGTGTCGACACCCTCAGGAAAGACCGCAGTATTAAGTTTGATATGTTCGTCTTGCCCGGTCCTAGTAGGTCTTTTTTGCCTGCCGACTAGTTTGTTTTGCCGATGACTGAGTTTGATGTTATCCTGGGCATGGATTGGCTGGCCGAGTATCATGCTGTATTGGACTGCTTATTAAGAACAGTCACTTTCCTTATACCCGGCATGTCGCAGTTTTAGCTCGTTGCCGAGCCAAGAGGAGAGCAATTGTCATCTTTGATGTCTTGTGCCGTAGAGGAGCCGGTTGCCTTGTGCATCGACCAGTTGCCGGTAGTTTGCGATTTCCTGGATGTGTTTTAGGAGATTCTGAGGTTGCCACCTCATCGGCATACTGAGTTTCAGATTGACCTCATGCCCGGTACCGCGCCTATCTCAAAGGCCCCATACCATATGGCACCGTTGGAGTTGCGAGAGCTACAGAAGTAGTTGGACGACTTGCGTGAACTAGGCTTCATTTATCCAAGCAGTTCACCGTGGGGAGCACCGCTACTCTTCGTAAAGAAGAAGGATGGCTTGTTGAGGCTCTGCGTGGATTACCGCAAGCTTAACAAGGTCACGATTAAGAATAGGTACCCGCTTCCGAGGATCGACAATTTATTTGACCAGTTGTGGGAGGCCCAGTTCTTTTCGAAGATTGATCTACGGTCCGGTTATCACCAGGTCCGTGTCCAGGAAGAAGATATCCCGAAGACGGCATTCAGGACACGTTACGGTCATTTTGAGTTCCAAGTCATGTCCTTCGGACTGACCAATTCACCCGCTGTGTTCATGCAATTGATGAACGAGGTCTTTCATCCTTACCTTGACTAGTTCTTGTGGTGTTCATTGATGACATTCTGATCTATTCGAGAACTCGGGAGGAGCATGAGCAGCATCTGAAGATCGCCTTGCAGACCCTCCGCACACACCAGCTCTATGCGAAGTTGGAGAAGTGCGAGTTTTGGTAGGAGGAGGTGAAGTTTCTCGGTCATGTTGTGACGAGGCATGGAGTAGCAGTGGATCCAGTGAAGATTGATGCTGTGCGTCAGTGGGTTCAGTTCACGAACGCGTCCGAAATTCAGAGTTTCCTTGGGTTAGCAGGTTATTACCGTCGTTTCATCGAGGGTTTCTCCCATATTACAGCCCCGCTGACCAGGTTGACCCTGAAGGGCACTGAGTTCGTTTGAAGTGATGCCTGTGAGCGAGCATTTATAGAACTGAAGGACCATCTTACTTCTACACCAGTCCTCACTCTTCCCTCCGGGAGTGAAGGATTCGTGGTTTTTACAGATGCCTTGCATATTAGTTTGGGTGCTGTCCTGATTCAACATGGTAGACCGTGGCCTTCGCGTCTCGCCATCTCAAAGTCCATGAGCAGAACTACCCCACACATGATCTAGAGTTAGCAGCGGTAGTCTTCGCACTGAAGGTGTGGAGGCACTATCTTTATGGGGTCAGGTTCGAGCTCTTTTCTGACCACAAGAGCCTGAAGTACCTTTTCTCGTAGTCCGAGTTGAGCATGAGGCAGAGAAGCTCGATGGAGCTCCTGAAGGATTATGATTTCGATCTTCAATACCACCCTGGCAAGGCCAACGTGGTGGTAGATGCCCTTAGCCGTCAGCCACGAGGCCTGGTGGCGCATATGAAGGCCCAGGAGTGGAGGATGCTTGAGGATATTGCCAAGTATGATTTTAAACTGAGCCTGTAGCTTTTATTGCGCAGTTATCGAGCTTGTCGATTCAACCCTCTCTTATTTCTAGGGTGATCGAGGCTCAGCAGGCCGATCAGACGTCGCAGGATTATCGAGCGGAGGCCACGTTAGAGGATCAGACAGATTGGCAGATTGAGTCAGATGGTGGACTTCGTTTTAAGGGCCGGTTGTGTGTCCCAGATATTCCCCAATTGTGCAGAGATCTTATGGATGAGGCATACCGATCGAGGTTCACGATTCACCAGGGCTCTACCAAGATGTATCGTGATATGAGGAGGAAGTATTTCTGGGCCGGAATGAAGCGTCAGATTGCCAGTTTCGTGGCCGAGTGTGACACTTGCCAGCGTGTTAAGGTTGATCATCGCAAACCTCCAGGTCCCTTGCAGTCATTGAGTGTCTCGTTGTGGAAATGGGAGCACGTGACCACAGACTTCATTATGGGCTTGCCAAGGACTCAGAGCGATCACGACGCCATATGGGTTGTTGTTGATCATCTGACGAAGTCGGCACATTTTCTTGAGATACTTGAGACCTGGCCATTGGACCGACTTGCAGATTTGTTTATCGAGGAGATTGTGAGACTACACGGTGTCCCAGTTTCAATCGTTTCTGACCGAGATCCGAGATTTACGTCGCGGTTCTGGAGGAGTTTTTAGAAGGCAATGGGGCCTGCCTTGAAGTTCAGCACCGCATATCATCCTCAGACTGATGGACAGACTGAGAGGGTCAATCAGATCCTTGAGGACATGCTTCGAGCGTGCGTGTTGGATTTCTCAGGTAGTTGGGACAAACACCTGCATTTGGCTGAGTTTGCATGCAATAACAACTACCAGGCGACTATCGGTATGTCTCTTTTTGAGACGTTGTATGTAGACCTTGTAGGTCTCCTAGTTGTTGGATCGAGGTTGGAGAGTGTCGTCTCCTACGTCCCGAGCTTGTGCAGAGGACATCAGAGGCTATCAATATCATCAGGCAGAGGATGCACACAGCTTAGAGTCGACAAAAGAGTTTTGCAGATGGTCGACGTCGTCCCCTAGAGTTTTCCATTGGGGATCGTGTGTATCTCAGGGTCTCACCCATGAAGGGCGTGGTTCGTTTTGGAGTTAAGGGGAAGCTTGCCCCGAGATTCATTGAACCCTTTGAGATCACTGGGTGCGTTAGCGTCGTGGCCTATCAGCTTGCCTTGCCACTACAGTTGTCTGGCGTCCAAAATGTTTTTCATGTTTCTATGTTACGGAAGTGTGAGTCGGACGTGGTTCCTGTGATAGATTAGCAACTGTTGGAGGTTCGTGAGGATGCTTCTTACATTGAGCAGCCGGTTCGTATCCTTGACCAGAAGGAGCAGGTCCTTCGAACCAAGGTCATTCCTTTAGTAAAGGTCTAGTAGAGTTATCATAGCGCAAATGAGGCGTCGTGGGAGCGAGAGGCAGAGATTCACGAATCTTATCCCCATCTTTTCGATGATTGATTATATCTATATGATTGCTCTTCGTTTGGTATGCATATATAGTGATGTGATTTCTTTTCTTATGATCTTCGGCTAGTTTGGGTTTCTAGTGCAAATTTCGACGATGAATTTTCTGTTAGGAGGGGAGAATTGTAAGACCCGTACCCTTATTTGCCCTCCGTATGCTTAGTTTCTACTGCTGGTATGTGCCGAATGGACCAGATTAGCAAGCTTTGATCGCAACCCTATTTTAGTACTGCATCGACTGAAGACCAATACCCCGGCGACCGCGTAGGTGCTGCGATTCCAACGCTGCGTGACACGCCCCATTGCGATACTTGGTATAAAAGTTACGATCATTTGCGCAATCTAAAGCGGGCCGCGTAACGCACGTGTGGTGCGGGCCCCACTTGCACAAGTTCCTCGAAAGTCTAATCAATCAATCAATTATCCTAGTCAACACAAACCATACTCACCCCATCCCTCTCTCACCACAAAGTCAAGAGAGCCCATACCTTTCATGCCCCCTCCCATACCATCCTACTTCCCTCCCATGCTAGTGTTCGCTCGCCTCAAGTGTAAGGCTGCGATGTAGTAATAAATCTCGGTAAGACCGAGGTCGATCCACAGGGAAATAGTAACAGCTACCAAATCACTCCAGCAACTCAGCTTTTTAAAGGAAATCAGATTTAAAAGAGTGCTTACTTAAAACAGGATGAAAAATCAGAGATACTAAGTACTAAGGCTTTCAAGGATCCACTTGTAGCAATCCTATGTTAATTTAGTCAATCCAAATAGAGGACACAACTAGATTCGAAGTCCTATCTCTCATCTAGTTGGAAAGTAAAGCATTTACACACATTCCATCACATTCAAGTTGAACTTCCAAGTTCTAGTTCCATTCAATCAATACAAAACTCAAACTATAGCCTGCGGAGTAACAGCCATGCCTCTGGACTATGGCCTGCTCAAGGATTACTATAATCCGAATTTAGATAAACAAACATGATAATCTCAGAGAATTAAAAGGAATTCATGTCCGGGGCACATAAACTCAGATAAAACATCTCAAACTATCATTATTTGGAACTAAACCATGCAAAAATCCAAACTTGAATGTAAATTACTTGAATTAAACTGAAATCAACATAGTATTAGCTACAAGCTTCACCTCTCAGCCTTAGCTGAGAGGTTTTAGCCGAGCATAGTCATGCTACAACTAAAAACTCTGAAATAAAGCATAAAAATAGAAAAACCCGAATAGGAGAGTTGCAGCCGCTCCACAATCGCCTTCACCCTCTAAACTCACGTTCCCTAGCTTCTCTGATACCTTAGGGAGAGCCCCTAGGTGGCCTTTTATAGCAACAAACCTCCCTTGCGTCGGATTTTGCGAAAGACTACGCATTGCGCAATGTTTTTCGGAGTCCTGAATTAGAAAGGAATCCTCTTAAGCAGAGCCGACCGGTCGTGACCGGTCGGACTGATGTTTTACACATTCCAGGGGTTGCTGCCGACCGGTCAAGACCGGTCGGACTGACCTGTCCAACATATCCAGCGTGCCTACCCAACCGGTCATGACCGGTCGGGCTCGTTCCTGCTTGTCCAGTGCATACAGCCGACCGGTCATGACCGGTCGGGCTCTGCTGTCCAGCCTCCAATGCTCATGGCCGACCGACCGGTCGGCCTGTTTTCCCCTTTTATCAGCAACTGTGGCTAACCAGTCAAGGCTGAGACGGTCAGCCCTCTTCACATTGTTCTTCTTTCTGTCTTTTCTTCTCTTCTTTCCCTCTTTTTCTTCTCCTTGCTTTCTTCTGTCTTCAATTCTCTTTCGTCCTTCATGCAAAAGCTCCAAAAGCTTTCTTTTCATCCCAATTGAATGAAGTCCGCTCTCATCCCTTGTAATCACAAAACATGTGTTAGGTAGGCCTTTAAACCATGAAAATCATGCAAACCATGTAGTGTAATGGGCAATGCAATGTATAAATTGGAGGTTCAACACACCCCCCAACCAGCTTTTTGCTAGTCCCGAGCAAAACATGCTTGAAAACAATTTCAAACCTCCAAACCCAACTCTCTTCCAGAAACCATGATTCTACCCACTCCAAGATGTATAAGTATAAAATTTGGAAAAATTAGGTGATAGAAGCTGAACCCTTGGACTCTCAAAACATAAAAGGTGTCTACATGAAATTCCCGCTAATTGATTGATAAATAGAAGAACTCGAACAAATTCAACCTAGTGTGCATAGTGAAAGTTCATCTCATGAGTTTCTGGGATCATCTTCTTCATAGATTAAGTAAACCAAGGATTTTAAGGTGCACAGAGCAACAACAAGCCTATGAGAGAAATTTGCCTTACCGTCCTTCCGACGGCTTTCACACTACGTCCCATTTCCGGCTTTGGTTACGGTTCGACCATCCCCCGGTTGGTAATAGGTAGCCCTTTTCGGAATTTTCCACCATTTTTCTTTCCTTCCCGATTTCATCATTTCTTTCCCTTTTCTTTTAAATTAGATAAGATTTTTAGAAATCCATATCTTCTGTTATTTTCCCATGGACAAGGATGGACAAAATACCCCGGCTTGGCTGCTCAACACCTTTAAATCAAAGTCTAGCTAATCCACAAATCACATAAACCTGTCACTCATGAAAATCGTGTAATGTGAACTTGGTGCAAAGGTGTTCAAATTTTTCTATCAATCACAACAATAGGGGAACTATCATATAAAACCATTATGTTGGAAGAAATTCAAGACTACAACATCGCACACTTCGTATCTCCTCCTCTTATACTCGTAGCATCTCAAATGTATAGAAACAAGATTTTCTAAAAGAGTTTTGAAATTTTAGAAAATTTGAAAAAAATTTGTGCATATGAAGCTCAAAATGTTGCAATATGCTAGATGAGGGATCTCATCTCACCCCCCAACCAAATCTTGCATTGTCCTCAATGTAAAAAGATAGTCAATTAGCATAAACATGAGAGCAATGGCAAATAATGAGAGAGTGAGAACAATAGTACCTGATAGAGCGATCATGGGATTCTCCAACCCAACAACTAAAACCTATTAAAACAGTAAAACAAAACTAAACCTACCTATGCTATACCTCCATCAGACTAGGAAATCAATCATCCTGATAGACAGGATCATTCAGGGAGATGGACATGTCCTCTGAATCAAATTTCTCAACAAAGGGTTTAAGGCGTTGTCCATTAACTTTGAAACAGTCACCATTCGTTGCATTCTCAATCTCAACAGCCCCATGAGGAAAAACTTCTTTGACAATATATGGGCCGGTCCATCGAGATCGTAATTTTCCCGGAAAAAGATGAAGTCGGGCATTATACAAGAGCACTTTCTGTCCTTCATGGAAAGATTTCCTTAAGATGTGCTTGTCATGCAAGGCCTTCATCTTGCTCTTGTAAATTCTCGAATTCTCATATGCATCGTTCCGGATCTCATCAAGCTCATTTAATTGAAGTTTGCGAAGCGAGCTAGCCTTGTCAATGTCAAAATTTAGAGCCCGAATTGCCCAATAGGCTTTGTGTTCTATCTCCACAGGCAAGTGGCAAGCTTTCCCATAGACAAGTCTATAAGGGGACATTCCAATGGGTGTCTTGTAGGCAGTACGGTGAGCCCAAAGCGCATCATCTAGTCTTAGGGACCAATCCTTGCGATCCGGTCTCACCGACTTTTCCAAAATCTGTTTGATTTCCCTATTGGAGATTTCAGCTTGCCCACTTGTTTGTGGGTGGTATGGGGTACTCACTTTGTGCCTAATACCATATTTCTTCATCAAAGTTTCAAAAGGTCTATTGCAAAAGTAAGAACCACCATCACTAATAATGGCTCGAGGCGTCCCAAATCTAGAAAGTATATTTTCTTTGAGAAACTTGAGAACCGTACGATGATCGTTGGTTCTACATGGGATAGCCTCTATCCATTTAGACACACAGTCTACAGCAAGTAAAATATAGACATGTCCAAAAGATGAGGGGAATGGTCCCATGAAATCGATGCCCCAACAGTCAAAGACTTCAAGATGTTGAATTGGGGTGAGAGGCATCATATTTCTACGGGATAATCCTCCTAACTTCTGGCAGCGCTCGCACGCTTTGCAAAACTCGTGGGTGTCCTTAAATAACGTGGGCCAATAAAAACCACACTGCAGAATTTTCGCAGTTGTTTTCTTGGCTGAAAAATGACCCCCACATGCTTGATCATGACAAAAGGAGATGACTGAATTGTGTTCATCATCGGGGACGCATCTCCTTATAATTTGGTCTGGGCAATATTTAAACAATAGAGGTTCATCCTAGAAAAATCTGCTCACTTCCCTTAGAAATTTACGTTTGTCTTGCGCAGTCCAATGAGTCGGCATCGCACCTGTGGAAAGATAATTGGCTATATCAGCGTACCATGGTGGATGCATAGCAACAAAGAGTTGCTCATCAGGGAATGAGTCCTCAATAGGTGACTCGTCAATGGAATTTGGTAGGACTAGGCGGGATAGATGATCCGCCACCACATTTTCTACCCCCTTCTTATCTTTGATCTCCAAGTCGAATTCTTGAAGGAGTAGGATCCATCTTAGCAAACGGGGCTTAGCATCCTTCTTAGAAAGAAGGTATTTCAGCGCCGCATGATCCGTATAAATAATAACTTTGGATCCTATTAAGTATGGCCTGAATTTGTCCAAGGCAAAAATGACAGCTAGGAGCTCTGTTATAGGCAAAATGGTGGAGATAAGATTTCACGTGGAAATGTCCATTCGACTCTCGAGATCATCTGATCGAGAGTCGAATATTGGACAAGTGCGGAACGCCCATTCGACTCTCGAGATCATCTGATCGAGAGTTGAATATTGGACAAGAGCGGGACGCCCATTCGACTCTCGAGATCATCTGGTCAGGAGTCATGGATAGTCAAATACGGAAAACTAGATTCGCGAGTAGACCTTCTCACAAGTCGTTGAAAGATATTACACCCAAAGTATGTACTTGGACTCGCGACCACATTTTAACCTGCGAGCAGCTTTACTGCGGGCGTCTCCTTCCTTTTCGGAGGTCATGACTCCCAGCTGCGGGCGTCTCCTTCCTTTTCGGAGGCCATGACTCTAACTATGGCTTCTGGCCGGATCCATCTGGATTTTAAGGGATTGCCATCTAGGGGCGTGATTGTTGGAAGAAATCATTGGCTTGGATCTGACTAAAAAGATAGGATCTTATCCCACGAAATCAGCGGATTCTCAGTATCGTATGCGATATCAACGGGATTTCGACATCTCACGTAACAGATTGGATCGTTTCAGATCTATATAAGGGGATGGCTCCCTCGAATAGGAGGTAGGTACTCATCATTCAATCGAGTCCCGTTTTGCTTGGCTTCTCCTGTGGCCTAACTTAAGCGTCGGAGGGCTAACGGCTGGTCCCCAGCCACCCTTATTCGCTGTCTTGTTTCAGGTCTGGCGGTGGAAATCCCTCCTGGAGTGAAGGAGAAAAGCCGGAGGATCTCGTTACAAAATCTGACATTAACAGTTTGGCACCGTCTGTGGGAATGACTTGATCATCAAAATCAATCGTGTTAACCACCGATCAAAATCCTTCGGTGATGCCTCCTAAAAAGACTGTTCATCCTTCAACTTCAAGGCAGGCACCACCTCCGCCCGGTGAGACGGAATCCGCACCTGCCCTCCCACCTGTTCCGACGGATATCCCTCAAGGAGCCCCAAATATGCCATCAACAAATCCATTATTGGGGGCTTCTGGAAATCAGGATGATGTCCTACGATTCCTCGGGAACACTCTCCTAACTCTAAACGCCGGAGTTCAGGCACTGTCAAATCGACTTGATCAGCACTTCCCTGAACCGCAAAGACAACCCTCCGAAGGGTTACAACCGCCACCCATACCAGTTGCTTCCAGGCATTCTATGGATGAACCACAGGTCCCGCCACTTGGCGGCCATCCCCCTGTGCTGTCTCCACATTCTATACATTCCAGTTCGTCTCGACAACCTCAACCGCAAGGCTCCAACGCCGAAACGTCTAGCTATACCTTGCCATGGGAAGGGGATCTCAAAAGAATCCAAGACCGTTTTGATCTCATGGAGCAGAGATACCAGGCAAATCGGCCATCTGCTGTCATGGCGGCTATACATCAATCTGAATCTCCCTTCACAAGCGAGGTCATGGAAGCCCCGTTGCCCAGAAAGTATCGAACGCCTGTTATCGCTCCGTACACAGGCATTGGCGATCCTCTGGAACATCTGGAAACATATACGTCCCTCATGGAGTTGGAGGGACATGGTTCAGAAATCATGTGTAGGGCTTTTCCCCTTACATTGAAGGAAGCGGCCCGTACGTGGTTTCGGGGGTTAAAGCCACTTTCCATCAGTTCCTTTTCTCAATTGTCGGAGATATTTCTTTCTCAATTCATGGGAAGTATTCGCATTAAAAAGCCAGCCTCCCATCTGATGAACCTGAAACAGCAACATGGGGAGACAATAAAAGAGTTCACAGTACGCTTCACTGCCGAAGCCGTTCAAACTGAGGGTTACACTGAAGAAAAGGGTCTCACAGCCCTCATTGCTGGAATAACGAGCGAGAGATTTAGGTTTGCCTTGGATAAGAGCCCGCCGAAAACTATGGCGGAATTCCAAGCCAAAGCTCAGAAATATATCAATGCAGAAGAAGTCGCATTGACACGTCATGGAGTACAAAGTAAGAAACGCAAGCCAGAAGGAATTTCTACAGATAAGAAATACCATCGCGATCAGCGCGATCGCTCTCCCAGGAAGCCTTACTCTGGTAAATATCATAATTACACTCCTCTTAATCGGTCTCCTGAAAAGGTTCTAATGGAGATAAAACACAAGCCATATGTGAAGTGGCCTGCAAAGATTAAGTCCGATCCCGAGAAGAGAGATAAAAGTAAGTTCTGTTACTTTCACAAAGATCATGGGCATAGGACCCAGGACTGTATCTCCCTGCGAGACCATATCGAAGCTCTTATTCGAAAAGGCCATCTCCAGGATTACGTTACTCGTAAACATAGGTCACCAGAAAGGGCGAAGACCTCATCTCGCCAAAAGGAACCGTCTCATCATCAAACCGACCAAGAGGATGCTGAGCCCACAGGAGAAATTCGCACTATCGTCGGGGGTCCAGCTTGCGGGGGCGACTCTCAAGCTTCAAGAAAGGCATACGCCCGAAAGGCGTCCAAAGAACCCCAGCAGATCTATTGGCTGGAACAAACGTCCAACTCTTCGAAGGCTAGCCCTCCCCCAATTTCTTTCACCCTCGAAGATGCAGCGGGAATTCATTTCCCTCATGAAGATTCCATCGTAGTCACACTGAAGGTATCAAATTATCTGACTCATCGAATTATGGTGGATACAGGTAGCTCGGCCGATATTCTGTATTTGGAGGCTTTCGACAAGATGGCACTTGCCAGAAACCTCCTCAAGCCAGTATCGACCCCTCTTGTCGGCTTTGGAGGAGAAGTGGTGACACCTGAAGGTAGTATCGATCTCCCAGTCACCTTTGGGGAGAGTCCAGCGAAGACCACCGTCTTCGTAAACTTCCTCGTCGTGGATCGAAAATCAGCGTATAACGCCATCTTGGGGAGACCGTCACTAACTAAGGTTGGAGCGGCCTTGCACCCTTCATATTTATGCGTTAAATTTCCGACCCCAAATGGCATAGGGGTCGTGCGAGGAAGTCAGCAGGAGGCACGGTCCTGTTACCAGATAGCCCTCCAAGATCGAAAGAAAGCTCAAGCGACGCCTGTCATGGAAATAGTTCAAGGTTCATCCGACGTTCTCGCCTCCGCGTTGGATCCAAGGGAAAGTGCTCTGAAATCAGGAACTCCAGGAGAGGAAACAGTGGCGATCCGCTTGACTGAAGACGACCAGTCCAAGATCGTGTACATCGGTTCCTCATTAAATAGTATCCACCGCGAAAATTTGATTCGTTTCCTCACTGAATACCAGGACGTGTTTGCTTGGTCTCATAAAGATATGCCGGGCATCGATCCTAATGTCATCGTACATCGTCTCAACATTGATCCAAAGCACAAACCAGTACATCAGCGTCGACGCGCCTTCACTGCAGAAAGACAGATGGCGATCAAAACTGAAGTAGAGAAGCTGCTCGCGGCAAATTTCATAAAAGAAGTTGACTACCCACAGTGGGTCGCCAACGTAGTTCTCGTCCGGAAAGCTAATGGCAAATGGAGGATGTGCGTCGATTATTCAGACTTAAACAAAGCATGTCCCAAAGATAGCTTCCCGACACCACGAATCGACCAGTTGGTCGACTCGACAGCTGGACACGCCCTCCTCAGTTTTATGGATGCTTACTCTGGTTACAACCAGATTATGATGCATCCACCTGATGGCCAACACACTGCCTTCATCACAGATCGAGGGCTATATTGCTACCAGGTAATGCCATTTGGTCTCAAAAATGCAGGGGCCACTTATCAGCGCCTTGTCAACAAAATATTTGCTGCTCAAATCGGTAGGAATATGGAAGTATATGTCGACGATATGCTCGTGAAAAGCATCAATGAAGATGACCACATTCCAGATCTTCGAGAAGCCTTTGATCTGATGAGGAAGTATCAGATGAAATTAAATCCAGAAAAATGCGCGTTTGGAGTATCTGCAGGAAAATTTCTTGGGTTCATGGTTGGCCAGCGTGGAATTGAAGCGAATCCCGAAAAGATTAAAGCGTTAATAGAGATGAAATCCCCAGTGACTCTGAAGGACGTTCAGCGTCTAGCTGGTCGCATCGCATCATTGAACAGGTTCATCTCGCGAGCATCTGACAAGTGCCTACCCTTCTTCAAACTCCTTCGTGCAACGGCCAAGTCTGATTGGAATTGGACACCTCAATGTGAAGAAGCTTTTCAACAACTGAAGCAATATATGAGCGCTCCCCCCATTTTATCCAAGCCTATGGCACATGAGCAACTCATTCTTTATTTATCTGTGTCTTCAACGGCCGTTAGTGCCGCTTTAATAAGAGAAGATTCCGGGGTGCAAAGGCCCGTTTATTATATCAGTCGAGCAATGGTTGATGCAGAAACTAGGTATTCTGATTTGGAGAAACTGGCCTTAGCCTTAATCACGGCAGCTCGAAAACTGCGACCATACTTTCAAGCCCATCCTATTTTAGTACCAACGAATCATCCACTACGTCAAGTCCTCCAAAAGCCTGAGGCTTCCGGACGCTTAACTAAATGGGCCGTCGAGATCAGCGAGCACGATATTTCATTCTGTCCTAGGACCGCAGTCAAGGGCCAGGCCGTGGCAGACTTCATCGCCGAATTTACATATTCTTCTGAAGATAGCGGTATGACCAGCGACCAGCCTTCTTGGTCGCTCTTTGTAGACGGGTCGTCACGGGCCAGTGGCAGTGGAGCGGGCCTGATTTTAGTGGCTCCTGACGGGTCGCATTTTCAATACGCCCTGCGTTTTGAATCACGCATCTCCAATAATGAAGCAGAATATGAGGCCCTTATTGTCGGCCTCGAGCTAGCCGTCGTCCTCGCAGTCCAGAATTTGATAATTCATAGCGACTCCCAGCTCATTGTCAACCAAGTTCTTGGCGAATTCGAAACCAAAGAAGAAAGAATGGCCTTATACAAGTCTCGTGTCCTCATCCTGCTCGCCAAACTGAAGACTTACAAAATATTCCATATCCCTCGCGAGCAGAACCAACTGGCCGATTCCTTGGCAAAACTCGCTTCTGCACCAGAATCAGAACTATCACATTCGATCCCCATTGAGCACCGTCAACACTCGAGTATCGACCAAGTGACTCCCGAGCAAGTTATATCGTTACAATCGTCTCCATGCTGGATGGATCCTATCATCCTTTATCTTAGAGATGGATACCTACCAGAAAACAAGAAAGCTGCAAGACAAATTCAGCTTCGAGCTGCCAGATACACCATACAAGATGGAATCTTGTTGCGAAAAAGCTTCTCCTTGCCTTATTTGAGGTGTCTTCATCCAGAAGAAGCACATCGTGTTCTAGATGAAGTACACCAGGGGGCATGTGGTAATCATCCCAGGGGGCGATCTCTAGCATATAAAGCAATGAGGCAAGGATATTATTGGCCTACTATGAAAGCAGACGCCATAGAATTTTCTAAAAAATGCGACAAGTGTCAACGATATCAACCTATACCTCGCGTACCGTCTGAGCGGATGACCCCAGTCGACAGCCCTTGGCCTTTTGCTCAGTGGGGGATCGATATCATCGGTCCCTTACCTATGGGAAAGGGACAGAATAGGTTCGCGATCGTGGCGGTTGATTATTTCACCAAATGGGCCGAGGCAGAACCATTAGCCAAAATTACTGAAAGACAAACTACTAAGTTTATGTGGAGAAATATTATATGTCGCTTCGGACTTCCTCATACCATAATTACCGATAACGGAACGCAGTTCGACAACGCAGCCTTTGATGAATTTTGCGACAAATGGAAGATACGTAATCTCCGCACTTCTCCATATCATCCACAGGCGAATGGGCAGGTCGAGGCAGTGAATAAAATTATAAAGCATCATTTAAAGACCAAGCTAAGTGAATGTAAAGGGGTGTGGCCAGAACTTCTGCCAGAAGTATTATGGGCCTATAGAACCACGGCTTGTACATCGACAGGTGAAACTCCTTTCTCCTTAGCATTTGGTGTTGACGCAGTAGTACCAGTGGAAATTCAAGTGCCCTCATACCGGATCGAACAGTATGATCCCGCGAGCAATCGGGAAAATATCCGACTTCATCTCGATCTCTTGGAAGAGCGAAGAAATGCTTCCCAAGTACGAGTGGCGGCATATCAGCAACGTATTGCTCGTTATCGGAATGCAAAGGTTCGACCTAGATCTTTCCAGTTCGGAGATTTGGTTCTAAGGCGAAATCTTAGAATTCCTGTTCGTTCATTGGATCCGAATTGGGAAGGCCCGTATCGGGTTATTAGGGTTGTGCGACCCGGTACTTATTATCTTGAAGACATGCAAGGGAAGCCTGTACGTCGCCCTTGGCACGTAGAGCATTTGCTAAGATACTACCCCTAGATTCGATGTAGTTTATCATAACATTTTATGAATAAAGTGAAATATCTTTTGGTCGCTTCTCCATTCTCATGGACCCGAATAGCCCTGAAGAGTGCTTACACATCCTCTTGGCCAATTGCCTACCCTTGGTAGGGCTGAAATCATTACTAGTTGGTCGCTTCTCCATTCTCATGGACCTGAACAGCCCCGAAGAGAATGGATACCATCTCTTGACCAACCTTCTGCCCTTGGTAGAATCAAAACCTCAATCGATAGATCAGTCTATCTCAACGCGGACATGGTCTCACGACCCCCGGATTGAGTCTAATTCATTTTTTCATGAGTTAGTTACTCGCGATTGGTGAGGAGGAATCGCACTCCAAAATGCGAGCACCACAGCTCGTGCCCAAATTAAGGCAGTGAACGGGGTCACATCCTGATCGCGAGCAGCTTAATTCATGCTCGAATTAAAGGGTCACATCCTGATCGCGAGCAGCTTAATTCATGCTCAAATTAAAGGGTCACATCTCTGACGAATCTATTCAAGATTAACAAGCCAAAAAAGAAAGATGAAGGGAGAACAGCAACGAAACAGCAATACTTCCAAAAATATCTTTTCATTGATAATCATATGATTACATATACATGAGCGCAGATACAAGAGAAGAAAATAAAAGGAAATCAATCGCTAGGAGGAGCCACGCTCTCGACTTCAGGGCCCATTTCAGGAGCCCCTTCAGCCTGCGTGGCTTCGGTCACCTCGTTCTCGGCAGCAGCTTGCTCTTCTGCAGCGATGATGGTCGCGACTCGACCGAATTCCCCCATATCGAAGGATGGGATCATTCGTTGCACTACTCTCAGTGCAAAGTCTCGACCAGCATCGTATGACTCATATCGCTCATCGTCATACAGCTGCGAAGTCCGGAACTCGGAAACTGCCCGAGTACCTTCCTCCGAGAGCATTTTTACAAGGGCGACTCTCTCCTCGTCCCAGTGGATCGAGTCGTCCTTAAGATGCGCAAGAGCGGTGCGCTCCCTAGTCAGGTTGTCGTAGGCCTCCTTGAGCTGCGACCTGGCTCCCGCGAATTGCTCCTCTAATGAGATCTTGTCCTGTCGGAAGATCTCCCTCTCTCTCTCTGCCTTCTCCTTCAGACCCGTGAGCTTCGCGTAGTCTGAGTCCAAGGCCTGATACCTGTCGGTCAGGACTTGGATCTTCTCAATGAGGATCTTTTTTTCCTCATCTCTCTTCGAGATCACTGCCTCACGAGCCTTGAGCAGCTGATCTCTTCCTTGAACTGCCTTTTCCAAGGCAGTCCTCTTTCCCTCAGCCTCCTCTATCGTACGACGGGCGGCAACGATATCACGCCTCGTTCGCAGAATCAGATCTAAACCCTGCACAGAGATGAAAAGTATTAAGATTTCTGGAACGTAGCGACAGGTCGAAAACAGATCTTGACAGAAGTTTTACCTGAACCATCCTCATCCCTGCTTCGAGGATAAGGTTCTCAGGACTTGGCTCGGGGAGGGAGCCGAAGGCGTGAGGCGGAACGTTCTCAAACAAGAACTTACACACAGGGTGGAGGTGGCGCGGAATCGAGTACGTCCCGCTCCCAGACGGTTGGGCAACGACCAAACCGGTCTGCTCGCGGGGCGGAGGCATGGACTCGCGAGCAGGTCCCTGCTCGGCAGCTGGGACCAGTTCCCGAGCAGGAGTTGACCCTTGAGGCTCTACCTGCTCTCGAGCCTCTTCAGCTGGGGGGCAGCTGGACCCCACCCCATCTGGGGAATTGTCTGCAATGTTGATCACTGGTGGCCCAGGTGCGACCACCAGTGAGGGGACAGTAGGCCCAGCTGGGGCCCCCGCCACACTCGCGGGAAGGGTAGGCTGATCGCTGCCCGCGCGGATGGAAGGTTGAGATGGTTCGGCAGGGGTCCTCTTCTGCCTTTTGGAACCTGTGCCCTTTAGACGGGGCAGTAGGCCTCTCTTCTCTCCAGCCTTCGTCATTTCGACTTCTCTTCTGGATATGAGGCCTGTTGCTGCAAGTCGCTGAGGCGATAAGCAAGCCTCGATATGCCTATCTCCGACAGGCACCTTATATACTCGGACGATCTTCTCGTTGATCCCACCCTTCAAATTCGGTTTCCGCAAAGCTGGGATACCTGCGAGCACAAATCATGGTCAAAGCAAAACCCTAAAAATTTATTTTAAGGAAACTGCACAATACGGGATTGTCTACCTTCACAGAAAAACCGGGTCACTCCTGGACCCCTGGAGGAGGCAGACTCCCAGATCCCGGAAGCATAGAACCACCGCTTCCTCCAGCCGGGATAGTTCGAGGAGGGCTTACCCAACACGAAGTTATCCCGGTGCCAGTAGCATAAATAATACCAGCCTTCGCTGGATGGAGCTTTCTTCAGGCGGAACATACGGAGGAACTCCTCCGCCGTGAGTTCCCCGTTGCCAGCCTGAGCCCAAAGGGCAAAGGAGCCCAACACCACCCTCCACCCGTTCACAATAAGTTGCCCAGGGGCAATCTTGTAACATCGTAATACATCGCGAACAAAGGGATGGAGGGGAAGGCGTACCCCCAAGATGAGCTGGTACTCGTAAAATGCTACGCATCCTGGGGGGGGGGGAGTCGGGTGTTTCTCCACCTCCGGGCAAGCGGAGAGTTACAGAGGCAGGGATTTGGTATCTCTCCCGGAGCTCAGCCAGCCGGTCCTCTGATAAAACGGAAGGATACCCGGCTGCTGTGTATCTCCCCGCCGAAACCCTTGCACTGCTGGAGGCAGAAGACTCCGGAGTGGCATCGCCAAGGGGGACAGTGGTCTCGTCAGAGTTCCCAGCCATGGGGAGATGAAAATAAAAAAAGAAGAAAAAGGAAGTAATACCAAGAAAGAGAGATTGAGCACCGGAAGAAGAATGGAAAGAAAAGGTTGCAGGATTCTTTCGAAAAAATTCTGTAGAAACTCAAAGAAATGGCGGACTCCGTATATTTATAGGCAATCATTCCGCCGTATCTGATGGCACGTGGCAGTCCCTCGTTGGACACAGCGCTCGAGCAGGCACGCCCATTAACTCCTCAAGCACGTGGCGAGCGCCCCTTCATTTCCCATCAGCGAAAAGGCTGCGAAAAGCTGGCGCTCATTAATTTCAGCCCATCATGAGGGGTGTCATTTTCGATGAAGGTAGCGAGCGGTTTCGTGTGATAGTGAGCTAAGTCCTTTCCTTAAGAATTCTTAGACGGCAAGGACTTGGGGGGCATCTGTTATAGGCAAAATGGTGGAGATAAGATTTCACGTGGAAATGTCCATTCGACTCTCGAGATCATCTGATCGAGAGTCGAATATTGGACAAGTGCGGAACGCCCATTCGACTCTCGAGATCATCTGATCGAGAGTCGAATATTGGACAAGAGCGGGACGCCCATTCGACTCTCGAGATCATCTGGTCAGGAGTCATGGATAGTCAAATACGGAAAACTAGATTCGCGAGTAGACCTTCTCACAAGTCGTTGAAAGATATTACACCCAAAGTATGTACTTGGACTCGCGACCACATTTTAACCTGCGAGCAGCTTTACTGCGGGCGTCTCCTTCCTTTTCGGAGGTCATGACTCCCAGCTGCGGGCGTCTCCTTCCTTTTCGGAGGCCATGACTCTAACTATGGCTTCTGGCCGGATCCATCCGGATTTTAAGGGATTGCCATCTAGGGGCGTGATTGTTGGAAGAAATCATTGGCTTGGATCTGACTAAAAAGATAGGATCTTATCCCAAGAAATCAGCGGATTCTCAGTATCGTATGCGATATCAACGGGATTTCGACATCTCATGTAACAGATTGGATCGTTTCAGATCTATATAAGGGGATGGCTCCCTCGAATAGGAGGTAGGTACTCATCATTCAATCGAGTCCCGTTTTGCTTGGCTTCTCCTGTGGCCTAACTTAAGCGTCGGAGGGCTAACGGCTGGTCCCCAGCCACCCTTATTCGCTGTCTTGTTTCAGGTCTGGCGGTGGAAATCCCTCCTGGAGTGAAGGAGAAAAGCCGGAGGATCTCGTTACAAAATCTGACATTAACAGTCTTTCTCCGTAGTCGAATAATTAACTTGGGCAGGATTCAAGGTCTTACTTGCGTAGTAGATGACATGGGGCTTTTTATCCTTCTTTTGGCCTAACACCGCCCCAATAGCAGAATCGCTCGCATCGCACATCAACTCAAAAGGAATGGACCAATCTGGTGGTTGCATGATAGGAGCGGTTGTCAACATGTCTTTTAGCTTTGAAAAAGCTAATTGACATTCGGCACTCCACTCAAATTGGTTCTCCTTTTGTAGAAGGTTGCATAAAGGCCTTGAGATGTGACTAAAATCCTTTATAAACCTTTGATAGAAACCGGCGTGTCCAAGGAAGGACCGCACATCGCGTATGCTTTTGGGTGGTGGTAGATTGGAAATTATGTCAATTTTCGCCCGGTCTACCTCTATTCCATTGGACGAGATGATATGTCCAAGGACTATTCCTCTTTGTACCATGAAATTCACTTTTCCCAGTTTAATACAAGTTGCTTTTCCTCACACCTCATCAAGACCAACTTCAAGTGCTTGAGACACTCCTCAAATGTACAACCAAAAATAAAAAAATCATCCATGAATACCTCAAGAAACTCTCCCACCATGTCCGAGAAAATACTCAACATGCATCGTTGGAATGTGGCGGGTGCATTACATAACCCGAATGGCATTCTTCGGTAAGCGAAGGTGCC